>JAUPFV010000001.1:256346348-257055515 GCA_036936605.1 Limnanthes douglasii subsp. nivea
AATGGGGTACTCTATTATACTGATTTCTATAGTGCCCGATTTTCCCACAATTCCAACACTCGATGTTTTTCAACCCATGGGAATTTTTAAGATTCCTGGACTTGGACCTCTCATCCCTACCTCGGTAGTTTGATTTTCCACGTCTATTCCATCTAGTTGACTTTCTTCATTTTGACTGTATAAAATACTGAAGAGGTTGATGATTCACCCGACTCTCTCCTTCGAATCTCTTCATTGAGTACCAAATCACGAACATCATCAAATTTCAACCTATTGCTTCTGAATGAGCTACTCACAGTCGTAGCAGTAGTGTTCTAACTTTCTGTTAGAGAAAACAAGAGTATCAATGCTCTCTTCATCAAAATAAATTTTGACTGACCTCAACTGGCTTGTAATTATATTGAGTTCATTGAGGTGTTGAGCTACAGATGCACCTTCCGTCATTTGCAAATTGAATAAACGCCTCATCAAGTGAACTTTGTTAGACGTCGATGGCTTCTCATACATACTTGAGAGAGCATTCATAAGACCTGTCGTGGTTGTTCCCGTTACAATGTTGAAAGCAACACTGCGGGATATCGTCAAATAGATGACTCAAATGGCTTGTCTGTCAAGAATAGTCCATTCTTCATCTCCCATATTCTCTGGCTTTCATCCTGATAGGGGTTGATAAAGCTTTTTTTGGTATAGATAGTCTTCAATCTGCATCTTCCAAAACCCAAAGTATGCATCGTCAAACTTATCGAGTCTCACATTTCCTTCGCCTGTAGCCATTGCTCCCACTCAAAATCTGACTTCTTTTGAATCGCTACCAATTTAGAGCTCTGACACTTGTTGTTGAGAAAATAATTAATTTTCTTGTAATTAGATCAATGGGAAAAAGACAAAAACAACAGTGAAATAAAACACACACAAATTGTTAAGGGAGTTCAACAAATTATGTCTACGTCTCTGAACTTGCAGATCGATTTTATTAGAACGGACTCTGTGACTCTGTGTTTTTTATACACTAATAAATTCTAGCTATTAGTTTTATATAGATTTTACCTCATAAAGAAAAGAAACAACTATAAGGATAATTAACTTTGCTTAATGAGATATTAATTACTCACTAAATTATTTTACTTGTCTTTTAGAATTCAAAACTCTCGTCTAACAATAATAGTCTGACAATAATAGTGTTTAAAGAATAGCATCAATGTGCAGTGCCTATCTGAACTATAACACAACACATTGCTATAGAATGAGGGGTAGATAACATTTGAATTATAGCACAACACAAATATTTTTTTAAGACCCCTCATCTAACAAAATGTCATTTCCCCTTTTAGGACGCCTTGTCTAACAAAAATTTCCTTTCCCCTTATATGGTTGGTGTTGGCCTAAGTAGATCTTTGTTAAAAACATTTTGTTACGGGGAAAATGCATGGTTTCATGAATAGTTAAGATAGTTAATATTTTTTAGAACTATTCGGGCAACTAGTTTGGATTGTACCTCAGTGTATAGGCGGAGCCACAGTAGGGTCCGTGGGTGCATGGGAACCCACGCATTTATCTATATATGTTTAATAAGCTTATGAAAACCTAAGATGTATCATATCCCAGCGGAAAAGGCTGAGGTAGGAACCCAGGTTTAAACATCAGCAATGACCATTGTTTTTATTATCATTATTATAAATAATAGAGGTTAAAATTGTTAATTCGGTTTTTTTATACGAGAATAATTTTTAAAAAAAATAGCTAATTGAATTAATGGTTTCAAAAAATACTTTTAACCAAATAATTTCATTAACATTATTATAAATAATAGAGATTAAAATTGTTAATTCGATTTTTTATAAGAGAATAAGTTTTTTAAAAAATAGCTAATTGAATTAATGGTTTGACAAAATATTTTAACCAAATAATAGTTATGGTAATATATTTAATGTATTTTTTTAAACAAACAAAATCTACTTAATTAAAGAAATTAATTTAAAATAAAAAATACATAATTAATAAATCTTTAAACTTTAAATTCGATAAATTTTAATATATTGGATTAGTATAAAAAAAAAGTGGTGTCTTTATAAATTTTAATCCAAATATTCAATGCTTTTGTGAAATACCCGGCTAATCATAAAGTTAACTGAGAAGATTGCATATCTCACTAAGAAAATTCTAAGGATGGCTTTAAATCCTTTCCATGTATACTGTTTTTTTTTCCTTTAACGGGAACCTAATTTCAACACTAGCCTAAGTAAGTTAAATTCGAAAATCCAACATATACATGAATCAAATTAATAAGGGAAAATATTCTTACTCCAACACTTTTAAGAACATTGACTACATCATAGATTTTTCGTCTCTCAACTCCTACAGATCTCAACACAATCAAAGGCGTGTCGAGATATACACACAATACACGAAGATAAGTAAAAAAAAACTAAGATAAAAAGATCTAAATATTAGACAACATCGTCAAAGTCCGATAACCTTGGTGTGCTCATGATTATAGATTGACAAAATACTTAAAAAATAACCAATACATAATGAATTCATGAATAAAAAAACTATAGTTAACCAAACAAACCAAAAAACAAATCATACATGGTGAATAAAAACTTAAAAAAAATTATTTTCTTTTTGCTATTTCATTTTTGGATAATAACCAAAACCCCGTAAGAATCAAATCCTGGCTACCTCAGTGCAATATGAGAATGAGATGTTTAGTTGTTTTGGACCTTCGACTTTGGCTCGGTTATTTCGTTCATCCCTCTGACTGTTTCTTTATGTTTGGCTACTTAATGTATCTATAAGGTAATTTCGTTCAATGATCATGTGATGGCGGTGGTAGTCACATATTTTGTTTTAGTTACAAGTTACCAGATAAGAAATCATCCTTTACGGTGTCAGCAAAAAGGTTATACTTTTCAGCTTGTAAAGCATAATGACATTTGAGATGGTCATCCTCAATCACTCAGGTTATAGTTTTGAGTCTCTTTCTAAGATTTAGGACTTCTTCCCGCTTTGTATACAAACAAATATAATTCTAGGTTTCTTAAAAATGAACTTTCCATGGTTTGCTCTTCTGTTTGTTTAGACTGTTGGAGAACTAAGATTCGTAAATAAAGCTCTGGCATATGGCTGACCTGCAAACCTTTCCCTGATAGTCCGTAACTTGTCGTACAATCAGGTTGAGCTCAGAAGCGTTTGGTAAAACCAAACTAGCACGTCATCATAGAGGCTCGCGGAGATTGATCTGTATATAACAACATTCTTGGGTGGACTGGCCACTGGGAATACTTTCATAACCTTGAGAAACCTACATCAAGTGCTGCTCTTGATCTGAGGTCTTTTTGTAATTGAAGCTTTGTAATATCAACATCATGAGGACATTTTCGAACGAATTATCAGGAATAAAGTCGAGCTTCTCACCGTCTCAATTTCCACATAGTTATGAGCAGGCTCTATGTCCTTTAAAACCTTAAGGCTTTAAGCTTCAATAGCTCACCTGACACAATGATATGTTTTATGAGTTGTTTCATTGACGTACTGAGGTTAGATACTGGTATGAATTAAAGTTGAATTAAGTGAATCAAGAACACAAGTCTTCACAGAGAGAGTTTTCAGTAGTGAAAGTAGTATTGCACTTGTGATTATTTCATAAGTGTAACTGTCTTTCTCAGCCTCTATAAATAGGCCAGGTGAATCAGTTACAAAAGCAGTCACATAAGTGAATATTTACAACTTAATCCCTATATCTCTTATAAAATCTTAATCATATTTTATACTTGTAAAACTTATCAATCTAGTCCTTACTAATTACATTTAGGTCCCCGTAGAATATCTTTCCTTATCAGTAGCCCCCCTAGTTCTTATACAAACAATTTATAAGAACTAGTCGCTCTTCGAACTTTACTCTGAGCAAATACAACTTTCTTCACTTTGCTTCTTCATTATGATCAAACTCAATGATCTCTGACCTCTCTTCGAATTTATTAATAAGTGGAAACAAGCTTCCCAATCACTTCGAACTTACCAACTTGAAATATAACCTTGTCTCTACTTCGGATATTATTACTAAAGACATAGTTTTGCTGATACTTCGAATTTTCTGATCCCTACTTGATGGATTGATTTGACCTTTATTGGTAGATCTATGACGCTGCACGTTTCCTTCTCGTTTCACATTCCACCCAATAAGAGCAACTCACTGGTTTTGCTTCTTCAGATTCCCCACGTTACTTCTTTAAACTATAAATAGCCAGCTCTTCCTTCATTGATAACTTTTAGAGAAATCACTTTCCAAACCATCCTCAACCTGTTCTTCATCTTCATCCTGTTCTTCAAGCCATCTTCAACCTGTTCTTCATAAATCCTTAAATCACTTCATCCTTTTCATCCATCAAAGCAACCTCTCAGATCAATACCCATTGTATGAGAAAATATCCTAAATACAAAAGATCTAAACCCAGAAAACCAGTAAAATCAAAGAAACCTCTCTTCCCTGGTTCAAGCAATCAAGTATTTGGTGCATACGATTATCTTTGTATTTCACAAAGAGCCAAAGAATATAAGGCTGCTGGGTTGATCTACAACGGTCCTCATTCTTCTCTTACCACTTTTAAATACGGTAACTTCGACCCCAGTCTTGCCACTTCGTCTTCATCCTTAGCTTCAAACCCAGAAACCAATCAAGAAACTTTTCCTTCTTGAAATCAACCTACTTCTCCACTGCTAAGACCTCATCTAAAATCTAAAGGAGTTACCTTAAACAAACCATCAACTGACAAAAAACCACAAGCCAAATCACCTGTCCTCACATTCGAAGCACCTAAAAATCTTCAACCCAACTTACTTCCTCCTCAATTCGAAGCTGTCAAAGTTAAACGTGCCAAAAAAATCAACATTTCTAGCAATGGGTGAAGAAGCAGAAACCTCTTCTCCTCCTCCCCCACAAGAAGTGGTTGACACTACACCAGAAAGTAGTCAACCAATTCTTGTGACTCAAGCTGAAACTCAAATCCGAAATCGTATCGATGAAGCCACTGATGAAGATAACAACAAAGAGAATGATTCTGAAGCTACTGAATCTGACGCCGAAGAGGAATCCGAGGCTGACGGGGTGATCCCTCCGAAGAAAGTTCGAGGAAAGAAACCTCTCATTACACTCCCCGAAGATGTTGCTGCTTTGGTTCAAGAAAATCTTAAATCGCTTTCTCCTCGGTACATTCTTGCCCTAAAGAATGTACCCTATACTTACTACCTCGAATCAGAGAAAGAGGAACTCAGAAAGCTATGGGGATTAACAGATAAGATGATTCTTCGACTACCAGTGGAAGGAGAGACACCCATGAGCTGTCAAAAGGACGAACTGGTAGTCTATCCTGAGCTCTTCAACTCGGGACTTCGATTTCCCCTCGATCCCATGATTGTGCGGTACTTCGAAATTCTCAAGTTGTGCCCCACACAGGTTACCCCAAACCAACTATTTACTTTATTCTCCGCCATTATGGTGTCGAGGCTAGGAGGCATCCCCCTCGAAATGAGGACTTCATCTCACTGACCAAGCTGTCAAACGGGCCAGTCTTGCCATTCTACTACCTAACACTGGAGGATGACCTGAAGATTATCGATGACCTCCTCGAAGCTGACAAACTTTGGAAACAAAGTTTTGTCTTTCTATCAGGCGCTTGGGAAAATGGGAAAGAGATTTCCGACGACAACCCTTCAAAGCTTACTCTCACCTGGAGAGATAGTAGTAAGTGCATCATTACTGTATTGTTAACATTTCTAACTTGTTAAACCTAGCCAGATTAATAAGTCCTCTTATCTAACTGCTTGTTCTCTTCTCAGAAATTCCGAGGCGGTTCAAAGGTCGTCGAGCAACTGCAAAGGATATCTTTCAAAATATGGATGCATGGGCAGAGAAGGCCTGGGGAAACGGCTTTCACTCAGCCTTTTTACCAATCAACTTCGTCAACAGTCATCTGTGGCGCATCACTCTGGGAGCTGACTTCCCTGAAGATCCGATGACCCCTCCAGATCCCATTATAGCAGTTCAAAGAATACTTGCACCAGATGGGAAGACCTATCTTCCCACCAGGAACCGAAGTGACAGCCATCTTCCATTAAAGAAGAAAGGAAAGTTGACCCACAAGAAAGCCAGTACAAGCAAGGCTAACCCTTCCAAGACTTCGAAGCGTGCAGTGAAGAGAAAAGTGCCCGCCTCTCAACTTCCCCCAATATCCAAGGAGGATGAACCTGCTTTAAAAAAGAAAAAGGACAATTCTCCAAAGAAGAAAAAGAGCAAGTCCAGTACGCCAAAGAAAAAGAACGAGGCTGACATACTCGAGGAGGTATTGGCTTCCGAAGTGCACGGGAAAACTTTTATTGAAGAAAACCCTGAAGGAGGACTGACACTAGGAGATAATCAAGTAGACGATTACCTTGACCTCGGAGATTTCAATTCAAGCGGGGATTTTGCATTTACTGGCAGTGGCTCCCAACCTACCAATATTATTCCATCAACTTCTACTGGGGCTGCTATGGCTTCGACATCTAACGCCATCGTTCCTGTTCATCACCTCCCATCAATCTTTCCTAATTCAGACAAATCCGATGAGGTAGCTTCAATCCTTCATCCTTTTGATAATTTAAGTGCTGCAGCCAATAAATTATGTGAAGAAATAAAAAATTCACACACACAATTGGAGCTTCTTGCACAAGAATTGATCAAGAGCAAAAAAGAAACAGAGTCTGTAAAGACTTCGAAAAATGAGGCTCTCTAGAAATTCGAAGCTAAAAAAGACAAGCTTCTTAAGGAACACAAAGAAAAAGTCGAAGCTCTGGAGACTTCTCATCGACAAGCTATTGAAGATCTAAATTCTCAACACTTCATTGCTATCTCCGAGGCAAAGAAAAAAGCTACCGATGCTGAGAAACTTGTTAAAGAATTCCAAGAAAAATTGAGCAACTGTCAAACCCAAATGACAACTCTTCGAACAGGATTCGAGGAAGAGAAAAAGGCTGCTATTAAGAAAGCCGAAGCTACTATAGGTTCTGTGATGCTTGATGGAATCAGAAAAGCTGAAATTGATACAGCTAACAATCTTCTTCGAGAAATCCATGCTGCCTATCCAAGGCTAAACTTAACAGAATTTTGGAAACAAGTCCCAGAGAAAGATCGTCCAAAAGAAGCATTCAAAGTACCTTCAAGTTCTTCGGAAGAAAGTGATGCTACTGACGAGTCATCGGAAGAAGAAGATGCCTAATAGATTAAGCATGTCGTGCTTGTTTTTTTTTGTGTATTTGGCTAAGTAATTCTCACCTTTTTGTAGACTTCGTGTTTTATCCGACGAACAAGCAACTTTTCTTCCTCTTTTTTTGTTTAAATTTTATCTTAAACTTCTGGTGTACTTATTTAAATTTGTCGCTTCGAAAATTAGATGCATTTATAAATAGAGGCACCTTGAAAATTAAGATGCACTCATAAGACGTGGCACCTCGAAAATTAGGTGCACTCATAAGACGTGGCACCTCGAAAATTAGATGCACTCATAAGACGTGGCACCTCGAAAATTAGATGCACTCATAAGACGTGGCACCTCGAAAATTTGGTTGTTTCTTCAAAGCTATTGCTTCGGAAAATTATTCTTGGTCAACTTTCAAAGATGATCAATCTTTGCCAAGTTACCAAAATAATAAATCACTCATCACAGTAAACAACCAATGGCCAAAAGAAATTTTATTAAAAAATTCAATATTAACCAGACACCTCGTTAAAACCTTTCTGGGCCAACAGATAAGGAAAGAGTATGTCTGTTTTACAAAGATTCGAAGTACAGTTTTACTCACAGTACAATTTCAAGTGCTCTATATTCCAAGGATGTTTGAGCATCCTCCCCTCTCGATCAGACAACCTGTAGGAACCTGGCTTGACCTTCATTTTAACTTCGTAAGGACCTTCCCAATTCGGAGCCAATTTTTCGAGGTGCTTGTCCCTAGTATGAAGAAATACTTTTCGTAACACTCGATCGCCAATTTTGAATTCTCTCCTCTTAACTTTAGCATCGTACCTGCTTCTCATTAACGTTTGATAATGGACCACATTCAAATGCGCTTTGACCCTTTTCTCCTCTAACAAATCAAGCTCAACCCTTCTAGCTTCATCGTTATCCACATCGGAATATCGTAGTAGTCTGTAAGAAGGCAATGTAGATTCAGCAGGGCACACAGCGTTCATTCCATATACCAAAGAAAAAGGAGTCTCTTTTGTAGCCTCTCTAGGGGTTGTTCGATATGCCCATAACACTTCTTGAAGATAATTTGGCCATTTCCCTGCTGCTCCTGCTAAATTTTTCTTCAAACCATCCAAAATAGATCTATTCGTGACTTCCACCTGCCCATTTGCTTGGGGGTGGAAAGGAGTAGAAAAACACTGCTGTATTCCTTTCGAAGAGCAAAAAGAGTCCATTTCCTTGTTATTAAATTGAGGACCGTTGTCCGTCGTTATTTTCAGAGGAACTCCAAAAGGTAGCAGATGTTACTCTGAATAAACTTGATTACATCCTTAGCTTTTGTCCCAGTTAAAGGTTCTGCTTCTGCCCACTTCGAAAAATAATCGACCGCAACAATAATCATCTGTCTTCCACCAGAAGCCATAGGTAATGGTCCTACTAAATCAATCCCCCACCTATCGAAAGGAACCGCCTCAGAGATTGTCATTAGGGGTACTGCTGGTTTATGTATTAAATTTGCATACCTTTGGCAAGTGTCACAACTTCGAACTAACAACTTGGCGTCCTGCAAAATGGTAGGCCAATAATACCCTGCCAACAATACCCTACGCGTTAAAGCTTTGAATCCACAATGAGCTGATCCATCCCCATCATGCAGTTCGGATAGAATGTTTTGAGACTCGTGTTTGCTTAAACATCGTAACAAAGGTTTCGACGCAGACCTTTTGTACAATACTCCATCCAATACCACATAGCCAAGAGCTTTGTATTTTATTTTCTTGAGCAAGTGTTTATCAGGAGGTAGTATTCCCTTCGAAATAAAGTTTAACAAGTCAAACCTCCAATCTCCTCGAGTGCACATCGGATCACTTACTACCTCATTAACAACTTCACACTGTTCAGAATTCAATATGATCGAGGGTGATGGTTGTGTCATGATCCATGGATATTCTTCAGAGTAAGCCATTGTTGCCAAAGAATCAGCCATTGTGTTGCTACCTCTTCGAATATGCTCCACTTCGACATTTTCAAATTGTGCCATCATTCCTCGTAGCTCTTGTAAGTACAAAACCAAACGTTCCTTTTTAGCTTCTGATACTCCCTTAACATGGTTAACTACCAACTGCGAATCTGTTTCCAAGCGCACAAATATTGCTCCACAAAACTTTGCTAACCGTAATCCTGCTAGCACAGCTTCATATTCAGCTTCATTGTTCGAAGCATGAAATCCAAATTTTATAGCTTGAAACATAAACTCCCCTGTTGGTGCCACCAATTCAACTCCTGCACTTGACCCTTTATTACTGGATCCCCCATCAGTTCGTATCGTCCACGTCGGATTCTCGTTCACTTTTTCGCCATCTTTCTCTTCGGATCTACGTGAGTGGAACTCAACCAAGAAGTCTGCTAAGGCTTGAGCTTTGATAGCTGTTCGAGGAGAAAATAACACATTGAAATCTCCTAACTCTACAGACCACTTAGTCATCCTTCCTGAAATGTCTGGCTTCTGCAACACATTTTTTAATGGATATGAAGTTCGAACTACAATCGTATGTGCTTGGAAGTAAGGGCGCATTTTTCTCGCTGCCACTACTATACACAGTGCCAATTTTTCGAGCTTCAAATAGCGTTTCTCAGCATCCACCAAACTTTTGCTGACATAGTAGACAGGCTTCGAAATTTTCGTATCTTCACTGACCAGAACTACACTCACTGCATAATCCGATACCGCTATATACAAAAATAACTGCTCACCCTTTCGAGGCTTTGACAATATTTCAGGAGAGGACAAAAGATTTTTGATCTTCATAAAAGCTTCTTCACAATCCGAAGTCCACTCAAAATTATTAGGTCTACGCAGCACCTGGAAAAAAGGCAAGCACTTATCTGAAAAACGAGAAATGAATCTGTTCAAAGCTGCTAACCTGCCCGTTAACATTTGCACTTCTTTGATATTCCGAGGTGAAGACATCGATATCAGAGCCCTCAATTGTTCTGGATCCACTTCGATTCCTCTTTCACTAATCATGTACCCCAGAAACTTACCAGATCGGACTCCAAATGTACATTTTTCTGGGTTCAACTTCAATTGTATGGCTCTGAGATTCAAAAACGTCTCTTCTAAATCATCAATGTGTTCATCATCACTTTTGCTTTTAACAAGCATATCATCGATGTACACTTCGATATTTCTCCCTATTTGTGAAGCAAACGCCTTATTCATCAGCCTCTGATATGTTGACCCAGCATTTTTTAATCCGAACGGCATCACTCTATAGCAGTGTAAACCTCTGTCAGTGATAAAAGTTATGCTTTCTTCATCATCTGGATTCATTCGAATCTGATTATACCCTGAAAATGCATCCATAAATGTCAAGATTTTATTTCCCGAAGTGGAATCCACTAACTGATCGATTCGAGGCACTGGAAAAGGATCTTTTGGACAAGCTATATTCAGATCTGTGAAGTCCACGCACATTCGCCATTTTCCGTTCTTCTTTTTTACTACCACAGGATTAGCCGTCCACCTCGGATAATTGGCTTCCATGATATGCCCCATCTTATATAGTCGATCCACCTCAGCAACTATGGCCTCGGATTTTTCCAACGAAAAAGCTCTTCTTTTTTTAATTATCGGTTTGATCTTCGGATCTACCGCCAAGCTGTGACATATGATATCACTTGGGACCCCTACTACGTCTTCGGACCTCCAAGCAAATACATCCAGATTCTCAGACAAAAAATTCAACAATTTTTCTCGCATTGATAAAGACAACAGAGTCCCGATTCGAAGTACCCTGCCATTATTGAAAACAAACTCTTCTATTTCTTCATTTACCACCACAGAACTCGGGGTTGACCTCGGATCATCAATTCCCTCATCTGCACCCCCAGAAGACAACCCCCCAAACTACTAATTCTCCATCGGATCATCAGAACTTTTGCCACGTAGTCTAAACGCAGCAGCGTAACATTCTCTTGCCACCTTTTGATCACTTCGAACTACGCCGACTCGGTCCTCGATCACATACTTCAAACATTGATGAACTGTAGAGACTACAGCATACATTTTAGCCAACCATGACCTCCCAAAAATAGCATTGTAGCTCGATGGACAATCCACCACCACAAAAAGTACTCGCACTTTCTTTTTGAAGGGCCCCTTTCCCAAAGTAATTTCACCCTCGAACTCCCCTATCACATTTGCTGTTGCGCCAGTAAACCCTATGATAGTCCTCTCTGACCTTTCTATTCGAGGCGGAGCAGTTAATCTCTCATAAGTTGACTTGAAAAGCACATTAGCTGAGCTCCCGGTATCAATCAACACTCGTCGAATCTCCACCCCGCATACTTCTGCTCCTATGACCACTGCATCTTCATGTGGCCCAGTAATCCCCCTCAAATCATCCCCATCGAAAATTATAAAGGGCACATCCTTCTTATTGCTTAGGTGTGCCGATGCTCCTCCCTCAATTTGACGCGTTAAATTCACTATATGTCTCTTCCTCGAATTATTAGTGTTGTTAGTCATTGAATCTCCCCCAAATATTGTTAGTGATTCGAAGAAGGCACACAAATCTCGAACACGTCCTTGACGCATCAGCTCATCTATTGACATTAACAATAATCGACTAGGGTCTGGGTCGACATATTCCGAGGCCACATCAAACTCATCACCTGCAACATCTAAAATCATTAGTGCAGTTTCCTGCTTAGAATTAGGATTACCAATTTTCGGGGCTACAGCTTTAGCATTCCTTTTGACATATTCCAACAACTTCCCATTTTCTATCGGGATCTGCATCTCTTTCTTCAAGGCAATACAATCGTTTGTATCATGGCCAACATCATCATGATACCTGCAGAACTTATTATTGCGCTCCTCTCTTGGCCTATTAATCGCTGGTGGCTTTCTAAAATTTATCGTTCCCCTGGTTTTCTCGTATATCGAAGCCACACTCTCAGTCAAATCCGCATAATAGTCTGGTCTTACCCACACATTCGATCTGGATCTGAACTGTTGCTGATTATTATTAGAATTGTGTTGATTATATCCCCCTTGATACGAGCTCGAAGCTCCTCTGTTAGAAACATTTTGATTATTCCTCGGGCGCGATGAGTAGTTATTCGAAGTGTTCGCTTGACCATTCCCTTTCTGAATAGTACTGCCTCCTCCTCGAACCCGCGTCGATTCTTCGACCTTAATCTGATCCTCAACCTGAGCCATAAGAGCTCCAAATGTTAACGCCCTGCGCCTCGTAGTCTCATCGGCTAAATCCTCAGGCAACAGTCCTTGTCTAAACGCCGCCATAGCCACACTTTCTTCACAATCATTCAATTCAGCCTTTGTTGACACAAACCTCTTAGTGTAATCCTTTAACTTCTCTCCCACAGCCTGCTTGCATTGTATTATTGTGTCTCCATTAGCTCTCATTTCCTTGCTTCCCACAAACTGTCTTCGGAAAGCTGTATAGAAGCCTCTAAAATTTGCAATTGACTCCTTAGGAATCTTGTTGAACCATTTCAGCGTAGTTCCCTTGAATGTCTGAGAGAATGCTCTACACACCAATTTATCGTCGTCTTCGAAATTAGTCATATAGTTTTTGAATTGTTCTATATGGTCATCGGGATCTTGAGTCCCATCAAACTTATCAACTTTGGAAATATCAAACCGCCTCGGAAGCGGCACAGATCTGATCTCCCTGATCAATGGTGAGTCCCTCCAGTCGACTCCTTGAACATATTGGTCTTCGTTTCTCATCCCCACAGTAGCATATAAACTTGACTCACCTTCATAATTTCGAGGCGAATGCTTCCGAGGCGAGTATTTCCGAGGTGAATATACTCGCCTTTCTTTCTTTTTCCTTCCTTCTTTATACACCCTAGCTGGCCGGAGCTCACGCTCTGCTCCTCTTGAATGGCCTCGAGAATGTTCGTACCTCGGTGTTTCATCTGACTCCGAATCTTCGAAATCCTCTTCATCACTAGAGTTCACATACTGTCGCTTCTGTAACTTTTCTTTCCTCTTTATCCCACTATACTCGTTTTTTTGCTCAAAACGTGCTTTACGCTGTTCATACCGAACGTCGCCATCGTCCATCGACTGATCCGATTGATCATCCTGATCGCCCCTTGCTACTTTAGACCTAAGCCTAGCACCATCATTATTTTCCTTCTTTTTTACCAATTCGTCAAGCTCTGCCACCTTCCTTATCATCTCATTCATTTTTCCTTCGAAATCAAATTGGATTGATTGAGTTGGAATCGATTTACCTGCCTCTTGCAGATCGGATTTCAATGTTTCCATAGCCTTGCGAACAGATGGATTGTCACCTTCTTCTGAATTCATCTTCAATCAGCGAAAAATCAAACAAAATACGAAAACTCGAACGAAAAACCTCACAAAACGAAAACTAGAGACTCGATTTTTTATCTGTTGATCAAGGTATCTTCGTCCCCTCTTTCTAGCGCCAATTTGGTATGAATTAAAGTTGAATTAAGTGAATCAAGAACACAAGTCTTCACAGAGAGAGTTTTCAGTAGTGAAAGTAGTATTGCACTTCTGATTATTTCATAAGTGTAACTGTCTTTCCCAGCCTCTATAAATAGGCCAGGTGAATCAGTTACAAAAGCAGTCACATAAGTGAATATTTACAACTTAATCCCTATATCTCTTATAAAAGCTTAATCCTATTTTATACTTGTAAAACTTATCAATCTAGTCCTTACTAATTACATTTAGATCCCGTAGAATATCTTTCCTTATCAAATACCATGCTGATGACTTTTATCCGTATCCTGGTTTGAAGGTGCATTGACACCGTATACAGACACAAGTCGAGTTTTGACCAAATCCTTCACAGAGTTGACTAGATCGTATAAATTTACATCTTGGTCAACCTGTCAAGTCGTACTTACTGCGCTTGAGTCGTAGAGTCCAACTAGATCCCTTGTCAAACCAAATTTATCCGCAGCGGAAATTGTGCCTTCCTAGAGACATATTCAAGAAAGTTGGCTTATATTTTTCTTCTCAATGCTATAATAAAGATATATCGCACAAGGAAATATATCTTTATATACCAAAGTAAGGTTGCGGATAAGGAGCTCGGACAGTCTTCTACAACAAAGCCTTATCATAAGGTAAGCCCTCGTACGAGGTATGACAGCCAAGACCTCTTCAAAGGAAGGCCTCGTACAAGACCACAAGACCAAAGCATGCCCAAACGTACATCTTGTACTACCTCTGACGGCTAACCAAACATCAAATGGCAGACCTTGTATAGACGAGGTCCGTCGTAGCTCATAGGCCAAATGTGCCTATGCAAGTTTGGCAGATATTCCTGCAATTATGCTCCCACGGTGACCTCAATAATGTCTCAGAACACCAAATATTAACCAAAATAAGGCTCCAGCGGATCTCAACAGAGACGCCTTTGAAGCTTTATAAAATTTGTTCGGCCTTGCCCTTGCAGCGTGCAATGAACGCCACGTCTTCTATTTCATACCTGCTATACAGTTTGATATCGTCTATTTCATACTTGTCACCACTTCTATTTCATACCTGCAATACATTCTGATATCGTCGCCACATTTGCATATAAAACACTGACACCACTCCATACTGAGGGTGAAAATATATTTATGCCAAGGAGAACTGGATCTAACATATTATCCCTTTAAATCATTTTCTTACTTAAGTTCGGTATTCATCTTTGGCATTTTATCCCGGAGGATATTTTCCCATCTTTTTTCTGGTAAATATTTTCCAATCACGTGAGTAATAGACTACTAACTACACAAAATGTTGCTAAAAGACATACATATCCAGAACAATATACATTTATATTATATAAACAAAAAAGATACACTACCAAGAAGAATATGATACCCATAACTGAAAAATAAAAATTCATTCATTATGGCATCTCAAAGTAGCAAATAGAATACAAATAAACAAAACATCAGATTCCCTACAGCAAGAAGTATCAAAGTGATGCTTCCAAAAATTACATTAACCAGATAACACCCGACCCATTAAACTTCTGCTTATCTTCAAAATTTCAAAAAAATTCTGAGACAAACGAATAATCATGCTCACCTAAAACTAGTTTCATCACCAAACTTATATAAGATTAGCCCTTTTCAAGAACCTTATGGTCCGGCAATAATACGGCCATATCGACTCCACGTAGTCTAGGTACTTCTCCATCAACCATCCTTGAAGTTGTTTCAGTTTTTTTCTCCACTCTTCTTTGTAGTCCATATTCTTTATGTCCAACACTGGTTGCCATAAATGGGCTCGTATGTCATCTTTAAACCTCCCTTGTGTGAGATAATCGTAGTAAGCAGGCATATTTTTTACGATTTCAACAGTCTGCTTGTAGCAAAACACGTACAATGCACATAATCCTCGAAGCATTTTGACATAGAGTGCAACAACTAAGGGACCAAATACCCATAATGGTGTTAACTCCTTTGAAACTTCAGCTCCGTACATCAAATTAATTGCCAGGAACAAAGGGCCACTGTGTATACAGAGAGAGTAACAACTATAAGACTTTGATGGTGTTCAAAAGTAAAACAAACCGCCTAAACCAATCCAAAACCGATCTGAAACTGTTGCTTTTTTAAAGGTGATTGGTTTTGGTTGTTCTTGGTCACTAATAAAACCAAACCGCTGCTTTGGTTTTGGTTCTTGGTTAGTTTGAACCTTATATATTTTCGCTAAAAAGAATATATATGCATTGCTAACAATAGTATAGTATTTGATATAATGTTCGTGTTTTGTACGGTTTTTTAATGTTAGTAGTAAGTCATTTTTTTTTATCTTAAAAACTATCCATTTTAAAAGAAGTATGTTAAAGTTGAAGCATAACAAATACAAATTGATGTAAGAAAAAATGTTGTAAACTAACCATGAAACTTGGAACCGAACAGAATTGTTGTTTGTTACTGATTTCATAAGGGGTTGTTTGCTGTACATAGTCGGCTTTTCGGCATATAAACAAAGAAGCAAAAACTTCTTTGTCTGGTCTAGCTTTTTAGGCTTATTGTCTTAAAATAAGATAAAGAAACCCAACACACTAACCACTTTAGTACTTTTACTCTTTGTTTCATATTATACTTACTGGCTCTCTCGTTGCTTCTCCAAATATGCGGTCTTAACATATTAGGTTATGCCTTTTTTGGCTTCAAGCCGATGAATCAACTTTTAGAAGATAGCTCTTTCTGATGCACCTCACGAGAAAAAGCTACCTTTTCTATTTCTTTATTTTAAGCTAGCCTTTTAAAATATACGCAACACACCAAACAACCCTAAGTACTTACAATATCAGTAGGGGTATCTTTATCGTTGCATCCAGGCTCCAGAACCGTGCCAACATCGTCTTTCGAACTTCACTTTGTCGCAAAGGTTCTGCCTTTGTTTGAGTTTCTACTATCTCTGTAGGAGGTGTTCCTTCTTCCACAACATCATCCACCACTTGACACGGTGCTTGTGTACGCAGCATCGTCAACCATTTCTTGAATAATTTATGGATGGCAGGGGAGCCTGAGATAGTGTCATCTGTTTCAGAGGTGTAAGGAAGCCCAACATCGTGCATCTTTGGGGAGGAACCTGTACTGTTATCTTCACCCTCTTTGTGAAGATACGCAAGTTTGACTGAACTTTTCGTAACTTTTGATCCACTACCTCGTCCGCCTGATTCGTCATTTTGTTGGGTACCACCTTTGAACAACGAAATCTTCAGAGATCTTTCTTTTGGTCCACCAGTACAATGAGCACCTACACTGCATTTCCAAGTTATATGAAAAGATTGAAAAAAGAAACTCAAGACATCTAGCACGGATACAAATAGCTTCAACCGTACAGATTACTTTACATTCAGAGAAAGACCAGGTATTTTATCGTCTAGACTATAACTAACAAACACAGCTCAAAAGCTAGATCAAAGTCAAGCTCGCTTAAGCTTGGCTCGCGGCTCGAACAATATTCAAATATAATAAATTTACAATTATTTAGTATAAAATTTATTGAAATTCTCAATAACTCTATTGAATACACCGGCTTGACTGAAGTCTAGGCTCTATTCGGTTCGAAGAAGGAAGTTGGGTAGACCTTGAGTACTTCAGATATTGTTGAGCCAAACTCAACACATGGCGAACAATAAATATTTTGATTGAGTTTGAATATCTCGGCTTGGCTCGAATCCAACACTATCTATAAGACTATAGCAATCCTAACTAACTAGCATTAGAATACCAGCACACCTGAGAATACAAGTATGCAGAATTCAATACTACAAACCAAAGGTGAAATCCGCTGGCCTGTCGACTAAGAAAACGCACAAGAGCAGTAGAGCAATCACCAGCCTTCTCCCTATGCTATCCTTATCCTTAAACATGTCCTCAAACAAAACATCACTTAATGTCATCGCCTTAGACACTTTTGCTAGTTAGATTGAAATATCTACCATTACCATGCCTATGCAAGACCCAAGTTAGCAACAATCCTCCCAAGTTACAAGCAACTAGGTCAGTCTGCCGCTTCCTACTCTAGCGATGCTACCCAAAGGCCTTTCTAAATTTAATCATCCGTCTACAGGTTTTCACAAAGACCGAGAACTTTGTTTGCATGGTAAACACAACATTAGACATAACGCTTTCGTTTCTTACGATACAATCAATCATGGAACTGAAATGAAACGGTAAAAAAACTATACAAGCAATTTACATGTAAAACCACGTTTGGATCATAATATGCAACTGGATATTTTAGAGGTGCACTAACCTTAGACAAAAATTATGTTTTAATGAGAAACGCCTATCGACATGAAGTTTGGCAATACGACGGTTGAGAATCAAGCCTTTGTTCCATGATGACAACCTTGACGGAAATGCTATTTGTGAACCCTGTAAATGATACAAATAAGTTCGCTTCAGAGACCAAAGCACTATATAATTAAAGACGCTCAAAACTATGAAAGACAGTAATTACAAAGTGTTAAAAACTTTTAGGTCATAATGGAAACTGATACAGCAGATAGCAGAAAACAGGCGTGTATAACAGACCCCAAAGAAACAAAAGATGAAATCACAAGATGAAATCGCCATGATCATGAATATAGGTTTTGCAAAAAATAAACTAATTTTTAATACAAACTCCTTGAAAGAAAGGCTTTATCTTTAAATGAATAAAGGAAGATCAGATAAGAAAGATTGGCATTGTGTAATATGTTCACCTAACACAAAGAATAAAGCTACTAGTTAAAAGATAAAATCCTTAGCTTAGATTCAAGAATCAAGCTAACATCCTCTAACAAATTATGCTTCAACAAATATATTGTCCCATTAACATGAGTAATACTATGATTCTTCTCTAAGAACCACAAGGAACCTAACACAAGCATATCGTGGTACATGCGAAAGGTTTACAATTTTACCTGCAACTTATGGGTTACTAACACCATGGTCTCCAGCTGAGCACCCAATCATTTACTCAAAAGGCCCTGAATGTATCATAGAACCTCACATAGTAAGCATTTCGACATTATAATTGGAAATATCCAATGTAACACAAAAACATAAGTTTGTTGTCCATAAAAAGATAAGGAACAAACATCATCAGCTGAAATATGCATAATTTGCGGTTACAATACATTTACTTCCCCAATGACTGTCTCCTATCTTAGCAAAGCACAAACAAGTGAATGAAACTAAACAAGCCAATCAATCACATAATACCTTGATTAATCCAATCTAAGCCAAAAACTAACACAAACCCACCACAAATTTATGTTCTTGAGAAACGAAATTGATGAAAGCACAAACATATAACACACCGGCCCTAATGAATTGGATTAAAAGAAGGAGACCAAAACTAAGCTCAAGCTTGCCCAGCAACTTCGAATTTAAACAAGGAAGATAAGAGATTACACTAACCTCAATCATGAGCTCTTTCTTCAGATTATTTGAGTGCGTTAATAACAAGAAGAAGGAGAAGAAGAATAAGCTTCTTCCCTTTGGGTTGTCTTATTGAATTCTCGTTATCAGAGAAGAGGATAGGGAGATTGAACGAGAAAGAAAGCTGGTTTGCGGTGAAATTTGGGGTTTTTATAGACAAAAGAGAAAAACCGACCTCTTTTTTTTCTTCTTTAATTTGGGGGCTCAATTTATAACAGTGGCCAAAAATAATCCATGGATGACGGCGAGGTAAATAGATAATGCTAAGTTTCCGATAATCACTTAAAGAAAATTAAAAAAAAAATCAATATATCTTGAAATTCGCTAAAATTCACCTGTAATGTTAGGGCTAGCCTGCTAGGCTAAAATGAGACGCAAAATCTTTATAGTGAGACCTCAAATCTTGATTTTTTCTGAAAACGTGAAATTACTAAAATGCCACTAGATATAAAAACCATAATTTTTTGGACATTTCAATTTTTTCCTCCTCTCTTCCCCCTCTCTCTCTCTTTTCTCTACTTTTCTCTCTAATTTTCATAAAAACCCCAAAAATCCATAAACCCATTAACACAAAAAACAATAAATTCAACTATAAATCCTAGGTTTTAAAGCTCAAACGCATACATATTTACTATCTTTCTCTTCTCTCTCAACTACCTATCTCTCTAATATTCAACATAAACCCATAAACCCAAGAACTTAAAAAAAAACAAAAAATCATCTCTAGATATATGGCTTAGAGAAAAAATTATATTTTTACATAAATTCACACCTTTTCGTGCGCCGTTTCGAACATTCGTGCGTGAATTTGACCGAAATCACGCATGTTCGTGCGTGAATTTGGCCGAAATCACGCATGTTCGTGCATGAATTTGGTCAAATCTTTGCGATTTTATGCCGAATTTTGTCAAATTTTGGCCCTTTCATGCCGAATTTTGTCAATTCAAAATACTATTCCATGCCGAATTTCGCCAATTGAACACTTTCATACCGAATTTAGCGTATATATTCTTATAATTTACGTTTGTTATTACAATTCAATAATTATATAAAATGTAGTAAAAAGAATTATATAAATATATGATTATTAATTTATAAAAAATTATATAAATTATAAATTATATAAATTATAAATTATCAGAAATTTGAATTGATTATAATTATAATATATGATTATAACTATTATAAATTATTAGAAACTATTAGAAATTATTATAAATTATATATATATAAAAGAACAGACATTTCCACGCACGATCATGCGTGGAAATGCCTGTTTCAGATCCACATGCAAATCTCAAACGTCATTTTTATAGGGTCAAATCCAGCAAAACTTATACCAAATTGAAGCCAACGATCTAATTAAGCATATACATATAATCAAACAACCAAACAACAACTACAAGTAGGGGAAAATTCGATTTTTATATCCGAAAAATAAACTCTAAATATCACTAAAAATATATATCCAAATTTTTAAAAAATAGCACAATGGTGTAGAGAATTCATACTTTAACAAGTCTATGCAGTTGGATTTTAAATATCTAGCCTTTTCAAATATTGGGTTAGAGAGAGTTGGGGTTTTCGAAGAAAGAAAATGGTAGAATTTGAGAATTTTTGTATTTATATCGATGGCATTTTTGTAAATAAGAGGGGTCTCGTTATAGCCAAGCCAGGTCTCACTATAACCGGGTCTCACTATAAAGAAAACGGGTCTCATTTTAGCCTAGCCCGTAATGTTAATGTTTTCAATAATATCCTTAAATATATGTACCAATTAACTATTTTTAAATTTTAGAATTTTTTATATATATATATTAGAAAAAACATTAAATAATAATAAAATTTTCTTTAAATATATTGATCATACTAGGAAAGCAATACAACATAAATAATATCCTATATTAGATCGTATTTTTCATCTACATTTTATTCCATAAAACACGGTTTTTAAATAAATAAAAAGGTGATACGGTTAAAGTTCACAGAAAAAATTAAACGATTAAATAGTTTTAAATGAAAACGGACAATATGATAAGCATTTCGTATCTATGGTTCCGATAATTTTAATTTAATATTTTATTTTTTATTTTTATTTTTTCACCTTTTTTAGAATCTACAAACTTCGTATATTTTGTACTGAGACGAATGTTTCCACTAGTCCACTCTTTTTAATCGTCATAGTATTTTTAACACTCATTTGTTTCATCCTAACGGTCTTTTGTCTCTTTCCCAACAGGCATACGCCCATTTTTTTCATTTATCTAGTTGTACATATTTTGGATATTTCTTCTTTGGATATAGATATGTTTCAGTGTCATGCTCTTAACTGACATATATTCTTCTAAAACACTTGGTTATAGTCTTATATTGGCCAGATACACCTCTCTTCAGGATGTACTAGTCCAACACAAACTTTGATTAAGATGTATAGCGAGTGTGAGCTTTTGATCCAGGTATAATCTTGTTATAAGAGTTAGGTTAGCGAGTTGAATATCATGGCTACCATGTAGTAGGTTTTTTGAACACATAGGAGCTCGGATAGCGAAACAAGACCTTATTTTCATCATGGTATGGTTGGCTCAACTCGGCCATCGATTAAGATTCATCTTTCAAGCTTGGAGTCAGTATTTGGATGTGACATTGGTGAATAAACCGACCTGGCCTTATATGCTCACTCTTGTGCATTTAAAACTTTGTTTGATTTTTTTTTTGACTTTCTTCATACATGAAATATTGGTTAGTTGACCGACCTTCCTTTAATAATTATACTCGACCCTTCTAGAAAATGAGTGTTCAATTAGCTTGTCGACCTCACTTTACCTTTATTACTTGGACATCTTACAAAATAAAGGATCATTTAGTTAATTGACCTTTTTTTATCGGTTCAATTTGGCTCCAAGAGAAAATGAAGACTCGGTTAGCTAATAAACCTCTCTTCAACTTCTTAATTTGGCTTAAACAAAAGAGGATGGTTCATTTAGCCGACCGACTTCCCTTGATTGTTTTGACTTGGATCCATTAAAAATAAGGGGTTAGTTAGGAAAGTGACCTTTATTTGGTTGCTCATCTTGGCTTCAATATGAGAGGAGGGCTTGATTAGCTTACCGACCTCCCTTTATTTGTTTATTCTTGAATTCATATTGAAGGGTGGACTCGGTTAATATATCGAGTTTTTATGTTTAATTTCTCTTAGATGTAATAAAAATGAGAGCTCGGTTTGTGTACGGAGCTTCATATATTCACTTAGTTTTGGATTTATGCTAGTTGAATGACTCAGCCAACATACCGAGCTCTTTATATTTTGTAATCTTTAGGATTAACTAGTATCTTCAAAGATCCTGAGAGGTTTTGGAGTCTCGTTTAACACGCCAGTCTTCGTTTGTTTGATTTATCTTGAATTTGTGTATGAATGATCTTTATGTATTTATCTGTTTTTTCTTAATTTACTTTTTATATTGGGGTCATCGTAGTACTTAGATGATTTCTTACTCTTAATTATTTATGTTTCTTACTTAATCAGCTTTATCCAATATCTAATTAGCTAGATAGGCTTCTTACTTAATTCTTCATGTTCATGCTTGACTTGATTAGCTTAGCTTTCTTATTAGAATAATTATAATGTTTAGTGTAAGCTTCTCCTTCAATTACACTTAGGGTATCTCTATAAATATGGAGCGAGTTCATATTCATGGATCGTCACTTTATGATAACTCGTTCTTACGACCGTTATCGTTTATATGAACATCTTTACTTAGTGTATCTTAGTCTTAATGAATGTCATTTACATACTAAATAAGAATATATGACCCCTATGTGAATATAACTGTATTAGGGTTATCATATGGTCTTAAGTATAACTTTATAATTAAGTATTATATAACGAGGTGAAGGTCTTTTGCTAAAAATAGATCCCTTATTTTTTAAGTATAATTCTTGTATTTAAGGATTAGATTACAAAGTATGGGTCGTCGAATTCTATCATTTAATTTTTCTTAAAGACGTACGCGATGCTTATCTCATGAATGTCCAGCTTATTCCTTTATTTAATAAACATAAATCTAGAAACTCTTCATATCTTATCAATTCAAACGAACATAAAATCTCATCCATTTATTTGTTTCTTAATTTGGTAAGACTTATTCAACACTATTTATTATATAAAGGCATACAAAAATTCATTTAACTCTTTCTCGACGCATTTTCTCTCTAAACAATCTTTCTTTATAATTTGAATTTCAAAATTACCTTACATCTATATTTTACCCTTAGTTCAAACTTCAAGGTTGTATTGTTCAAAAATTAAACAATCAAACATAAAAAATGTAATCCCTAGCACTTGTTGTTTTCTCCATTTAATGGGTGATGGTAAAAGTCACGAGCCTGGTATATCACTTCATCGAGAAATAATATCTGAAAGAAAAAATGGTTGATCACGATCTTGAGGAAAATGCAATTCGCTATAACTAGTTTATTCCTGATAATGTTATAAATAGACTTCCAAAACAAATAGAATTTCCTTAACAAAAGAAGTATGACAAGGTGTGTTTTTTCTGTAACTTTTTTGAATTGGGGTATCATATGTTTACTATACACAAAATAAATGAGTTCTTTAAATATGTTTGAATTTTCCTTACCCAACTTAACCCCAAAGGCTGGAAAAATCTGATTAGCGTTATGTTAGCTTTTAAACTCTTTAAGATGCCTATAATTATCAAAGATGTTCTGTTTTATTATAAAATCCAGAAATCTAAAACTAGTTTTTTTACCCTTTCACTCTGGATCATTTTAAGCAAGTCATCAAGCTTCCTGATTCAAATCATGACTCGAAGTTAAACTTCTTTTATGTAACTGCCATTTGGAAAATTTTATTAATAAATTTTTCAAATTGAAAGACGTTATTTTTTATGTGCTACTAATAATCATTATTATTTTGATTTGAAATTTCTGCTTGGCTAACTAAAACTTTATCAACTATTTCTTGTGATCCTAATGCACTAACAGATATATCACAAGGTTCGCACGACGGTTAAAAACACGATCTTCAACTTTTATTTACTAAAAAAAATTTACTTTATCTAACATTTGATTACTAAAAGGCTTTAAAATCTCTGTTTAAGGGAAGATTAAGACTTAAAAGATTGGGACTGAAATGACTAAAGATGATATCAATAAATCTTAATTTAAACATATATATATTTGGTGTAAACCTTGTTGGACTAACTCCCAATATTCCTCAAAAGAAACAAAACAAAAAACTCAACGACAAAAATGACATAGTTACTCCATAAAAAAAATAAAGCAATATACCAAAGGAGAAAAAACTCGTCATAAGCCATCTTTAACATACACAACAAACTACATCCCATATTACTAAGAAATCTTCCTCTACCACTGCTTTTGCAAAAAATTCACCCAAAAGACTTATCAAAATATGCAAATAATTCTCCTACAACACCAGTTTTATAAAATGATCCTACAACCACCTTTGGTATTACCTTGTCAGCTAAAGAAATGATAGTTTCATCATCATCTTTAAATCCATAATCTTTCATTCGTCGTCAACTTTATCTATGTCCAACCTTCCATATTGACTCTTTAACATCTCCCGCATATATCTTCAAGTGCCAAACATAGATTTGCTTGAAGGTAATTTATTTCTTATTAGATGGCCGTAAATAAGTTTTCTTTATCCGAACTAATAATCTATTATGTTAATTATAGAGTTACCATAGTTTTTTCCTTATTTGCTAATATATTCAAGTCGTCTTATGACGTCTTATCTTTGAATAGCTAGGTCAATTGTCCAATTATATTTGGAGATAATATATTACCTTGAAAAATTAGGTTAATTACGATAAATATGAATATATTGATTTGAAGATAAAATATGATGAATTAGTTATATAAAATAATAAACTTGAAGGGGACTGTAAAAAATGTGAGTCTATTAAGACATAGATAACTAATCTTAAAAAAAACATTTAAGAATATTAGGAAAAAGAGAGATGATGCAAATTTGAAAGTGCAATTAAAATTCTTAGATTTTGTTAATATGTCATGTGTTAAATATAAAAATGAGGTAATAATGGGAATATGGAAGCGTAACCCCGATATTTATTTGGGCCCATTATGGAAGTCTATCCCTAATGAAGAATGATTTCATTATCAAATGGAAGATAATTGTTTGTACGAAGCTGTTACATCAAAAGAAAATGATGAGGTGACTGAGGATGAGCAAGATGACAATATGATTGTTAAAGATGATGAAATAATAGTTAATAAGGATGATGTTAATACAAATTTAAATGTGTCGTAATAATATAACCAAATGAACTCTTAATGATTTCACTCTCTAAAGAGATACAACTATTGAAGCTACCCCGAATGAGACTATCAATAATGAATCAAGTTAATTGTGTCATAACTTTACCAACTATTTTGGATGAACTTTCCTACCATTTTGAAACCACTGAGATTATTTTTCAGTTAGCATCCGATCTATTACTTATTGATTTGTTATCGTACTTTAAGTTAGATTTTTCTTATGTTTTTTGAATATTGGACTTTGCTTTTAGTTGGATGTTGACTAGTTTCTTAATCATTATCACTCACGTGTCTGGTTTGTACATTTAATAATAAATACTCATTCATTTATTTGATTCGTTTCGTCAACCATCGTAGAAAATATTCTTATAATGTAACCAGTTGTGGTTTATTGACTTTGTTTGCCAATTTATTACTATTACCTACATCGTTTTATATGTTTTATTCCTTGAGGTATATTTAATTCAAACATATTATGGTATTTTGTATGTCCTTTGAGGCTTGGCTTATAGCCATATTCGTGTTTGACCCAGTGGTCATGCTACAATGGACAATTGCGTAATCCATAGAGTGTGACATATAGCCAAGTTTTACATTTGACACAATGGTCAAACCATAATACAGGAAATTGCATACCACATGGGATGTGACATATAGCCAAATTCGCGTTTGAAAATGGCCATGCTACAGTATAAGGAGTTGCGTACACCATAGGGTGTGGCTTATAAAAATACTCTCTTGCGTGACCTTTCTTCTTCTTAAAGACTGGCTTTGTGTCAACCATTTATGCTTTAAACTTTATTCTTATTTTAAACCAATTTGTTCCTCTTTATGATAAACTTTTGTACTCGGATTTTTTTTTATGTCAAGATGAAATGTTTCTTTAATAAAAAACATTACAAGTTAATAGAAGACCCAACAGTTTAAAATGACAAAAAAAGGCATTAATAATTGTTCTCGTGGTATCCTATTAAAAAAACCACCAACGCCACCAAAAGGGAAATAGAGTATACCAACCTTGTTTTACAATGAAGAATTATAAAATTTCAAACAATGAATTTATCAATGATGTTTTAACATGTTACCTTATAGATCAACTAGCATGTATGCCCATAAGATCCTTTGGAAGCAACTATAAACGGATCGTTCCAATTTAGTGCTAGTTTTCTAGAATTTTTTTCCTTTGTCTCATGGAAGACTTTCCTTAGTACCAAATCATCCTATTTAAAATTTCTCAACTTGAGCTTCAAATTATAACGAGATCTCATCAAACCTTGATAATTCTCAGGTTGAACTTAAACTTGCTCTTTACGTTTCTCAATCAAATCAACGTGTTATTTTTTGCTTCGTCATTTTTCTTTGAAGAATATTATTGAACTTTATGAATTGGTAATAAAATCTCTATTGAAACCACAAATTATATGCCATAGACTATGTAAAATTTTCTTAGATATTCTTGGAGTTATTCTATAAGCCCGTAAAACTTTTTAAATAAAATCTAGTCATTTACATGTAGCTAGTCCAAGCTTTATTTTGATTTAACTTCAAATGGTTATATTTGTTCAACTTGTGCATTTAATTGAGGATAATATGAAGTCTAAAAGTGTTATTCAATTCCATATTATCCATAAAAAGTTTTAAGGATATCACTTTGAAATTATGGACCATTGTTCGCCATTAACACCTTGGGAATGACAAAACTCGCTCAAAATATTATTTTACAAGAAATCAGAAACTTCCTTAGAATGTATTTTCATTAATGGTTTTGATTCCGCCCATTTAGTAAAATAATTAACATGCACAATTAATAATTTCCTCCTCCCAGTTTTTATTGGTAATAGACCGACCAATACTATCGATTATTTATCAAACAGATAAGAGTAATAGTTTAATTTTATCTTTTCTTATGGAATGTGGCTTATTTTGGAATATAATTGACATGGATCACAACATTTTACTGAGTTCATGACATCAATCAACAAAGTCATATTCTATTATCCTAGCAACAAAGCCTTTATAATAAATATCTTGTACCCATGATATGCTCTAATAACACCCTCGTGTAAATCCTTAAGAATTAACAAAGTTACGTCTTTAATTAAGAATCTTAGAACTGGCTGTGTCAAGATATTTTTTATAATGATCTATAATGTATAACAGATTTTGTCCTTGTCGTGAGGCAAAACTTGATCTTTGAGAAATGAAATGTACCATTATCGCCAATCAGTAGAAAGATCCATAATATTACTTTCAATTACTTATTTAAATATTTTATTGACAAAATCTATTAAATTATTATTATACGATTTCTTTCCAAACAACCAAATTTTGTCAAAAACATCTATTTACTATTTTCCAGACAAGGCACTTGTTCAAAAACAACTATTTCAAAACTTTCTTCTAATTTTTTTTAATAAATTCAATTATTTTTCACGTTGTTTTGTTTTTCTTCAAACATTCATTGAATTTGGCTTACAATTAGTTAAAAATCATACATAATATGAACTACCTCTGCCCCACAAATCCAAGCTGGTTTCAAATCAACCAAGATTTCCTCATATTCCGCTTCAATATTTGTGGTTTTAATATCGAATTGATGGCTTATTTTATTTACTCGTCATAAGAAGTATAAACACAATCATAGTTCCATAATAGTTCACACATAAAGTTATATCAGTCCAAACGATCCATTCTGTAATTCTGAACATATTTTCACTTAATTTCTCACTTTCACGACCCATCTTATCCTCTTAAATTTCATTTGTAAAACCTGTTATTGCTAGAGGTTTGCATGCTATATTTGATTCAAATTTTATATCATATTCACCTAATTTAATAGGTCACATAGTTAGACGACCCATAATTCCAGACTTCTATAAAATATTTTTTTGATAGGAACGAAGATTGTACAGTATTCACATAACTTTGAAACTATAGCCTCATATTTCTTGTTGCCGCAACTAAACTGAGAGACAACTTTTCCAAGTCTAAATATCTTGGTTCAGACCCATCAAGCTTTTACTTACATGATACATATATCTTTGAATTTTATTATACTTTCGAACCAACGCCGAACTCACCAATACATCTTATATTGACAAGTAAAAAAATAAGATTTCTCCTTCAACATGTGTTGAAAAAATCTCAGTAGAAATGAAATCATTTTTGAGGTCGTCAAAAGACTTGGGACAATTATTATTCTGATCATAACATTTTCTCTTTTTAAAATTTGAAAGGAAACGTGACTCTTATTTATGGCTTTAGATATGGGACAAGATAATACAGTTAGACGACCTACTAGTTTTTTGCTTCTTTGGTTGGTTTTGGTGGGGTCATGGTTAAAATAGCTTCGACATGTACATTGTGAGCTTTTATACCATTTTTACTAATGACATACCCAAGAAATTACCCAACTTGAACACAAGAAGAACATTTCCGCGGGTTTAACTTTAGGTTAAATTTACTTAGATTCTTATATGTTTCAGTTAATACCTTCAAATACTCATTTTCATCATTACTTTTCACAATCATATCATCAATTTAAGTTTTTAAATTGTTTCTCAACTGACCAGCAAAAACTTGATTAGCGAGCATTTGATAAGTTAATTCAGCATTCTTTAATCCAAATATCATTATCATGTAACAGTATAACCCTCATTTTGTCATGAAAGTTATACTCTTTTCATCATTCTGATGCATTTTAATTTGGTTATAGCTTGAGTATGCATCTTTGAAAGAATAATATATCACGTCCTATTGTAGAATCCACCAGCTGGTCAATGCGGGGTAGAGAGAAAGGATCTCTGGAGCATGCTCAATTTAAAATATATTCGATACAAACCATATGATACCAATTGTTTTTCTTCACAATAACTTGATTTGCTACCTAAGTTGGGTATTTTGACTCTATGTTGTGGCCAACTTTTAAAAGTATCTTTATCTCTTTGACTATTACTTCAAAAAAATTATGAGAAAAATATATTCTTTTCTACCATATCGGTATGATTTTATTATCTACGACTAATTCATGACAAATGATCATTTTACTCAATATTATTTCATCATTTATGCTCCAAGCGAAAACATCTACATTTGACTTTAAATATTTCACCAATTTATCTTTAATTTTTTTGTTTAAATATTTTATATTGAAAACTTGCGTCTTAATTAGTGTCTCATATCGAATATTTATTGAATTCAGTTTTCCCATCGTTTTTTGATGGAGTTTTTTATTGTTATGTAATGGCAAGATTATGTAATCGCCTTCATTTTATGCAACCAATGATGACCTAGAATATCATTATACAAACTTGGTGCGTCAAGCATCATAAACAGCTTTCTCGCTACTTTCTTTGTATTATTACGTCCCACAATTATTGAGATTTTTAGCACTCATACACAATTAGTTTGACATCTATCAAAATCGACCATATTTATTTATGTATTTTTATAAAATATTACTATGATCATTTTATCATGTTCACTCTGAAATATAATATTAGTTGAATTGACGGTATCAACCATTAATCTTCTCATGATTATATAAACTATTTCAACTATTATCGATAAATCATATTCATTCGGGATAACCAAACCTCTAAGGTCGTCATTAGTTAAAATCAATGACAGAGTTGGATATTTGTTAAATTGCATCGATAATTCACCAACAAAGTAAACTTCAAACTTTTTTCCTATGTCTCTTCATTGAATTGTTGTAGGTTCATGCTAAAGTATCCCTACCAAAAATGGTACTTATCATTTGTTTCTCTTCTTCCCATGTTTTCAATTTTTGATTTTCCTTGACTTCCTCTTTGTTCGACCCCTCTGTTTTTCCTAGACGAACTCAAAAAACTTACTATTGTCAACCAATCTATAAATTTCATCATTCAATTGAAAATTTTTGTTGTGAAATCATAATGATAAGCACAATAAATCCTTCATGGTCTTTTGTTGTTTGGAGTTAACACATGTCATGGACGTTGATTCTTAATTTTTTTCCCAAGTATTTTCAAATATAGTATAATTTAGTTCATTGAAATGAGTAAATCTTCTGTTTGGATTTCACAGTATGAGTATTTAGGTTGACTTGTTATTTTGATGCTCTCTCTTGTTATTTGATCTAAAATATACTTTCTATCTGATGAACCACTCATTTATTCTAAATAATTAATTAGGATTACCTTATCCCTCATAGTGTTTTCTATCTTTATGAACATATCAGATCTCTTTAACAAGTTTCCCATAATATCCACTGGATATGCTATCAAATCTTTAAGTAACTTGCTATCTACTAGAAGACCAATTTTGAAGCTACCAATGCAATCATTCAACACAACTATCTAAGATTTCTTGTTAGTATACAAGAGATATAAATTTCTCGTTAGTATATGGAACATGAGATATACCTTTCTCGTTAGTATATGGAGCATGAGATATACCAATACCGGACTACACCTCGGTTAGCAATAGGAGATATATATTTCTCGTTAGTATATAGAATGAAGGTAGTGGTACCACCAAAGATAATAATACTGAGTCATCGAATAGCCAATTATTCAAAAGATGGAAATGACCAAGAGCGACGATCGCCAATCGACATGATAGAAGAAAAAAAGGATCAAGCCAAGGTACTGATTTGAATGGACCGTACAGATTTGTTTCTAAAGTACATCATGGGGCCTGCAGACTGGAAGACATAGAAAGTAATGCATTGAAACATCAATAGAATATAAATCATTTGAAAATGTATTACCAAACTACTTTAGAGCGGTTGTGCACTCTTTTCCTTTTTAGTGGCGCTTAAGATTTTCCAATGAGGCACATTGTAAACCAAAGTTATTAATGAAGTCACCTTATTTTCTAAGTTATCATTGCATTTTATTTACTATAAAATATATGAATCTCCATAATTTATAATTATCAAATCGATGGAGGGGTCGCCAATTATCATGAAAGTAAAAAGGTTAAGTGTAGTCACGCCTAGCTGGCTACGCAACGAGCCATACTGAGCCCTTACTAAGTACATTCAATAAAAGCGAAATAGTGTATACCACAACTTTTGAAGGCTACGCTAGGGGCCATACCGAGCCCGAGTTATATAGCTCAGTAAAGTAAACCGACTGAAATGTCATTGTATATAAGACCACGCTAGGCGCCATACTAAGCCCAGGTTGATAAAAGCATATGAAGCGAGCATGACTATGAGTAATTCTTATAGCCACGCAACAAGCATCACTATGCTTATTATAATCATTATAATCCCCAAAAAAATCTCCAATTAGGATAACGCAAATCACAAGAACAGTTGATAATAGAAGTAAATATGCATAGCATTCAGATAGATAAAAGTTCAAATAAATCAAGTTATGGCACACATAGAAAAAATAACGCACACAAACAGTTCAACTTCAAAATAAGTTATACATGATCTTCAATAGTACCGCCTTCTTTTCTAGGACCACCCTTTGGTAATCATGCATTAGAGGGAACTGCATCTGGACAAGTAGCATTGGGATAAAAAACTAACACGTCGGGCGATGAGGGGGTTCCTTAGACAAAGACTCCTCAGTCGATGAAGTGGTTCCTTAGACAAAGAGGGCGAAAACGTATGTCACATTTTCTATTATATCTTCTTCTTCTTCATCGCTGACCCATGGCTTTTCTTTATCTGGCACAAATACCCTAAATTGACTGAAATCCATAGCGACATTCATTTTCCGAAGTTCAATGATGTCTCTTTCCAAACCGCTCCAGGTTTGGCTTCATCCTCCCTAATGCCTCATGTTGTCCATCAGCATATGCCTTGGTAACTAGTTCATTCAGTCGCTTCTCAGTATGCTCCAACTCCAAACTCAAGCGAGTTGTCTCCAAACATATGGTATTATTTTCAAATTGAAATTGGATGATGGCAATATAAGACTCCTCAACTTTAACTAGTAGCCCAGAATTTTGAAAAATCAATTATGTCGCCTTCTTAGAGAGAACCTCGTTTTGACCTAATAGGTCTGCCATAATCTTAGTTTCATCATTGACAGAGGTAGCACCTAACATGATATTTCCAATATCGGCTTTCTCCTTTATCAACTTCTCACAATATGCTTTGGAAGCGTTGTATATTCTTTTTTATAGCGAGAAAGTTCAATAGTGAGGGTTTTGGCATAGCCAAAAGATAAGGGTTCGGGATGGAAATCGTTCATGATCTTCACACCCGTAGGTTTCATCTTTCGGTAGGCCAGTACAATAGAGCTATGGTAATTCTGCACAAAAAGAAACGTTATAAAATCCAAATAAATCAAAATATTGCGACTACATTTTCATAGAAATAAAAAGTAAATAGAAACACATACCTTTACCAATAATTCCAGTTGGTGTTGTAGGAGATCTGACATGATAATGTTATTATACAAGTCATCAGAGGGTGATATTTTAATTATTGAAACATTAGAGCATATGGCTTTGGTATACTGACAGCAAAGGGTCGGTTAGGTATTTCGGGTTAAGAAAAAGATTTTAAAGTAGCATGACCAATAGAAGAAGCAACATTTAAAGGATCAAATGTGATAATTCCACCGCCAGGTTGATGATCACTTAAGCCATAAGTCGGCGAGGCTAAATGAGGGGAATTCAACTCTTTTGTAGTTGGGGTACTGGATACAGCTCGACTATGGTTGGTTGAACCAAGTGGAGGGGTATGCTCTTTAATAATCGGTAGAAGCACCTCCAACCCCAACTTTATCAGAAGTTATATGCTCACGAACGGAAAGGGGGGGTCGTAATAACCATCATAGCTAAACTATCCAATCCAGTAAGGGACTGGTCTTCAACTTCCTATTGGCTGCTACTAACCGGGGTCTTGTTCTTCATGAGCACCCTTTCTTTCTTACGAAACCTCTAGTGGATGGACTATTATACCATGTGCTCTCGCCTTCCTTTCTCAGTGAGGATATTACAACATAATCGTTGATCGAACATGGTGGATGTAAGGGTGGTATCAGATGCATACATCGTAGCAACATGACAGACAGACTCTTTTTTTCTTGGGTTTAGCCTCATTGGTTTCTCCCCCCCCCCCCTTGTCCAGCAGTGGCATCAGTACCATCATCTGCATCTTTGGGAATTTTGAGGGAAGGTCTAGTACAACACCCCTACGGTTATCAGCATACACTCTCTCTGCCAAAATGTCCCCCACAACCTCTACAGTAACAGGTGCACCTGTAGAAGTAAGCGTCATATCTCCGTCCTTTGACATATTTTTCCATAGTAATGACCACAACCCAATTATAATAAAATTAAGGGGTGTAAACAGGCGAGGGTACTCAGACTCCCATTGTGTATAGGTAGCAGCTGACAAACTCTCTAATGAGTTTTTACCGGTAACCATACAACATCCTCCCCAACTATTGGTACTTTATAGATTTTTTACCTTCAGGAAATAAAAAGGAAAACATATCAACAATAACGCAGAAGATAGCAACAATGGCAGGAAAGGAACGAATCAACCCAACCTTTATGTGTGCTCATCCACCGTCTTTTAAATTGGAGGCTATGTTTGGTAATGAGATGCTCCTAATTACCGGAAATAAAAATAAAAGAATACTTCTAGTGTTTATCAGAATCTTGAAGCGTAACAATCTTACTACAGGTGGATATGTAATAATATGTGGTTTTTAAAATCTTATAGACATCAATGCTAGAAAATAATTCACCTATACTAATCTTTCAATCTAACATTTTTGAACTTAGTATAACACTAAGCAGAAAGTGCCATCTGTTACCCATCAACTATGTGGGACAAATTTGGATATACCTAAAAAAACCATTTATTAATTTGAGTAAGAGTAGTCGAATGCCGCAATCAAATAAAGTAGTGTATAAACAAGTCTCCCCTTCTCTAGCATGGTGGGGATGTTCGCCATGTTTCGGAAGGATAGTAATTATAGAGTCATGGATAAACTTAAGAAGACCTTTGGGGCTTAGTTTTTATACATGTGTGGCATGCGATTTAAAAAATTATCTAAGAAATCTTTGTCTTCCATCGTGTCCGTCAGTGGGGCACCGAGAACAGTGCTACTGGCGGTTTCAACTTCTTTGACGATCATCTGCGAGTCATTTTTTAGGCAGACGAAGAAGTTGATATCAGAAGAATCAGCACCCATAATGGAAGATTCAAGGGTTTCCAGGCAAAGGGTCGGGGAAATTAATAACGACTAGATAAATGATAAAACAATAGTATGACAGCAAAAAGAAGAGAAAAATTAAAACACTTCGACTTATATCTTGATTCAATGTCTGGCGTTAGAAAACAAACAAGTGATGAACACCTAATGAGGGAAATCTTGCATCTTCAATATTAGTTTGAAAGAAATAAAAAAGAAATAAACATTCATGATGGTAATTTGTACTTAGTAAACCAAATAATTTTAGCTGGGCCAACTTGCGGGTTATGGGCCAAAGAGGATAAGAAAAGACACGTTGTTTCAATGTAGAGAGAGATATAAAGCGCTCTTTCTACAGACACACAACTAGGGACGATGATTACCAGACATAGGTAAAAAATTGGGACACGTGGCGAAAAGAGGCTGACAGTAATGATCGCATGCGTGGTGATATAAGAAGAGCAATTGAGAAAGCCACGAGGAAATAGTGCACCAGAGGAATGAAGAGATACCTCGTCTGGCATAGGATTTTAATCCTTATAAAAAGTGACCTTATAATCATTATTCCCCTTTACAAGGACTAGGAGGGAGCCTTGATAAGGCATAACCATGTCACCAAGTTATACTCATCGGCCAGAACAAGGTACCATCGATTACTGTAAAAGTATATAATAGATTTTTTATTATTGGCATATAATTATGTACAGACTAAAGCCATATACATATAGGCTGGGAATATATTCTAATAATATGCTAATATACTATAATAATGTCTAGTCTTACCATAATAATGTATATAATAAATTATAATTGACTATTAACTATAATAAACTATGTAGTCAAATATCTTCTATTATTTCCATTAACACTCCCCCTCAAGCTTGTGTGAAAGTACTTGAAACTGTCGTGTTTTGAAGTCTTTCGAACTTGTACAGAAGTACTTGAAGTGCAAGCTTGATCGAAAGGTTGAAACGAAATCACACTCCCCTCAAGTTGGAGTATATATATTAAACATGCCTATCTTGTTGCAAATATAATTAATACGTGATCCATTGAGGGCTTTTGTGAATATATCTCCTAACTGTTCTCCTGTTTTGAAATATTCTGTATGAATGATATTTTGTTGAACCTTTTCGCGGATAAAATGATAATCAATTTCAATATGTTTCGTTATTTCATGAAGACGGGATTAGACGCAATGTGCAGCGCCGCTTGATTATCACACCATAACTTTGTATGCATGGTAGTTTTTATGCCAATGTCATTCAACAATTAAAAAATCCAAATTATCTCACAAGTAGATTGAGCCATGGCTCTATATTCAGCTTCAGCACTCAATCTTGATACAACATTTTGCTTCTTACTTTTCCAAGATACTAAGTTACCCCTACAAACACACAATAACCAGTGGTTGATCTTCTATCAGCTTTAGATCCAGCCCAATCTGCATCTGCAAAACACTCTATATTAGTATGACCATTACTGCCATACCACAATCTGAGTCCAGGAGCTGATTTGAGATAACACAAGATATGTTTTAGTACTGCCCAATGATTAACCGTTGGTGATGACATAAATTGACTCACAATACTAACTGGATACACATTGTCTGGTCGAGTTACTGTAAGATAATTAAGTTTTCCTACCAATCGACGATATTTTTCTGGATCACCAAATAATTCTCTATTATCTTTTAGTAGCTGCAAATTAGAAACCATCGGTGTATTACATGGTTTTGCTCCTAACTTGCATGTTTCCATCAATAAATCCAAAACATATTTTCTCTACGATAAGAGAATACATTTCTTGCTTCTTGTTATTTTCATTCCCAAAAAGAACTTCAATGCTCCTAAATCTTTTGTTTGAAATTTTGAATGTATAAATATTTTGAGTAAAGAAATTCCTTCACTGTCACTACCAGTAATGATGATGTCATCAACATACACAACCACAAGTATAATGTCATTTCCAGAACTTTTATAAAATACAGAATAATCACAACTACTCTTCTTTAACACAAATTCATTGAGTGTCTCACTAAACTTGTCAAACCAAGCACGTGGACTTTGTTTCATACCATATAAGGATTTGTACAAATGACATACCTTCCCTCTCTCTCCCTGAGCAACAAAACCAGGTGGTTTCTCTATATACACTTCTTCTTGGAGATCTCCATGCAAGAATACATTTTTTATGTCGAACTGATGCAATGGCCAATCATTTGAAACTGCTAAAGAAATAAATAAACGAATAGAGGTAAACTTTTCTACCAGAGAAAATGTCTCAGAGTAGTCAACACCATAAATTTGAGCATATCTTTTTGCTACAAGTCTTGCTTTAAGTCGAGCTATCGTCCCATATGGATTCACTTTGACATTAAATACCCATCTACAACCAATAGCTTGCTTTTCTGCATGTAAATTAACTAACTTCCAAGTACCAATATCTTCTAATGCTTTTATCTCTTCAAACATTACAAATTTCCAACCATAATAACATAAAGCTTCACGAACAGTTTTTGGAATAGAAATAGAATCAAGAGTTGCAATAAAAGCTTTCATAAAAGGTGAAAAATGATTATATTTTGCAAAAGATGAAATTGGATAAGTACATTGTCTTTTACCTTTTCGATGAGCAATAGGAAGGTCAATATCAGACTGATTATCGTTCGTAACAGGATCTGAAGACAAAAGAATCGGCAATGGGCATCTTGGAGGAGGTTTAGGACGTTGGGAATAAACATGTGTAATGGGAGGTCGAGATGGTGGAGGAAGTGCAACAGATTGCGTAACATAATCAGTTTTAGTAATGCTAGGGGACTGAACTATGGAATAAATAAGGAGGTCATCGTCCTCTTTATCTGTTTGAAGGTTCACACTAGGCCCACTTGGAAAAAATGAAACATGCTCTAAAAATGTAACATCTCTAGACACGACATACCGGTTAAGTGAGGGATAAAAACATTTGTATCCTTTTTGAACTCTAGAATATCCAAGAAAAATACATTTTAAAGATTTGGGATCTAATTTTGTACGATTATGACTAACATCCCTAACGAAAAAGTACATATTCGGGGTTCAATATGAAATAAAGGTTTTGAAGGAAAAACACAGAATATGGAATGTTATTATGAAGAAGACGACATTTGATTTATTAAATAACAAGCAGTGGAAACAGCATCTGCCCAAAAACAATTTGGCACTTTCATTTGAAAAAGAAGTGCATGAGCAACTTCTATAAGATGTTTATTTTTTATTTCAGCGATACCATTTTGAGATGGTGTGTCTACACAAGAGGTTTGATGCAAAATTTCATGTTGTTCCATAAAAGATTGAAATGAAATTGAACAATATTCTTTACCATTATCACTTCTTAAAATACAAACCGGACATTTATTTTGAGTATTAATTTTTGCATAAAATTTGCAAAATATAGAAAATAATTCTGAAAGATTTTTCATGAAATAAATCCATGTAACTCGAGAATGATCATAAAAAAAACTAACAAAATACTTAAAACCTGTTTTAGATATGACTGGACAAGGACCCCAAACATCTGAATGCACTAATTCAAAATGAGACTCAGCTCATTTATTGACACGAGGATATGATGGAAGACGATGATGTTTATCAAAATGACATGACTCACATTCCAATGAGATTATATGTTTAAATTTGGAATACAGTTGTTTAATAGAGGCTAAAGATGGATGACCCATACGACAATAAGCTTCAAATGGAGATTGGACACTATAACATGCAATTAAATTATTGATATGTTTATTGAGATAGTAGAGACCTCTAGAATTATACCCTTTAGCAATGATTCTTTTGGTCGTAAGATCCTGAAACAAACAATAATCAGAATAAAATGTGACAAATTTTTTTAAATCTTTAGTGATTTTGCTCACAGAGATTAGGTTAAATGAAAATTGAGGAAGATTTAAAACGGAAGTCAAAGAAATATTTTCGTTTAAATGAACAGTTCCAGAGCCTAAAACAATATATGATGATCTATCTGTCAATGTCCCATCTGAATGATGTGTGTTTGTAAAAGTTGAAAGAAGTTTTGGATTACCCGTCATGTGTTCTGTGGCGACAATATAAATGACCCAATCTGATGACGAAGAAAGAAAATATTTTGAATTACCTATTCCGGAAACTGCACTATTTGTAGGATTAAAAAACTTCAATGATTTCTGGTACTTGGAAAACTGAGCATATTCTTCCGCAGAAAGCACAACCGGTGCTCTGAAATATTTCTTAATAAACTGTTATGGTTGTTGTGTTTGTTGTGGTTGTTTTGTTTTTTGTGATTGCTGTGTTTGTTGTGGTTGTTGTGTACGATTCCAATTTGTATGACCGAATTTATGACAATGGAAACACTTTATATGGCTGGGATTTTGAAAACCACATTTTTCATAACTATTGAACAATTATTGTAGTGAAGACTCTGACCAAATCTATTTTCTTCTATCGGATAAAATTAAGAACGGGTATGAAAAAAAAGTTATAAAAACCCTAAAACCCTAAAGGGCTCTGATACCATGTAAAAGTATATAATAGATTTTTTTTATTATTGGCATATAATTCTGTACAGACTAAAACCATATATATAGGCTCAGAATATATTCTAATAATATACTAATATACTATAATAATGTCTAGTCTTACCATAATCATGTATATAATAAATTATAATTGACTATTGACTATAATAACCTATGTAGTCAAATATCTTCTATTATTTCCATTAACAATTACAAAGTGATAGTCGAGGGGTATTACTTAAAAAGAACTATAGACAAAGGGTATTATATAAATAAACCACACAACAGGTTAGTTATGAGGAATAGGACGAGGCACCCTAAATAACATAGTGCAAGCGAAAAGGAATTAGTAGAAGAGGCGCCATCTGTGTGAAAGCTGACCCATATCTCGGCGGACGCTGAATAGTAGTTACAAAACATAAGGCCACTAAGAGCAATAGCTGAACAATATTAAGGACGTGGAAATAAGACCGATAATAGAAAATAGAGAATTGTTATGAGGTAGTAACGTAATGTATTGTAAATATATTATATAAAGAAAAGAGGATCATAAGATTAAAGTTTTTTCTACCAAAGTAATAAGGCAATCACACTTTAGTCTTATGTTTTCCATATTGTATACCTATCACAAAATTCATTTATTTTGAAACCTATATCTCTCATATGAGTTGGTTTGAAGAATTAAACTCATTTCCTTTATTTAGAAACTCTATTTTCGATCTAAGTTGTGTGGAAAAAATAATCCAATTTCTCTTTATCTTGAGAAATTTATCTTTCATATGAGTTGAGCAGAAGAAATAAATTAAGATCTTTTTATTTTAAAAAACTTTATCTCGCACATGAGTTGAGTGGAATAGATGAATAAAACGCTACTTTATTTTGAAAATTATATCTTCCATCTAAATTAAGTGGAAGAAATAAATATTGCTCCCTTTATTTTGGAGACTCTATCTTTTATATGAGTTAAGTGAAAGAAATAAATTAAGATTATTTTAGCTTTAAAATATCATCTCTAGATTGGAATTTTCTTTGATAGTAGATATTATTTGTATTCTTTTGTGTAAGATTGATCACACTCTCTTAGTTTTCAAGTTTAGTTACCGGTCAAATTATCAAATGAACTCTTATCGCAATGTTGACCTAACATGGAACTAGAGCGTAAATATTTTTTAAAAATACGAGGCATTTTAGAAAATATTAACAGATTTTTAATTCAAGGAGATCTTAATTCCCGTTGTAGATTAATTAAAGGATACAAATGATAATAACAAGCTTAAGGAATATACAAATAAAGAGGATTGGCATTGCAAGACTTATGTATTCATTTTCACCTCATGTCCTCCAGCCAATACATTTCTAGATGATTACACTTGGTCACTCAATATGGACCTTACCACGTTGGTCCAAGTTTTTTTGCTCCAAGTTATTGGATATATTAAAAGACATGTCGAATAACCAAATTCCCAACATTGACGGGTTATTGTTTTAGCTTTGAGTTGTACTTATGAGTCGTCTTTTGCTTCATCGTGAATTCTCACAAATGAGTTATGTTACATACCTATTCCAATATGTCTAGATTGGCTTGTTGTCTGGCATCATTGGTGTATTTGTTATAGTGAAGTATTTTAGAAGTCAGAGATTATATGTTTGCTAGTACCATTATTTTCTCTCTGTACGTGAGTAAGAATTATGTTTTTAGTGAGATTGTGAGATTTGGTTTGATATGTCTAAATGATTTGGAGAGGCTTTTTCGGCCCATGATCCTGTTCGTGTTCACCATGTATTTTTTCAGGTCGTCCATGATCGTTTGGTTAATGGCATATAAATGTCCTTTTACTTGTGACTGGTAGGGAGATAATAGGTTTTGTTGAATATGATATTCTATGCAGAGTTCTTACAAATATTTATTATTGAATTTAATTCGTTATAAAAAATCAAGATTCTCGGGATACCAAAACTTATGGGATGTGATTTTTTCGGGTGAAGATGATGTTGAATGAATATAATGCGATCCCGAGCCCATAGATCAGATTTCTTATTTATCCTTATGTTATAATTATAATAGTTTTATTTTTTGCATAGTAAGTGGACATTATGTCACATGTAGAATGAAAGTATAGAGGTAAGAACGTGTTATTAAATGATGTAGATAGATTAGCGTTAGAATTTATGAAGACAAGCGATCACCCGAAGAATGCAGCGAATTGACAGTTTCGGAGCTCCCGGTGTCCGATTTTGACCTACAACACCTTATTTCGAAAGGAACGACGCCACAATTACAAATCACCAGCTTCTCTCGTGACATATGGTGTTTTTTGGGCATTTGGAGTCTTTTACTATTTTATTTCGAATTTTTATTACTTACGACATTTTTGGTATTTTCGTATCAGGGTTTTTATTCGAACTCTTATTTAAACACTTTGTTTACAATGTAATAGAGTTGAATTTTGATAAAGAAAATTAAAGTTTCCTCTATATTGTTTCCTCTAGGTTTACTCTGTATCATATTGGTATCAGACACAGACAGTCCTGCGAGATGGTGCGAGGAAAAACCAGAGGTCGCGACAGCGTTGCTATGGAAGGAGATGCAAGTGATTTTGGAGATCGCAAGAATGCTGACATACGCCGTTAGGTCGAGTATATTGCTCGTCAGATGGCTGAACTTACTGCCAGACAACCCGGTGTGGAGGCTGAAGGTCCCGATAACCCTTTTGGAGAAAGGCTAGAACGGAATGCTTATCCGGACCGCCGCTGGGAGCTTGGATGTAAGGTCAACATTCCTAACTTTGATGGTGGCCTTTGGGCGGAGTAGTTTTTCGATTGGTTATCCCAGGTTGAGGAGGTGCTGGACTTCAAGGAAGTTCTTGAGGAGAGACGGGTAGCTTTGGTTACCATCCACCTGTGCGGCAGGGCACAAGCTTGGTGGCAGCAGGTGAAAAATATATGTGCGCGTGAAGGCAATGAGCAAGTACGTAGTTGGGAGAAGTTCAAGAAGAAAATCCGCAAGGCATTCTTGCCTTACAATTTCGAGCGAGAATTGTTCCAGCGTTTCCAGAATCTTCGTCAGAGGCCACGCTCTGTGGACGAGTATACGGAGGAGTTCTTTCAGTTTCTTGCTCGTACAGATGTGAACGAGTCAACACATCAGCGGGTATCCCGCTATATTGAGGGGTTGCGCCCTCAACTCCAAGATGTGTTGAACATGTTCGACCCGTTGTCTATTTCTGAAGCACATCGGCGTGCCCTCAAGGCAGAAAAAAAGTTGGCTCGACGGACCCAGATTGGCATACAAACAGGTGCTCCTACATGGACCTCAGTGCGCATACCAGTTCCACGTCCAACCATTCCCGTTGTTCCCGTTGGTGTGACCAGCCGTTCTGCTGGTAAGTTACGTTGGTTCGGCTGTGGTGAGTTAGGGCATCGTCACGTAGAATGTCTGAATGCTGCGGGTGCTAGGGGTCTTTTGTCTCACGAGGCGTTTGAACCGGCCCCCATTATTCCCGATGGTCTCCCAAATTTTGATACATGTGATAATGATGTGACTGAGGTCGCGGAGGAGGTTGTGACTAGTGATGTTGGTGCAGTTCTGATGGTACGATGCACTTTTCTTTCCCCTCGTGTTCATGCTCAGAGTGACTGGCTGCAGAATAATGTATTTCAGTCCACTTGTATGATTGGCAGTAAGGTGTGCACCTTCATTATTGATACTGGTAGCTGTGAGAATGTAATTTTCGAGATAGTGGTTTCGAAGCTCGGGCTGAAATTCAGAGTCGCACCCCAAACCATACAAGCTGGCCTGGATGAGTAAAGGTACTGATATCACTGTGCCTCAACGTGTGCTTGTATCATTTTCTATAGGGCAGACATACCGGGATGAGGTGTTTTGTGATGTAATGCCTATGGACGCTTGTCACTTATTGCTTGGCCGCCCTTGGCAGTATGATTTGTATGTTATGCATGGTGGTCGTGCGAATACTTATTCATTCTTTTTTCGGAGTAAGAAGATTGTTCTAGTACCGCCAAAGCCTCGGTCCCTCAGTATTGGCTCTGGTCCTTCCACAACGACCTTGTTGTCCCGTGCTCCTTTTCAGGCGGTCATGGAAGAAGCTGGTGTGGTCTTCTTGTTATTTTGTGATCGAGTTGTGACTGATGTGTTTGCAGATGTGTTTCATGTTGCTAGCCCTGCAATTCAGTCTCTTTTGCAGGAGTTTGCAGATGTGTTTCCTGTTGCTAGCCCTGCAGTTCAGTCTCTTTCGCAGGAGTTTGCAGATGTGTTTCCTGTTGCTAACCCTGCAGTTCAGTCTCTTTTGCAGGAGTTTGCAGATGTGTTTCCTGTTGCTAGCCCTGCAGTTCAGTCTCTTTTGCAAGAGTTTGCAGATGTGTTTCATGTTGCTAGCCCTGCAGTTCAGTCTCTTTTGCAGGAGATTGCATATATGTTTCTTGTTGCTAGCCCTGTAGTTCAGTATCTTTTGCAGGAGATTGCAGATATGTTTCCTGTTGCTAGCCCTGCAGTTCAGTCTCTTTTGCATGAGTTTACAGATGTGTTTCATTTCCAGGTGATGTATGGTGTTGTACCTCGGGGTCCTGTCGACTTGCTTGTCCTGCCCAGTAAAATTATGTTCACACAACTGCTGAGGAGCTTGTCTCACAGAATTGCCAAACCCACCAGAAGACATACGATCAGCTTGTCTTGAGCACCGCCAAGTATAAGTCTCAGGCGGATCATCATCGCCGTCTTGTACAGTTCGAAGTTGGTGACTATGTGTGGAAAGTTCTAACCAAGGCTCGGTACCTTGCCGGTAAGTACAACAAATTGGCCGCCCGGAAGATTGGCCCTGTGGAGATTGTGGAGAGGATCAACCCGAATGCTTATCGGCTGCGCTTGCCTAGCCATGTCCGTACGTCTAATGTCTTTCATGTTAAGCATCTGATTCCTTATGTAGGTGACTCTTCTGACGATGAGACTGGTTCTGATTCGAGGGAGAATCTTCTCTACCCCGGAGGGGATGATGCAGATAGATTAGTGTTAGAATTTATGAAGACATACGATCACTCGAAGAATGCAGCGAATTGACAGTTTCGGAGCTCCCGGTGTCTGATTTTGACCCACAGTACCTTATTTCGAAGGAAACGATGTCATGATTACAAATCACCATATTACTCGTGACATATGGCATTTTTGGGCATTCGGAGTCGTTTACTATTTTATTTCGAATTTTTATTACTTTAAGGCATTTTTGGTATTTTCGTATTAGGGTTTTTATTCGAACTCTTATTTAAACAGACTTTGTTTACAATGTAATTGAGTTGAATTTTGATAAAGAAAATTAGGTTTCCCATATATTGGCTTCTTTGCGTTTACTCTGTATCATTAAACTTATGTCCAAACTATTTATAACTCAGGATTTGGTCACTATACATATAAATGTTTACCTAAACCGTTATAGTGCTAGAGTTTAGACATATTACAAGTCAAGCTCCATCATAGCTTGGGTTTGACCATGATACACATCCAACCTTTATCACTAGCTTCACATTCCTTGCAAAATTAATGAAAGAATAATAGAAAATGAGTATAACCTTATTGTTATTTTGCGTCATTTGAATTTATCGAGATCAATAGGTGTTGCATTAAATCTTGACTCAACTATCATTTGGATCTTACAATTGACCAAACCCTTATGGCTTGGCTCAGAAGTTAATCCTTCGAGTTTGGATTTTTTTGTCTGACTAATCAATCGAAAAAGGTATCATCCTTAGTACTTCAAGGTAAAAAATGCAGGAGTACTATTAACCAAACATATGAAATTTACTAGTATGACAAATGGATCATACCAATGTATAAGAGTTTTCGAGTCTATAAGTGGAAATCGAGAGGGAAACAAAAGCCTACAGTTGCATCAGCGTGTTAAAATCCAAAACAAATTGACGCATTGATTATCCCGAATATATAAAAATGATCGGAAGGGAATTGAGGCCCTTAAGTTATTTGATCCCATAAATAAGATCTCGAGAGGAATGAGGCCCTTAAATTTCTCGTGCTCCGATGCATGGATTGAAAGGGAACCAAATTTCTTTAATTCCCTGAGAAGATAAGTAAGATCCTAGGGGATTATGGCATTTTATTTGAAAAAAAAACATACCAAAATCCATATAGGTTAATATTAATAGCCCAGGGAAGTAGGAGAGGCATGTAAGACATGATTGTATTTAGGAAAATGGAAAGGGTGCAAACTTAAGCGATATTTTGCTAAAGTAATAGAAGATGCGTATTGTTTGAACAATACTTGATGTTTAGTAACCATGAATCCTGTGAAGTCTATACGACATGTGTATGGTTGCAATTAAATAAAAATAAAACTATAAAAGTCACGTTTAGATTCGAGTTATTCTTTTCACTTTATTTTCCATTTATGTAAATCTTCGTATCTTCTTCTTTTCATAAGCTAGGTTATTTTTTTACCTTCTCCTAATAAATTCTCCATGGTTCAAAGTTATATCACCGACTCGGATTCCAAGATATTGAATGGTGGGAGATTGGCTTGTTGAATACCCAAAATATGATTTTTTTCCTAAAGAGCTCAATGGGAGTAAGGCAAGACATTAATTTATTCAATAGAAGAAATAATTCCTCCAAAATGAAAATATGTTCTAGACCTATTATACTCATTGAGATGAATGATTCTAGGTCATCGGTATGAAATTGAGGTACAAGATAGAGTGTAATACATGCGAGATATATGAAGATTACAAGATGAAGTGGTAATCAGACTCCCAATAGAGGGATAAACCTCGGCTGGCTCTTGCAAATATAAAATGATATTGTTCATTATTCTTATTTGAAGTAGAAATTTATATATTTGCATCCGTCTTTTTTTAATTTTTTTAATGAACTAGTACGTGTCTGAGCTAGCTTACTCTTTCTAGATGAATGATTCTTTTAACGATGATGATGGATAGGAATATCTCAAGCTCGTGGAAGATGGAGGGGTAAATATTAAATGTTTGGGGACTGCTTATGGATGGTGCATGCAATTAATCATCTGGACGATTGTTAGTCCTAAAGTGATTTAACCTTGATAGATTTTGACTTTTTTATGATGTGATCATCCTTGATGAGACCTCACAAGCTAGATCGGCTAGCTAATACAAACATAGAAAACACACGTGGTCCTTCGAAAAGAAATAAATACACTCGTTAGTCAGAGAACAACACACTATTCCTTAAAATTGACAAGATATGTAATCCCAGAAGGGTACATAATTCCAAGCTTGAAGTAGTAGGTGACAAAGACAAATAAGCATGTGTTTCAATCAATGAGGTTCTTGATGGTAGTCACGAGTTCGGTTCTCATGTTTGACCAATATAGATACGGAGGTGAAGGAATATTTTAGCCAGCATTTGACACTAATGACTAATAAGAAGAAACAATGAGATACAACATTGACCCGGAAAGCAAATGACATCGAGCTTAAAGGTGTTGTGGGAGTTTGAACCCGTTGGTCAGTATGAGACTATACATCAGGAAGTAGCTTGAGGGTCGTGGCGATTGAAGATATAATATCTCAAATAATGACATTATATCAGAATTAAACCTTATGTTCATGCTGTTATGTGACGTAGTTAGCAAATTTCTAGGTTGAACAATGTCTCGATATTGGTATTTGTCTAACGTTTGTAATATCTTTGTTAATAGACTTGATTTATGGTATCATTATATGTTTTTAGTTAGTTTTTAGATTATTTTCAATATGACTGATCTAGTGATCCTGAGCAGTAGAAAATGTGGTAGTGCGTTGCCCGATTTCCAGTTATTATTGACCATTGTAGCTATAACATAAAGGATCAAAGGAAAATTTGAGCAATGGAGAATGAACTGAGGCACATTGTTATCGGGTTGCAAAGATTGCAAGGAAACAATAACTCTCATTTCAATCTCCAAACAATAACGAAGAAGAAAGCAAGGGATGAGGCAAGGGCTTTGTTATCTATTTGAGGAAAAACTGATTGTGACTTCTGATGCGTGAAGGAGTATAGCGCAAAACGTTTGTGGTTAGACCATTAAAGCCTTGCTTGACGAGTGTAAACAACACAAATCTCTGCTAACAAAGAAGCACAACTTTTTGTTCTATAAAGCACTTGAGCATACATGGAAAATTAGGAAAACCTTGTCTTCTATTTGCATGAACCGGTGCTGAAAGTAGATTTTGGATTCTTCTAGGATTTTTACCATAAGAATTGCGGTTGAACAATGTCGTTCGCTCTAGTGCCAACGATAAAGTAAATTCTAGTGCGGGTCGAGGGTAATATGATCTGATGGTTTTTGTTATAGAATGTGCTTATAATAACAATGTTTTGGATTATTTCTCAAAGGTACATTGAAAAATTAAAACCCCCTTTGGTTGTACATGATGCTCACTTGCTGCTTATCGATTCAATTTGAGTATCGTTGAGTTAGCTTGCTCATTTGTTTTGAAAACAACTCGTTATCCTTCATGGAGCCTTATTCATGGTAAATTTAAAGCTCAATGAACGATGATCAAGAACATATGACCTTCATCATCATCGAGAGCAATTCTTATCATAGAGGTGATATATGAGAGGCTGGTCCGGTTGGACGAACCCATTATAATTTATTTTGGTTATGAGTAAAATATGGTATATAATATGAAACCCATACTTAGTACGACCCGATATATATGTTGGGGTAAACCCTCCCATACTTAGTACGAACCGATACATATGTTGGGGTAAACCTTCCCATACTTAGTACGACCCGATACATATGTTGGGGTAAACCCTCCCGCACGCATTCAGGAAAACGCCTAATGATTTAGATCAGATACTCGTGATGGAAGCACGTTATGGTACGATGAATATGGAGGATAGGCTAAAGGAATTAAAGGAGTGATACCATATTGTCCATCACTATTGAGGTCATTGGTATATTATAGTTTGCATTTTTTATGATTTATACGAAATATGGCTTTTACGATATTGTTATGAATTTTATGATGTAGTTAATAGTTTTATATTATTCTTATTATCCTGTATATGTTTCATTTTATTTTGTGAACAAAATTGTTGTAAACTTCAACAACAAATGCTTAGTTTTTATGTAGCATATTCTTTGTTTTGATTGAATTTTATGGCCATACTATAACCTTAAATTCCACATAACACATTGTATAATAAAAAAATTGCAGATTTTATGATCTATGTATATTTTAAAGGCATAATTTAGCCTTTAATCACACATAATACACGATCAAATGCTATATTGTTTGCCCTTAAAATAAAAACAAAACACTAAATAATATATAATATACGATTTCTGTTATGGAAATGATATATAATGTGCAATTTCTGTTATGGAAATTGCATATTTTATGCGATATTTTATATATCCTAAATTTAGCCTTCGATCGCACATTATGTGCGGTGTATGAACCATATATCGTATAGAATGCGCAATACATTATTAGTATATGAAATTTAAAGCCAAATAATCATACATTAACAATAATTGAGATCACATTCAACATAAGATGAAAATACATCATTAAACATCAATACAAGATGAGAATAACTTACAAAAATAACATCACATTATAAATTAATAGTCAAATTCATATCCTTTAATAAATTCAAGAGAAGTGCAATTGGATATCGCATCCGCTAGTTTAGAAAGCCGTTTCTCCAAATAAATTATCATATCTTTTGTAATGAAATCATTAATTTTCAACTACCACATGTTAAACTCCTCTTACCTAACTTCATATGATAAGACGAACACCCAAACCATTAGTTCAGATTTCAAATGATTTTACATGGTAAATATTTCTTAACGACTTTTTGAAGGGGGAGATGGAGCTCCTATACACCTGCATATGTAGTATATTATACATACATTGTCATGAAAAAGAATAGGTGGCCTCATCTAACCTTGTTTAATGAACAAACTTGACGACTTGAAGTAAGTGAATGTCTTCTTCAATGGTCCATTCCATATCTAAGATAAATAACTTTTTCCATAGATATGTTCTACTGTATATGGAAAAATATGACACACTTGAGTAGTAATATATAGATTAGTGAATTATGAGGGTGACGGAAAATCATATTTGATGGGAATATATAATTAGCAAAAAACTCTTTGGCGGGATATTAACGACAAATTATTGATTGGACATTTGGCGGATAATTGATGTCAAATTAATAAAAAAACATAATTAAGCTTCAAAGTAATATGTTAAATCAAATATTACATAATTAAGTTCGAGAGTGTACTAACAAATATAACGATGCTTAAAAATTTTGAAAACGAAAAGTAACATAATTACCCATCATCTTTGGTCATATCGATTATATTGACTCTTCATTACGCTTAAATGAGATATATGATACGATTTGGGTAAATTTGTTGAATCTTTCATAGTACAGATACCAATCACTTACTTCCATTGTATGGTACCGTAACTAGAAAACCATTATAAAATTAAATTTAAGAATAAGAAATCATTACAAACTTTATTAAAAATAAATAAATAATGTTATTGATATGTATACAGAATGGATATCATGTACAAAACAAATTCCAATCTCTTAAACATGCGAAAGAGGTTGGAAATCACGTAATGATAAATACGTTAAACTTTGGTGTAAAGATATATGGTATGTAAGACATCGATATCGAGTGGCTATTAAAATCTGATGTTGTATAACGTCATCAAATAACGTCCATTTGAATAACTTATGAACCAAACTACCCTATGTAGTAATCCATCTAAACATCTGATGAACCATAAACACCCAACCATAAATCTCAATCTTCAGTTAATTCTGAGATCAAATAATGTCTAGAGGAAGCCCAATTGTCTTCTTAACCGTATATCCCTCTCGATACGGTCCAATAATAGTAGTAAAATGATGTAAAAATGTAGGGATGCATCTCGTGTACATATTTACATTTCTATTGTTAATAGATTTTTTTTACCGTCTTACTTTTCTTTTGGTGGTGGAAGCTTTTAGTACTAAGAATGGATATATATTTAATATACTTGTTCTATCTATCACATTGGGCGTGCTAACACTCTCGGTTTGCTCAATGACATGTTCTTAATAACATTTGTCCCATTTAGTCGATCAGTCTGAACCAACTTTTTTTCTACCTCCACTAATAACTATTTTTTTTATTGTATAATGTTATTGGTTTCAGGTTTTAGGATATGCATAACCCTATTAATAATATGATCTTGAATTTCAGGCATGTAAGCACATATGAAACAATTTATGATAAATATTTTTTCTATAGATCATCTTCACATGTAGTTGTATCTCTAGCAACGATATCTAGTACTTTCCAAAATAAATTGCAATCGTCCATATGAATGGATTTATGTTCTCTTTCGATCATAACAATTTCATATGCACAAGGCAACCAATGTGTTTTCTTAATAATACATCCACATGCTACCTGAGATAAACCTATATCTCTATCCCGATCATAAGTTTTCTCGATTATTTTTATACCCACAATAGATAAATAATTGTATAGTTGCACAAACATTGTAATTCTATGACCCAGTTCAATACGAGACTTATTTAGCTCAAAAGATTAAAAAATATCTGATTGTTGAAGACCAAAAATCTTGTGAATGTTGTATCGGAAAAATTTAAAATTACATCGGTTAGTACTAAAAAAATATTTTAGAGACGTGTGAGCACTCTCACACCTACAAAAAATAAAATTTTATTACTTTAACATTGACTTTTTATATATAAAAAATGTAATATTAAAAACGAAATTTGCACTTATTGGTCAATTGTTATATTGCCAAAATATTTGATCTCGTTGGTGAAGCAATTAAGAATCCCCTCTCCGTATTTTGTTATTCATTTCGTAACATAATCTATATATTTTGGGTAGACGGTGAATAATTCACACAATGATTATAGTTTTTTGTTATACTCTTCCTATGTGTTTGGTTCGACAACAAAGTTATAAAAATCCATAAAACCATTCGCATCACCTACTGAAGACATCAACTTTTTAGTGTTTGTAAGAACATTCTTGTTCATATGTCATTTCCAAATCAAATTGATTATGTCCAGAAATACATCTTCAATAGCTAGCATCAACGCTAACTCCCGACGTGTCAAAATGACGCTAGGAAATATACACATATTATCCACCATCACAGCTCGTTGAACACTTAAAGTCCACGTGTAGTTAGTTTACTTATCCTCACTCATAAACATGAAACCAATACAAAATATAAGTTGTGTTAAAGTTACATAACAAATTCAAACAATGGCATTTTATACCTCATTGTCTTGTAAATACAATCCATGATAAGTACATGTGATAATGTACACAACAATTCAACACTCGTAGGATACGCACAAAAAAATCGGTGATCACGCCCGTTCTTTCAAATGTCTGATGCCACATGTATAATTGTGTTTTTTATTTTTCATCAACAAGAATTTCATTTGGGATTGACCATATTTTTCGACATCACAATATTTTTTATGATAGTGGTAAACCGTACGCATGTTGGAAATGTTTTCGGGTTTATGCATTTTCAAGTTAACATATATTTTCCTCGAACACAAACCAATCAAAGATAAATTACGGACTAATTCATTTCATCAGTCTTGAGTCTACAAGCTTGTGAATGACTGTTTAACTAGGATGAGTGGTTTATGTTTGTGTTTCCATTTACAACGGTCAATCGCAACTAACCAGCTAATACATTAACCATATATATTTTTTAAGAATTCAAATGGACAATAATATTTTTTTTACAATTTATTTTTCTCAAATTTTCCGGTTTAGCTTTCGATATATAAATTGTAGAATTTTTATGTCTTTACTATTTAGCGGAATCATAAAGGAAAATAATGTTGGTAAATCCTATCATTTTTCTTTCGGAGCAGGTTTAATATAATACATGTGTGTGGTAAAAATATGTATAATCTTTCATCATAAATTGTGGTTTCCTAAATTCTTACAACATATAATCATGCATTAATTTTACGCGTATGTATAGATTATATGTTTTGACGATATTACTTCGTGTCGCATCCACTTTACGACGAGAGTACAACAAATCGTATCCGGTATACGACTAAGTCTACATAAAATCATATCCTTAATGTGATATATCACAAGTTCATCAAAAAAAATCGAATAATTATAACATTTACATTTTTAAAATTTAAAATGTTATATCTATGACGCTCTTTTTCATCATAAAAACCAAATATTAAAAGTATAAGTATTTATATTTGATTTTTTGGAGGGGGGATTTAAATATTTAGATGGTTAGGGTATAAATATTTAGAGTTAAAAGCTTTTTTTACCATGTATATATTTTTAGTTTTTAATTTTGGTTTAAAAAGAGTAAAATATGAAAAATCTCACAAAATCGCACCCATAATCATATTGCAATTCTTGAGATGATGCAGACCTTCGATTCTTTCGAGTGACAGCCACTACAGATTCAATTGTTCATCTCATCATGGTAGAAGAAGATCCTAAGATCTCCTCTTTCACTCTTTGGATCACACGCTTTACGCCGCTCTATTAATATCAGACGGAAGCAAAAGGTATTTCCTTTGATCTGCCAATCGTCTCGTGGGAGATCCCCGATTTTCTCTTTTGATTTATGATATACAGAAACTTAATTCAATGTAAGAAAATATCTGATTTGTTAGCACTGAGATTGAATCAATTCAAGTTTCTCCAGTAGATTACTTTGATTAATGTTTTGGCTATGGAGCCCAAATCACCTTCTAAACTCAAGCTATCAGTCTCAGAACTCGGTCAATACAGAAGAGTTTTCAGAATTTTAGGGTTTGCTTTCCTTATTGTATTGTTGATTTGCGTTTCTTATGCTGTGTATAGTCACATAAAAACAAGATCATTTATAGAAAATCAATACTATACTGTTGTGGTTGATTGTGGTAGTTCTGGAACCCGAATAAGTGTATATGAATGGAAAAGTAGACATGTAAGAGAACATGAACTGCCTGTTTTAATGCATTCGTATCCAGATGATTCACACATGACTCAACTGTCAAAGGTTTCGTGTAGATACCATTGTATGCAAACTGAGCCAGGTTTAGATAAATTCTTAGGAAATACTTCCGGTATAAGAACTGCTCTAGAACCTCTAATTCTTTTAGCCGAAACGTGGGTGCCTTCTAAAAATCATGGTAAAACACCTATTTTTGTTCTTGCTACTGCTGGTTTAAGGAACTTAGCAGCCGATGAATCTGAATGGGTTATGGATGAAGTTTTAGCTGTTGTTTCGAATCACGCGTTTAAGTATAGTAGAGACTGGATACGGGTTTTGAGTGGTAAAGAAGAAGCTTATTACGGATGGGTCGCTCTGAATTACAAAATGGGTAAACTTAGCAACTCTTTAGACCTTTCAGCATCGGGACTTCTTGATTTGGGAGGTTCGTCCTTACAGGTTGTAGTGGAAGTAGATGATTCGAGAGATGCTGAGAAGTTAATAAGATCAAAGATAGGTTCGATTGAACATAAGTTACTACCTTACTCGCTTTCAGCTTTTGGTTTGAACGAAGCATTTGATAGGACAGTTGTACTGCTAAATCAAATGCACGTACTAAATCAAAACCCTGGTGACCGGACAAAAATCAGGCACCCATGTTTAAGTTCTGGTTTTGCGCAAAACTTTACGTGCTATGGCTGTATTGGACATAGGATTAGCCGTTTAGAGAATTATAGTAGTGAAATACGGAACACGGAGTTGTATGAAACGTATTTGGTTGGAGACCCGAATTGGGAGCAGTGCAAAGGGATTGCGAGGGCAGCTGCAATGAACTTGAGTGTTACAGATTGGTTGCAGGTAGCAGTTGGTTCAAGCAGCAATGGGAGTTTGTCTTCCTTAAATAGTAAGTTCATAGTCTCGGCTCCTGCTTTTCTAAGGGGTTGTTTGGTGTAATTAAGCTTTTTCGTTGGTCTGATTCTTTAGGCTTAAAATTGCTAGTTTTAAAGCTTATATGGTCCAAAAACCTAAAACTGAACAAACAGATTTTTTTGGCTTTTTTCCGTAATATTTTTTCTTGACTGAGTTTCTTCTCTATACATTTTTTCATTGAAACGTATTTTTAGTTCTCGTTTTCAATCTATACGTGATTTTGACTTTAAAAGTTTGTGTTCTGATTTTACGGGCCAAACAACCCTTATTCAATAAAACTATAGCATGGATCTATATGATTTGCCATACTTCTCCTTAGACGACTTGTTTTGGTTGCCATTTATTGTACTATCATAGTTGTTTTTCAACTTTTGATTGAATCGAAATTGCTTGTTTTTCAATTTCTTTACTCGACCCTTATTAAGAAATTTATCAAACTTATCTCCCCTTGTATTCGCAGGTAGCAGTATACTAAACCTAACAGCTATTGCCCAACCGACGGAACACTTCCACGCTTTATCAGCATTTAACGCCATCATCAACACGCTTAATTTAAGCTCTAAAGCTAATTCGAAAGAAATATGGAGAAAAGGTGAGGACATATGTTTGGAATCTTGGAATAACAATAGTATATCTCAAAACCAAAAGTACGCCACACAATACTGCTTCCGTGTGCCTTACATGGCCTCGCTAATCGAAGATACATTAGGTCTTGGTGATAAAGAAATAATATTTGGTCCTCAAGATCTTTCGTGGACATTAGGAGCTGCCTTGGTCGAAGGAGACTATTTATGGGTAAGCAGCAGTAATAACAGTTTAACTTTAACAAAACTGAAGGCTGTGTCTTCTCCCCTTTTTGTGTTTGTTTTTCTTGCTTTTCTTTTGTTTCTTGTTTATTGGAGTCGGATTAAGCTGCCGATGCCAGCCAAGAAGAGTCGTAATGTTGTGGGATCGTTACCGTCTTATGTCAATATGAAACGCAGACCGAAGTAGTAAGGTGGTTTGAGGCTGCGGTTGTAAATTAGAACAGTTATTCTTTCTTTCTTTTTATGTTACATAAGGTGGTGAAAAAAATACATTTTCAACCATCAAACATAATTTTAACATCATCATGTCTTATTTCAGTAAATAAGAAATAGAATACAGTAAAATGATTTATGAACCAAGAGCCTTGATTTACTTATACATGCTGTATAGGTTACAGACAGGAGCAGAAACATTACAAACATTATTCTCTATATACATAGCGATCTCTCTCTCTCTCTGTTATGATACTAGTTCGCTATATAGCTACTGCATCGGATACATAGCCACTGGAACCAGAAACATCGATATCGACCCAAATTTCATTTACGCGGCCAATAATCTGAAACGGAGAATTATATTGTGCAATGGAGTAAGAATAACCACTTTCCAACGAAATAGTGTGTGCCCATGGAGACCTACTCAAGCTGCTTGAAAGTCTCTCAGCCTCTTTCACAACATTAATATCCGTGGCGAAACCAGAAAATTTTCTAACAGCAACGTGGTGGGTGTTCTGTTTATGGAGTCTGAGGTTAAGTTCGGGAAGAGGAATAGGTGGGTCCGATTGGAACTTCACCGGAACGTAAAATTGGACACTGTAGGCCGAGGAATGAAGTGGGCCGGCTTGCGGGACGATGCTTGTTAAGACTGGAGCTGTCATTGGGATCTTAGTGTGGTTTAGATTGGCTCCTTGGATGTATTGGAATAACCTGGTAGCAGAAACCGCTAATTCTAATGATGATAATGTATAAAGTTATTTTATTACAACTACTACTGTTGGTGCTGTTGGTGTTGGAGATGTTCTACTTACAACCTATTCAACGAACCATTCGATATTTCTATCTCAAGCTCAAGTGGAGGTCGGTTTGAATTCAACTCAAATTAAGTATTACACTAAAATAGCTAATCAACTTCAGCAACAGACTCCAAACGAAGAAGCAAGACTAAGTCATTATGAAAATGAGGGACTATACTACATACCTATTAAAACCAAATAAGGTGGCTTTTTGGAAAGAGAGTTCATTGACATGAGCAGACATCCATGTAGAATCTCTGTAGCGCCTGATCTCGAAATCAGATTCCAAGTGTACGACTGCGTATTCCGGTGATTCAATGGCATGGATTGGAACAATCGCCAACAAGCAGATCAGTAGTTTAGGTGCTGCCATCATCACCGACTTTGGGTTCTCCATTTTTTTGCACCGCTCGGAAGAAGTTTTGATAGAGAAGTGATTGGGAACAGAATCTTCGCATTTATTCTAATCAGGGATAGGAATGGAAAATAAGAACAAAACAAATTAGATATGGCTATAATTGGATATTGATATTTGTTTTATCTATTACTCTGTTCTGTCACCCTTATAACATGTGGCCGCATAGCGCAGTGGATTAGCGCGTTTGACTTCGGATCAAAAGGTCGTGGGTTCGACTCCCACTGTGGTCGGTTTGTTTTTGTTTTTTTCCTGGTCTCGGTTTTGGAAAATGTTCTCTAAACTCCAGCTAATACTTAACCCTATTTCGCTAGATGATATACTGGGCATTGGGCAATCCAATTTTTAAAGACAGCCGATTTTGTAAAGAAAGCCCATACCACTTTTAAATTACTGGACATTCGAAAGATCAGAATATATTCTTTTTTGTGTGTGAATATATTCTTTTTTGTGTGTGAATATACCGATACTAAAATTGTATATTTGGACAAATAACGAATGTGATAGATAAAATGGATGTATATGAGTTAAATATAATTTTAAATTTATAAAATATTGTGTTTTTCTGTTTTTTTTTTTTTTTAAATTTTGAATTTGGAAAATTTTGTATTTGAACAAATAATAAATATGGTTAATAAAATGAATTTATAAATTAACTATAATTTCATATTTACAAAAAAATTGTATAGTTGCATTTTATTAATTGTATTTGGACAAAAATAATATGATAGATAAATTGGATGTATATTAGTTAAATATAATTTTAAATCTACAAAACATTTTATTTTTGTATTTTTTTAAATTTTGAATTTGGAAAATTTTGTATTGAAATAATAAAAATGGTTAATAAAATAAATTTATAGGTTAACTATAATTTCATATTTACATAAAAATTGTATAGTTACATTTTATTAATTTCGGTTTATAGAATATAAGTTTGTATTGTTATTCATAAAATTTGTTTTATAATATTTATATTCAGAATTATTTATTAGTGTATAATTTTATTATAATTTTCAAAATATTTACAATATATTTTATTTTATAATACTTATATTATATATATATAAAAGTATGATATTCTTATCATTATTTTTAAAATTCTTACAAAATAGCTATATTAGCATGAATAAATTAAGCTTTGTTTTGCTTTTGAAACTAACGATGTGATAATAACACATATATCGTAATAATATCAAATCAAATGCACAAAAAATCTCTTATACAAGATATGGGAAACACGATTTTTTTTATATTTGTTGATAATTCAGGATTCACTCAAACATATATCTTATATTACATTTAACCAGAACATCATCATGATATATTTGTACAGACGGGCCTGTCGAAAACTAGATGAAACCATACGAGATTAGTATGCATATTTTTATATTAGTTTCCATCTTTAAATACAATTTAAAATGACCTTGGAACCTTAAGTACTAATTAAAATATAAAAATGTTAAGTATTAATCGAAATGGGCGTTTCAGTGAATCTTCATAAAACACTTTTGAAGCTTTTATAAGATTATACAACCTTGACACTCTCGATGAACACCACTTGCTTTAATTTTTTACGTGTCATACATCCTAATATTATCGTCGTTGTTGTATTATATATACGACACTCATCCTTCATATAGTAAATGAAAAAAATATTTATGCAATGACAAGCTTATTGTAATCATATCAATTTATTGATTCCTTTGTTTTATAGTTCAACATTTACTTTTGGAATTGTAAGTTCAAAGATGTTTTCCTTCATCGTTTTTAGTATAATATGTGGAAATATCTTAAACCGAGGGCAAACAAAGAACGACACAAGTACGCATGTCAAAGCTATGACCGGGAAACTCCATATTTGACTAATAGGTGAACATCTTTTGAGGTATGTTAGCTTTTTAGAAAGCTAAAAAGTTAAGTCGAATCATACTCGTTCAGTAATCCATGAAAGTCTACCGGCTATATCATCAACTAGAGCGATTTTGTAATACTATGCTTGGATTCAACACAGATTTGAAGAGTTTTTTTCATGAAGTTTCATAGCAACCTGCTAACTTAGTTTAACAATATCCTCACAAGATATGTCAAAATATTTGAGGGTATATGCAATTCATTTTGAAGTCATTATATCGAAAATAAAATAAATTTAAAATAAATAAATTTCATCATGATGATGTTTAAACAAATGTGAAAGACCCTTGGAACTATGTGTAACGATTTGTGTAGGAGATAAATAGCCTTGATTATAAAAAACTCATAAACTAGAGTTAACTTCTAAAGAATTGATTAAATTTCAAATCCAAACAATGAGGGTGGTTACCGCGTCAAATTAAAATGTTTAATAAAATCAAAGATTATATCACATATGAGACACTGTTACTACCAAAACTCACAAGTATAATGGTCCGATAATAGAAGATTTGAGCCTAAAAGGGCCAGAATTGGCGAGAGGGTAGTCAAACAAGAATCAAATGATCTATTTTTAGAATATTTGCATGAGATTTACACCATTAATAGCAAGTATTACAACCATAAACTAAACTATAGAAGCCCAAACTAGATATAAACCTCATACACTAGACATATTAATTTTTTTTATTATGTTTATCATAATGACCATGGTCCCACAACCAACGATGGTTATCAAATAAATGGTGAGATTTAATGATTGGTTGACAATTAAGATTTGATGGAATTTGTTAATAAAAAGCAAAACAATAAGATAAAGAGGATAATAGTACAAAAATTGTTTAAAATGACAAACCAATACTCTGTACAATTTCGAGAAGAAATATGTTGACATACATCACGATCATCAATAAATAAGCATTAAAATTACATTGAGATATATCTAATTAATAAGATATCATTGCACTTAATTCATGAACGTCCATCAATAACTTCAGTTACAAATGTTAATTTACAAAGGATCGTAAGTATGCACAAAGATGTTATCTCGTAATAGTTGACATTGATGGAATTTACATCATTGAAGTGTTGATCGACATAGTAAGTTTCACTATTTTTTGTATGGCCGACTATGATAATATGGGTCTCCTCTTATGAAAATACAAAATTAAACTTAATTGGTTCCACCGAATGCTCAATTATCATGTACTTGTAGGAGACCAATAGATAAAATATAAAATTTGAACACTATCTATGGTGGTATATACCCAAACCTTATATAATGCTATCCAAAGATGACTATGCTTCATAAGATTTATGCGATAACGTCATTATACCACAAACCTGTTAAATTTATAGTGGTAGACCAAGAGATAGTAATCTGGAGTAGCCAAAGGTTGCTTAAAAAATATTATACTATGTTTTTAGCCATACAAATACTATTTTATAACAACCATAAAAGTTGATAAAGGAAAAATGTAAATGCACAAAAAACCCCTCAAAGAATTTGGAAAACAATGAAATCGATAACCTTAAAAAAGCACCTCGTTTAACATAACTAGTGGATACTTTATTTGAATTTAAATTTGAAAAAAGTAAGAATAATAAAGATAAGTACAGCTATCGATAACCAGTTTTAAATAAGCTTATATGAATTTTTGAAATCTAATTTGGACTTTTTTGCATTTAATATTTCTAACGTTATATATGTTAGCAAGTCGATCATTTACTATAACCTTGAGATATTGACAAAATATTGTGCATGGTAAGGCAAAAATGTAAGAACAACTTATCAAAGGTTAACATGAGCGAGTTGATGAGAGACATGTAAGCTAATATCAATAATGTTATCATTAAGAATATTAGTGAATACTTAATAGCACTACGTTAGACATTCATATACAAAAGTAAGACTTCAAATCAAACCTTTTGAAGTGCTCTTTTAGGATGCGATCAAAAAAACTTCAAGGTTTCATTGTGACTAGGAGATCGATAGATGCATTGCAATTTCAAGCTCGAACAAATATTACCACCAAAACTATAAAAGGGGTACAATAACTAATAAGTGGAATCATGGATCTTTCAAGATCATCTTCCAAGCCTCGAAAAATGACACTAGCTTTTCAAAATCTTAAAAATGAAAAAAAAACAAATTATTATTAAAATTTTTTACTATAGACTTTGACGATCTTAAATAATACTTAACTTTTATCGAATTCTTAACAAAACAAAACAAGGGGAAGTATGTTTTACGTTTATTATTCTTAAATTATATATTCAATAATATGCAAACCCAAGAGAAATAAAAGATTATATATTATATAAATAAAATCTTAATCAACGTAGAGTCGAGGTATCTTAAAATGGAAAAAATTATTTTCGATTTAGTGGTTGCTCTACGAGAAATGAACCCTTATTTTTAAGGACATGTATCCATGGTATAAAATATTTATTGTTTGAAAAATGGTTTAAGACTCACGAGGTCGCCGATAAAACTAGATGAGTATGAGATTTAATATGAATCTTGCGCTACAATCAATGGTGAAGTGGTTGCTGAGTTCATAAACAAGTTTCATGTTGAATAACCATCATTTTACTAAGAAGTCTATAAATAAAAGGATGAAAATTGATAGAAAGCCACAATGGTTAGTTCAAATATATGAAGCTTTAAATTCCACAAAAATTAGTAAAAAATTGTATTACCAATACAAAATAAGAGGGAACTCCGACATACTATCGGGTTTGGATTCGATGCGACAAACAACGAAGAAAAATAAGAAATTCACCTTATTATAATGTGATTTGCGAAGATATCTAGGACAAAAATTAGAAAGTTTATGTCTGACTCTCACTTGGTAGTGAACCACACATCAGGTCCATACAAGGAAAATCAGGAGAATATGTAAGAGTACTTAAAAGTAGTAAAAAAACTTGAAAAAAAGTTTGACCGAGTGATATACAAATAGGGGCCTTAATTAAAAACAAATATTGTTACAAACCCTTTAGCTAATATAAGTTACCAAAAAGACAGCCACTTGTAATCATCCAAGAGAATGCAATAATATTCACACCCTAAGGGGATGCATATATTTTGGTGGTCAAAGCAGAAGAAGATAACGAACATAATACATATTATACCTAAAAAAAGTAAGAAGATAAGGCCCAATTAACAGCTCTGCGATTAACGCAACACAATGTACTCTTTTAACAAACACTTTATTAAGGAAATGCTTAACCAACCTTTATTAAGATACCTCTGAAAATAAAAAAAAGCATAGTTTATATTACGATATCTTCACAAAGGCACTTGCATATTCTAATATGGATACTGAAAACTAATTCGAAGGTTTTTTCTTGCATAATATTATTATCCCAAGCTGACAAGAAACCAATATATTATAGTGAAGACGTGTGGTCCTTGTCAATGTTTTGCTAATGCATTGCATTTATCAACCACCCTTCTAGGCTTCATAGTCTCTCTCTGCAATTTTTATGGGTGTGAATTTTACTTGGTAAGGTCATTACCTATGACGACAACAGAAAACAATTTTTTTTATTATAGTGGTAAGAAAACCCTATGTCAAATCAAGTAGTAAGAGGCCTATGACTTTCTCAGCACAAATATATTATGTAAGTATGAAGTTTCAAGAGTTATAAACATGAAAAATAGACTCTAATTTTCGAATGACCGTGTAATAAAATTGTGTAAATGATAAGTAATTAAATAACAGTTTTTAAACCCGTACCATACAATGGAAAATTACCAAATAACTATGAGAAACCAAACTGTGTTGAGCTATATATAAAGGAATTGTAAGCTACAAAGAAAAATAATAAAATTCTACAAGAGGTATTGTGGACATACATGATAACCACAAAAGTAGTAACGACGAAAAACCATGTTCGCTATGTTATATAACATGAAACAGTAAAACAAATCATGGTAAGGATCCTGATTCATTGAGTCAAGTTATAATTTGATGATTTAAATGGTGAAGAAAAAATGACGGATGTTGATTTGGTGAAAGAGTGACGACAACAAGCTTAGGTAAAATCTAAGGACTACCAAAATTTTATATTTAACAAATATAATTTGAGATAAAGGAAATCAAATTTTATCCAGGAGATCGGGTACTAAGGAAAGTCTTCGAAAATATGAAAGAAAAAAATGTAGGGAATTTAGCCCTAAATTGAGACATACCATATTAAGTCGTGCCAATTATTTAGGTTAACATACATGAAAGGAAAATTACTACAACACTCATAAAATATTGAACATTTATCATTGTAAGTTTTGGTGGATGTTTTATTTTCTATCTTCGTGGCACATAGATGTTTTAATTAGACACCCTATATGACCAAGTTAAATTAATAAAATGTTAACATTTTTGCTAAGTTTTACGATCTTAAGTGACCTAAGATTATTAACACATAAATAAAAGCATGTGTTACAAAAATCACTTGATCTCACATACTGCATATGAATAATGTCAAGTAAGATAATAATGAATTTTGGTCAATGAAGGTTACATAAGTTAAAATGATAATGACTATGAATCAAATCATAAGTCCAAAGTACCAAGTAAGTTAATCAAAGTTGTGGACACCACATTATTAAAAAATACATTTGATTGACCGATCTAAAATGTCAACAAATCAAATCATAAATCTTAAAAATCACACAAAAGCATAAGGCCACAAATTTCTAATAGTAAAATAGCCTAACTGAATTAAATGAGGAAATAAATAAGTAAAATACGACCCGAATAAACAAAATATTTATTAATAAAACAACAATTAAATTGTGAGACTAACCTTAACACTAGAAAAAGCTTCGTCAACTATATGATTTTTCATATGTTTCTCACTAGCAACAATATCATGTATTATATTTCATATATTCATCACTAACAACAACATCATGTATTCCCTCTTTCGGGAAAACATTGGAGCTTTAGAATTCAACTACGATAAGATCATTCCCATCTCCCTCTAAAATACAATACCAAAAGAACCTAATTTTATACCGGGTTTCATACCAAATAACTTTATAAAAGGAACTTACGACGCCCTAAACTTTTTAACAAAAATAAAATACATAAGTCAATTTCAAATATTTATCGCAAAACTAAGATGAGCCTCATTGAGCTCATCATCCTCATTCTTACTCCATCTTTCAATTTTTCTTTTCACTTTAGAAATTTTAACCTAAGATGTTGCCCTAATATTTAGAGGCTTCCCACGCACACCACCACATCATTCTCGGTTTACTACTTATTTGACTATAAAGTTAGCATTATTTACTTTAACCGGATTCATAAGTTTCCTAATATGCCCACATACCAAGCTCATGATATTTGAAGGATAAAATTTTTTAGCAATAAATTCGAATGATTTGAAAATAGTATACAAACAGAAGAAAAAAAACATGTAATTATGGTTAAAAATGAGCGACATAAATAGTATATAACATGTTGAAATGATTCATTTCAAAAAATCAACAACCAAGCGATCCGACAAAGACGACCCGTAAAAAATAATTGAGGTGATAGTGAGCAACAAACTTATGACGTAATACATGATAGATAATTTTTAATTACTTACAAGGAAGAAGAGACATAATAAACAGTTCAAGAGAACTGACATCAACTAATGCCTTCTTTTTGGCTTGGAAATTTTGAGTTCTGGAGGTGTTGGGAGGATTATTTATCACTTTTTTTACGCTGGTAGAGTCAACATAAGTTTTGATAATCTCAGCCTCTTAGCCGAGATTTTTCCATCGACCGCATTTAAGATTGTCGATACTTTTACGTTAGATTTGGGTTCCACCATAGTTTTGTTTTGTCTTTCATCTTTTGAACCTACTTAGCCAAGCTATCCTCAATATTAAACAACATTCAATAATTGGGATAACATCCCGCTTACCAGGAAATATCAATGTTATCCATTTGGTCATTATCAAAATCAGTGAATAGATTGTTGAGGTGTTATTCGATACAATCTATGACTACCTCTTCTCAAACGTTTTTTTTATAACTACTCAATTTTAGTTAACCATAATATGCATCAACCTCCAAATAAGATAGCAAAAAACATTATTCGTGTACATAAAAAGTAAAACTTTCCATGAACAATCCTTTGTGGGATTAGATTTTTTTTTATAGTGAAAATGTGATAAAGCACGAACCAAGATCCGTAATACGAAAACCAAAATCAGAATGAGGAAGAAAAAGATATCGTGATGTAAGTCTATTATTCCTTGCATCATGGGTGTTGCTGCGTCTTAAAATCCTAATTGCCATGGTTCCGCTGCATCACAAGGAGAAATTATGATGAATTCTAAATAATAAGTATTATTTTCGATAAGAGTGCCTTGGTGGTGAAATGGTAGACACGCGAGAATCAAAATATCGTGCTAAAGAGCGTGGAGGTTCGAGTCCTCTTCAAGGAATAATAGTGAGAATGCTCATTGAATGAGAATTTCAATAAGAGATAAGAGATCTCTTATTGACTTGGAATAAGTTCGGCAGCGGATCACGAAATCTTGGCGATCTTCTCTTTCTTTATCTTTTGCCTCTCTTACCTTCGTCACCTTGCCCTAGATCCTTATGGTGACCCGAAACATTACCAGACGCTTCGAACAACGTTTTCATCTGAGTATTTGTCGAAGGGGAAACCAAAAAACAAAACTTATTTAACTTAACATGACCTGAAAAATAAAAATAGAAGCAATATAACACTTGAAAACTTATTTTCACTAAAAACATTTATATTTTCTTTTTCCTACTTAGAATCACTCATTAACAATTAAGTTGACTGAACTCTTCAACATAAAGATATTCCCAATTACCACTTACACGGAAAAATTTATGTTTCTAACAATAGTCTAAAATAAGAAGCTTATGAATACTATATAACATGTAATTAGTATGAAATAATCGAAAAATAAAATTTTAAATGCCGCCAAAGTTGCATTGAGATAATATTTGCGATATTTATAAATATTTTTCAAAATGATTAAGGATCTTATAGTACTCAATGACGTACGTTAAGAATTTACGACAAGTTTTTTTACGAAAATACGAACGTACTATCATTAACTCGATTAGTTTTGAATGAAAGGTAAACCGAACCTTTGATTCATAGTATATGAAAGAGTACATTTTATCCTCCTTAATGTCTGACATAAGAACCCTAAACAAGGGAAAACTAAGAACAAAATCAATGGTACAACCCAATTGTGACAAAACAACCCCATATCTAACTCGTGAGAGTATATGTAATTCACGGTTAATAAAACTCTCAAAAGAACGGATTTTGGTTGAGGATTAAAATAGTTATCAAGTTTAGGGTTCGGATTTCTTGTACCTCATAAGTAGACATGATGTTCGAGTGTGAGACATATCCGATAGAGTATTATTAAGTGTTAGGGATATCGACGATACAACATGTGTTCACATAATCACTACAATCTTAAGTGTTGAATAAATATGGGTTCACGATGTGCAAAGTTATACTCGTTTTCTTCAAAAGAATCATCATGGGGGTTTTCTACTTGAAGGGTGAGAATCATTGAAATCACCAAAAGAGCCAGCTGCCTGATCATTTTTTAAATCATCATTATAAAGAGACTCACTTTAAGAGGAAACAATATGAAAGGCCTCTTAAATCTTACATTCCCCCGCCATAAACAAAGAATAAAAATATATAATACCTAAAATAAAAATATAAAATAAAATAAAAAACGTACACGCACTATAGCTTGGTTATCAAGAGATAATAACTCTCGAAAAAGAAAAAAATAAATATGAACACAAAAAATATTATAAGATTAAGAAAATTTAATATGAAGAATTAACAAACGGACAACAAGAAGAAATGGAGTTTATGAGAACAAGAAAATCCAAAATTTCAATCAACCATAGAATTGTGCTGCATTATTAGAGAAATGAAATGAAACTTACCTCATCTAATGTATTCGTAGTCCTCGAACGAATCCTCCATATTAGTATCCAAAATGATGTGATAGCTCTGATAGAGAACATATCTCACAAAATATATACCATTATATACCAATACAAGACTTTGAATAAGGGCACTCAAATAACCTCGTACAAATAGTCGCTCACGAGATATGGTCTCGTACATCATATTGTAAACGAGACCTTTAATAAAAAAACCCATACAAGTTTGGTCTATTGTTAGTCAAAGCACACATCTTGTATCATATTTTCCAACTAATGTAAGCCTTTAAAGACGTGTGTCGTACCGACGAGGCTCGTCGTATGACATATAAACCCATGTAAGATTGGTAAATATGCCTGCATATTAGCTCTGAAGATTACCTCAATAGGTTCTCAGACCCCTAAGTACTAACCAAAATATAGGCTCAGTTGAATTTCCAAGAAGAATCCTACATACCTTTGACAAGAATACGATATGAATGCACATGCTATACAAGATGACTGAACATGTCATATTTATTACGTGTTATACATCTTGATATCTTCACCAATGTTGTATTATAATTTTTTAAGTAGTACATTCACCAATCATATAGTGGATGAGAAAAACATTTATGTATTCAAAATATTATCCTAATATGATATCACTTTATTCATTCGTTTATTTATAGTTCGATATTTAGCTCAGACATTGTATCTTCGAGGATATTTTCGTTCATCATAATTTTTTTTATTGATATTATGTTTATTTCTCTTAGGTCCTTCCATTTACATAATTTGAATTTTCCGATTTACAATATTCATATATATATATATATATATATATATATATATATATATATATTGTCTATTACACACGAGTATTTTTTTAATACAAATATGTTTTTAGATTTATTCAAATGTATATTTATTAGATTTGTGAAGAATACTATTTGGTAGTTTTTTCATGAATGAAACAATTTTGCTACAATTTTTACAAATCATAGTACTATTTTAAAATGTATTTTTATTGATGAATATTTTGTGATTATTTAAAGTTCCTAAATTTGGAAGAGAATGAACATTTCATCTATGAATTGAAAATCAAAATATTAAGACATTAAAAGATTTTTATACCTTATTATTTAGTCTCATACTGAAACTCAAGTGTGTTTCAAAATTTTAGAGCATATATCTCATTTTGGCAGAGATCTTAGAGTCGTTCAAACAATGCATTTAAAATAAATCCGCGATATATTAGGTCGTCATTTTCTTACTATGTATTATATTTTATCTATGCAATGATATTCTCATTAGTTGGGTTAAACTTATTGCAAATTTTAGATCATGTATATAAAATATTCAGAGGTGATGATGAACTTTAACTTATTTTTTCATCTTATGAAATTTTTGTCATCGATTAGTCATGGCATACCAATTCTTGATTCATGATTTTGATGGTTGACATTGTTGTTTTGGTAGTTACAGTGGTATATGATTTTAATTTAATGCTAAAAATTGTTATTAGACAGCTTAAGACATATCTATTAGATACATTTTTTGAAACAATTATTTTCAGAATTACGATAATTTTAATCTATTTAAAACTGTTTTTATATGAAAAGTTTAAAAAAATTGATACAAGCTAGAAAATTGAAACTCTAATTTTGATAGTCTTAATAATTATAGAAAAAAAATATATGAATCTTTATAATTAAAATACTTTTTATGATTTAACTATAAACATTTCTCATTTATTTATACAGTTTTATAATATTTTTAATAAACTAACTTTAATTTTCATGAAAATAATTCAATATACTGAAACTAACAATAATTTTAATCTAATATGTATGTCGATTTTATGCCAACAACTTAGCGTGGATTAGATTGACACGCTTATCCAATACGATAGCATGACTCATCGTTGCACCAAAATAACAATGTTAAAACCATAAACTATTTATAGTTTACCGTTCGTCACCCATTATTTTTTTCCCTTAACTATTGGAAATTTTATTTCACAATTAAAACAAAACAAGGGGTTTACTGTCCGCCCCCAAGGGGGTAGCCGAGTTGGTTGAGTATAGCATTCTTATAACCAAAAGGTCATGAGTTCGAGTCCCTCTACATACGCTTTCTCGGCTGAGCCTGTCACCTTGTGTGGTTTACCTTCTGGCGTTGGTTTGCAGGCTATCGCGTCAGACTGAGGGTTTACCCTGTGCGCACTCATTGCACTCTGAGTAGCGGCTGCGGGTTCCCTCCGAAAAAAAAAAGAAAAAAAGAAGAAGGGGTTTACTGTCCAAAATATATTATCAGACACGAACTAGGGTTCACACCCAAAGCAGCCAAAGCTGCCAAATGAAAGGGTAAAATCCACAAATCAAGACAAAAATAAAATTAATCGATACAACTTCTTCAACAACCTATTAGAAAAACATTTGAATCGCTCGAAATTGAAGAATCAGGATTCCAAAGCTACTCAGGCGAGAAAGCAACCAAATCCAATTGATTGATGAAACCCTCTAACTTAGCAACCAACAACTCCATATAACCCGATTTTAGCAACTTAGTACGATCTTCAATTGATTCCTCAACCGATCGAAGATGGGGACAAAACGGTCTTCTGAGAGCCCAGTCAAGAACTATGATGAAACCTTAATTCTAGGATCAATCCAAGCCCTTATTCATCGATTTTTTCTTTAAGGAATACAAACCAAGACACGGTTCTCAACAATCTTGCAAATTCGAGAGAGCAGACTACGGGATTGAGGAGATGCACCCCTAGAGTACCTTATCTTAAGCGGCGTGATTCTATCAATTAAATATATAGAAAGATAAGCTCAATGAGATAGGTTTGTAAATGGGTTGAATGCCTCCAAAATACGGAGATCTGAGCTCTCATAAAGGAGCATGAAATTGCATACCATAACCAAAGCCTCCAATATGAGAACACGAGAGTACTTTAAAAAGAAAGGGACCATGTAAAAGAGCTTCTTTGATTTTAATCAATTATGAACCAAAATTTATTCAAGAAAAGGGTTTCCTTTAAAGATTGGGATCCTTTCTCAAATACCCAGTTCCCAATCCTTCGAGGAAAGTGATTGATTTGAGAAAGCTTAAACATCAGTCTGATCAAATTCTATGTTTTGATTAAAATTACGGGTTGCCTTTGCAATCCAATCAACCGCCTCATTCTGCTCCCGTAAAATGTGAATTAGATTCATATTAGACGAATTTAGTTTTTGGCAACAACATAAAATTAGTTTAAGCTACCAAGGCATTCTACCATTTAGAATCATATCAGTAGGGATATTTATATAAGTTTCAATATCAAGCTGATTTATCCCTTTGGAGTAACAAAGAGATAACTCATCAAATAAAGCCCCACACCCAGCCACCACCAGAATAATCTTGCCATAGAGACGCTCATAGCCAAATAGAATGTTACCCTCACTGTCACGGACTAAACAACCGCCACTGGACTCGCCATATTGGCTACAAGCTCCATCAAAGTTTAGCTTGTATCTGTTTAGTTTAGAATTTACCCAGGAAAGAGATAAGGAAACCCTAAGATTATTAAGATGGTTTATATAGCGTAATAATGGACTAGACTTGCTATCCAAACCCTAATGACTTCTCTTGATGAGGTTGGTTCTATCAAGACCAAACATAATATGGGTAATAAAATTAATCATGGCTCTAGAGCTAACAATCTGCCCATTATGCTTCTTCTTATTTCTTAAAAACCATATAACCCAAGAAATGATTGGGTGTAAAATAGATCTAATGTGAACTGCCTTATTAGTGGACCGGTACCATGACCTTACTAGATGAGAAAATGTTATATTTCTAGCAATGTAGATATTGAAATAGGAGGCAAAGTAGCACTATACACTCCAAGCCCTTTGACAACTAACAAAAGCATGGTTTAGATTTTCTGTGTTATCCTAGTGCTAACATCTTGAAGCTAATTGTATGTTTTTTTTTGCACGACAGAATTAACTGATAACCAGTTATAAAGAGATATCGATAGAAGCATGGAGCATTTGCGATGAGTGACTGAATTCCAATTTTTTTGAAAAAGGTTAGAGCAATTAACTTTTTTTCTTATAGCATTCCAGGTAGTTTTAGTGTTGTAAGAACCATCAAGAGTAATAGCCCAAATAGAATCGGGTAGATTATTTTTTAGAGATACTTTATGAATATTGTAGATTTGAGAATCGTTAACAGAGTCTTCCACTTTGGCCATGTTCCAAGTACCATTTTCCCAAAAATCCCTGACTTCATAACATTCAAACCCTGGTCTGTCGTCTCCTTTATTAAAAGAGAGAAATGGTTGTGAAGAGTACCATTTGTCTAACCAAAAATCTATTTTTTCAGACCCAGGATGCCAGAAAATAAATCTCTCAACACTGTCTCTAACATTTATAATTCTCATCCATACTTTAGAACTTCTAATATGCTTAAGAGGAGTAATAGGATGATAGCTATTACAGTAGATTGAAGACATCATCCTAGTCCACAAATATTTATGAGCCTAGAAATTCAACCAAAGTTTGTGGGAGAAGACCTCTTGCAGCTCTTCTATCTTTTTAACATTTAATTCACCCTCTTCAAAAGGTTTACAGACTTTAGACCACTGAGCCCAGTTGATAGCATGCTTACCATCTTCAGAGCCTCACACAAATTTATTATACAGGATTTCAATCTTTTGTATAACAGACTTAGGGATTAGAGAGCTTTGGATTATATAGGTAGGGTAGGATGAGAGAACAGATTGAGTCAAGATTAGCCTTCCACCAAAAGTTAAAATACTTTTATCCCACTAAGAATTTTTGCATCTAATTTTAAACACTAAATCATCATAATTATTGATCTTGTTAGTGTTTCTTACAGATGTGCCCAAGTACTTGAAAGGAATAAGGTTGTGCTTGAAACCCAAGGCGATTTCCACGCTATTAATTCTCTGAGGTAATAACTTATTAGCTACTATAACCTTTGATTTATATTTGTTTATCAGCTGCCATGACTTGTATTTATAGTGAGATAACAAATTCACGATTTTGGAGATTGAAAAGGTAGCTTCATTGCGGAATATAAGGAGGTCATCTGCAAAGGCCAAACCAGGTATGTTGATATTGCCTCTATTCTTGTATTTTGTAGATGGATAATCCAAAGCCAACCTTTTCAAACCCCTTAACAGATACTCGTCTCCCAGAATAAAAATACTAGGTGACAAGGGGTCGTCATGTCTTCACCCTTTGTTGGATCTAAATAAACCCTTTGACTCTCTATTTTCAATAAAAGACAAGGGACAAGGGACAATAGTCATTAATCTTCTCAATCAACCTTATAAACCCAGAACTGAAACCAAAAGCAGCTTGGACACTAAGAATGAAGGTATGGTCAAGCTTATCAAAGGCTTTGGTCATATATATTTTCAGAATAATATTACCTCCTCGAGTTTTTAGGTTAAGGTCATTGGGTAATTCCTTAGTAATCATAATATTCTCATGAATATCTCTTCCTTTTACAAAAGCACCCTGCACATCTGAAATTAGGTTAGGCAAAATAGATGCAATTTTTTTATTTATAACCTTGGAGACGATTCTATTGAACATAGTGGTTAGTCTTATAGACCTAAAGTCATTCCAAGACTTATAAGATGGAGTTTTAGGGATAAGATAAAGAACAATAGCATATACCTCTCTAGGAACAAGACTATCTCTGAAAATTTTCACAAATAGCTTCACAAAGGTCACCATAAATAATAGGCCATCAGACTTGGTAAAATTTCCCATTGAAACCATCAGGACCAACAACAGAATTATGGTTCAGGTCTTTGATAATTGAGTATATTTCAAAGCCAGTAGGAAAGGCAATCAACATTTCATTCTCTTTATCTTTGACTAATTTATGTATATAATCAAGAAGCGTGTTAGAGTTCCATGGGTTAGAAAGACCATTCAATAAATTCTTGAAATACTTAACAACAGATTCACCAATAAAAGTAGGATCATCAAGCCAATTAGATCCAGACTAAATCTTGTGAATTTTGTTCCTTTTGTTTCTCTTCTTTACAAAGCTGTGAAAGAAGGAAATATTTTTATCACTATCTTTGAGCCAGATATCATGAGTTTTCCGCTCCCAATAAACCTCCTCTCTAGCAAGTAGCATTAGGTGATTATTTTTAGCAGAGTCTAAAAGATCATTATCTTCGATAAAGTTAATGGCCTGAAAGTTAGCTTCTTTACTAGTGATCTCTTCTTCTATTTGTTTGATAAAGTAAAAAAACATTCCCAAAAGCATCCATGTTCCACACTTTAAGACCAGTTTTTAGTCTCCTTAGCTTGTACCATAATTTCAGAATATGTGTCCCCATAACCTCAATGGACCAGCTTGACTCCACCATCTTGTAAAATTCACTATGAAGCACCCATATGTTCAAGAACTTGAAAGATGATATGATTTTTGTTAAGTTTAATGATATAGATACACTTAAAGGAGAATGGTCAGAGCATGTCGTAGCCAGGTGAATAAAATTTATAGTTTCAAAAGAGTTAAACCAGATTTTGTTATATAGTACTTGTCTAGTCTCCTCCAGTTTCTATCATTTGTCCATGTAAATTTAGAGCCAAATAACCTTGCATCAGATAGGTTACAATCAAGGATAAAATTATTAAAATCATCAATGATATAGAGGCAATTAGAAGTGCACTGCAGTTGCTCGTTAGTGTTAGATATTGTGTTGAAATCCCCCAAAATGATCCATACAATAGTTCTATTTTCAGTAGACCTGAGACTGTGACTGTCCCATAGAAAGTTCCTAAGAACTATAGTACACTTTGCATAGACCATCGTTACTCTAAAAGTTTTTTTTTACAGCATGGTGCATGATATTTAGGTGGATAAATTGATCTTCATTAACTAAAATCCACTAGATAGTCTACCTTCCACATGACCCAAACTTTATTGCTGGTATTGTTAATGAAGCCTTGAAAATTAAGCTTTTTAGAAATAGAATCCATATTAGTATGACTTATCATTGTTTCTTAAAGAGCCATAAAATCAGGTTTCTCAGACTTTTTAAGAGATTTAAGCCTAGCCATAGTCTCTTTATTTCCAAGCCCACGAAGATTCCAATTCAAGATTGAAATAGTCATTTAGAAGAGTGTGATTGTTTTGCAGCTACTTTATGCTCCACAAGCTTGGATGAAATTAGCCCCTTAGAGTTTAGAAATTCATTTACTTAGCCTTCTTATGCTCAGTTTTCTTTGAATTTTTACCAATGGATTTCTTTATGTTTCCAGGAGAACAAGGCAGACTACTAGTAGTTTTCTATGTAGGAGATGAGGTACATTGGAGAGAGTTATAACGTCTATTTCTAATATGATTCATAGAACCCAATTCAATGATGTGGAGAGCTTCAATAACTTCAGAGTCCTCCATCCCCATAGGTAATTTCATTTGACCATTAGTTTCAGCGATCAATTCAATAGATGGGATTTGTTGAATTGTCAATTGTTTTGGTATCCAAGGGTTTATTAGAAACCAAAGTTAAAGATTCTTTACGAAATAAATAATGACAAATTCGATTCTTTGATGAATGTTTTGGCTAAGGATGTTTAAGGAGTCAGAATGATTGGTTTCAGGGATGATCAAGGGATCAAGTGGCTTGGATCCCGGAAGATTCAAGGATTCAAATGGCTTAGGCTCAATGATCATTGCGGAGATAATGGGAGGTTTAGCTTTCTTGTAGTTCTTTTCAGCATGTCCCAGATGATAACAAATGTTGCAGTAATCTGAATAAATGTCATAAACCAAATCTTTCCAAAATCCTTCTTCACTAAAAGAGACCCACAAATTCTTAGGCAAAGGCCTAGAAACATCCATCTCAACCCTTATTCTACAAAAGTTGAATCTTGCCGATTCTTTAGAGGAACCCAAATATTCAGAGGAGAGCCAAGGCTTTTTGGTAGCTCCAAAATAGTATTCTCGTTAAAGATATATTATGGAAGATTATGAAGGTTTATATAGACAGTGGTGATCAGATTTTCAAAATTTGGGTTGAAGAAGGGACCCCATTTAAGTATTCTCATAATTTTATTCCCAATAGTACAAACACTTATACGTCAAAGCCTTTTCAGATCATCTAGTAGAGTGAACTCAATAAATACATGTCTAAAATCCAAATTTGTGATATTGGAATCATCTTTAAACGTGAAACTCTCCAAGAAAACCTTAACTAAATCAAACTTGGTTTACCAGCGGCAAATTTTCCAACAATAGTGTGTTTAGAGATATGCTTTAGTTTTTCGTTATCTCTGGAATCAAACCTGACACCATGATACTCACAATTGTGAATAAAAGTTACATTTTTATGAAAGACCTTATCAACTTTAGAGAACAAATCAGCAAAGTACCTAATTGGTTTGTTAGGAAGAACATATTCTTTGCTTGTTGCTGTTTCAAAGACTGGGTTATTTCTAATATTTGGATGATCCAACAAATGTAGCATGAAAAAATGTAAATCGAGATCAGTGGATCGTCGACATGGAAAAAAGCTTTCATCTTCTTTCATCAACGATGGCGATTCAAAAAAATCATAGAATGAGAAAATTAAAAGATGGATTCTTGATTTTCTTGAAGAGAGTCATAACTCCCATACATAAATCTATCGCATTTCAAACTCGTATTCATATGTATATTCTGTTTATTTAATCTAACTAAAAAAATTTCAACTTTTTAGTCAAATAAAATAAGATATCGGATTTAACTTACTGTATTGATAGTTGTATACAAGGTGTAATTTCCAAACCAGTATTTTCCTTTCAATAATAAAAACAGATTATTAGAACATTTAAGATATTGGATTTAACATACTGTATTGATAGTTGTATTTAATTGTAATTTCCAAACCAGTATTCTTCTTTCGATAATAAAAACAGATTATTAGAACATTTATTATAGTTGAAACATATAATTTATGAAAAGTGCTAACCGGCCCTTGGTAAAAAAGTACTAGTTACAGAATTAAATTTATTATTAATTACTTTTTACGGTTCCGTATTTCAATTATGTTCACTTTTGTAAAAAGAATATAATTTTTTTCCAAAACAAATAAATGATTATTTTCTTAACAAGTATCTTTGAAGCGTTACCCATAACTCCAAAATCTTTATGGCCGACTCCAAAATCCGCTGTGGTCTATTTGTTTTGCCCTTTTTCTTGTTATACAATTATACAAGTTACTGGTTGTGCACTGATTGCAACAGGCGAACTAACAACAGCGCTCAAGGACAACAAAGTCATACCGACTATTAAAATTGTTCAAAATAAAATGAAAGTAAAGATTTGGATAGTGTGAAAAGGAATTGAAATCTTGATATCACTAACAAGTTTGTATGGAACTCAAGCATCATTATTCAATATGCTGTATCAATATTGTAAAAAAAAAAAAGGTAAGAAATGACAAATTTTAGTGGGCACTTGAGTACAATTTAGAGTGCACCACTCTATTTTGTGAAGTTCTCTGAATTTGGAGAGCTTCCACTTGAGAATAACCCACTCTCTGCTAGCTTTTTGAACCATGTAAACAATAATTCATTTAATTATTTTTTTAATAATTATATTGAAAGTTTCCGATACTTTTAGAATTAAGATGAGATTCGCTTTACGTAGCTTTTAATCATCGTTATAATAATTTAAAATATTCAAACTAGAACGGATACAATTTTTAATTAAAAACTCAAGTTTTAGATGTATTTAAAACTAAAATAAAAGATGTAGTAATAGGTTGGTCAGAATCGGACCCATTTTGAGCAATAATCTGATGATGATGCCATGTGAGAGTCTCTAACTTCACCTCCAATGTTCATTTTAGTGCTTCTTTTTAAAAGCACCAACCCGGGAATATTACAAATTTTCAGCTTTTTCTAATATAAAGTTTTTTGTTTGAAATCTTTCTACTTTTATATTATGATCCCCATATATTTAATTTTTTAGTATTGATTTTAAAGTAAATTTTGAATTTTAACTCATTTAACCTTTAATAATGAGAAGTATAATAACTTATGGAATTTTTTTTTAAATCATATAATATTTATTTATTTTGTAATTTTTTTAGATCACTAGATTTTAGTAATATATCATTGTTATATGATACATAAAATGTTTAAAACTACCACGTTTTATTATAAATTCTAAATTCTTTTAATTCGTCTGAAACAGCTGACGTGTTCGTTGGCATCACCTTAAATGAGGTCAGCACCGCCAGTTCATTCGCTCCTTAAAAGAAGTGAGCGGTATTTCAATTCATTCGCCTTCCAAATCATACTGATAATATTTAACATTATTTTTACTAAACATGTTTTTATATTTAATAGTTTTATTTATAATATATGGAATGGTTCGGTTATTTTTATCTAAAAACAATAATTATATTTTAAAGATTTTTTAAAAAATTTATAAATCTTTATAATTATCTATGTTATCTAAAAATAAAAAATAATAATTTTGAAAAACTTAAGAAAAATATAAAATGTTTGAAAAAATCAAAATTTAAAAATGAAATAATCATCAATAAAATCTAGTTCAATATAAAGATAAATATATTGTTTCAAAATATAACAAAAAAAATTATTCTCAATATACACGATTATGGTTTTTTTTTTAATATCGACGGATTTTGTTGATATTATAATCAAGTATTGATACCGATGTCAACGTACTTCGTTAGTATTGTCAAAATCATTAGCCACCACTTTTTTAAAAATTTTGTTTTGAGGTTGTCAATTAGATTTAACTTCTCGTTGTTAATTTTTTTGGCACAACAATGTCGTCGTATAATCATAAATTTACGAAGATGTTTTGTACATATTCACTACTTTGATGTATTTCAGTAGAATTCATCTTATAAAATGAGTATATCGTATATCAAGAAATATAGAAGACGTGGTTCATAGGAGTTATTACAATAGCGAGAAGACGAATAAAACTCATAGATTAATATTTTTTTTTAATGAGAAATCTTGACTTTATATGAAATTTCTTAGCATACTTAATGTGAAGAGAAGACCCTAAAATGGTAAAAATATTAAGTAAATCTCCTTAAGGTCGAATTAGATTATGATATCTAACATTTATACATACAAGACATAATTATGACGCTGTTAAATTCTTACAAAGATATTTGTGAGCGAGAACATTGAAAATATATGAACAATGATTAGCTAAAAATTTGTGAATGGCTAGTCGTCGTCCTCGGAAAGTTTTAATCAGATTGAGGAATAGGTCACACATAATTGCATTTAACATACATAATATCTATAATACAAGACAAAAGACTCATGTTTTGAAGATGTGCGACGAGACGCACATGCATTTTTTGCTGGATAAATTGAAGGATAACAACTACGTCCTCTGATATCAGCCAAAAACTTAGGGGTTTGAAGTAATCAAATATATATTTTTTTTCAAATCCGATATCCAACAAACTTTTAAGGATATTTTTACAAGTTCTTATTATGAATATTACATAAAAAATGAGGTATAGAGTATCCATTTTTAAAATCGTAGGGTGTTATATCAACATTTTAAACATAATACATTTCTTCCTAGGGTGTCCAACCAAATTCGACCGGCAGTATAATATATTTTGGAACGATATATTTATATTTTAGTTGTTTTGTAAGAATCATTGATTCTTTTACTTGTTACTGGACTGAGAATGATTGATTCTTTTACTTGTTACTGGACTGAGAATCATTGACTCTTTTACTTGTTTTGTAAGAATCATTGATCATTGATTCTTTTAGTTGTTTTGTAAGAATCATTGGTTCTTTTACTTGTTACTGGACTGAGAATGATTGATTCTTTCACTTGTTACTGGACTGAGAATCATTGACTCTTTTACTTGTTTTGTAAGAATCATTGATCATTGATTCTTTTAGTTGTTTTGTAAGAATCATTAATTCTTTTACTTGTTACTGGACTGAGAATGATTGATTCTTTTACTTGTTACTGGACTGAGAATCATTGACTCTTTTACTTGTTTTGTAAGAATCATTGATCATTGATTCTTTTAGTTGTTTTGTAAGAATCATTGGTTCTTTCACTTGTTACTGGACTGAGAATGATTGATTCTTTTACTTGTTACTGGACTGAGAATCATTGACTCTTTTACTTGTTTTGTAAGAATCATTGATCATTGATTCTTTTAGTTGTTTTGTAAGAATCATTGATTCTTTTACTTGTTACTGGACTGAGAATGATTGATTCTTTTACTTGTTTTGTATAAGATAAGAATCATGGCAGAGGCAGAGGCAGAGGCAGAGTCAGGTAAGTCTTGATTCTGCTTTCTTATTCACTTAATTTTGAAAGTGGAAGCCTAAGAAACTTTTGAACATCGTTGTGTTTATCTACCATTGATATTGTAATACAAACTTAGCTCAATTAACTTCCATTTTTTATTTCATTTTTTAGGATCAATAATTACCGATATTCCCAATGATATTTTCGTCAAAGTCTTATCTAGTCTTTCATCTAAAGAAGCTTTTTGTGGAAGCCTCATAGCGCCCAAATGGAAGTCTCTTTTCACCCTGGTTCGAAACCTCCTATTTCATTACGCAAGTCATACTCCACTTCAAGATAAAAGCAACTTCATGAATTTTATTGACAAAACATTTTTCTTAAACACTAGCCCGAATATAGACACATTTACACTAATATGCAATGAATAGGGACTGGACTTTTCGCGCCTGAAGGGCTGGCTTTGTGCCGCTTTATGGCGTAGTGTAGAGAGCGTCAAAATAGAGGCAGAATTCGGACACACAAACAAGTTACATTTGGATACCTTTAGCGGCAAGACAATTGTGAAACTTGAATTAGGATATGGATTTTATATTGTGGTTCCTATCAACTTGTCTTTGCCGAATTTGAAAACCCTCACTTTAGATTCGGTTCAGATTACAGACCAAGATTCAGCTGACAGACTCTTTTCTTGTAGTCCAGTTCTTGAAGAATTAAAGATATTTTTGCATCTCGAAAAATATGAAATCAATGGTCTTTGGGGACAAATACCAATACTCCGCGTGTCATCAAGCACCCTTAAAACCCTGACTTTGTATAATACTCCCGGCAACCAACCCCTGCAAGTTCTGTTTAATACACCAAATATTTTCCGGTTGGACTATACTGACCATGTAGCTGAAGAATACAATTTACAATCTCCTGTAGAAGCTAAAATCGACATATTTTGCTTTGAAGTGACTCCTGATATATGCTTGTCTCTAAATGAACTTTTTCAAAGAATTAGTAAGGCTATCTTCCTCCATTTGTCAGCCTCAACTTTCGAGGTTAGTATATTCACTATATTGCTATTTGAATTATTATTTCAGTTCAATGATCTATTGTTAATGTTTGAACATTTTCAGACCATTCAAATTTCCAATATATTGACTCCACAATTGGAGCTGACAAATCTTGAATTTGAGATTGATGTCCGGCAATTCCCTTTACGCATATTTGAAAGTTGTCCGCAGATGGAAACCTTAACTTTTGAGGTATGACTTACCACTTGATTTAGAATGGATTTTGAGATTTTGCAAAGAGCATGGGATAAATAGTTTTTTCTTATTTTTGTTTACAAATCTGCTCAAGTAGTCTATTCATTTTTCATCAGGTTTGAATATTTATATATCATCTGTATAAGTATTGTCGTTTGAACCTACTAATTATTCATTAAAGATTTTTTTTAGAAAAATTATAAATCTTTATAATTATCTATGTTATCTAAAAATAAAAAATAATAATTTTGAAAAACTTAAAAAATATATAAAATGTTTGCAAAAAATCAAAATTTAAAAATAAAATAATCATCAATGAAATCAAAGATAAATATATCGTTCCAAAATATAGCAAAAAAAAAATTATTCTCAATATACGCGATTATGAATTTTTTTAATATCGACGAATTTTGTGGATATTATTATCAAATATTGGATACTGATGTCAACGTACTTCGTTGGTATTGTTAAAATCAATAACCATCACTTTTTTTTTAATTTTGTTTTGAGGTTGTCAGTTAAATTTAATTTCTCGCTGTTAATTTTATGTGGCACAACTATGTCGTTGTAAAATCATAAATTTACGAAGATGTTTTGCACGTATTCACAACTTTGATGTATTTCAGTAAAATTCATCTTATATAATGGGTATATTGTATATCAAGAAGTATAAAAAAACGTGATTTGTATGAGTTATTACAACAACGGGAAGACAAAAACAATTCATAGATTAATATTTTCTTATGAGAAATCTTGACCTTATATGAAATTTCTCAGTAAACTTAATTTAAAGAGAAGACTCTAGAAGGGTAAAAACAATTAGTAAATCTCCTTGAAGGTTTAAATTCTTACAAAGATATTTGTGAGCGAGAATATTGAAAATATATGAAGAATGATTAGCTAAAAATTTGTGAATGGCTAGTCGCCGTCCTCGGAAAGTTTTAGTCGGATTGAGGAATAAGTCACACATAAATGCATTTAACATGCATAATATCTACAATACAAGACAAAACATTCATGTTTTGAAGATGTGCGACAAGACGCACATGCATTTTTTACTGGATAAATTTAAGGATAACAACTACGTCGTCTGATATCGGTAAAAAAACTTAGGGGTTTGAAATAATCAAATATATATTTTTTTACAAATCCGATATCCAACAAACTTTTAAGGATATTTTTACAAGTTCTTAATATGAATATTACATAAAAAAACGAGGTATATAGTATCCATTTTTAAAATCGTACGGTGTTATATCAACATTTTAAACATAATACATCGCATGCATTGAATCGTGTTTAGTTGTCTATGAAAGAAAATGAGTGTTTATTACCTATATTATGTTGACTGTTATGAAATTAATATGGATTACAGTTGAAAATGGGTCAAAGATGAATGTAGATATAGCTAAACCTGTAAAGCGGTCGGGTATGAATATTCGTCGGTTAGGAAATTTTTGAGTTTGGGGTACCCATCCGCAAATACTGAAAGATCATTTATTTATCCATATATATATATATATATATATATATATATATATATATGGATAAATATATATCGTAATTAAATATCTAATATTTTAAAAAAAAAACAAAAAACAATATATTTAAATGATAATGATATACTAAATATACACTCTCAAATTTAATAAAAAAGCTATAAAATCTATTTATTATTTTAAAAATTATATTTACTTAAATTGTTTATTTAAATGCATAAATTTATTTTAAAAATTATATATACATTAAAATTTATTCAATTTAAAATTTAAAATTTATAAAATATAATACATAAATCACAAATAATCAAAAATTAATTGAAACGTTCTATAATATAATTTTAAAATTTATAGAATAAGAACATATTATGTATTAATTATTTAGTATTAGAATAACGGGTATCTGACCGGTCGAATTTGGTTGGATACCCGTTAGGATTTTTTTAAAGTCGTAATTCATTACAACCCGATATGTAACATATGTTAAAATACACGACTCATCCTACATAAAATAAAAGGTTTGTGTATCCTAACTCATCAGGTCGAGTCAGATCAGATATACGCGGTTTAATTTTTTCACATCATCTATAGTGTTAATGGACACAATCAACAATATATTTTCAGAAACTACACAATTGTTAGAAAAGGCATATAAGCAATAATATTATTGCGAATACGAAAAAATTATTTGAATAATGAATAATGTCGGAGAATTTTATTGTTTTTTATAATTTGGTCATGTTTTTTAAAATGCTTGAAAATTACATAAAACATAGCCATAATGTATGAGACATATAAATCCTATTATAAAGTGTTCGAATACGTTGAAACATCTTGGCTGTCTTATATGTACACATAACCTTGTCAAACACTAAAAACATGACAACTAATCGATAAGATGATTCATCTTTATATTAAGATGATATTCGATTAACATAATTGAAATAATATTTTATTACTAGCATAAGTTCCGAAGACACGCATTCATAATTAAATCAGTTTGTCAGGATGAGTATACTAAAGTTTGAGTAATTTGGATTAAACTTCGCACTTTTGATCAGTATTCAGCAAAAGAAGATAAATATATTGTCCAAGCAATGTTAGAAAATCTTTAATTATGCATATACAAATTTCACATTAAAAAAAGTTAAAAAAGAGCTCAGTAGAACATGTCTTAAGCTCATGTTAAACATTATGCGAAATATATAAAAAAGTGTTTTCAAAGTAGATTGCGAACATATAGTTAGATCTACGCATGGGTTGTTGTATGCATGTTAGATCAGTAAGTAAGAGGATACTGGAGAGTCATATTATGTTTTATTCTATGATCGAAAAAATATGACAAACTATAAATTTTGTTACAAAATGACAATGCAACAAAGATGATTATATGGATTTTTTTTAAATGATTATTTTAGTATGTGATTATGATATCAAAAAATTAATTTATATTTTATCAAAAGTCTTTGAAGTACTTAATTTAAATAATATCCAAGTTATTTTTTCCAAAGAACAGATAAAAACAAAAACGTTAAAAATGTTAGCGACGGTTCAATGAAACGATATAAATTGCATTTTGAGCATGTCATCGAAGAAACCAGTAGCAAGAGCACACCCTCACAATACATCACTTTAACCTAGTCAACAATTGCAATCACCATGATAACATTAATAATTTAAACCAAAAATAATTTCATTGTATAAAACATTTGAACCCTGGAAGACACTAAAAACAAACATTGAAAAGTCATAGAAGAAGTTAAAGAAACTAAGAAAGAGTTGTTATTTCTCAAACATCTTTCACCATTTATGATTATATACATTTTCTATGTAACAAATATGATACCCGATGGTCATTGTGGTATCATGACTATAGGTCACTTTGTGTTCAGGATTCAAAAGGCATAACATTCTATTTAGGAACAAATAACAATTAAAATCCAATCAGATTTGGCTTTTTATTTTAATTTCATGGTTGTACTGCTATCGCTTTCTTTAGCTGCTCTAATATCGGCATCGATAATATTCACGGTTGAGTTGTATCTCTCATTCTCACTTGCAGCTCAGTCTGCAACAAGAACTATAATATTCGATGCTTCATGTAATGCTCGTATCTAGCAATGAGTCAAAGATGGTAGTGTGTCTACTAATGTTATGGATTTAACCTCCTTATCATTTAAAGTGAAAAGTCCCACAATATTTTTTTCGTAATTCCAATCATGATCACATCCGAGCAGAATAAGACTAGGATAATTATCCATTCAATCTTGTAAATTAATCAAGAGAAAATTTGGAAAAATATATACGAACGAAGAGGAATAACTAATCGATAAAGGAACATGAAACCATTCTGTTTTAATAAAGGTATGAGAAATGGATAGGGGAAATAAAATAGGTGAAGTAGTTGCAATTTTTAGTTGTTCCAACAATTGTTGAATGTGATTCCAAGAACTTGATGAGAATAAAAAACACAAAGAAGAGTCAATGGAGGGATCCTTAATGCAATTTTTACCTGATCCATTCCGGATTGGCTGAATTGATACAAAAGTTGTAACATAGAAAACCCCCTAAAAACACAATTAATTTGAATAACCCGATGACCTACCAACTGGAAAAGTAGGATATTTGGCAAGCAATAAGTACTTAATAATGCAATTCGAGTGTACCATCTTGTTTCTCAATTTTGGGAAAATGTACCATTTGAAAAGAGAACAACAAAAAGATTTGAATCAAACCTAAATGTAAATAACATGAAACGTATTATTCAAAAACTAGCATTAAAGACATTAGTTGTTTATGTTAATTGCACAAATTTAAATGAAGAAATAAATAGTCTCAAATGGTTTGATATGAATTTCGGTTTTAAGAACTAAATTGAAAGGCCTAACATTTGTTTCGTCATTGCTATCATGTATAAATTCAGTATGTGTTCATTTTCTCTACGTGCCTTCACGATTTGTTTAACTCTTAAAAGTGTTCCACCATTGTCTATCACGTAAACAAAAGAGGTTAGCATCGCTCACGTGAACAAGAATCATCTCGTTAACGTATATTTTTTTAATTAAGTTATATATTGCGTGTATAAAAATATTTTTTTATTATAAAAATGGTCGTATTCAATAACAAGTTATATATATATATATATTCAAATTTTGGGAGTAATAAAGCAAAAATATTGAGTAATGGATATTTTTAAAAACTGAAAAATATCTATTTTGAAACTTTATTTTGTTGTAATTTAAGTTTGATGTAACTTCACTTTATCCATTTCCAAACTAAGTAGACATAAATAAAATTATTTAAATTCAAAAAATGCAACTTTAACAATGTATTTGTCAAACAAAACATCTTATGTCGACCAACATTGTTGACATTAATGATTTTGGTCAAAATTGGATATTAATTTATACGAAAAAATTGCGATTTAAGTTTAATAATGTGATTGTCAAGTAAAACACCTAATATCGACTAACTTGGTCGATATTCGGTCATTTTCTTGACAAAGATATTATGAACCAAATAGCTTATTTTAAAAAATACATAATATTGACCAAACTGGTCGACATTAGGTGATTTTTGTACAAAAAATATGCAATTTAACTTAAATAATGTGTTTGTGCAAAAACAAAAACTCCAACACTTAATGTTGACCAAGTTGGTCAATATTAGGTGTATTTTTATACAAAAAATTACAACTGAACTTTAACAATGTGTTTGTATATAAAAAACTTAAACACCCAATGTCAACCACGTTGGCCAACATTATGTATTTTGTATACAAAAAATCCGCAACTTAACTTTAATATGTTTTTGTACAAAAACTGTTAACACATAATGTCGATCAACCCCATCAACATTAGGTGTTTTTTCTTGAAACAAATATCAAACATCCAAAAAAAATAATCAAACTTGATACACAAAAAAGTTGAAACATATATATTTATCATCCAAAAAGCATAACATCTATATAATATAAAGTCCAAAAATAAAATATTCTAGTTATATGACATCCATAAGATCCAAAACTATTACATCCAAAATAGTCATAGTCAAATAAATACGACTGCTATAGGCTTAATGTTTCCACTAATGTTTTTTTCAATTTTTTAAAAGTCATTTTGGATGTGTCGCATATATTTATCGACCGTCGTCCTAGGTGAGGCACAAGTTCTCTTTGATTATCGTGTGTCGCGTCTCTGAAGAAATATATACCTCATCGTTAGGAATACGATACATATATTCTAAAGAAGAGATCAAAGGTATATATCATACTTTGCAACCTTATTATTGATGCAGAATCCCGGTAACATTGGTATAACTCTCTCTTTTGCCGCAAGAAAATGATCTTGCCAATCTCGGCAAGCAGCATTTTTCACTCCATATTTTGGTTCACCTTTATGTATTTTATTTTTAAATACGTTAAAAGGATTGAAATTATACGTCAGATATGGCCCAAATACCAAAGTACAAGCCATGATGATAAGCCTCTTCTATCTCTTTATACATTACAACATAATTAAACCATATCACCTTACCGACCTCTAAGCGAGTAAAGTCTCTCGTATGGCTGAATGATGACTTGTAGTACAATGAAGCAATTGTTTATATCATATATATAGTATAAATATTAAACATTCATAATATTCTAATTATATGTACCTCATCCACCTTTAAACTATCTTATGCAAACCGTTTAGACTGAAGATTTTGTACGTAATATATTTTACTCGAAAAAGATTATATGTAATCCACGCACGCAAATACGGTATGTAAGAATGATATATGTGCCAACATGAAGGTTGTAAACTAAGGAAATGGCCTAACACTCGAGCGGCGTGATAAACCCGTTCATTTTCTTTGCGCTTGTTAGCTTTGTATAGTTTGGCCAAGATGTGCATCCTCTACGCATACTCGTATAATTTGTCTAAGTCAAGGAGGTTATCAGCCAATCTAAATTTTATTTTATCCCGGTCTTGTCAGTAAACATAACAATTACAAATAAATATAAAATACACACGCAGTCGTACCTCACTATATCTACTATATAAATGAAATCGTCTCGGGGAATACACAGTATAAAATTTCTCCATCGATCACGTCATCTCAAGCCTCCTACCATGAGGTTTATCCATCTTGGTTCTCACTATGCTTACTTGCACTCCAAGCAAATATGAAATCATGGGAATTTTAGCATTTTCATCACTGCTCTTGGCTAGCTCTATGACTCTTCCTTAAACATGAATACGTGTAAATCACACAACATCATATAACATCACCATCGTATCTCCATATGAGAAATATAAACTGTTGGTATCAGGGTGCCAACTCTTGATCAACACTCCTGTAAAAATCCCATTTGGAGACTAATCAGTTAATAATTTCTACAAAGGTCCAAACATTGTATTATCAAAGACACTCATGAAATATTATTGGTCTCTCAAGTCCTATTTACGCAACGTATCATAGTTATTATGGAATCAAAACTATATACCGTAGAACTATCATACAGACCAACCATATAAATAGATTTAACACATTTTGAAATAAATATAATATAGTTGTTAGCAAGAAATTAAATACCTCCCACGATGTAGATTTTACATAGTGTGATTAGTAGTCCACCTGTAATATCATAGTAGCTAAACAATTTTTCTTCAAAACTTTTCCTTTCTTACAAGAACTTTATCTCTTCATTCTTCTCTAGCTATGTCTTGCATCATTCTCTAACCCTGACTTCATCTCTGAAAATTATTTTTTATTATCTCTGCCTCAACCTCGACCTTGCATATGCCTCAACCTGCAATTGTGTCTTATGGCTTTATTTCTGGATGTCGGACTGCCAATGCAATTATTTGCGCTAATGGTTATGCGAACATAATAATGTTGTCCGTATATTTACGATAAACCATTCATGATATTTCCATTGGAGTTATCTGTATGAAGCGCTCTTCCTCGTCAGAGTCACCCGTTTTAGATGATGATGTTTATGTTTTATTAATAGTATTTGATTGTTTTGAGATATACATTTCTAAACAAACATAACGTAAACACTCAAACATGAACAAAAGATACAATAATAAAAAAAAACTTTATCAACTTTAGTATACTTTGTTAGATACTAATGTCAATGACCTTCGTCGATATTCACATACCATCCAAAACATTAATACCGATAAAGATCGTCGACATTAACCGCCTAACAGACCCTAAAACCAACAACCTCACTTCGAATCAACAATAGCTAAAGTCATAATTAAGACTAAATTAAAAAAAATGTAATTATTCAATATATAAGCTTAATAAAAAAATCATATATAACGTAAAACTAATTTAAACTATTTAATTTATATTGATTTAATTTTAAAAAACTCAGAAATAAAGATTTGATACCTTAAACAAATCTGATTCGAACAAAAGAAAATAATTTAGCTATATACATATCTAATAAAAGTTTGTTTACCTTGTATTTGAACAAAAAAAAAATTATTCAACAACCAATAATTTATCTAGATTTGCGTGTCATCATTGTGAATGATGTTTTTTTCACAAAAAAACAAATTAATTATTTGACTTGACTATTCTTTTGAGGGTGATATGACATTGCAACTTGGTGTATTGTCCTATATTTAATAAGAAGTTTATTTAATTGTCTCTTACGAAAGTGGGTTCCTTAAATTATGTAAAAATGTGTTATGTCGATGAACTTTAGCACTATTTGTGTATTACTGGTGAGTATAATACCAATATATATATATATATATATATATATTTGTTTCAAATGATGGAGGAAAATGTTTCATGAAATCAATACCCTTTAACTTGAATAACTCAATTTCAGAATATTTTGTAGTGGAATCTCGTTATTTTCTAGTATATTTCATACTCTTTGGCACCTATTACAGTTTGAAAAACAAAATTACATCTTTAAAATAAGTTGATAAATAAATCCTAATTACTTTTTTTGTCATTTTGTTTGCACCAAAATGACCTCCCACTTTTTACAGAATGACAAACTTGTGATATACTTATCATCTTATTGTTGGATACAAATCATTGAATAATTTGATCACCCAACTTTTTTTACATGTATAGACCATCCTAGAAATAACATTTGAAATCATATATTTTCCATCATTTATTCATATGTGTATTTTCAAACAAGATAATTATACCACATTAATCACATGACGACTGTCAAAATCAAAGAGAATATTTTTTTTACGATATAACAAACTTTCTGGATATTTTAGATGTGATAATAGTATGTTCTAAATTAAAGCACTAGATTCTTCAGTCAGTTTTAATGTCTCAAAAGTTTCAAACTTTGGCTTGTGAGAGAGAATATTTTTCAAGAACTTCAAATATTTTGACATTTGTTGCAACATATTAGAGAATCAAATATTGATCTCAATTTTTTTAATATCTTAATAAAATTGACAAATTGTTTATCCAACTTTATCCAAATTGGGAAAATATTTGGGGTATATTTAAGATTCAGAGGATCGTGATTTTTTCCAGGCTGACTAGAGTCGTCCTATTATGGCACTCATATATGTTTCTTCTTATAATTGTTTTCCCATGTCAACCATCTATATTTGCCACAACCCTATCATTGATGGAAGTTTTATTTTTTCAAAAACTTTATCATTATGGAGCTAATATTGGTTTCCATAACGACAAACATGTTCGTCGCGAGACAAATCTATATTTACTTCTGAGAATTCAATTTTTTCCTTGGTCGTTAACTTTCTACAACGCATATCCTTGTAACTGCGACGCCATTCATATTTATTATGGTGACCATCTATTTTTACAATATGAAATTAGTAATTTTGATCTATTTTGTTTTTTTAGTTTTGTACTTGTTGCTCGTTTTGCAAAGTGACTTCATTGACTTGTTCTTTGGAATTATTTTTAGATGTTGCTCGACCATGTTCATTGTTTTGAATCCAATATTGTATGTATTTGACCTCTAGGTTCTTCATACAAGCTCTTTGGTTTTTATAAGAACTTTGAGATTTTTAGTGGTTGTTTCTCCTCTATCGAACCAAATACTCATTTTCTTAACTCATGCATCTAATATAATTTCTCTCTTCTCAATTGTCTGTCAGAAACCTTTAGAAAATGAGTTAATTTATTATAAAAACCTTATTTTTTTCTCGAGTTTCTCCATGTCTTCTGGTTTTCAGAGATTGTCAATATTGTTTATGAGCAATTTGAGGTTTTTGGTATAAGTTATTTTAGGATCACAAACCTTGTTAGAATAATTTTTACATACATGGATTATTTTGTGATAGAAATATGGTCTAATTGATCGTATATGTTGTATCAACTTATAATTACATAACTCATACATGGATTAATCTTGTTATAAGTGTTGTGTGGTTATCTACCAAATATAATTCATAAGATTTTTTTATCATTACTAAATATAGGTATTTCTTGCTAAAACCTCGAGGAGTTCATATGGGTTTTAAGACTTTTATGGTTGATAGACGCTCTAGTTGATGCAATAATCACAAGCTTATTGTTTGGGTTCAACCCATTGAAATCATCCTAGTTAATAAGGGTATGTTACTAAAAATACGTAATTACTTTGTATATCTCTTCTAGAAATAATACACCGATTATGTCTCTTATTCTAAGAAATATATTATATCGTTCCTCAACTTTGCAGACTTAGTTTGTGGAAAGTATTTGGTCGAAATAACTACACAAATTAGTCTTAAATAGTTATCAAAACATATTTTAAATAAAACAATTATGCTTGTAATTTCATTTCATTGAGAATAAAAATAATCACAACTTAATAAAATTGTTCGATACTTGGTTGTGATGAGTTCAGATCTTACAGTCACAACAAATTCATTAAACCAAACAGGGGTAATTTGGAAATTATCACTCCACTAAAAATCCAAACTAGACAAATGTATTAACTTTTGACTAAGTTATTTGCTAATCAGCTTAAATCTAATGGGTCATTGAATTCAACCCGATTTCTTGACCTGAGCCGATAAGCCCATGAGTAAGGAATTAAGGTATAAATACTGTAACCACTCTCATTAATGAGGGTGAGCATAATTTAATATTAGCAGACTGCTTAATTATCTCTATATATGCTTGAAAATTTCTATAAAAATTTATTTTTTTGAATTAGACGTTAGTCTCTTGATTTTAAAACTAGTCGTCTATCTAACACAACTAATACCACTAGATTAACCATGTTAGATCTGAATGGATTGTCACTTGAGCCGAAGCATGTCAAGATAGAATGCTAAGGAAGATGAGACTCATGAGACAAGTAAACCTAGAGAAAACAAATGGGTCATTTCTTGGAGAATAAACTGAAGTTGAAAAGCTCGTAAAGAATGGTAGTTTAAATTGGAGTTACTACTTTGACTTTATGGGTATATAAGAATAACTACATACCCTTAATTTATATAGAAATAAATATTAAAGACTTGATATTTATTATTTAAGCTATGTTTTAGTAGGTAAAACATTTGTTTCAAAATTGCTTTTGTATAACTTCTTTTGGCACATTGATTCACCTAACTTTAAACCTTTGTGTGTATGTATGATAAAACCTTTTGGCACACATCTTCTATGTGTAGTACTATAATAATAAACAACATATTAAAAATCATAATCTGACTTTAAATTTGAATAATTTACTAACCAATACATTTTGAGTCAGACATTGAAATATATTAAAAAACAGTAATCGAATCTGTGACTCAAGATATTATGCTTAATAATAAATTCCAAAAAAAAAACAACTAATAAGGTATTTTGGTTTTCTATGTTGGAGGTTTAAATAAAATGTAGTTAACGATGTCGATGGACAAAAGAGAATGAATGGTTATAAAAAATAAATATAAGACTCATGGGACATAACAAAATAAAGAGTCTTCATTACAAAAATACTATTTTATTTGAGTAAAGCTTTAAGGATTATGTTTCGTTGTAGGAATCTAAAATATAAAGAATTAATTGGGTTAGGTAAATATATTTAACTTATTTAAACTTTCATCAATAAACTATTTTTGTATTAAATACTTTAGATTTAAAAAAAAAACTAAATGTAATCCAACTAAGATAAAAAAAATACGAAGTATATAATGATACCCAATCAATATTATGACAACTATAATAATATTTTCCACATTAACTTTATACAAAGGCACATGCATCAATTTTTGTTGTTGACTATATTTTAACTTTGACGTAAAGTGTAGAACCATTAGTGATAAAGGTTTCTGTTGATTATGATGTCACGTGATAACTTCATATTAATTAGCACATGTGGATGACTAACTTTATCCAAACTGGATAGTTCATGGGCTCTCACTAGACTTTTGAAAGTCGAGAAACTATTTGTCACTAAATTCGATATTTTAAGGACTATTTAAAGCCTCATTTTTTATTTGTATTATGACTTATATGAGCGGGTGTATCATGCCACAACATATAATCATTTTGCACACAAGTAAATAAAAGAGATTTTATTTATTGAATCGTCATAAGTATATAGTTTAACCATTCAATTGTATTAATATCACTTTACAACCAAAGAATCCAATTTATAAAAATTAATTTTATAAAATTGTAACTAGATCATATCTTGATATTATTTAAAGACTGCCAAGATTTTTTTATTTATATGTTTACCATTTGTAAACACTAGTTTGACATTACATCATCCATCAATTATTAATTCATTTAGCTTTCCCATTTGCATCTCGGGGTTTCCATTTCATTATTTAACTCTCGTGAATAAGGATTCGTCATAAGCAGGATGCACAGAATTACAAAGGTCATACGCCAATATGGATATTCTGTCTTCCACAATTTGTTTTGTTAACATTGTTATAATGACATCCTCAACGGAGTTTACACTATTTTCAAAAGTTGCAGTCTCTTGTATTTCTTGTTTTCAAAACTTATTTTATACTTAGTACTAAAGTATCTATGAGATAAATTATTTTTCTTTTTGTAAACCTCAATCGCATTGATATATTTAAAATGTTTTATCTTGTAATATTTTGCACTTTCCTCAAGTCAGATACTTCGTTGATATTATAATATATTTTTATTTCCTCCAAAGTATACATATAATTTATGCATAACTTCTTATGATAGAATTTACAAGGAATAAGACAAACTTTCTATTATTTCTCTGACTTAAAAAATATTTTCACAAGTGTGACTTTGATGAACACGAATTTGTTAATTACGACTAGAATTTTATAAAATTGGAAGATAAAAAAAATTATATTTGAAATATAACGATATTAAGAAATTATTTGTGTTCTTCCTCACTTTTGTATAATTCCTAAACATTTCCATTTTTAGTGCAGTGGACTCACTTCTATTAATATCATAAATACCATTAAAGTGAGCAGTCATGATATGCCCTTGATATATGAGTTTTTATTCTTCTCGTTTCTCCATCGTATTTTTGTTTATTGGTATCTTCAAATGTTGATTCTGGAAGTTCAACCAACTTGAGATGAATGATATAAAACATCTTGAGAATGATATGTATAAATTTAAGCTTGAATTATCATCTGGTCAAGTTTGTTGCATCAAAATGGTTGAGACATACAGTATTTTGATTAATCACTTTGATTTTCGACATTCATGTTTTGATAGCTACGATGCTATATAATTATTTCTTATCTTTAAAAACTAAATTTTATAGAATAAAATTTCAACACTAACAATGAAACTTAATATATATATATATATATATATATATATATATATATATATATATATATATATGTATTTCTTTATATAATCTTAAAATACATAAATATTTTATAATAATATATTTCTATCATATTATTAATTTTACATCATCTGAAGAGATCTTTTAGAAAATATAATAAGTATTTTATTTTTATATACATACTATAAATAAATTTTAACTTTAATAAATATATAGCGAATAATTTTACATCTTTCTTAAGAGATTTTTAGAATATAATAAGTATTTTATTTTTATATACACTACTAGAAATCAATTTTAACTTTAATAAATATATAACGATCTAAGGAGCACGTATGTTAAAGTGAAATATTAGAATATTGAATATGTTTTATTTCAATATTCTCATCTTATTTATAAATGTCGCCCATATAAACAAAACATATATTCAGAATCGACATACATAGTTGAAAGATTGTTTTAAAAGTCATATTTTCTAACGTTTGACGCGAAATATAACATGGTTCATTATGAAGAGCAAGGTAGAACTACCAAATGCTTGCTCAAATTTACTTGTGCTGACGTGATAAGTGTCTTTTTCACCGCAATAAACATTTGATTCAATGGTTGTTTTAGGAAATTCCACGCCTAATATGTTTTCTCTCATCGTTGTATTGGCCATGCTCTACGTTTAAGTGACTGGCATATAATTATAATTTTAGAACATATTTTCCAGATAATCTCGATAGACCATGTTTATTACTTTTATATTTAGCCTATTTTTTTAGTAATGACATGTTGCATTGGTTCATATTACATTGATGACCAGTTTATCATGGAAACCACATATCATAGCGTTTTATGTTTCGATATATAGATAACGACTACATTTTCACTACTGGATAAACTGACTTTTACAACGCTTTAAGAACGACGAATATCATTTTGAGCCCTTGCAACAACCCATTCATAACGGGTTAGAGACCAAAAGCGTCGGTTGTGTTAAGTGGGATCATTAACCAAACTCATTAGAACTCTTTTGGCACAGTTTTAAAACGAGTGTCTTTGCAAAATTGACCCGGTGGAACCGTGTCATGTCGTTGCGAGAATTCTTACGATTTCGTGGCACTAATTTATCGAAATGGTTAACTTTATTTGTGCATTTGTCGTCGCTGATGAGTCCGAATTCGAAGTGCTCCCCGGAAGGGTAGTCCAAAGTAAATCTCCCCGGAAATTCGGACAGGACTTGTTGACCGGACAGATGATTTCGAACACTGAAAACTTAAGGCAGTTCGAACTATGACTAAAGTACTAAAAAACCTAAACACTATCTGACTAAGCTACCTGCACATCTGCTTAAAACTTATGGGTCTTTAAACATGACCCGGGTCCATTAAACTTGACCCGAAAGCCCATAAGGGCCCAAATTTCACACTATAAATGCCCAACCACCAGCATTAACTATGGGTAAGAAAAATTAACTGCTGCCAGGCTGCTTAATTCTCTCTCCACCCTTGAAACACCCTGAAATACTTTGGAACACCTTTAAACACCACCATACTACCGTGAAACACCCTTACACCGCCTTAAAACTCCACTTAAAATTACCAGCCTACCCTCAGGCTACTTTTATCCACACCAAATTGGCGACCACAGTGGGAGGCGACGGTGCCTGAATCAAGCATTCAAAACCAAGTAAGGAAATTCTGTCCGAATGAATCCGGATAATTCAGAGCTTCCACCAGCTTTGCTCGAAGTGGTGGAAGAGAACGATGAATATACTGTCCAAGAGCGTGACAGGTTGAGGGTTGAAATAGAAGCTCTGAGGGCTAAAAAGGCCAAGATGGGCGTGAAGGAGAAATCCAAAGCATCAGTTGCTCATCGCTCTGATAACCCTCGAGAGCATGAGGCTTCAAAAACTCATGTGAGCACTAAAAAGACACATGCCAGTTCTAAAAAGTCTCACCGGTCCAAGCCTGTGGAGAGTTCTGACTCAAGCTCAGAATCTTCGGACAGCTCTTCGGACAGTGAGGGAAATGAAAAATCCTTGTCCTCCAGTAGTGATGAGGGGCGAACCAGGAAAAAACAGAAGCAAGTCAAAAAGTATTGCAGAAAAAGAGATCACCATGGAAGAATGAAAAGGCACATTGGGAAAGGATCATCTCACAACCGGAGGCATGTAGACCGGATGCTGGTGGATCCTTTTGCCTTCCATGATGAGCCAGGTATCTTTGCAACACCTAATGAGGATACTGCGTTCAGTCGTGGGAGGAATTGGAGGCAATCGCCATTGTCTTCCAAAATACTGTCCGGAAACCTCCCCAAGAGGTTTAATAGCACCAAGATGGAGAAGTACGATGGCAGTACTGATCCAGACAATCATCTGGAGCAATTCAAGAACTTCATAATAAACTTTGATGATGATGATAAACTACTCTGCAGGGCATTCTCCCAATCCTTCACGGGAAGTGCTCTGAAGTGGTACAACAGCCTTCCTCAGGGTTGTATCAGAGACTTTGATACTTTTTGGGTGGCCTTTCGAAGGCAATTTGTGGGGAGTAAGGAGCTAAAGGGTAATGGAGATACCATAATCCATTGTGCCCAGGAACCAAACGAATCATTAAAGGAGTACATAAGTCGTTTTGTGAACACAAAAAACGGGCTGGCTGATTGGTTTGAACAAGTGGCAATAGCCTCCCTGAGACAAGGTTTGAACCCGGGCAACCTGGCCGATTCAGTAACCAGGAAGAAGGCCATGACCTGGGGGGGATTGCTAAATCAAGTTGGCAAACAAATAAATGTTGATGAAAAAAAGAAGACCAGGGTGCACAGACAGGTCAGATCCACCCCGGTGGCGCCAACTCCAAATCAAAACCAGTCCGGGAACAAAGCTAGAGAAACCGGACAGGGGCATGGAAGGGGAAAAGCTCAGTCTCAACCAGCTGCTCCTGCACAAAGCCAACAGTCTAGAAACAAAAGGGGACCATGGGTCCAACCGGAATGGTTTGCAGAACTCAAAGAAAGTGTGACAACCATTTTCGATAAAACAAAAGATGAAGTACACTACCGGAGACCAGCGACCTTGCAGTCTCCCAGAGAACATCGAAACAGTTCTTTTTGTCAATATCACAATGATATTGGCCATACTACTGATGATTGCATAGCACTGAAACAAGAGGTTTAAAACCTGATCGAAAGAGGGAAATTGGGTGCATACGTTAAAAGAAGAGGAGGCAACAGGCCTGATAACACTCACCGGGCTGGTCCGGTTAATGCTGCCCCAGAGGGGGCTATGGTAATCATTGAAAGGTTTGATGTGGAATCCGAATACTTGGATCCTGACCCAACGAGAAACAGAGTGGGTGCGATAGAGGAGTGTTCCAGGTCGGTCTCCGGGCTCATTGAGTTCTTTGAATCCTTGACAATTTTCGGAGGGGACACTGTAACGGCTCCTACCACTTCATCAAGAAAAAGGCATGTTCATAATTTGGCTACCCAGCTAGAAGGGGGCATGACCTCATATCAATCGTCAAGTTTGTTCCCATTCATTGTCTTTGATGGGGATGATTTGAGAGACATTGCTGGCCCTCATGAAGATGCTGTTGTTATAGGAGCATCGATAGGGGGCAATGAGATAACGCGAATCTTGGTAGATACTGGGAGCTCTGCCAATATCCTTTTCTTAGATACTTACAAGAAAATGAAAAATCCAGCTGTGATTCAAAAGTCAGACAGATCGATCGTAGGCTTCACGGGCAGCTCAGCTGATGTAATCGGTGAGTTCGAAGAAGAAGTATTGTTGGGTAGAGGCCCTTTCAAGAAAACAGTCAGAATACTTTTCATTGTGGTGGATTGTCCCACTTGCTACAATGCTATTCTAGGGAGATCTTGGCTCTCTAGGATGCATGCAGTGGCTTCGACAGTCCATCAGTGTCTAAAATATGCTGTTCAGGGGCAAGTTGGGGTTGTCCGGAGCAGTCAAAAAGTTGCAAGAGAATGCTATGCCACTGCCTTGGCTCCACGAACGCTGGGGGCAGTCCGAATAAATGACCAATAGCAGTTTGAGGGCCTTTCTGGGGGTGAGGGTGAAATTGATGACCCCAGAGAGACCCCCGGAGTGTTGATCCCGGTTGAGGAGGTTGAAACACATTGCTTGGAAGAAGGAAAAATTGTCAAGATAGGGTCCAAAATGCCACCAATGTTGAAAGAAGGTATGTTGAAATTCTTAAAAGACCATCAGCATGTTTTTGCTTGGTGCAACGCTGATGTTACTGGAGTTCCATCAGAGGTGATTTCCCATCACCTATCTGTCCGGAGAGACGTGGCACCAGTGGTGCAAAAGAGGAGAGCTTTCTCAAAAGAAAAGGCTGATGTCATTGTACAAGAGGTTGACAGACTCACAAAGATGGGGCACATTAAAGAATCTCAGTACCCTTTGTGGACTGCCAATCCAGTCTTGGTAAAAAAGAAAAACGGTAAATGGCGAATGTGCATTGACTTCACAGATCTCAATCGAGCTTGCCCAAAAGACTTGTATCCGGTTCCCCGGATAGATCAGTTAGTAGACTCTACTTCTGGGAACAAGCTGCTCTCTTTCATGGATGCTTTCTCCGGGTATAATCAGATCCAGGTGGATCCAAAAGATCAAGAGCATACCACTTTTGTTACTGATAGGGGTCTGCACTGCTATAAGGTGATGCCCTTTGGCTTGAAAAATGCTGGGGCTACTTATCAAAGGTTAGTCAATAAGGCATTTGCTGATCAAATTGGAAGAAATATGGAGGTTTACATTGACGATATGATGGTGAAAAGTGTGGATGAGCAGCTGCACTTGTCCGACCTCCAAGAGACTTTTGCCAACCTGGCCAAGGTGAATTTAAAGTTAAACCCTGAAAAGTGTGTCTTCGGAGTGCAGTCCGGGAAGTTCTTAGGGTATATTATAAGTGAGCATGGGATACAGCCCGACCCGGACCAACTCAATGCTTTGTTCCAAATGGAGCCTCCTCGAAACGTTAAAGAAGTACAGCGGTTAACGGGGAGGTTAGCAGCCTTGAACAGATTCATCTCTAGGTCTTCGGACAGATGTGCTCCATTCTTTCAAACCTTGAAGGGTGCAAAGGGGTTTGAATGGACACCACAGTGTGATGAGGCATTCAATGAGATTAAGAAGCATCTGTCCTCTCCCAAGACTTTGTTCAAACCAATCGATGGGGAGACTCTCTTTGTATATCTGGCTGTTTCAAGTTGTGCCATCAGTGCTGTGTTAGTAAGGGAGGTTGATGGGTATCCTCACCCAGTGTACTACATCAGCAAAAGCTTGATTGATGCTGAGCGGCGATACTTGAAACTTGAGAAACTAGCATTGGCTCTGGTGATAGCTGCAAGAAAGATGAGGCCTTATTTTCAGGCTCATCCTATCATTGTCCGGACGTCTTTCCCTTTAAAGAATGTCCTTCAAAAAGCGGACATTTCAAGCAGAATGACAAAGTGGTCAGTAGAGTTGGGGGACTTCGACATAGATTTCGCTCCCCGGACAGCAGTAAAAGCTCAAGCTGTGGCTGATTTTCTGGTTGAGTTCCACTCTGATAGGGACTCAGAACAACCAGCTGATTCAAAAGACAAAAAAGTGTGGATTGTCCGAACAGACGGGGGATCCAGTGCCATAGGGTCTGGGGCAGGAATATGTCTCACTTCCCCCTATGGGGACAACATGTTCCAAGCTATTTGTTTTGCTTTCAGGGCATCCAATAATGAGTCCGAGTATGAAGCAGCTATAGCTGGGTTGAAATTGGCATACATCTGTGGAGCAAAAAGGGTCAAGCTGCTAAGTGACTACCAATTGCTTGTTCACCATGCCTTGGGCCTATCAGAAGCTAGAAAAGAACAATTGATCAAGTATTTACTACTCTTGAAAAGTGAGGCCATGAAGTTTAAAGCCGTTGTCTATGAGCATATTCCCCGGGCAGAGAATGAGCTAGCAGACTCATTGGCAACAATAACATATACGGAGTCCTATCCATGGATCCATGTGCTTGAAAGCCCTTCTATTCAACTTGATGAAGGTGAAAATGAGGAAGTCTTTGAAATACAAGTAAACCGGCCTCAAGACTGGAGGTTTCCTCTTATGCAATATCTGTCTGATGGCATCGTGCCTTTGGATAAACCACAAGCCAGAACGTTAAAGCACAGGGCTCGTGGTTTTATCATGATTAGAGAGGTCTTGTACAAGAAATCCTATAGCAAACCTCTCCTACGCTGTTTAGGGGATCATGAGTCACAAATGGTTCTCTCCGAATTGCACGATGGTGAGGGGTCAGTCCATTGTGGATTTAGAGCATTAACAAGAAGAGTGCTTCTCTCCGGATATTATTGGCCAACAATAATGAAAGATGCTAAGGAGCTGGTAAGAAGATGTGACCCATGCCAGAGGTACAGCAATGAAATTCATGTACCAGCCATTCCTTTGGAATCAATTTCTGAGCCCATCCCTTTTGCTCGATTGGGATTGGACTTAGTTGGCCCTCTCCCTGTGGCGTCCGGAGGGCGTAAAACCATAATTGTAGCCATTGACTACTTTTCGGAGTGGATAGAAGCAGCCCCCTTGGCAGGAACAACATCAAAGGCTGTTATAAAATTCATTCTATCCAACATATGTTGCAGATTTGGTGTCCCCAGAGAATAACAACAGACAATGGGCCACAGTTTGACAACAGAGAAATGGAGAGCTTCTGTGACTCAAGGGGTATTCAGCATTGCTTTTCTTCACCTTTCCACCCACAGGCCAATGGGCAAGTTGAGGTGGCTAATAGGACAATACTGTCCGGTTTAAAGAAAAATTTGGAAGGGGCTGCTGGGAAGTGGCCTAGTTATTTACAAGAAGTCTTGTGGGCCTACCGGACAACGCCTGGGGCTGCAAAACAAGAATCACCTTTTGCCTTGGTCTATGGGATGGATGCAGTAGCCCCCATAGAGAAGACACTCCCCTCCTTTCGAGTCCACAACTTCTCCGGACAGGCTAATGAAATGGCAGTCAGAAATCAACTTGATTTAATTGAAGAAAGGCGAGTAAAAGCTCATCTTAGAGTGGCACACTATCAGGGCTTGATGAGAAGCAGGTTTGCTTCTAAAGTTAAAAGAAGGGACTTTCAACCAGGAGATAAGGTGTTGAGGAAAGTTTTCTTACATACCAAGGAAAAGCTCTTCGGAAAGCTGGCCCCAACTTGGGAGGGTCCCTATACTGTGATTGAAAGAATCAAGCCTGGTACATACTGGTTAGAAGACAAAGATGGCAGGGTTTTAACTCACCCTTGGAATATTGAACACCTTCGAATGTACTTAGAATAAAACTTATATAAATATTTACTTGTTTAAAACATCCATGTAAATATTCGGGGGCATACTACTACCTCTCTCCGGCGCCACGGAGAGCTTTAAATGAAACTTGGAGCTTTCTTGAATAATTTTCTAAGTTTTTGCAAAATTCTGTTGATTGTCATACTATCCGGACTGAAAGGTCTAAGGGCTACTTAAATTCTAGCCAGAGAAACTAAACACTCTCACAACACAATAACTCAAGACTACTTAAACTCCAACTATTTAAACAGATTATGAAAGAAGAGAATGGTTGAGCAAAACAAAACATTCATTCAACAACTTAAAATTGCCTTGGCCTTCCAAGGACTTTTTAAACAAGTTTGGGTGCAGAACAAAAATTTGTCCGAATAATTCGGACAACATCACAAAAAAGGTGCCGTGGCCTTCCAAGGACTTTGGTTCAAGTAAAAGATAAACAAAACATATTATAAATTAAGGAGGAGCCTTTGAAGATGGCTCACCCTCATCTGTTTTCTTGCCCTTGATGTCGCTTTTTTCCTCAATGACCTTCTTGCCTTTGGGGTCAACCTCTTCCTCACCCGGACTCTCTCCGGTTTCCTCTTCATCACCAGACGAGGATATATCAGTGTACCCTTCATCAACCATGGTCCAGTAGGGGAGATCATCGTCATCCACATAACGCCATAAGTCCCCTAGTCTCCTCTTCGGGAACTTCTCGTGAAACAAGAGGACCATGTCGGACTTCACTTTCTCAACCATTAATTCTTCACTCTGTATCATCTCCCTGGCATAAGCGTTGATTTTGGCCTTGATCATGGCCTCTTGATCCTTCACCAAAGCAGCTTTCTCCTCAACAGCCTGAGTCACTGCATTCTCTAAAGCAAGTTTGTCAGTGGTCAGGTTGGTGACAATCTTCTCCTTTGCTGCAGTTTCTCCCCTTGAGGCTGCCAATTCCTTCTCCAATCCGGACAGCTTAGCCCGGAGATCTTTTACGGTCTCTTCTAAAGAAGCAACTTTTGTGTTGCTTTCATTTTGACTCTTCTTTAGCTGTTCGTTCGACTCCTTAAGCAGGTCAACCTTAGTAGTAGCAGTCCTGAGGTCATCGGACAGCTTCTCCTTCTCAGACTTGAGATCTCTAATGGTTTCTGCCTGACTCCGGACTTGCCTTTCCAGGGTGAGTACTGGTTGCACGTTGCTAAGGAGGGAATGGGCTATAACATCCCTCTCACTAGAAACCAAGAAAGTCTTACCATTGAAGTTTACTGTGTTAGAGCTACTGGGGGGAACATATGGCCCTGCGAACTCATCTCTAGACAGGCCAAGGAAGTAGTCACCTAAAGGACCCAGACCGGTGACATCCACTTCATCCATGTTAATCTCTCCCCTATCAACTTCATCAGTGTGGAATTCCATTGGAATCCCTTCATTAAGATTCCCTGGGATCTCTTCGGCTAATGTTGGGTCAGTTGGGAAAGTGGGCTCCGGATCCCGAAGAGCAAGCTCCTCTCCTTGGGAAATCTTTTTCTTTTTGACCTCCCTATCAGCACTATCACTCGCTTGCTTGCGAGTCCGTTTAGCAGCCCTTGTGGGTTTTGGGGACTTCACTCTTTGTTTCTCGCTCTCCTGTTTTACCACTTGTAGAAGGTTTGCGTCAACTTGAGCCTGGGCTGGCACCTCTGAGCCTGTTGGGACCTCTTTCTCAGCATCCTCTACTGCTTTCCTGCTCTTCTTCTTCTTGCCCTTCATTTTACTTGGGGCTTTGGCCCGGGCAGGAAGGAAGAGGGTCCCATCCAATTCATGAGACCTTCTCAGCACTACATCTTCATCAGGTGGGGTGGAGAACTCCTCCCAGGTAAGATCCCTTCGACCTGTGGTGTTCCACAGATGGGATCTCGCTAAATTCCCAGGGGTAAAAGCTTTGTGGAACCGGTTCTCCCAGTTCTCTGCGGCCCATGCGTTTATCTTGCCACAGGTGACCTGTCCGGCTTTTAGATAGTCTCCGAACTCCTTTGGCAGCTCTAATAAAACAAGAAAGCGACTGGTTAGCATGAACTAAATGAAAAGAGAAATTCGAACAGAAACTTAAAGTAAAACTTACGATCGCTCCTCCATCTACTTCGAAGAAGGCTAGGATTCTCCCCGGTCTTGATTTTCTTACCATTCTCCCATGAGCCACTTACAAACAAGAACTGGCTCCTCCACTTGCTCTCCGATTCCAGGAGATCATCCACAGCTTTAAGATCGTTCCCCATGTTAAAGTGATAGAAAGGGAACTGATGGTGTTTGCACAAACTAGCTACAGTAGCGAACTCTTCCATTGGAAGAGGAATTCCGGACAACCTAGATGCCATAATGCATGACATCAAGGTGTACCATCCGTTAGGGCTTAGCTGTGATGGACATAGCTTGACTAGGTGGAAATAGCGCACTATCTCTGGATCCAGTGGGAACCTAAGTCCCCAGTTGAATAGCTCTGTAAAGAAGACTATTTCGTTCCTTTTACAATCCATCGGGGTCTCCGGATCGATGGGAATTCGGATTTTTACGTTTTCAGGGATCCCCCACTTAGTGCGAAACCGTCCCAAATCTCTAGTATGGATAAACGCATACTTGGTCTTTAACAGAGATAAAAGGTACTTGAACTCTACCTTGTGAAAGCAGGGCCCTACTCTCCCTTCGAGGCTCTCCGGCAGATCCGGACGCCTCAGATACAAGTCCTCTTTGCCCTTCTTGGCAACAACTACAGCAGTTTTAGCTTGTCCGGAAGACTCGGACTCAAACCTAACCTCCTCAGTGGAGTCTTCCATCCTCTCCTCCATTATTGTTGGGGGAGCTTCTGCAGAAACAGCCCGGGGAGGGATGAAGCTTGGCATAGCTAATCCTCCGGACTGTTGGCTCTTTGTATGTTTTTGAGTTCTCACCTCAGTTTGAGTTTCTGAGGTCGAAGTTTCCTTAGGAGGTAGTGGACTGCTAGCCTCCGGACCAACCGGCCTTTCCCGGAGAGTCCTAACAGTTGCCCCGGACCCTGACTCACTGGTATTTTTTGAAGAGAGTCCCTTAACCAATCTGCTTGGTCTTTTCATGATTAGTTTGTCTGGAGAATGATCGGAGTCGGACCCCATAGCAATGAAAGTGGTTTTCTTCCTGACACTTGTAACAGCGACCCCCGGTTCGACAGTGGGGATTGACTCTTGGACTGATGAGCCAGATACTATGGGGGAGAGTGTTGATTAAAAGAGTTTTCTAGATCTCGTACCTTTCGAAGAAGATGAACCTCTATCAGATTCTTCGATTGAAGGGGCTGGTTTCTCGACAGGCGACGCTGGAAGCCCTGCTGCAAGTCTTTTCTCTTTTTCAACCCTTTGAGCTTTCTCCAATTCTGAGAGATTAAGCCACCCACCCTTGATTAGAGCTGTTCTTGCTGTGAACATAAAACAACTAAGGAAATCTTGAAAATTTTAGAGAGATGAAGCTTTGAGTAAAATGGCAGAGTGAAAGTAATAGTGAGACTGTGAAAGATGAATAGAATTTATAGTAAATGTAAAAAAGGGTTTGATTCCTAGGAGAATCCGAAAAGTTGGGCAATGATTAAAAAACGGCGCTGACATCATCAAAAGCATTTAAAGAGGTAACTTGTTCGAGATAGTGGTACAACTTTCGAGGTGAGAAAACGGCTAAAAGAAACCAACCAAAGTGTGACACGTGTCCCACTAACTCTGACACAGAACCGTTTGGAATTCGAAACGATTGCCTTGTCCGGATCTGTCCTCAACTCTCTCCGAATTGGAAGACCACTTCCTTTATCGGACTGTTTTTCAGTTCTTTGACAAAGACACTTGTTCAAAAACCTAAAAAAGGGGCTCCTGATGAGTCCGAATTCGAAGTGCTCCCCGGAAGGGTAGTCCAAAGTAAATCTCCCCGGAAATTCGGACAGGACTTGTTGACCGGACAGATGATTTCGAACACTGAAAACTTAAGGCAGTTCGAACTATGACTAAAGTACTAAAAAACCTAAACACTATCTGACTAAGCTACCTGCACATCTGCTTAAAACTTATGGGTCTTTAAACATGACCCGGGTCCATTAAACTTGACCCGAAAGCCCATAAGGGCCCAAATTTCACACTATAAATGCCCAACCACCAGCATTAACTATGGGTAAGAAAAATTAACTGCTGCCAGGCTGCTTAATTCTCTCTCCACCCTTGAAACACCCTGAAATACTTTGGAACACCTTTAAACACCACCATACTACCGTGAAACACCCTTACACCGCCTTAAAACTCCACTTAAAATTACCAGCCTACCCTCAGGCTACTTTTATCCACACCAGTCGCAACTGTCGTTGCACTTCTGTTGCATGATAACTAACTGCTGCATTGCAATAGTTGTTGCGATTCTGTGGCACTAATTTATCGAAACAGTTAATTATGTTAATATGTCCGTCGTTGCATGATAAGTAACTGCTGTAGTCAATAACAGCGTTGCACTTATATTGGAAAGAATCTAAATTTAATTTCCAATCCACTTTCTGTTGTTGCAGAGTGTTGCTCATCTGTTGTAACGTTTTTTGCACTTCTGTTATATGCCCTTTGTTAAATATCAACAGACATTAAAAAAATAAGGTAGTTATGTAGGGGGTGCATAGTTACCCAACTATATTTTTTATTCCAAAATTAAAAATATATTAATCTACTAAATACAATTCATCAATACAGAATATGATTAGAAAATAAAATTGGCATTCAAACAAAACTTTCCTATAACTATAACTTAATATCTTCAACTTGATACATCTTATCCTTATGTTCTTTAACCTTCTCCCTTTGTTCCTTCTTCTCCCTTCTAGTGTCTAGTGATACTTGTACTATATACGATTCATCAAAATATAATTAAGGACATAACAAAGAAAGAACTAGGATGATCAGGCATAAACTAGCCTATTGGAAAGTCTGCACACATTGCTCCATGAGATAATCATTAAGTAAAAAGCAACAAAGGATTGGCTGCAAACTTGTCGGCTCCAGTGAAAATTTAAGCAATTAACTTAGCAAACCTAGTCGAAATGGATTGGCGTTGAATATAGGTAAATTTCATTTCAAAATGTTTACTCACTACAATATATTGAAAGACTCGCAACAAAATAAATTTGGCAATGTAACCTATATTCACCAACAGGCGACCTCGATTGATCTTAAAACACCAATTGCGCAGACTGTTTTTGCGGCCCAGTAATCTTGTATTCTCGTAGTCTACAAAGGCGTTATAAACCTTTAGAGATTTCAATATTATAAGATCACTGGGCTCTGAAACTTGTACATGTACAAAAATATATCAATTAGAGTGGAAAAATAATTAATTATACAACGAAAAAGGCCACTAATTTATCGAAACAGTTAATTTTGTTAGTAGTTTCATCGTTGCAACAGCCGTTGCACTTCTGTTGCATGATAACTAACTGTTGTAGTCACTAACAGTGTTGCACATATGTTAGAAAGAATCTGAATTTAATTTCCAATCCACCTTTTGTTGTTGCAGAGTGTTGCTTATCTGTTGTAACGTTTTTTGCACTTCTGTTATATGTCCTTTGTTAAATATCAACAGACATTAAAAAATAGGGTAGTTATGTAGGGGGTGCATAGCTACCCAACTATATTTTTTACTCCAAAATTAAAAATATATTAATCTACTAAATACAATTCATCAATACAGAATATGTTTGGAATTCAAACAAAACTTTCCAATAGCTATAACTTGATAGCTTCAACTTGATACATATTATCCTTATGTTCTTTAATCTTCTCCCTTTGTTCCTTCTTATCCCTTCTAGTGTCTAGTGATACTTGTACTATATACGATTCATCAATACATAATTAAGGACATAACAAAGAAATAAGTAGGATGATCAGGCATAAACTAACCTATTGGAAAACCTGCACACATTGCTCCACGAGATAATCATTAAGTAAAAAGCAACAAAGGATTGGCTGCATACTTGTCGGCTCCAGTGAAAATTTATGCAATTGACTTAGCAAACCTAGTCGAAGTGGATTGGCATTAAATATAGGTAAATTTCATTTCAAAATGTTTACTCACTGCCAATATATTGAAAGACTCGCAACAAAAGAAATTTGGCAATGTAACCTATATTCAGCAACAAGCGACCTCGACTGGTCCTAAAACACCAATTGAGCAGACTGTTTTTACGGCCCAGTAATCTTGTATTCTCGTAGTCTACAAAGACTCTATAAACCTTTAGAGATTTCAATATTATAAGATCACCGGGCTCTGAAACTTGTACATGTACAAAAATATATCAATTAGAGTGGAAAATAATTAATTATACAACGAAAAAGGCCACCATTATAAGGGAACAACTAACATGTACAAAGCCACACATTACTCCATGAGATGATTTGTAAATCAAGTTATCATGCCACCATGAGCAAAGTTGTCAATGAAACCAATGATTATGTATTCGATCCGTTTAACCGCTATACTTTTGAAGACTGCAAAAATACAAGATCAGTGGTCTTAGTGACAACATGTGCAATTATAAGACTTAGAAAACAAAGTCCAAGTGGGCCTCTCCCTCAATAAAGGTATATAGTATTGGTAAACCCTTCGGTCACTTCTAAAATATGAATGAGTAACCTATATTGAAGGATTAGCCACTTCGACTTGTCCTAAAACAGCAACTGATCAAGCCTTCACACGTTAGTCCATATAATTATTGCAAACTTTGTTTTGACTACATTGGTTATGGTGTCATTGGGCTTGGAGGATTCCACTCAAGCTTCGAAAGGGAAGGAAAATTAAACAAATTTACCGAAGCTGGAGAGAAATCCTCTACTCCCAATGACATCAACCAATGTTTTCACAACAATTATCTCCCGAAACAGCATCATGACCAATAAAAACAATTAACACTTGCATAAACCCTAAACATCACTACAAATTGAATCCAACGCACATACATAAACCTAAATTTCATTATGACAATTCGCTAAAACAACATTTTCAACTATACAAATGGAATCCTAACACAAAGACATAAACCCAAACAACATTCTCAAAATTAAAACATATTAACACATCAAACATCTCAACACATAGGTATAATATGAAGTAATTATTAAGTTAAACAGAAACATACACATAATATCTATCAACACAGAGGCATAAACATCAACACATATTCAACACATAAGCATTATAAAACATATTAACACATGAAGTAATTATCAAGCAAAACAGCAGCATACACGTAATATCTATCAACACAGAGGCATAAACATCAATACAAACACACATGCACTATAAAATATTTTAACACATGAAACATCTTAACATATACGCATAACATGAATTAATTATCAAGCAAAACAACAACATACACACAATATCAATCAATACAGAGGATAAACATCAACACTAACATAATTTAAAACCATATAAACGATCGATAGACACATAGAGGCATAAACGATAACCTAAACAATATTTAGAAAAGAATAAACAATTGACAAACGTGTGAAGGCGTAAATATAAAACTAAACAACATTTATAACGAGAAAATCATTGACAGGCGCATAACTTATGGAGTCGAGGATAAAAAGCATAAACAGATTTACCAATCGACAACCTACATATCGTTACTCGAGAAACATGCTTAGCTTTGGTGATTGAGAACCTACAGATTCTTACTCGAGCAACAAACTAAGCTTTGTTAATCCAGAACGTATCTAGCGGCAAGAAGATAAGATATAACAAGGTTTTGATTTAGGGGTTTACAATACGTAAGGCAATAGTATTTATATTAGATAAGGACAAAATTAGGAATAAGGTAGAATGATTAACTATTATTCTGTGTGAAAGAGGTGAAAGAGGTGAAAATTTGGTAAGTAAGTAATAAAGTTTTTATTAGCAGTGCGTTGCTCAAGGGTCTTTATTCCGTTGAAGAAATGGAAATTGTAGAAAAAATAATTAAGTTACATTACATATACACCAGTCCTGCCTAAAATAAATAGAATACAACCAACAAAACATAAAGCTGAATCTACTACTTAAACTCACAATTAGTTAATTAAACATATCATACAGATAACATCAAATTCAACAACTCAACAAATAGATTCAAAATCATCAATATTGACATATAATATACAATATTAATTAACATTGTTAATTAGTCTAAGTTGATATCGTATTGATCACCGCTTACATTATATATGTCATCTTTATCAATAACAAACTCATCATTAAACTCTTCTATTTTAACGATCTCAAATTGTCCGGGATCAACAAGATTGTTAGGATCATTTAGGTCCATATCGGGTTGTATCAGCACCGGTAGAGGCATTTCGGATTCTTAGAAGACTTATTGTTGTAATGTTTCAGCAGTTGATACTTCTTCTCCATCGTCGGTCGGAATAACACATGTCATCTCTATTCTATTTTTGGCCCTTGTCTTGCATACAACTACCCAATGTTTATGAGATGCTTCTTTCGATACAAAATCAAAATAATAGACTTGTTGAGCTTGAGTAGCAAATATGAATGGATCATGTTGTGACATCCGACTTCTTTGTCGAATTTCTACAAACCGTTTGTAGGATGAATTCACATGTTTTTCCTATCATTACTAAACCAATCACATTTGAAAAAGACAATCGATTACTTCACCCCACCATAGGACACCTCCCAAGTTTCTGTTATTTGTCCATAGTGGTCTAACATATCAACACCATATATCCCCTCAACCATGACACCACTATTGTTTATCTTATTCCCTCTTCCACGTCTTGTGACAAAAAGGTAACCGTTGGTATAATATCTCTCGAACTTGTGAATTTCCCAATAGGACTATTGGTCAATGTTGATATACGACATTCCAGTGTAGCAATATTTGTACCAGCTAATGAATAACCATGGAAAAAGGTAATTTATGACACTCATAAAAACAAGAAACCAACACTAATTTATAACATACTAATACTGCTGCAATGATAGTGAAATAACTGTGGAAATGCAGGGAGCTAGCTGCTGCAAATTACAAAAATAATCACTCTTATGCTAAATGAAACTACTCCAACCAAAATCAAAATTACTACCGTAAAGAAAGTGAGTTCATATCAACAGCAACATCATAACATATATGTTTGAATTTGATATTGTATGCACTTAAAAAATGAAAGCAAGAAAATAGTGATTAAACAAAGAAGTAACAGGTATAGTGAATATTACATATTATTTTAATAAATGACCAAAGCTCTCGAAGAAGTATTGATTGAGCTCTGCTGTAGTAGAATCAGGATTGAGTTGAAGAAGTTGTGCATTGTAGGAGCTGCAAAATAAACATTAGTATTGCAATTTTTATATCTTTGCAAATCAATAAAAAAATCACTCAATAATAGTGGCAATTTCAGGGGTATTCACGCTTAGACTTCTTTCTGACTCTCTTTGGTCTACCGGGGTGACGAAATATTGATAAACGTTATTCAGCTTCCACTTCGCATCCATCGTCATTCCACAGTGGTTATCGTTGATTTGTCTGCACATTTTCATCTAGATTCATCCCACAAAATGATGACACTTCTTTGAGAAGGTATGCTTGTGAGATGGATCCTTTAACATATGTTTTTTTAGTCACCATGAGTTTCAGATTACCAAGATACCTAACCAAGTTTAATAAAAGGTTTACGTCGACTAATTCGTAATAAAAAAACGTAAGCATTTACTAAAACAAAATAGAAAAAATTTACGAGGTAAAATGATACATCCAGCGATAATGAAAAGGTCCACCATTAAGCGCTTCATATGGAAAATGAATCGAAAGATGCTCAATTACATCAAAGAACGATGGAGGAAAATATCTTCTCCAACGTATATATTATTTGTGCTATATTTTTCTCCAACACAATTAAATGTTCAACGTGAAGGGTTGATAAACAGAGGTCTCGGAGAAAATGACACAAATCAACTACTGTCTCCCATATTGGATTATGTAACAAATGACGGAAGGCAGCGAGTAATATATATCCATACAAATATGACAATCATGGCTTTTCAAGCCACCAAAACCCTCTACATTTGTGTAACATGAGAGATTCTTGCAGAACCGTCCGACGGCTTCAAATTTCTTGGGCATGTTTGAACAACATGTTGTTGGTCTTTGTTAAGAACATAATTAACCTTTCCTAACCTTAGGTCATCGATCATATTCAAATATCTCCTTGAGCATAAATACTCCATATTTTCCTTAGCTTTTGCATTGTCCTTAGTCTTTGATTTAACACCCATGATAGTAAACATCAGGTTTCCCAAATAGTTTTTCTCAGTTTGCATCAGGTCTATATTGTGCATAATCAGATTGTCCTTCTAGTAAAGTAGCTCCAAGAAAATGCTTTTCTTTGTCCAATGATGTTCTGTACCATATCTCGGTAACTTGCGCTTGCGATTGAATTCACCTGATTCATTTGGAGGAGTAGTATGTAGAACAGAATCCAGTGTTTCTACCCCGGTAAGCCGTTCGTTTTCAACTACATGTGTAAACATTTTGCCTTTCAAAAATGCAACTTTAGTATTCCTGTCCAGGTGGTCTTTACGTAGAAACTTCCGATGACAATCAAACCAATATAACTTCTTACCTTTCATAAGGTAATGTGTATTTGTTTCACTCATACAATACACGAATGCCAATTTACCATGCGTACTCCAGCCAATTTAAAATGTCATAAGCAGGGAAATCATTGAGCGTTCACATTAACACCACTCGCATCATAAAATCGACCCAATTTTCAGCATCGTATGTCACAGCACCATCACCCTATAGGTGCTTAATCTCGTCAACTCATGACCGCATGAAGACATCAAGATCTCTTCCTGGACTGCCAGGATCAGGTATTATAAGTTCTATAAAGATGTAAGGATCCTTCATGCATAAACCAAGTGGTAGATTGTGAACACATACCATCACCGGCCCGCAAGAGTAATTTCTTGCAAACTTATCAAATGAATTGAATCCATCGATACATAAGTCAACTCTCACATTACATGGTTCTTATGCAAACTCTGGATGACAATTATCGAAATGCTTCCACGTCTCACCATGGCTTGGGTTTGTCATGAATCTGACAACAGATGGATTATGATAGTGCATGGTCATATTCTTACCAGTCTTTCCCGACATATACAACCTTTACAGTCTAGGTCCTATGGGAAAGTAATTTATCACCTTTTGAGCTACACATTTCCTTGTATTAGATTCTACTTTGTAATGCGGCTTATCGCACTGCAAATAATACTCGAGGCTGGCTGCATCTCTATAAAACAACATAAAATTATCAACATATGCATCTTTTTGTTGGTGAGGCACACAGAGAGGCATCAACAACTTCTTCGTTTCCCAATATATAGAAGGAATTCTATTATCTTTGTATGGTATTACTCATCTCATAATAAACACATATCGCTCGTGGTTCCTCTTGGAAATCCTTGAATCGGATTTCAAGTTGATAAGCTCGGACACCAACGCTAACTTAGGCATTGTAGTGCAACCTTCGTAAACTAGTTCATCAGCAGCACACAACAGCTTGTAGTATGCAGCAGCAATCCAATTTGGAGCCTCACCCTCATTGATGGGATCCGTGAATCTCAAACCATCACCTACCATCTCATGATATTCGTCCCCAACTAATTGGTTAGCAGGATTACATTCAGAATTATCCGCACTACCTAAACTCTCTCCATGATATACCCAATAATAGTAGTCTTTCACAAATCCATGTCTCACTATATGCTGGTGCACTATATAAGTTGCATTTGAGTAAATATTTCTGCATTTTGAACATGGACACAGTATCAAACTAATATTTCTTATGAATGTTTTTTGCATTTGAGCTCGTACAATGAAGTCATCGACACCATCAAAGAATTCATATGCAACAACAGTCCTAATAACATCTAAACGACGATACATCCACTCATGATCAGTTGGAATAACAGTAGGCATATGGCAAAGACCTATTATTTATAATAAAAAATGTAAGACACTATTTAGGATAGTCGTACTAGATTCGAATACATACAAAATAAATAAATTAGCCTAACACAATGTATTTAGGTAATTGGATTTACAGTCTAGATCCTATGGGAAAGTAATTTATCTCCTTTTGAGCTACACATTTCCTTGTATTAGATTCTACTTTGTAATGCGGCTTACCGCACTGCAAACAATACTCGAGGCTGGCTGCATCTCCATAAAACAACATAAAATTGTCAACATATGCGTTTTTTTGTTGGTGAGGCAGACAGAGAGGCATCAACAACCTTTTTGCTTGCCAATATATAGAAGGAATTCTATTATCTTTGTATAGTATTACTCATCTCATAATAAACACATATCGCTCGTGGTTCCTCTTGGAAATCCTTGACTCAGATTTCAAGTTGATAAGCTCGGACACCAACGCTAACTTAGGCATTGTAGTGCAACCTTCTTAAACTGGTTCATCAACAGCACACAACAGCTTGTAGTATGCAGCAACAATCCAATTTGGAGCCTCACCCTCATTGATGGGATCCGTGAATCTCAAACCATCACCTACCATCTCATGATATTCGTCCCCAGCTAATTGGTTAGCAGGATTACATTCAGAATTATCCGCACTACCTAAACTCTCTCCATGATATACCCAACAATAATAGTCTTTCACAAATCCATGTCTCACTATATGCTGGTGCACTATAGAAGTTGCATTTGAGTAAATATTTCTGCATTTTGAACATGGACACAGTATCAAACTAATATTTCTTATGATTTTTTTTTGCATTTGAGCTCGTACAATGAAGTCATCGACACCATCAAAGAATTCATATGCAACAACAGTCCTAATAACATCTAAACGACGATACATCCACTCATGATCAGTTGGAATAACAGTAGGCATATGGCAAAGACCTATTATTTATAATAAAAAATGTAAGACACTATTTAGGATAGTCGTACTAGATTCGAATACATACAAAATAAATAAATTAGCCTAACACAATGTATTTAGGTAATTGGATTTACAGTCTAGATCCTATGGGAAAGTAATTTATCTCCTTTTGAGCTACACATTTCCTTGTATTAGATTCTACTTTGTAATGCGGCTTACCGCACTGCAAACAATACTCGAGGCTGGCTGCATCTCCATAAAACAACATAAAATTGTCAACATATGCGTTTTTTTGTTGGTGAGGCAGACAGAGAGGCATCAACAACCTTTTTGCTTGCCAATATATAGAAGGAATTCTATTATCTTTGTATAGTATTACTCATCTCATAATAAACACATATCGCTCGTGGTTCCTCTTGGAAATCCTTGACTCAGATTTCAAGTTGATAAGCTCGGACACCAACGCTAACTTAGGCATTGTAGTGCAACCTTCTTAAACTGGTTCATCAGCAGCACACAACAGCTTGTAGTATGCAGCAACAATCCAATTTGGAGCCTCACCCTCATTGATGGGATCCGTGAATCTCAAACCATCACCTACCATCTCATGATATTCGTCCCCAGCTAATTGGTTAGCAGGATTACATTCAGAATTATCCGCACTACCTAAACTCTCTCCATGATATACCCAACAATAATAGTCTTTCACAAATCCATGTCTCACTATATGCTGGTGCACTATAGAAGTTGCATTTGAGTAAATATTTCTGGATTTTGAACATGGACACAGTATCAAACTAATATTTCTTATGAATTTTTTTTGCATTTGAGCTCGTACAATGAAGTCATCGAAACCATCAAAGAATTCATATGCAACAACAATCCTAATAACATCTAAACGACGATACATCCACTCATGATCAGTTGGAATAACAGTAGGCATATGGCAAAGACCTATTATTTATAATAAAAAATGTAAGACACTATTTAGGATAGTCTTACTAGATTCGAATACATACAAAATAAATAAATTAGCCTAACACAATGTATTTAGGTAATTGGATTTACAGTCTAGATCCTATGGGAAAGTAATTTATCTCCTTTTGAGCTACACATTTCCTTGTATTAGATTCTACTTTGTAATGCGGCTTACCGCACTGCAAACAATACTCGAGGCTGGTTGCATCTCCATAAAACAACATAAAATTGTCAACATATGCGTTTTTTTGTTGGTGAGGCAGACAGAGAGGCATCAACAACCTTTTTTGCTTGCCAATATATAGAAGGAATTCTATTATCTTTGTATGGTATTACTCATCTCATAATAAACACATATCGCTCGTGGTTCCTCTTGGAAATCCTTGACTCAGATTTCAAGTTGATAAGCTCGGACACCAACGCTAACTTAGGCATTGTAGTGCAACTTTCTTAAACTGGTTCATCAGCAGCACACAACAGCTTGTAGTATGCAGCAGTAATCCAATTTGGAGCCTCACCCTCGTTGATGGGATTCGTGAATCTCAGACCATCACATACCATCTCATGATATTCGTCCCCAGCTAATTGGTTAGCAGGATTACCTTCAGAATTATCCGCACTCCCTAAAATCTCTCCATGATATACCCAACAGTAGTAGTCTTCCACAAATCCATGTCTCACTATATGCTGGTGCACTATATAAGTTGCATTTGAGTATATATTTTGGCATTTTGAACATGGACACAATATTAAACTAATCTTTCCTATGAAACTTGTGTGCATTTGAGCTCGTACAATGAAGTCATCGACACCATCAAAGAATTCATATGCAACAACAGTCCTAATAACATCTAAACGACGATACATCCACTCATGATCAGTTGGAATAACAGTAGGCATATGTCAAAGACCTGTTATTCATAATAAAAAAATGTAAGACACTATTTTGGATAGTCGTACTAGATTTGAATACATACAAAATAAATAGATTAACCTAACACAATGTATTTAGGTAACTGGATTTACAATCTAGATCATATGGGAAAGTAATTTATCTCCTTTTGAGCTACACATTTCCTTGTATTAGATTCTACTTTGTAATGCGGCTTACCGCACTGCAAACAATACTCGAGGCTGGCTGCATCTCCATAAAACAACATAAAATTGTCAACATATGCGTTTTTTTGTTGGTGAGGCAGACAGAGAGGCATCAACAACCTTTTTGCTTGCCAATATATAGAAGGAATTCTATTATCTTTGTATGGTATTACTCATCTCATAATAAACACATATCGCTCGTGGTTCCTCTTGGAAATCCTTGACTCAGATTTCAAGTTGATAAGCTCGGACACCAACGCTAACTTAGGCATTGTAGTGCAACCTTCTTAAACTGGTTCATCAGCAGCACACAACAGCTTGTAGTATGCAGCAACAATCCAATTTGGAGCCTCACCCTCATTGATGGGATCCGTGAATCTCAAACCATCACCTACCATCTCATGATATTCGTCCCCAGCTAATTGGTTAGCGGGATTACATTCAGAATTATCCGCACTACCTAAACTCTCTCCATGATATACCCAACAATAATAGTCTTTCACAAATCCATGTCTCACTATATGCTGGTGCACTATAGAAGTTGCATTTGAGTAAATATTTCTGCATTTTGAACATGGACACAGTATCAAACTAATATTTCTTATGAATTTTTTTTGCATTTGAGCTCGTACAATGAAGTTATCGACACCATCAAAGAATTCATATGCAACAACAGTCCTAATAACATCTAAACGACGATACATCCACTCATGATCAGTTGGAATAACAGTAGGCATATGGCAAAGACCTATTATTTATAATAAAAAATGTAAGACACTATTTAGGATAGTCGTACTAGATTCAAATACATACAAAATAAATAAATTAGCCTAACACAATGTATTTAGGTAATTGGATTTACAGTCTAGATCCTATGGGAAAGTAATTTATCTCCTTTTGAGCTACACATTTCCTTGTATTAGATTCTACTTTGTAATGCGGCTTACCGCACTGCAAACAATACTCGAGGCTGGCTGCATCTCCATAAAACAACATAAAATTGTCAACATATGCGTTTTTTTGTTGGTGAGGCAGACAGAGAGGCATCAACAACTTTTTTGCTTGCCAATATATAGAAGGAATTCTATTATCTTTGTATGGTATTACTCATCTCATAATAAACACATATCGCTCGTGGTTCCTCTTGGAAATCCTTGACTCAGATTTCAAGTTGATAAGCTCGGACACCAACGCTAACTTAGGCATTGTAGTGCAACTTTCTTAAACTGGTTCATCAGCAGCACACAACAGCTTGTAGTATGCAGCAGTAATCCAATTTGGAGCCTCACCCTCGTTGATGGGATTCGTGAATCTCAGACCATCACATACCATCTCATGATATTCGTCCCCAGCTAATTGGTTAGCAGGATTACCTTCAGAATTATCCGCACTCCCTAGAATCTCTCCATGATATACCCAACAGTAGTAGTCTTCCACAAATCCATGTCTCACTATATGCTGGTGCACTATATAAGTTGCATTTGAGTATATATTTTGGCATTTTGAACATGGACACAATATTAAACTAATCTTTCCTATGAAACTTGTGTGCATTTGAGCTCGTACAATGAAGTCATCGACACCATCAAAGAATTCATATGCAACAACAGTCCTAATAACATCTAAACGACGATACATCCACTCATGATCAGTTGGAATAACAGTAGGCATATGTCAAAGACCTGTTATTCATAATAAAAAAATGTAAGACACTATTTTGGATAGTCGTACTAGATTTGAATACATACAAAATAAATAGATTAACCTAACACAATGTATTTAGGTAACTGGATTTACATTTGGAATCTTGGAATTAGAGCAGCAATCCGAACTTATAGTCGTTATAGCATCAACCAACAATCAAATCAAAAAAAAGATTAGGAAGTACAGAGATTCACCTAATGATTGAAGCTCTCGATCTAGTTACGTAAAGCTGAGGTGAAGAGGATGGGCTGTATTTTTGCTATGTAAAGTTGATGAACTGATTTTTTGCGCAAAATCTCTCGTAACTGATTATTTGCGATAGTTTCAGCTCTAGAGTCAACCGGGTTATGCTATCAGTTCTAGAGTCAATCGAGTTATGCGAAGAGGTATGTAGGTTTTGTTTTAGGCTTTAGGGTAGTTAATTCCTACGTTATAACTACTAGTATTAGCCTTTACGTTACATTTGTTATTAATACTTGTTTTTCAATTTACATTATCTACTGTTTGTTTTGAATTTACATTATGGTATATAGACTTAATCTACTTAGTAATTAAGTCATATGGTACATTAACTACTATTTTTTAAAATTTACATTATGGTACATTATCTACTGTAGAATTGTTATTAACTACTAATTATAACTATGTACAATTTATACAATTAAGTCCAATGATACTTAGATTCAATTTTATAAACCAAGTATTCAAACCAAATTAATTAAAATTCTTGAATCACTGAATTATATTAACACCAAGTCGCGTTTCATAAATTTTAATTATGGTAGACCATAAGATATAATATTAATTAAAATAATTCAATTACAACTACAAAAACAGGAAGATTTTGATAAAACATTACATACATATACTAAGAGAAGCCATATGTACATTAAGTTATGATCAACCATAAAACAAGTATTCAAAGTACACAATAACCAAAATTAGTTTACAACATACACCCAAACCCCAATACATCATACAAAACAACAGCTGAAAATGTTTGATTATCACATACAAGATAAATTAACTAATCAAGTTGGAGACGAACCTCTAGTACCATCACCACTACAATATCCACTGCCATCACCAACACTTGCATTATGTTCATTCCCATCGCCGAACCAATTCACGTAACCTGACATAATCTTCTCCGCAATATCACATTTAGAATTTACAGTTAGAATTTTAATAGATTTCTCAAGCATCACCATCCTCTCTGAAATCTTCTCACTTTTCTCCACCAATTTTTTTGCTTCCTCACAACCCAAAACAAAAGATATTGATCCTTGTGATGAAATTCCCCTAAAATTTTTATAAGAATGCTTGACTAGTCTTGTTCCAATTAAATTCCCTTTCATCTTTCTCGATTTCAGCGTTGGAAGAGACAAGAACAGATTTGGATCATCAACAGATTCTGGGTCAGCATTGTCACAATATTTTGATCTGACCGCTTCATTTCACTCTTTCTATAACTATCGGAACACAATTAAATACCTTTATTAGTTATGCATGAAACGATTAAAATATATAACTATATGAAGTACATTGACAAGGTAAAAAAAACAGTTAAACTAAGAAGATAATTACAGTGTACAAACAAGGCAATAAGCCATAGGTAAATATGTAAAACCACTCACAATACAAGAGAAGAAACACTGACCGTACTGTAAAACATATATAGAAATTATCGTTCTTAATGAAAAGGAAACAAAAAAACAATTAGTAATCCTACTATGAAACATATGTAGACAATGTCACTCAAAATGCCAAGCACACACAAACAATTAGTAATCCTACTATGCAACATATATAGACAATGTCTTTTGGAACCCACAAGAAAACATAAACAACTACTAATCCTATTGTGCAACATATATTCACAATGATCAACGAAACCAAATATACAATATACTACGTACATATACATATAATCTTATAAGAAACTGAAACAAAAAATACCATGATTTTAAAGATGAGAAGTTTAAAAAAATTTGACGTAACGTTGCCCTGGCCATCCTTCTTGTCGTATGTAAACTTTAAGCATTTGGCCATCGACAACATCTTTCCAGTTTCTCGAGTTTGTTTCCAACAACTTTATCTGCTTAGGACTACACCAGAAGTTAACCTATGACTTCCATAATTATGGCTTATTCGTTAAGAAGGGTGGCTGTACATTGATCAGCTCAACTGATGGACGCTGCAGGTTGGCTCTCCTCAAGGTACTACATTTCATTCTAGCCACAAATTTTTTGTAACAACTATTTAGTTGTTCCATGAACAACCCGTGGACAGTATCATGATTGTTGTCTTGTACAGTGTAACATTTCTAAAACAAAACAAAAACAAATCAGTTATACAATTATACAAATTAATACATCGACAAATAATAATACAATTAGTACCTTGAATGTTTTCCACATGTCAGCCCTAAAACCATGTGGTATTCTTTCAAAAGTATCCCAGAAGCCTGGAAGTTGAAGCCTTATTTCAGAGGCAAACCAGCGAGGAGTATCATCTGGCCGCACTCTAAAACGAAAAAAAAAATCAGTTTAACAAAAAATAAATAATACTTAAATAGAAATAAATGTAGTTGTACATTACTACTAAACTTACATGTCCTCGTAGATCGTAACGTGTTTATGATCCAGACTCAGCTTTGGTTTAGATAGACCATACCCATGACATTTGTAATCTTTCACCGCTCCCTCTTGATCAACACCAACGTCCTGTCCCCTAACTTCCTCTTGAACGTCACCGGCCTCCTGTTTACTCCACTTCCATTTGCTCGTCGGCCTCTTCATCAACATCTTCCCCCTCATTTCCCCCTTATCAGTATATTGTTTCTCATCTTATGAACTTTGTTCAGATTCGTAGTTCTCAACTATCTTTTGAGGAGGAGGCTGGTGAGATTTGTTTGGATCAGACGGGCTGGGAATCAGCAGAGAGTCACCAAACTCTATCTCTAGTGAAGTGCTAAGACAGGTCCCAGATGCAGAAACATCCCCAGTTGGACTGGTAGTCGGAGTGAGAGTTGAAGTGGGAGTGGGATTTGGAGCGGGAGTGGGAGTGGGAGTGGGAGTAGGAGTATGGATGGGAATTTATCATCTAGAAATGTAAGGGATACTGGTAGCGGTAATAAGGGGAAAGACAAACCTCGCCCTAACTATGTCAGAATGACAATGTTTAATTATTCGCAATCGTTCCCTCAAACACCTTGATGAAAAATCCTCTCAACCCCCAACTAGAAAGCCTCCGTCAGGGAGGGTCATACTCTCCTAAATCAAACGGAGTGTTCAAATATATTTCCATTTTATTATTAGCTTGGAAATAATAAACTCATTCTCATAAAAATAATATTTTTATACTTAAATTGTTATAGTTAAATTCTAGCAGCTAATCAGACATGTAAATCCAAGTAGATCCACAAACCGTAATAAAAAAACATAATATTAAAAATACCACACCTACGTCAGCCTACACACAACTAAAACAGAACATCAAACCATATATATGATATACAACATGATATTCATACTCATTAAATCATTGGCTCACAACATCAACACAATACATGAGTGTTAACACAAACTTACTGAATCACAAACACAATATTAAGACATACTCACTAAATCACAAACACAATACATACTCACTAAATCAGTGACTCACAACATCGACATAATACATGAGTGCAAACACAAACTTAATAAATCACAAACACAATATTAACACATACTCTCTAAATCACAAACACAATACATACTCACTGAACCAATGAATCACAACATAAACACAATACAATATTTATGTAATATTTATAACTATAAATCTGGACTCGGATAGAGTACTAACACAATAGAGTCACATTTAGAACATAAATCAAGCAAAATGCTTAAACTAATAGGTTAAGAGAGGCAATACCTATTGATGATAGATCGTCTACTTTTTTATCACCTTGTAGTAACCCACATTCCTACAACAGACAAGCATAGTGTTAACAGACAACAACACCAATATATTAACAAACAATAAACAAGTGTAAACTGAAAAAAAACGTAATACACTCACTATTACCGCATATGAAGCTTAATACTAAAACTCATAGGATGAATCTTACCTCTTTAATGTATTTCTTCTTCTTGTATACTTCCTTTAGAGCATACTTCTATTTCCGCGAAGAGACAATGAACAAGACATATCATGTAAACTCATTCTAATCAACAAACTGTAGTATAACATTAAAAAACACACTGGAAAATATATTACTTATGTTAGACAGTCATAACCTGTTGTTAATACTCTTTCTAATCAACACCTTGCGGCAACCCACCTTCCTGCAACAGACAAGTTAAGTGTTAACATGCAACACCAATCTATTAAAAATAATAAACAACTGTAAACTGAAAGAAAACATATATATCGAATCCAACAAAACAAAAACTAATATACAACAAAATTAAAAGTTATGCTAAAACGGTACACTATTTTGAGAGGGGATAATAGAAAAAGACAAATGGATTGGGCAAATACTAAACTTAATTAAGAATACAGAGAAATAAATCATACCTTTGAACAACTGTTAGAACCACCACCGAAAGATGAGAGAGGCCACAGATGAGATTAGGGTTTTCCAAAGAAATAGAAAGAGGTTCGTTGGGTTTCGAAGATGAGAGGAGACAGAGTTGAGAGAGAGAGAGAGAGGCAAATCGATTGATGAGAGAGAGAGAGAGAGAGAGAGAGAGAGAGGCAAATCGATTGATGAGAGAGAGGGAAGTCAAAAAAAGTCAATAGGGTTCAAGTGGTTAAATTTATTACGGGTTAAAATAATTGGGTTAAATCAGATGGATAAAAAATAGACAGAGTTAATTTTAGTAAATATCGGTCGCAGTCTACAAATTCATTTAGCGGGTTAAATGTTGTAACGGCCTATGCGATTAAAACCCAATCCAATTCATTTATTAATTATAAAAAAACATTAAAACAATATTGTTGCAAGACCGTATCCATTGAGAAGGTTACCCAACGAAATAATAGGCTCGTTGCAATCATGCGGTAAACGTTTTATTTAAAGGGTTCAAAACAGATAGTCGTATAAAAACGCTTCTATTTACAACACTTGGCAACCAAAAATACAAGGTGTTGTAAAATGAGTTTATCCGGTAGTGTTCTATTATTATATCCAACCACATTTAAATTCCCATTAAATCTATGTTACATTGTACTCACTATTGATCATCATATTTCATACTTTTTATAACAAACTCATTCCCTTATATTTTTATTTTATGATTAATTTAATTAGTCAAAATTAAAAAAAATATTTATCAATATCACTCAATTAACGAATTAGTATTTTTTATATATAAAAATATAAATTATTTATAAATATAAAAACCTATTAGATAAAAAATTAGTGTGGTTCTTAAATCGATATTAATTAACGTAACTGATTGTTTTATATTGACAAACAAAGTGTAAAATTGTTTATAATGATATTTACATTTAAAAAAAATACATTCACATTGTTTTTTAACAGATAAATAATGATATTGACCATATTATTCGTATATCAAACATCAAATTAACACTTACACCACCAACAAATAAGTTATAAAATTATTTATTCACATTAAACAATAAATTAGTACTGCTTTATTTTTACAAAGAAATTGTAAAATTATTTATCAATATCACTTGCGAACAAAAAATTAATTTAATATTTATATTTTTAACTTAAGAATAAAATAATAAATTAACATTATATTTTATTAACAAACATATTTTAAAGTTATTTTTATATAATAATTGAACATTTTTAATAAACATATTAAGCGAGACCAAGTCTCACATCTCATATGGATTAAATATGAGAATGGTCAATAATGTATACAAATAAGAACATATCTCAACTAATATGAGACTTTTTGGAGCTTATGGTTTTTTGTAGCTATTAAATATGTTGTATAATAATGTAAATGTTATGATTAAATTGACATCAACCAATTATTTTATTTGGAATTGATGATGGAGGGTCCGTTGTATTGTAAAGATATGTTTGATATAATTGAGATAATTAAAAATATATATAGTAATTCTACTAAAGCTGTAAAACCACAAGATAAGTAAGAAATTTTTTAGGCTACTGGCAATAATGATGATTTTTGATGTTGTTGAGTGTTGTTATGTTGATAGTTCAGATTCAGAATGACTTGTAGATACATGTTCTTCATATTATTTTGTCCTATATAGGTGATATTTATTGAACTATAAAAGTGGCAATTTTGGTGATGTCAATATGAGAAATCAGAGCTCAACTAGCATTGTTGGGTTGGATGATATTCGTGTGAAGACATGTGTTGGGTATATACTTACATTAAAATATGTACGCATATTTATGATATACGTTTGAATTTTTTGTCTACAAAATTCCTTGATCAAAAAGGTTTTTGTCCTACTTTTGGTGATGGTAAGAGGAAAATAATTAAAAGGTTTTATGGTAGTTGCTCGAGGTAATTTGTGTTGCTCAATGCATAATAAATATTTGGGTATATGTTCTTTTGATCTTATATAAAATAACTATCCTACCTCGTGGCATTAAAGATTATGATGCACGAGTGACAAGAGGATGAAAACCTCGGTCGGTAAATCTCTGATCCATGTTGAAAAATTTATTATTATCGACCCTTGTGATAATAATTTGACACGAAAACACCATATAACTTTGCTGTCTATGTATTATATTATTCATGAGACTTTATTTGAGAAAAAACTCCATAATGAATAAGTTCATGAGCAAGGGAATCAAATTACCCTTCATATGGAGGATACACGGGCTCAAAGTTCAACTAAAGAAAGAAAAGCTTCAACAAGGTATCCAAGCTCATATTTTATTGTAGTCATTGATAAGAATAGTGCTGATATGTTAACAAAGCTATTTTCTAGAAGCAAGGTTGACATTTGTAGTAAGCTTACCATGATGAGGTTCAAGTAATCATCTCATGATTGTATCTTCCTTGTGATAAATTGGATGAGGGATTGTTAGGGATAGCCTAAATTAAGCCCACTATATAACCTAAGGTTTTTATATCTCTCTATGATTATATATACTAGGGCAAGATATAAGAGAGTTTGAGATACCCAAAGACACATAAGATACAAGAAGATAAAGGATTTTTTATTTTTGGATATGGTTGAGTGTAGTCATAGTAAAGAGGTGTGATCGAGAGTAAAATTTTGAACAACATGTTGGCGGCATCTGAGGCGTCAATCTGACTGGTTGGATTGTGATTTGATATTACAAATCGGAAGAAATCGTTGTTGTAATAGTGTACTTGTTTTTGTGATATTCTTCACTTTTGCTTCTTTTCTTGCTAGTCTATTGTGCTTCAAATTGTTGGTGAGGTTGTAAATATTTATTAGATTGAATTGGATATACGTGTACCCTCAATTTATCATAATAATATAAGTGGTTTGCGTGGATTACTCATAAACGTTTCATATCGAATAGATTTTTCCACATAAAATAATTATTATGTGTTGATTTATTTTAATGTTGCTTATTTTTTTTAGTTTTGTGATTAATTTCGTTAATTAATGGTAAATGGTTGGCTGCGAATTGGGTTTTTTTGTTTGGTTGGTTGATTATCTTAAAATTGATTTAGTGGTTTGATATACTTACTCTTTGGGGTCCTATAGTTGGTACCAGAGCTTCAGACCCAAACGGAACGTGACGTTGGTGAAATTCTCATATGTTGACCATTGTGAACCAACAGTCATGCTCAAAGTGAATTATATGATTTATATAACCCACTAGTGTGACCTAGTTTGGAGTACATGTGCTTCATCAAACGGTTTCACTTGATTGGAGTGTATGAAGACAATGGTACTTGATTGGTGTGACGCTAAGGAACAAGGTGGTATGTCGATAAGAGTGAGTTAATAAATATGATGTGAAACTCTATGGCTTAGGTGAATAACTTTGAAATAATCTGATTGGGGTGAGCAAATGAAAATCAATTGAGAAGAGTCTAAAATGGTTATTACTTCGATAAGAGAATTTGTTAGGTGTGACCAAAATTATACATTCCGCATCGATTAAACATGAAAATGTTCAATGATATGTAAATAAAAAAATATCTCAACTAGTATATGAATTTTTACGATAGTCCAGAAACAAATCCGTATGAATTCTCGAATCTATATAAAAGATCGTATTAGTTTAAAAATCTGATATGAGAAATAGTATTTCTAACATCTTTTTATTAGACCAAAAGCTTGTTCAAACCATTTATGAACCCATTCGAAAATCATTTAATTTTAATACAAGGTACAAATTTATGTTAATTTTATTAGTTCATCGTATCATTTAATTTTAATACAAGGTACAATCTTATGTCAATTTTATATAAGTTCATCATATTATGCGTTATATAAATGAGATACCAAGTTTTTTTATGATGTTCATATTTGGAAGCCCTCACATCACATGTCCTCCATATAAGTATAACCCAAAATAAGTAAAATAAAAAAGAATCAGATGAAATGTCACCATCTTGAAACCTTTGATAAAGTATATAGAGACCAACCTACTAAAGTTTAATTCTAAGTGAGTATTGTTTATGTCCAAACACAACAGCACATCTACTTTGTGTTTCAAACACCGAACTCAAAAAACAGCCTTTTCTAAAACTTTCTAAATTTAAATTTTACTTTTTTACTCTTAGATTTAACTACTGTTTTACTATCCTTAAACAAATTTGAACTCCCGGACTCATGCATTTGTAGAGTTGCATGGATACAAAAGAAGTAAGTAAGCTTCAGATTTTGTTAACTACTAAAATAAATTAAGAAGAATTGTGACAATCATGCCACAAACCATAGACCTATTACTATAATATAGTAGTAGTAATAGTTATTGAATTAAATAAGCCACTGAAAGTTGTATATTCTTTTAAGATTTGAGTGGGGAATCAATTCTTTATCTGAAACCAACTTTAGAAAGTGAAGCATGCTAGTTGTAGTTGTAACTTGTAATGAAATAAATATGCATTGATACTCTTATTTTTCTGCCAGTTGTTTATTTATAGTTTTATTTGTATTGAGAAAGTAGTGGACCAATAAGTATTAATGCTTTTATTTTTTGGGGAAGAGGTGGTGGGTGTGAGTGGGAATTTGTAAAAAGAAGATAGTGATAGAAATAAAAAGGGAAAAAAGTGAGATGTGTATAGAAGTGGGAAGCATTATGACCCAAAACCCTAAAAGGATAAACCCCATGGCCATGCTTAATTAAGGTCCCATACTTTTTGCCTCCCTAGCCTACTTCTACGTGCTTTAAACCCCTCGCTACGATATAAACAATGTTACTATTACCAAAGTTAACATCTAATTTAACTTGTGAGGATAAGTAAGATGTCGGTTAATAGTTTTCAAAACTAAGAGTCGGATCGGATTCGAATCAATAAAAATCGGATCGAATCCATAGATCCGTTAAAGCGGTATGTTTATAATATATTATATTATCAAAATTAATGAATACGGTTCGTTAAAAATAATTAAATGTTTATTTTTAAATTTTAATTGGATATAATTTATTTAAATAAAAAAAATTGAAAATCAAATATAATTAAATATAATTTAGAAGTTAAAATCGAATCTTTAAAGTTTGATATAATTTCAAAAACTAAAATCGATAACGATAAATTTAACCGTCCAAATCTCATTACATCGCCACCAAATCAAATCGATAACTGTAGTTGAATGTGGGTTATATATATATATATATATTGTATATTATATATACTAAAAATGTTGTTACAAATATACAAACATGTTAGATACATTATAAAAATTTAGTACATTTAATTAATATTCATTTATTAAAATTCAAAATGAACATTCTTAATTAGAGAAATAAAAATTCGATAAATCCAAATTTTTGGGTAGAAAAACAGAATTAACTATTGTCAATAAATGAAAATATAACTAAAGAATGTTGTAAGTTTTTCCGTCTTCAAGATTTCATTCTTTCAACAAGTTTGACATCAATCCAGCTAGCAGTGAAACTAGAAAACATAAGAGCTTCATTAAGCTTCCGGAGGTTGGAAGATCAATCATTAATGAAAAGAATGATCTAAGGATTTGTGAAATCCTGTTGAAGGTATGAAGACAGCTTGGAGTGAAGCAAGCTAGATCTTGAAGTCTAGATTTGATTTCATAATAATTTTGACATGTTAAGACACAAATAAATTCCACAAAGGCAGACAACATTTGCTATTTTGAAGGTATGCCTCATATATTTCCTCAAAAGTAATTTGTGTCATAAATTTCTTTATGATTTGAGAGTTGTTAGTATAATATAAAACAATTATGTATATCATCATTAGTGTACAAGATATGTAACAGAGTCCAATTAGTTTAGCTACCGATGAAGCTCTCTAATTGTCTCAATTTTAAGACTATCTAGGATACCTTCAGTCTTCACATCTTCTACATTGCTTGTAGATGATTTGGCAGATGTGTAGCTTTTAAGTCTTGTTTTTGTCTGCATTCATTTTCCACTTAGCTAACCATTCCGCAATCGATATATACTCTATATGTATGAGATACAGATGATTTTTTTGAGAGGAGGTTCCTGCAACATTCTAGGATAACTATTAGAAACCAAAGAGATTTTTGGTTAAGTATTATATCATATAAGATTTTAGAATTTATCTCAATGTCAAGATTAATAATTTGCATTTAATTATTAAGGACGAGACCATATGTAAGAGAGTCATGCGTTCAGAAGATAGTGGTGTCTGTTTGCCATATAAACGACCTAGAAGAGCAATGATATTATTTTTAGAATTATTTATTATAACTCCACCTTATGCTTCACCATTTTGTAAACAACAAGTATCATTGTTGATTTTTAACCTTGGTTCCTTATGAAGATACCAGCTTGTAACAATTAGCTTTCTAGCTTACTTTAAGTGACTAAACATCCCAAGTCATATGTTATGTCATTATACTTTAGCCAGTGTTTTCTTTTTAAAAGACATGATTAATCAAGACTTAAGATAACATCTTGACTTGTTGAATGATGTTGGTGGTTGTGACTTTAACTTCTTGGAATTTGATTTTGTTTCTGAAGTTCCAGATAGACCATGCTATGATAGGAGGAATTATGGTGTGAATGCGTGTGTCTTTAGGAGATGTTTCAACCCAACTTTTGATCATGTGATAAAGAGTCATGTATTGGCCTAATATTAGGTTGAATTGGCTTCCAAAGTACCCTCATACCTTCCAAGAAAAATGGCATTTGACAAATATATGATTTAAGGTTTCAGAATTGTTACAATGTTGATATTTGGAGGCAATATGAATGTTCATGTATTTTAGGACAATATCAATAGTTATCAAGTTGTGTAATAATCTCCAAAGAATATAAGAGAACTTCTTTGGAGTTATGTTGCTCCATAGTCTTTTAAAGATCACTGATTTGTCTCCTTTAGTGTGAAATTTTCCATATTTGTACCTTCCATGTGCTAGATCTGTACCTTGTAGTATTGTCTTGCATTGGATATTTTCCCATACAATCTCTATTGTGCATATAGGTGGCTCATACGGAGTTGTTGATTCTGAACTTGTACTAAAATTTGCAGGACAATGAGAGTTGTATATCCTATAATTTCCTCAAATTGATACCTCTTTCACCATAAAGTAGACATAGGTTTTGCCATTTAGTCTACTAGATGGTTCTATGATTTTCGGTAAAGCCCAATAAGTATTTGCTACAAACACCTTTGATCTTTTTTATTGTATATTTAGGCAGATTGTAACTTTGCATATGATAGTAAGGGTAGAAGATTTTGGCTCCAATTTTGTGTTTTCTTTCTAAGTTTAGAGATTAATTATTCAAAGTGAAAAGCTTTTAATATGTTGTTGATACTGATAGCTAAGAATTTTAAAGATATACTGTTAATGTTGAAGCCACTGATGATCTTGAGATGATTTTGTCTTGCTATGAAGATTCTTGTAAAGGGAATAAGAGTAGACTTGTCTTTGTTTATGATCAAACTAGAGACTTCTTGATATTGTTGGAGAGTATTGTAGAGACTATAAGACTGGAGGTATAACCATTAGTAAAGATGATAATGTTATCAGTAAAAGCCAAGCAAATAATTAAGGTAGAGCCATCAGTTTTGTAACTAATATTCTTGTTAGATACATGAATATCTTTATGACTTCTAATCAAATAATCTTTTGCTAAAATAAAAAAAAAACTATGGGATAGAGGATCCATTTGTCTCACTTTATTTGTCAATTGAAAAATCCTTTAGGTTCTCCATTTATAATGACAGAGAATCTCGCATTATCAGTTAGACACTTTATCATATCCATGAATGGCTGATCAAAACCAAAGGCTACCAGAATCTAATTAAAAAAGCCTGAGAGATCGTATCATATGCTTTTTTCATGTCCAACTTGATGATTAAATTTCCTTCTTTATCCTTCTTATTTAAATCATGGGATAGGTCTTACATCAAAAGTGTATTATCTTGTATTTATTTTAATTTAACAAAGCCATATTTATTTTTTAATAACTTTAAGAAGGATCTTAGATAGCATATCATTTAGGATTTTAGACGGAATCCTGTTGAAAACTGTTTACAAACTGATGAGCATATCATCATTCCAAGTCTTAGGGTTGTCTTTCTTTGCAATGAGACAAACGGCCGTAACAAATATACCTTGAAGAGCACATTCACCTTGGGGGATAAATTCTCTAACAACATCACATAAATCTTTAGCAATTAGGTTCCAACAATTCTGAAAGAATTTAATATTAGAACCATCAACTACAACTAAACCTGTAGAGTTAAAAGATTTAATATAGTTGAATATTTTATGTCAGTAGGAGAAATCATCAGTTTTGTGTTATCCTCATTTGTGTTAAATTTGGGGATGATATTTTACAGGTTGGTAATCTATCTTTATCCTAATTTTCAGTTAGATTAGTCTTAAAGTGTTCTACGGTTGAGTTTCCAATCTCTTTTGGATCTTCAATCCAAGTATTGTTTACCTTAATTTTGTGAATATAATTTTTCTTTCTATTTTTCTTGATATAATTATGGAAGGAAACTATATTTTGTCACCAATTAGTTTCCAGTCGGTAGTAGTTTTTTTTTTGCCAATAATTTTTTTTTGTGGCCAGAATTTGGAGATGATTAGTTTGAGATTTGACCATTTTAATCTTATCATCTTGTTCTTTGAGTCTGAAAAACACTTTTAAAAAAAATAAAATTATTCTTCATATTTATATATAGCTTTAAAAATATTACCAAAAATCTTTGTGTTATAGTCTTTAAGAAATAATTTCAGCATTTTAAGCTTTTACCAAAATATAAAAAAATAAGGACCCGTCATTTCATCCTTCTAAATGATTTCTATTGACATTAAGATATTATGATGTGGTAACCACATATTTAAAAAAAAGTTTATTTTGGTTGAAGTATTAGAGAAAGAAATAAGTAGATGAGAATGATCTAAGTATGTTCTTGTTAAATGTTTGACTGTTGTTGTCTCAAAAGAGTTTGTCCATGAATTATTATATATCACACGGTCTAGTATCTTCCATTCATGTGTGTTAGTCCATGTGTAAGTAAATCCAATATAGCTTACATCTATTAGACTGCAGTCACTAATGGAATCATTGAAGTCATCCTTGCTATTTAGGAAAAGTGTTGAGCATGATAACTGCTCATAGGGGGAAGTAATGATGTTAACGTTACCCATTACTATCCAATATTTTGAGCAGTCGCTAACCCCTCTAAGATTATTCCATAGCTCATTCATGTGTTCCCTGTTACATTTTACATACACAATTGAGGCCCATACATATTTATTTAGAGATAAATGATTGACTAGAAGATGGATCATTTTATCATGATTGGCTAGAATTTGAACATCAAAATTATTCCTTCACGTAATCCAAATTTTATTAGATATGTTAGTTGTTGCATTTTGAAACCCATGTAGCTTTGTAGTAGAAGGTAAATATGGGACTGGAATAATTGGCTCCTCGATTGTTATAAAGTCAATTGTTTATACTCTACAAATTGATTTTATTCTTCTTTCAATGCCTTTATTTCAAATGCATTTATCGTTCTAGTAAAATTGGAAACTGTCAATTAGAAGAGCTAGTTGAAGGTCTGACACACTCTTGAAATTGTAATGCATTTGATACATTTTGTCTTTGTAAATCTTATTTCCTATATTTGGTTCTTTGGCAGAAGAATTATGGGTTGAAGTGAGGTTTTAGGTTGATCTATGTTTGGGAGATGGAGTATCTTGTATTGGGAGATCTTGATCATTTATTGTTGTTATCCAAAGACGAGTGTCTAGTAAGTTAATGGCTTCATTAATTTCAATTTCTTTTATCTTAGGTTTGTGATAGTTTCTAACTATCTGGGTATCATTTATTATTGTGAATGTTTGTTGTGGGATTGGTTTTGATGATGTGTTCATAGCTAAAACGTGAGTGTTTGAGATTGTTTGAAGGCATTTAAAGCTTGTGTTGTTATATCAGTATTGTTTCAGTCTTACTTTGAATGGTTTGATTTGTTTCTTATGATGAGTTAGAGATGATATTATCTTGAACTATAATAGATTTGAGTTTGGGAGGAATGGTAGGTTGCTGAGAATATGTTGGTTGATTTGGCTTAGGTTTAGCTAGCTTTTTGCACTCAGTAGACTTATGTCCTATGTGTCATCATTTTGAGCAATATCTTGGCCTTACTCTATATTCAACAACTTGCCAAAACCTTGATCATTGCAAAAACTTATCCATATCTTAGAGATATACTCCTTTGAAATATCTATTTCAATCCAAACCATACCAGAATTGTACATAGCTCTGTTATTCTTAAAATGCCCAAACTTAGAATGAATTTCCTAATAATTTGGCTATGGCTTGATAATGTACTTTTGGTACATGAAGGTAGGTATTTTGGAAAAAATAATCCAGGTTGGTGTGACTGTAGATTTTATTTGAGGGTTAAAATTTAGGCTTCATTTGAGGATTCTCATGGTGAACTGAGCCACAATCTACACGTTACATCTCCATAATATTTTAATATCTTTTTGAAGTTCATCTCTATCAGGAGGTGCCTATTATCCCAAAATACGAGGCTGACCTTGCCTCTGAAACCCAGATTATCAACAAACTTTTGGTTTTTTTGGCAGACCATAAAAATCTTGCCAATTAGAGTTTGTTTTCCATTGTCTTTTGTCTTTGACCGATAAATCAATTGTTGGGTAGTCATCTTTTGTAGAAAATTTGATATCTTCATAATCACTGTTGTTTGGTTTGATGACTTCAACATAAGTTTTGTAAAGTTGATTGCTTCATGGTTGTTTATCAGATCTGAGAACTTGTTTGAGATTGTAGGTTAAAAGTTTTTGGTTTAGTAAATCTCTTTCAGAAGTGGAAAGATTGGGTCTTCTATTATCTTCCTTACCAGATTGGGAGCTGGGGCTAGCTGAGCTGTTGATATAGCAGAGTTGATGAGGGTCATCTCACATGATGCTTGGATCAGTGATTGTTGTATAAGAACTTTGTAGAATATATGAAATTGTGCCTTAATTCATGTTGTAAAAATTCAAAATGTACGATAGATTTCTGGATATTCAAAAAAATATTTCTTAAAAAAAAATGTTCTCGTCTAATAGTATTTCGACTTTCATATTTAATTAATATCAATTAATTAATAATTTTATTGAATTGATATTCTTCTCAATTTGAAAATATGAAAAATTAACAAATTTTCAAATTTATAAAATATTATTTTAGTATTATTTTAAATATCGTTTAAAATATATTAATCATAGCATTTTAATCTTAAATATTCTTTTAATATACCAATATAAAATTTAACGTTATTTACTAATATATAATATATGCAACTATGTTATATATATAATTAAAATTAATTCATTGTTTCACCGTTCGTATGTATTTTTAAGACGAAATATAAAATAGGACCGAAGAATTATAGATTGTAAAAAAAGAATTTAAAGCTAATCTGATATTTAGGTTCGTAAAAATTTAAAGAACGAATTTGTAAATTCAAAATGTTATGGGTTTTTACTTCTAAATATACTAATATGTTACTATAGCTTCCAATTGTTTGAGTGATGTGACACCTAATTACAATACATTTATTTATTAGAAAATAAGAATGGTTTCATCTTTTAATTTAACCTTTTACTTATAAGGTCTACAACTCTCTGAAAATATATGTTTGTCGTAGCAACGGACAAACTTTGTCACGGTGACCCAACAGTTAACTATTCTGAATCATTATGAATTCTATTAGGAAATAATTAATACACCCACTGGCACTGGGGCAAATGTAACTGGTGGTAAAAATATCCTAGAATTAATTACAGTAGCTTGTTCTTTTAGGTGGTGTCGCGGCAAATCCATCTTTTTTTACCGTGATAACGATTTAATTTCTTTTAAAGTTTACAACAAAATTATAATTTTAAAGTTTTAGGTTTATTTGCCGAATTTACCACGCCAAATATTTTTTTTATTACGATAGCTTTAACTTTCCTCGGTTTTATTTTTATTTTTAATAAATATGTTATCTTTTTATTTATTTTGTTAATGGATTGGTATTAATTTATATCATTTCATTAAATCAAATTTTATTTTTTTAATCTAAAATAAATATTGGTGATAAACTAAAATAAATTTAATTATAAAATATATGTTAAAAATAACTGAGAAAATAGATGGATAAACTTGTATTTGGAAGGTAAAAAGTGTGTGAATCATTATGATACAGGAGGAGTTGGACCGAAGTTTAGGTACAAATATCAAGGGAGAGCTCCGTTGAAGATAAGAAGAATGTTTATGTTTTAATCGAAGATATAAGCTAATCATCCGTGGAGCTATAATTTTCCATTTAGATTTATAGTAACTTCATCATCCGTTGCATATGTTATTCAACTACTATTTAGAGACTGGATTACTTGAATCCCAGCTTTACACAAGTTTTATGTAGTTCGTGAACTTTAAGATCGGTAATGTTTTGGTCAGAGCATCCGAATGATATTTCTCATTTGCAATGTTTGCCCCTTGCATATGCTCTCTCTCCAGCACGTCTCATATAAGTGAAATTTGATATCTACGTGCTTAGTTCTCTTGTGGAACTTCAGATTCTTCATTACATGAAGAACAATAAAATTATCATAGAACAAAGTCACATCTATCTCCTTACCAATAATTTAACTTAACAATTCTTTTGGTTATATAACTTCCTTCATTACTTTCGTAACAGTCATATATTCATCTTTTGTATATGACAAGGAGACGAACTTTTGAATACAAGACTTCCAACTAACCACTTATTCGAGCACAATAAATAGATAACCCCCAATTACATAGATACTCATTTACAATCCGTAACCCTATTCCCCATCATCTCTTATATAAAAACTAAGAGAAACAAATTACTTCATTTTTAGACACCAAAAAAGAAAAATATATGTGATAATGATATAGAAGAACCAACGACAACCTCAATTTAATTCAACGAAAATGAACACATTATTTAAAAGAAACCAGCGTTGAGCAAAAACAACCTCCTCAAAGTTCTAAGGCCATTGATAAATGTATTTTTTTTTTGAAACTGTTGGCAAATGTATTGATTTCAAATTTTTTATACGAGATCCTGATTTGCGTTGACAAATGGAGTCTTATGATCCAAAGAAAAATGATTTAGTTATGAGGGAATATATTGATCTTGGTATGTATTAACCCAATACAAGTTTATCGTTCCTCATGCCCTAAACCACATCCTCATTGATATAAAAGATCTTGGTTTCATAAATTTTCTTGGTTATAGTATTCCCCCGATAAAGATGAAGCATATCGTTTTTATTGTTTTTCTTTTGCGAAAAATCCATTAGGAATGTGTGGTTCACATACATTCATTGTTAATGGTTTTAACAATTGTAGAAAATAAATAATGGAATATATTGTTTTTTTTATGTTATGTTGTGAAATGAAAGAATTCTAGTTCAACTCATCGTTTTGCAGCCAAATATTTTTATAATCTGGAACATCAACCATGCCACTCATAAAAGATAGTTGAGAAGCAAAATAAAGAAAATTGAAACGAAACCAGTTGCGTCTTTAAAAACATAAATAAATGTAATAAAGTGGTTAATATTCCAAACTTGTGCATTTATAGGACATAATGAAAGTTGCGGGTCAAATAACCAAGGGAATTGTTTGGAGATGCTAAAACTTTTGAGATCATAAAATAGTGAAATAGAATAAGTCTTTTAGATAAAGTTCTGGAATATCCCAAATACACTTCACCAAAAAACTAAAAAGAACTTTTACATGTTTTTGCGATAAATGTGTAAAATATGATTTGTAAGGAAATTGATAATGGTTACTATATTTTAACTATAAATTAATCTATAGATATTTCAAAGAGGGATAAATAGTAATGGTAGTTAGATTTGTTGATAGAAGATATTTCATGAAATAGAAATTCTTGGATTTAGTCCATGTTAAAGATACAACTTCTTTAAGTTCTAAAAATGAAATTTATGCTATTTTATCTCATCATAATGTTAGTGTTCAGAACATCAGATGTCAAGGGTACAAAGGCGCTAGTATTATGAGGGGTGAATGAAATGGACTACAAACATGTTTCTTAAATATTTTCGTTATGCTTATTACGTCCACCGTTTAGCACATCAATTACAGTTAGCACTTGTTGTTGGAACAAGAGAAATTCCTCAGATTTACACTTTTATTCAAAATTTGGTTTTTATTATCAATATTGTGATTAGTTCTGCTAAACGTTTTGATGAGTTGTAAAGGTTATTGAGAAGATTGAGACAAGTAAAGGTTTAAATAAAATTAAAATATGATATTATTTTAGAGATACTAAATGGAGCTCTCATTTCACAACAATGCGTAGTTTGGTAAGAATTGTGATGCTAATCGTTCTATTTTAACTTAAATAGCTTCTTGCTCAACGAGGTGATACTTTGAATGCCATAAAAGTTTAATATCGTATTAATTTGTGTTTAATTTACATGTAGTAAAGTAGATATGAGTATTAAAGATTTATTTTGTCAAGCATTGGAATAAAAAAGGATATTATAAATGATATGTATTTGGTTTTTACTACAAAACCACTGATTTAAAAATTATGAAATAAAGGTTGGAAAAGTCTTTTAGAGAATGTTAGATTATTTTATGAGAGATATAATATCTTGATTCGTGATATGGTTGCTTTTTATTTTGATATACTGAAATATCTTTGACAACAAAGAAAATAAAGACAAACACTGACACTGAAATATCATTACATAGTAGAAATATTTGTCGTTCTCATAGATTAACAATTGCGGGAGTTAGACAATAAGTTTATTGAATAAGAAACAAAACCTCTTATTTTGAGTACATCATTAAATCCTAGAGATGGTTACAGATCATTCAAGATAGAGAATATTTATATGTTTGCTAAAAAAATTATATCATAATAATTTTTTAGAAGAAGAAAACAGTCGTTTGAAGTGTGAATTACAACATTATGGGATATGTATTCCCACTCATCCAGATTTTAAGAAATTTTTATCTTGGTGATTTATATCAAGGAATGGCGACAATAAGGAAAAACAAAGTGTATTCACTAATAGATAGACTGTTACGTGTCTTGACACTTTCTGCATCCATTGCAACATCCAAAAGAGCCTTTTTGGCTATGAAAATAGTAGAAATAAGTGTTCATGGTCAAATAGAAGATGAATTTTTGAGAGATTACTTGTTAGTATATATAGAAAAGGAGATTGCAGAGTTAGTAAGTTTTGATAAGATCATTGTAACATTTTTTATGATATAAGGAAAGACGAACACATCTTAAATAAATTGGTATGTTGTCCAAATTTTATTATTTTGAGTGAGTTCTGATTCTTGATGTTATCCACTATTCGGATGTACGCATAGTAGTTTATGACTTTTACTTATGTCTTCAATTTATGGGTTAAAAAATTGAGTCATTAATATAATTGTTTCTGTTTATATTTTTTTGATTCTCGTTGTACCAAAATACTAGTTCCTCCCCTAGTGGCAATGAATTTTTTTTTCATGGTGAGCCAGTTATTAACTATTCTCATATTAGGAAATAATTAATATACTCATTGCAGCAAATCCATCTCGTGCCAAAATACCCTAGAATTAACTATAGTAGATTTTTTATGTGGTGTCGTAGCAAATATGATTTTTACCTTTATAATAAATTATATTTTCTTAAACATTTTATGACAACATTTTAATTTTAATTTTTTTGTCAAAACTATTGCAACCATTGTTGATTTTTAGTATGATAGTTTAAACTTCTTTATATTATAATTTTGAATGTATTTTTTATCTTTTCGTTTAGTTTGTTCTTCCAATGGAAGCATATCAATTTATAATATTTCACTTGATCACTAATTTTATGTTTTAATCTAAAATAAATATTGATAATGAATTCATAATTTTTAATTATTTTTGTACATGTTAAGAGTAATTGAGAACAAAATATTGTCGAAAACTATAAATAGTTAGAGATGGACAACTAAAGACTTGTAGAGCAAGAAGTGTGTGAATCTCTCTCATACAGGTCCTGGGCCAAACTTTAGGTGTAAAGACTCTTGGTAGAACTTAAGGATGATATCTTCTGAAGGAAAGAATTTTTTTTATTGTAACTGAAGGTACAAGTTGATCATATGCAGGGCAATTATTCTCTATCTAGGCTTATAGTAACTCCAACATCCGTTGCAATCGATATTTAACTACTCTTTAGAACCAGTTTACTTGCATCCCATACTTACACAAATCTTATGTAGTTTGTGAAATTTGGAACCAGTGATACCTTGGTTAGAGGATCTGAATGATTGTCCTCATTTACGATGTTTACCACCTGCATTTGCTATTTATGTCCACCACGTCTCAGATGAAGTGCAATTTGATATCTATCTCACATCTTTCTCTCTACCAGTAATCTTACTTAACAATCCTTTTAGCCATATAACTTCCTTTATTTATTTTGTAGGAAACATATATTCGGCTTTTATAGATGGCAAGGCAATGACCTTCTGTATAAGAGACTTCCAACTAACCACTTCTCCAATAATTATAATTGGAATTTTATTGTGTCAAGGTAGCTTGCACAATCAAAGTCAACATATCTTTCCAGCATTATATTAGTTGTATCTTTTTTATTATAACATAACCCAACTTCACATGAACCGTTCAAGTGGCTTATGAGCCACCTGAGTGCATTTCTCCAAATTTGACATAACTCTGCTATAATATTAAATAAGTTGGAAAAATCATGTTTCATAAAAACCATACCATATATAATGCTACTAATAACATTTGCATAAGTATCTGTTGCATGAACTTCTCATCTTTTACTTTCGTTGATGCTTGATTGACATTAAGTTTGAATTGGACACCACTGGGAGTTCTAACCTCTTTGACTTTGGACATTCCAAACTTTCTAAGGATCCAATGTATGTATTATTGTAAGATAGAATAAATATTCCTTATATATGTTCCTCTTAGTCTGAATACAAAGTATAATCTTAACCTATATCATATCTTTCATTTCGAACTATCCGTTCGGTTAAGTCTTTACCATTTCAATCTGACCACTATCCACCTGTTAGGATATCATCGACATACAATATCAACATGATCTATCTCTCCATGTGTATTTACCCATTACATTACACACAGTTTTCACAAAAGCTTCAAACCTACTTGATGGACTTCATAAAAGAATCAAATCTTTTATTCTACTACCTCAATAATTATTTCAACCAATATAAAGTTCTCTTCAACAAACATAAATATCATTCCTTCCATTCTTCAAACCTTTCCGGCTGTCACATGTAAGTTATCTCTTCCAGTTTTTATGTAAGAAGGAATTAGTGAAATCCATTTGATTAAACTCAAAATTAAATTTAGTAACAATTGACAACATAACCCTTAATAAGGTTTGTTTCACAACCCGTGAAAATATCTCATTGAAATGAAAACCTTACTTTTACGTGTAGACCCTTAACCAATAACCTAGCTTTGTTCTGGATAATTCAACTCCATGAATGACTTGATTCCTCTATATTATATACTCCAATAAACTTCTGACTCTTTGGCCCTTCATTCATTCTAGAAATCTTTGAAGTCCCCATTTAGAACTGTCTTTCTTTGAAAATCCTTTGACTTCAAGAAGCTTTTTACTTTGTCCATCGTAAGGGATTTTGTATCGTAGATTATGGTATCAAAATATTTATTATACACATTCTATAAAGAATTTAAAGTGAATTATGGCCCGATCCTCATCCTCCACCTTGATACAAATTCCTTTCAAATTGAGAATAATTTTTTTTGAATTATTCAAGTGTCTTCAGAACTCCTTGTTACCATATATTGACAGTGTGAACATCTGTTTTTGAGATATAATCTATTAGGCATGGACTTCTTCATGTAAGGGTCTTTCAACTTATTCAATATTTCAATATCGTATGTAGAGAAACACATCCCATAAACTCAATATGAGAGTACTATGAGGTTTGGACATCACTTTGATATCAACTTTATCTGTAGATTTCTCATCAATGAAAGAAACTAATCCTTTATGTGTTACCATAGTCCAAACATTAATTGTCAAGAGATTGAAATCATTATCTTCGTTGATTTTTTCAAGGTTTAACTTCATGAAACTTATCTTGGTGGATTTTATTGGTTTCTCAGTGAAAACATTCTCACTACCCTCAATATCTAAAATGATATTCATCATTTTAACTTTATAATAACACTACAAATAATATTACTCCAGATTATCCACGCTCACTGCACCAGCTGTTAGGTTAACCTTACATAAAGAGAAAATATGCTTTGGAATAATAAAAAACACCAAGTCTTAATAACAACCAAACTCTGGACAACCTTAGCCAAGGCCTAACCATATTCTCAATTTTTACGTATTTTTTGTAGTATTAAATCTATAATAAGAAATACAAGAGGCGTACAATTTCGAATTATACTCAAATCTTCATTATGAACCCTAAAATAACAAAGAAATATAAATAAATGATAATATTTAAACCAAGCACATACAAGATATATTTAACGTGGTTGTTAATAAATCATACATTCATGGGTAATATATACACAATTTATATATTTGAGGTTACAAGAAAAATCTCTCAAATATTAAACACTCAACCATTGATTTTGTTTACACATCACTGTAAGCTTACAAAAGAAACTAAGTATTTTTCAAGTATTTATATTCTATCTCAATAAAATTTTGGTGGAGTGTACAATGATATCCATAGTAAAAACTATATGAATGTAATTTTAAGACTCAACTACATTAGATAACTAATTTAAGATGAAATCATATCGGTCTTGTACGTACGTTCTAGTGAAAACCTGACCAATATGTTTACCGAAACATTACCTCGAGAATCGTAAAACTCAATATTTTGAATAATGTGACTAAAATTCTTAAAATATTATTTTACAAATGATAAGAAACCAATTCGACTAACCTAAATATCTAAACATTAATTTTGCTAATGCGTAGCAATAAAACATTGAGCAAACGGTTTATCATATAAAAATGAGTTATGTTTGAGATGTTGTATATGATGGTTGTTATCGTTGAATATAAATTTAGAGAGCTTAAAACACAATTTTTCTATGTGTGACATGTCTTTTTGAAGATAACAAAATATTATAAAATTGGTACTAATTAGAATTTAGATTTAATATCGTATTTCATAAGAGAATTATGTCATCTTATAAAAAAAATGAGATAAGTTTACGATCGAAATAGTGCATTGGGAAAAAAATAAGCATAAGTAAATTAAATAAAAAATTGCTTATGAGGTCGCTGATTTGGCCACATGAGACAGTTTGTTTAACGTTCTACAAAAAAATCAGCCAAGTTTTGTTATTTTTATAATTTGGTAATTATATTCAAATTTAAATAAATTTAATTTATACATGGTGTGGACAATAATCGCCTGAGGGTAGGCTAGTAATTTCAGTTGGTATTTTAGGGTAGTGTGTGGGTGTTATGTGTTTAGAGTAGAGAGTAGAGAGATAATTAAGCAGCTTGGTAGCAGTTAATTCTCATTACCCACACTTAATGCAGGTGGTTGGGTATTTATACCCTGATGTTTGGGCCCTTATGGGCTTTCGGGTCATGTTTAATGGATCCGGGTCATGTTAAAAGACCCATGAGCTCTAAATAGGAGACCAAGTAGCTTAGTCAAGAAGTGTTTAGGTATTTTAGTACTTTTGTCATAGTTCGAACAGTCCTATAGGCTAGTTATTCGAAGTGAGTTGTCCGGTATCCGGAGAGGTTGGTCCGATCTGTCCCTGTACGGGGAGCAGGCAGAATTCGGACTCATCAATACATGAATATTATCTTAATAAAAAATAATATATGATATTTTATCAAGTGATATAATTTTTTTTGTTAAATAAAAATATAAAAAAGTATCCGAAACTATGTTCGGATTAAAAAAAGAGACAAGAATTTGCAATACTCAGAGTGGAAAAGTAGGTTTCTAAAGTTATTCAAGTTATAAAATGACCCATCTTGTTGCATCAATGAGCATGACTTGTAGTAATGATTTTTGCATAATGACTGTGGCTTATAAACTATAGATCTTCGTCGTGAAAACAAACCTTACTCGTTGCAGCGAACAAATTAGACGACCTAATGCATATTTTGGGTCATTGTCATCATAGAAGCAAGCATGTCTCACCGCTGCAACATGATGTTTTACCATTGGGTCCTGACCTACAACTAAAGTTATTTATTAGTCATGATCTACAACTAGTTAGCATTAATTTGTCGTTTAAATGTGCTCTTAAAATTTAAAAACTCAATTTTACATATAATTTTTATATTGTTTTCTACGACCATCTCCACTTACGACGACAGAAAATATAACACCTCATCAACTTGTAAAATGTTTGTGGAAAATAATATACTCAATGAGATATTACTTTCTATTGATAACACCTAACATATTGCCAAAACTACTGATGTAGAAGATGAATTTAAACATCATGTGAGTGTTATATGAGAGTCTGAGGTAGCGATATTAATGAAGAATCATACTCCAATGGTCTTCTGGTGTAAAAATTTTCATGACATTGAAATCATTAAGGTGGAAAACATTTTCTGATATTGTGATGATTCCTTTGTTACAATGGTAAATTTGCGTTTTATGAGGAGGAGATACAACTTAATGAATGCTCTCGTTTCATTAATCCTCATAAAGTGTGTTTTTTTCAAATCTTAGAAACCACGACGCGGATGATTTGTACAATTTCGATTAAATGTTATATGAAGATAGGTTAGAGAATCGGTGGTGATGATTTCTATGTATTTTATTTCTATGATTGAAGTTGATTAGCTTATCTTATTGTATGTTGTTTGGTTCTACACGAGAGTTATATTGATAATTTGTTGAGGTCGTGCCCGATTTATATAATTTTAATAATTTTTAACTTTAGCTATAAATGGGTTATTGTTTTATTATTTTAAATTGTTATAAAATTTAAAAATTAGATTGAATTTTCTATAAAAAAAAAATCAACATTTTCAAATGTACTGGTGTAGGTTTCTGTCTCGTTTCTTATTTATAAAATTAACCTCAATCTATTAGTTTTTTATAAAAGAAGAACAAGCGCAAGAAAATATTAATGAGTTTTTAACGCTATAAGTCTTGTTTTTTCAAATAAAATATTAAATTTAAAAAAACATATTCATACATGTGAACGTGATATACTGCGGAGAAATGAAATTATGCCAAAGATAATCATACAAAGATTACAGTTGTAACCAAACATCGCGGACCATGATATAAAAAATATAGCGAACCATATATAAGTGGGCTTTAGAACAAATAAAAAAGCTAAATGAATGAATGTCGACACAAGCGGAAGCCATAAGAAAAGTTAGTAAAATATAGAAGACTTGAGCGAAGCCGGCAAAAAAAGTTAGTCCAAATACCCTGATTATAAATACACTTATAGAGGATACATTAAATTATATTCGTCACTATAATTACACAACAAACAATTAGAATGTTAGTTTATATCCAAGTTAATAAGCTTTGAAAAACAAATAACTTATCCAAGATGGCTAGCCAAAAAATGAATGAGATGATATATTTATATCATATCAACTCTTTTCGCAGTAATGGAGTTGAAAATAAGAATTGCATTTTAAATATCATTATAAATTTAATATTTTTAATTTAGAAGACCAACAATGTATATCAATATAATTTGATGCTAAAAAAAGAATGAGAAAATAAAAGAATTTATCAATATTATAAAAAATAATTAGAATGTCTAATCGTTAAGGTAATAAAAAAAATCTTTCAAAAACAATATTACTTTTAAAAGTTATATTAAAATTTTGTATATCATTTGAATAAAAAACAATAAAATAATTACTTTATTATCTTAAATATGTGTTTGATTTTTTAATTTATCAATAGTTTTTTTTAATTTTTTGTTGATTGCATTATAAATAAAGTAAAAATGGTAAAATAAAAAGTTATCTCGACTAGTTCTCTAACACTTTTTATATATTTAAACTAGTCTAATAGTATAAAAACAAAATTTATGAATAAATTTATTTTGAAAAAGTAATATCATAGAAGAGGTTTTTACAAAGCTATATAAGCCTATAAGTTCCATGAGGTAGGAACGAAGATTTATTGCACAATAAATAGTGTGCAACTGCAAGGAAATGATGATTCAATGCGGATAATGATACGAGTGTTTCTTTACTGTCTTCTTCCTTCCACATTTTCATTTACAGTACATTAATGGACCCAACCTCCCCATAAAAGGTCTTTCCATCTCTGTGTTCTTAATTTCATTTTTCAAGGAACTGGTAATGAACAGAAATTTAAATGAGTTTCGCCTTTTGTCATTTCGGTGTAATAACATTTAATTTCTGTTTAATGTGATTCTGACATCATTTGACCTACCGATTTTAATCACTACGTCAAGCTACCTGTATTATGCTGAGTCCATAAATATATACAGATTAGATCAATTATATAAGTTATGGTTCTAAATTGAGTGGTTGAATAGCTAATTAAACTCGGGTGACAAAAAGAGCCTTTGTCAGTCCCCAACGAGGAAAACAGAGCATCTTCGGGGCACGTCAATTAGAAGCCACGATGAAGTGACAATTTTATTTCATTTTTGTTTTCCAATACTACGAGTAATAATTAATTAAATACAGATCGGTAATATCTTGGAAATTAAAAGTATATTGTTAGTATTATATGATGAGAATGATTAATGAGTTTCGAAAACTTACAAACCTTATATGTACAAAAAGATTTATAGTATATGTTTATATAAAGTTTGTGAATATTAACCAAATTAGAATGATTCTTTGCAAAAGCCGTGGTCCAAATCAACAGGATAAGTTGGTCCTTACCTATGCTCCTCCATTAATTAAACATATTGATTTTTTTTTATTTATTCAAACAATCATTTTATTACTAAAATGAAGGTAATACAAACAATGAGGATTATATATTTTTTAAAAACAAATACAAGGTCCAAAGCTAAAATTGCCCAATTAAGACCGGACATAGCTCTAATGGTAATCCCCAAATTCGAATTAGAAAAAAACCCTAATTGAAACCCCAAATACGGATAACCAACACAAACCACGATTTCACCAAATCAACTCCATTCTTTGATCAACGAAAAAATGCCCGAACTTAAAGGTGGAGCTTGAAATCACCACGCCAGATGATGACAAGATGAGAAGAAACAATTAAACATATTGATTATTCTAGGACAAAATTACAATACTGGTTTTACAGTAATTTTTCAACCCCAGTTGTAATACTCTATTTGCTCTTTAATATTTTTAGTAATTTTATTAGTTCGTGAAGGGATTAATATATATATATATATAAATAAAAGATTGCAGCATAATAAGAGGACAACCGAGTTATAAGTAGATGAAATTTTAGAGGTATATATTTTTTATCAATAAAATTTTACTACAATTTTATCCTATAGTTTTATAGGATAAATTCGAATCATTTTTCATTATTACTAACAACGTACCAATCTACCTAACTATCATTATAATTATTATTTTTTATATCATCGGATTAACCAAATCTTTTTAAAATTGTTGTAATGATCATGAGACCTTTTTTAGCATATTTGATGAGGTAGTTAAACATTTATGCAACACATTCGATGTTGTCTTTGAACCTGTATTGTAATTTTTAACCATAATTATGTTTTTAAATGGTTATTCACAAGTTCGTTAGAACAAATAATAAAATTGAACATTCGGTTACGTAATAACCCTAACACCAGCAACAACAACAAACTAACCACCTTATTGACCAATGAATCAAGAAAAAAAATCATACTTTCTGACAATGAAGAGTTTCACACCAGCTTCGAAGTTTTTATATGATGATATACCGTTCAAATTTGACAACAACAAAAAACGAAGAAGTACAATAACAGATAGGATTTTGAGCACCATATAGACAATTCAAAAGTGAAATGTTACACTCTAGTCAGGATGAGAAGATGTTGTGCAATGAATTTCTCCATGACTTTTAAGGGTAGTGCTTTAACTTGGTTCACTAGCCTTCCTTCATGATGCATCAAAAGCTTGAAGATGTTTCACGCGAAAATTAAAAATCAATTTGGTTGGCTCCAAACTCATCAAAGGAGATAGAAACTACATTATATATTGGAAGAATATATTGAATGGAAATCTGAGGGACTACACCATAAAATTTATGGAAACAAAGAATTAACTACAAGATTCCCATGATTTAGCGGTAGTGAGATTCATGTGAGAATTAACCAGACTACGAGTCGGGTTGGTTAAATATATGGTTAATTTTGATTTATATAAGTTGTAAAATAAGTCTAACAAATGTGTAACATTGAAAGTATTTTGTGTAATAAGTAGTAACTATGGTTGAGATTAATGAAACACTCGAATAAAATAACCTTAAATGGACTATTTATATGGGTTTTAGATTCACCATCACTATTGTATAAAGGGACCCCTCCTTTATGGCGAAGGGTGAACATTTATTACTTTATTCATACTTTTGTAAGCTTATCTCTCTAGTTTTCTCGTGTTTTTCCCTATAGATAGTCACTCTTAAAAATATCGTAGACTCATAATTTCCCTTGGAAATATTTGGAACTATCAGTGACAACATATAAGCAATGGATCGTGACGAGGCTCATGCCATAACATATTTTGAACAATAAGACACTTAATTTCAAGGATCTTTTGGTTGAGGTTGAGAGGCATATAAAGGTAGATGAGACTGTAAGACCAACGATTGATGAAAATACCACAACTTCAAATGCCTCCATATATAATAATAATGAAGGCTTGGTATGCTCAAGTAATTACAATCAGGGTCAAACTTCAAGGGGGAAGCCTAGAGACAAACATAACAACAACTACAACAAAAACCAAAGATATTACCATTTTTAAAATAGACTATACATCCAATTTACAGAGAAATTCATGGTTATTTATAACAAAATTAAAGGATGTGATAAATAATAGGTGGTTGTATAATATGTATTCTTCCAAAAATAGAGAGATAAAATTAATTTTGTAAGTTTCACAATTCCATTAAACATAACACTCGAGACTATTGGTCTTCAAAAGATGAAGTCCAAACATAATATAAAGGAAATTTTTCAGAGTTTGTAAGAAATAAATAAATGAACGAGCCGATACATTCTACGACTCAACATAATTGGTCGAAGTAAAAGTAAAATATTATGATAACTATTGAAAGCTCAACCAACATCCTATACAAGAGAACTTATAATGAGATAAGGGGTTTCCCAATATTTATTACATCTCAAAGAATTCTGCTAGGTTCATAGGAGCATATACTAATGCGTTGGATGAGCTGACCTTGGACGTGATCATCGACAAACAAGAATTCGTGAAGAAGGTCTGATGCTTGTTCATGATAGTAGATGAAACTTGTTCATACAATGTAATATTAGGAAGATCGTGGTTAGATCACATACATATTGTACTCTTTAAAATATATCAATTTTTTCAGTGTCTAATCATTAAAAAATGGCACTAATCATAGGAAACCAAAAAACTTTAAGAAAATATTATAAAGCTTACATAACATTTAAAATATAGAAACTATCAAACGTCTGAGTCGTAATATATGATATGGATGATCATATATATGTCTCTCATCTCATAGAGCTCGTGGAAGAAGTAGAGAACATTGAGATGAGATGAAGTAAAGTCCTACCACTCGTACTTAAATTTTTATATCGTAACTTAGATACGTTTGCTTGGATTTCACAAAATGTAATGGAGGTCCCTACATAACTTATGTGCTATAACAAAATCCATCAACAATAATTTTTTACCAATAAAAATAATAAAATAATATCATATTACCAACAAAAAATTTAGACATTTATAGATTAAGTAGAAAAAATCACAATATGAAGTTACATTAGAGAATCCCATTATCTAATGTGAATGATCAATATATTGTTGGTCAATAAAAAGAATGACAAATGGAGGATATGCGTAGGATTCACAAGCTTAAACAAAGCATGCCCAAATGATAAGTTTTTCGTTTTACGGATAGATCAACTAGTAATTCAACTTCATGAATGAGTAATCGTGATTCAACTAGATCTTAATGCATAAAGATGACCATGAGCATACTATCTGGTATAATCGAGAATGCTGGACCACATATAATAGACTTGTCAATAATATTTTTGTATCACAATTTGGCCAAAACCAACATGCCTACATTGATGACATGATGGTTACTAGAAATCAAAATGAAGATCAATTTGTTAACCTAGCTGAAAGTTTTACCAATCTCAGAAGAGTAAACTTAAAGCTGAATCCATATAAGTGTATCTATAGTGTAAATTCTGAAAAAGTTTATGAGCTACACGATCAATAAAAAGGTATTGGAACAGATCTTACTCAACTCTAAAACCTAACATCAATAGATGACAATTGGCACAGATGACAATGGGTCATGATGAATGCAGGTATTGCTAAACCCATGACCCATCTATTTTTTATTTTTCTAAATTCATCGGATTCAAATCCCCACTAGGTAAGAAAATATTTTTTCTCACCCCTAAATCCATCGAATTCAGATACCCGTCTGTGGATATCCATTGATCATTTATTAATCTATAACAAAATTGTAATTAACTCTTCAGTAAAACAAAAAATAATATATTAAAATAATAATTTCATAAATGTAAACTTTTAAATTTAGTAAAAAAATTTAGTAACAAATTTATAAAACATTTATCATTTACAAGTTATATTCATTTATATTTTTAATAAACTATATTTCTTTATTAAATATATAAATACAAAAAAATGTAACTTATTTTTAAATTTATTCAATTTAAATATTTATATTTTTGAATAAGTTAATTTAAAATAATTTAAATATAATAAAATATAAATAAGTATAAAATTATAAAAAAATAATAATAAATACATTAATCATGAAGAATAAAAAATTGAGTTACATTATAGTATAATTTTAGATTTTATAAAATAATATATCATGTTAATGTTTTTAATACTAGAATAACTAATGAATATTAGTAGATTGAGTTTTGGTTTTCCATCGAGAAATTTTTAAAACCCATAATCCATCTCAAACCCGACATTTAATGAATTTTAAAATCACGATGTATTCAGTACAAAATAAAAGGGTTGGATACCCTAAACCATGTCAGGTCGGGTCAGATACTTGCGAGTTTGAAAAAAACAATCTCTAGTGGCCATTGTTACCAAGTTACTTTCGAAAAAGTACCAAAATCAAGAAATTCAGCTATTGGTTCTTTGACCTCTTCGGCTTGTGCAAATTTAGCACAAGGGATATTCGAACTAAAGTAACCGTCTATCACTCTACTAAACCAAAATAAAATCATCCATCATTCTACCAAAGTAGTTTTTGTCAACCGTCTCGACTTCAAGAGTCATGGTAATATAAGGAGATGAGGAAGAATAAAAATATTTGAGATTGCATATCAAGCTATATCTCATAGAAAAAGTACTTATTGAACATAAGATCGAGGTAAAGTGCATAAAAATAAAGTCAACAAGGTATGCCTGGATATATAATATCTAATACATTTTATACATGCATGAGCTCACTAAAGCTTTTCTCAAATGTCTCAAAATGAAATAAATTTTGATAGAAAAAATCTATGATAGAGAAAGAAATGCTTACTATGGTTACAAAATATTACACAATTTTTTCACCAAGACTACTAATGACCTACAATCATGGAGGATGCAAATAAGAAAGTACAACAATATGGAGATTTCGAACGATCTCAAATTCAATACAAGTCATGACCATTTTTCTGGAAACTATAATCGAAGTTATTCCTCTTGCTAGATAAGGCCTTAATATTGTAGAACTCTTCCTAAAAACTTCAAGAAGAATGAAAAGTTTGCTAATAGTGGTTGACTATTTCTCCAAGTGATTAGAGGCACAACTATTTGTGAATATCACAACCAAAGACGACATAAAATTCCTCAAATCAAATATATGTTGCATATATAGGATACCAAAAGTCATGGGAACATATAATGAAACTCAATTCCAAAATGAACAACTCATGTGGTTCTTTTTAACAAGTTGTATAAAATAAAACTTCTCTTATTCTATTCTCTTCTCTTATTAATCAATTAAATATTTTTCAAGTGAAGGTTACCAACATAAAAATAACAAATAACATCAAATAAACGTCAGAACAAACGATATTCAATTTAACTCATATTCTACAAGAATTTTTGTGGTCTTATTGATTCACCCTAAAAACTGTAACAACCAAAACACCATTTGCTTTGGTGTTTAAGATAAAAACAGTCGTATCAGCCAAAACTAATATGTCTTCCTATAAAATATCAACATATGAAGAAGGAAGTAACTCAGAAGTAATGAGTTTAGAACTTGATTTAATTGAAGGAAAAAGAGTAAAAGCTCATCTATGATCAGAACACTACAAGTCTTTGATGAGAAATATACACAATTCTAAATTTTGTGTCTCGAAGCTTCGAGGTAGTATACAATTAGAATAATATTTTTCATATAAAATATAAGATTCGTGGAAACCTAAAACCAAACTAGGAACCATATACAATAGAAATAAAAATGAATCTAAGAATATATAAACTATTAGATGGAGAAGAAAATCAACTTTAGCATCCATGAAACATAGAGCATCTAAAGCTCTAATTTTTTTTATGTTAATATCTTTGTTATTATCAATATTATATTAAAATCTCAATTCGGGTGTGTTATTTTCAATGTCGAAGGTGTGAGAATGTTTTAAAGAGACATTCCATATTAAGATTTTTTTTATATTTAATAAGTCTTAAAAGTTTATAACTTCATAAAAAAGGCATAATTCCAAAAGTAATCTCCAAAATTTTGAGAAAGCTCTTAAATATTTTAGTTGGATAACACTTGATAATAAACTTTTTCACAAGTCCTTATATATTAGAGGATTTTGATCTCTTTACAGAGATCCTCGAGCATCAATCCTATTATCCACTCGAATATTATATGCCAAAAAGGCTCCAACTTCGAAAATATTGCACCATAGATCATTAACAACAAACTATTCATGAAATACGAGATATTTATAAGCACATATAGATTTTTAGACCTCATTGACAAGCTTGGTAGAGTATTTATTACCATGCAAAAAATTAATTTTATATGACCTCTAAGAAAATGAAATTATTATCCAGAACAAATCTAAACAAAGTTAAACTCGTGAACTAAAAAACATCACAACAAAAACACATAAAATATAAAAGGCTTACTAAATTCAAGTGCAAAATCAAATGACTTTATATTATTTTCTTTTGGTTTCCTAATCTCCAAAGACAACAATGATGTCATTTTTTCATATTTGGTTACAATCAAGAACGTTATCAAGGATCTTCATACCATTTTCCGGGATAAAAATAAAATAAAATATTGACCTGTCGACCAGAAACATTCAACATTGCAAAAAACTTCCTAATGCTAAAATACTTGAGTACTCGTTGAAAAAAATATGATGACTGCTACTAGATTTTTTCAAGCATTCTACACAAGCTTACTTTGGTAAATATGAGTTTACTCAAAAAACTTATAATAAGCCTCAACTAAGAATGAACCAAAGATTTATTTCTAAAATATACATAAAAAGCAAAACTTTATGAGCTGAAGCGTCGAAGAGGGTTTCAATTACTTTGGGAAACCGAATATCAACGTTAACAAGATTCCTTCATTCTTTTTTCTTTTATAGGAGTCTTATTTTTTATATAAAAATATATATGTGATCATACACGCTTGTATTCTCGGTCAAACTTATTAAATTCCCCACACAAGTGAGATTAAACCCCTATTAGCCTTGGTAAGGGCCGATGATGGCAAAAATAAAAAAGAGCAACCTCATGAATTGGATTGATAGTCTCATTCATCACATGAAAATGAGTCGTATCTAGATATGATATCATTATGGGAGCAATATCAATAAACAGAGTAGGAGTCTCATAAAAAGTACGTGTACTTTAATGTTAGCTATCCTAGTCATTGCCCTATGTGTGAATATTTGGTGTAAACTTTTTTTGTTGTTCTCATTTCAGTGAAAAAAGAAAGGAAAAAAAATTCTAAAACAAAAAGTGAAGCAGGAAATTAAAACTAAAGATTTAAAAAATCAAAAGAAATAGCACAACAACATTGTTTATATATTAAAATAAATTTTCGACCCAACCTACACTTTTAAACCGATATTACTTATTTTGGATTCGCTAGTCCTTCGTTCATAATTTGAAAAGGCTAGGAGGACCGTTAAGTAAATATGATGTAATTATTAAAATAAACTCTTTGCCAACAACAATATTTATATATTAAAATAAATTTTCGACCCAACCTACACTTTTAAACCGATATTACTTATTTTGGATTCGCTAGTCCTTCGTTCATAATTTGAAAAGGCTAGGAGGACTGTTAAGTAAATATGATGTAATTATTTTAAAGTAAATTCCTTTTAATATTCTTCCTTTTTTAAATTAAATAAAATGTATGTTTACAAGATTACCGAATACTAGTAAAAAACGAAGAGAAAAACTATTTATATGCGTATTCTTTCCATTTTGGTAACACTGGATCTTTTTTAAAAGAGGTTTAGCTCACAAATAAGTCTTATGATAATGTAAATATTCAAATAATCAAATATAATCAAGGTTCCACAATTTTATGAAAAACAATACAAAAAATATAAAAATAATGTAGAATACTAATATTCTAGTCATTCTTAGATTGAAAAGGAACAGAATTGTTAGGATTAAAGATAAGAATGACTGGCTCACTTCAAGGGAGGCTATTGGCAACTCAGCTATTAAGTATTTCCAAGCTTTGCTGGCTCCTTCTATCAGTGATGACAGGGAGATTGATCTGATGGATGTTATTCCTAAAATGGTCAATGATGTTGACAATAATAGTCTGACTATTTTGCCTCATACTAATGAAATCCTTTGCACTATTAACTCTTTAAGCTCTGTGTCTGCTGATGGGCCTGATGGTTTTAACGACGAATTTTATAAAAAATGTTGGCCTATATAAGTCCTGACCTTTGTAAAGCTATCCACTGGTTCTTTAATGGAAATGATCTTCCTCATGGGATTAAAGCTACAACCATCTGCTTAATACCTAAAATCGACCATCCTAACAAATGGCACGACTATCGTCCTATCAGCCTTACTACTATGATTTCCAGAATTATTGGGAAAATTATTAATAACAGGCTATCTAAGATCCTTCCTAAGCTGATTTCTGAGGAGCAAGGTGCCTTCGTGAAGGGGAGAAGCATCCATGATATCATTGTTATTGCCCAAGAGCTGTGCTATGATCTAAATGCTAAATGCAAATGAGACAATGTCATCATCAAGACTGACATGACAAAGGATTTTGACAAACTCAATCATAGGTTTATTTTCAAGATCCTTGACTTATTTGGCTTTAATACTAATGTGATTACTCTTCTTAGGAATTGTATCAACAAGGTGTACTCCTCGATTCTTATTAATGGTGAATTGAAAGGCTTCTTTCTCAACACACAAGGGCTGAGACAAGGAGATCCGCTTTCTCCAAGTCTCTTTATCTTGGTTGAATAGTATCTCATCAGAAGTATCAATCAAATTTCAAGTGACAACTTTAAAATAAGGTTTAAAAGCAGAAGTGACCTGAACATTTCTTGCCTAGCGTTTGCAGACGATTTCATGGTTTTTAGCAATGGATAATCTGACTCTATGCAAACTATAAAGACATTTCTTGATCATTATCAGCAAGTGTCTGGTCAGGAAATTAATACAACCAAATCTAAAGTTATTGTTTCTAGCAATATGGAGACTCAGCATTCTTCTACAATTGAAAACATCCTTAACCTCAAGCATACAAATCTGCCTATCAAATATCTAGGTTCAACTATTGTTATCTCTACAAGGTTAGCTAACTTTGATGATTTGATAAACAAGACCAGTAATAAAATTCTGGACTGAGACAAGTTGGATCTTTCCTTTGTTGGCCGCCTTTTGCTGATTCAGACTGTTTTACCTGCTTTTCCCACTTATCTTCTTCAATACACTATTCTGTCTCATAGTATCATCAACAGACTGGAGCTCATCTTCAATTTATGCGGAAACAAGGAAAACAAGCAGCTTATAAACTGGTCAAGATGGGAAAGTCTCTGCAAAACTTACAATTAATGAGGGCTTAATATTCAAAAGCTTAAGGATGTTCGGCTTGTTTACTCAATGAAGATTTTCGATTACAGAAATCTTTAAAATAAATATAATGAAAATCTAATATAACCGTAAATAAAGTCAAATAAAATCTAATAAAAATAGTATAATTAATTAATGATATATAATATTTTGATTAAATATATTTATTTTATTTAAATTATCTAAAATTTAAAATGACCTACTATATGGTCCATACGATATCTATTCAAAATTACAAATAGTGGAAAACTGGAATCATAAAGAAAACTAAACGACCTGATAACGAAAGAAGCATTAAAAGGCTGAACTAAATTTATAAGTGACCACCACCAACAAAATTCAGCTCTAACTAACAGTCTTTGTCTCGCTAAATTTACAATAAAACAACAAATCTTCCCCCTTTAAACATATATCGGTCAAAAATTTATATTTGACCACACCGGTTATGGGTTAAACTTCGAAAAGGTACAAATACAATACAACACATCCTTTTGAGATGTCCTAATTCAAAAGCAACGAAGCCTGAGTCTCTTCTTTTGTGTCAGAACACGAAAATAACGCACACACCCACCCAATTCTGTTTCCTAGAGAGAGAAAAATAAAAGAAAGATTTTTTTATGATTTTAAAAAACAGAGCGACATAAAAGAAGTTCAGGTTCCTTTTGAATGGTTCCTCAGTCCTCTCATCTCACACTTGTTGTGGAGTAGTGTATAAGTTTAAGCCAAAATTATAAAATTAATTTAAAAAGTTTAGATTTTATTTTTATTTTACAAAAAACAAGAACAACAAGAAGACAAGAACAAGAAGAAGTATTGTATACAAACAGAACAGAAGCATCTATCTCCAAAACAAAACACAAATTCTCAGAATCCTCTAAAATGGCTTCTTCCTCTGTTTCTCTTCTTCTTAACACTTCTTCTTCACTTCTACTCTCTGTTTTTGTTGCTTTCTTATTTGTTTCTTTTTCTTATATAACTCCTGTTCTTTCTCTACCACCACCAAAGACCGTTAACTCTAATCATAACCAAACTTTAAAACTAAACAGAGAGACTCAGAAACTGAGATTCATCAATGCTCATCTCAAAAAGATCAATAAGCCAGGAGTGAAAACGATTCAGGTCGGTTTTGTAAAACTGGGTTTTTCTTATTTTGTGTGGAATATTGTTGTTTCGATTAAAGTTTTGATTTTTGAAACTGCAGAGTCCAGATGGAGACGTGATAGACTGTGTATTGACTCATCTTCAACCAGCTTTTGACCATCCTAAGCTTAGAGGGAAGAAGCCATTGGTAATTTAATTATAATTTTGATTATTATGGATTGTACAGATAGTGTTTTGTGTTTGGCTGAAAGCTAAAAAAGTTTTGATTTTTTATAATAGGATCTACCAATTAGGCCTAAAGGAAATGAGACAGGAGACGAAACATTAACTGAAAGTGTTCAGTTTTGGATGAGTTCCGGTGAATCATGTCCAGAAGGGACTGTTCCAATTAGAAGAACAACAGAAAAAGATTTCTTAAGAGCAAGTTCTGTTAGAAGATTTGGAAGAAAATTAAGACGTGTAAGAAGAGATAGTTCAGGTGGTGGACATGAGGTTAGTGTTTCTAAATTTATAATCTTTATCTCAAGAAATGTAATTTAAATGGTGATGAAAATATAAAAATCAAAACCCAATTTCAGAATAGGGATAATTGGATTTTTAATCAAACAGGAAATCGTAAAAATCTGTAGCAATGGGTAATATTTTACAGTACAGATTTTAGATTGCGGTTTAGTTCGTTAAAACATTTTTGTTTTTATTTTGAGCTAAAAATTTCAAAACCTTTCATGGAAACAAAATAAATACCTAAATATCATTCTGTTATAGAAAGAAAACATCAATTTGTATCTTGAAATCACTAGAAAACAGAAAAGATATAAATTTTTTTTAAGATGAATTTGGCATTTTTCCAGATTGAAACAGGAAAAATAAAAACAGTTAATTTTTAAGAAAGACCATGTTCATTTTCAACAACCAAACAAGATTTGAATTGGACATATTTTTTTGTTTTCACTGAAAATACAAACTAGAATACGATCTTGACGAGCCAAACAAAGCTTACTAACTCAGCTCGCAAATATCTTCGAAATATTCGAGAAGACGTCGAATTCGATTATTGCGATAATGATGAATAAGTATCGATAATGTTTATTGTGACAAACAGCATGCAGTTGTGTCTGTAAATGGACAACAATATTACGGAGCAAAAGCAAACTTAAATGTGTGGACACCTAAGGTTACTGATTCATATGAATTCAGTTTATCACAAATTTGGGTCATTTCTGGTTCATTTGGTCATGATCTCAATACAATCGAAGCTGGTTGGCAGGTAAGTCTTTCACTTATAACCCATATCCTTCCCTTTGGTCGATTTGGCGAATTCATTTCAAAACATTGTTCGATTTTTTTTTATTTTTTTTTTTGTGATTGTTCAGGTAAGCCCAGAGTTATATGGAGATAACTATCCAAGATTTTTCACATACTGGACTGTAAGTTGCTAAAGCTGTTCTTTTTATGTCTGAATACATTATTGAGCATGCTTTTATAGGCCATATGCCTGAAAACATTATTGAGCATGCGTATAAAAAAGGCCAAAACTACTCCCTGCAGTGGCCGTGTGTAGTGGCGCGTCCGTCAAAAGATGACGAAATGTTACTTATCTTTTGCGAGACATTTGACGGAAAATAATGTCTAACAAACAAGTTTATTTTCGTTGAAAGATAGCATGCTCGAATTTCGTCAATTAGTTTGCGACTACATGAAGTATTTTCGCATTTTTGTACCTGTTCTCAACATTATAACATCTTAAAGAAATTTGAAACTGAGATTTGGATTACAGACTGATGCATACCAAGCAACAGGATGTTACAACTTACTATGTTCTGGATTTGTTCAAACAAACAACAAGATAGCCATTGGTGCAGCAATCTCACCAAGATCTTCTTACAATGGTAGACAATTTGATATTGGCTTAACTGTTTGGAAGGTATGTTTATTTTACTCTTATTCCTACTCCTTTTATATAATCAAAGGCATGTTTGGTACTACTAGCTTTATGGTTAAGACTTAAGAGCATTCTGACAAAGACCTTAATATTTTATGATACAAGTAGATTTTACTAGGACTATGATGGTTAAGATACTTAATTTTGATCTAAAGGTTTAGATTACATAGATTATTTATCCTGACAATTGTTTTATTTTTTTGTTTTGATATCAAAGGCTCTTTTGAAAATGACAATTACAATATCCACCAATATTTTTTTGGGCATTATCAAGCTTGGCTTTTTTCCCATTATTTTTAAGTTTCAAGATTCTTTTTTTCACCTTTCTTTTTCCTGCTTTAATCATATATTCCTTTTATGTTGTGACTCCAACTGGCATTCAGTGCTTTATTTAGTCTTTTTCTTTCAAACTATTCTATATTTTATAAAAAGCTTTGATCCCTTACCTTGATCCCTTATAGGTACTTGGTTATATGTTACATGGTTATTAATATAGAATATCATAATAAATAAATTATTAATTTTTTTTATGATTGTCATTTGATTTTTTTAACGTATAATTTCGTGTGTATTTGATTCAAATCGATTTTTAGTGCGGTAGGGTATCTAAATTAGTTTTTTTTTTTTTGCGCGAAATGATTAATAAATTTTAAAATTATATTATTTATTGAGTTTGGAATGGGCTATAGGTTTTAATTTTTTTAGGACATCCAATCCGGTTGTATCGAAAACCTGGTACTCTAACATTAATCATTAATATATAATATGTACTATATTATTATTTTAGCATCAAAATTATATTATAACATGAGTGAATTATTATTTTTTATTGTTTGTGTGTTTTTGTTATCTTTGCGATATTTTTTATTCATATTCAATTGTATTTCAAATAATATCAAATTATTTATATTGAACAAAGGTAAAAATATGAATTAAATTTAAAAATTATTTTAAGATATACCTATGATAAAAAATTATACTTTATTAAAAATTTAAATAAATACAGTATTTTAAATAATAATGATAAAAAATTATAAAAAAAAAAATTCAAAGACCTTGTGATTGGTAAACTTCCAAAACACATCATATTATATTAAAATAAAGACTTCAAAAAGACATCAAATTAGTTAAAGTATATTATTATTTCATATATTATTATGTAGAGGACCAAATTAGTAGCACCAATTTTCTCTAAAACCAAAATATAATATACATATATCATAACAAGCAAGTTCTAATAATTAAGTTTCTTAACTAAATCAGTAAACAATAAACTTTATTTTTTTCATAAGGATCCAAAGCATGGGAATTGGTGGTTAGAACTTGGGAATGGAGTTCTAGTAGGGTACTGGCCTTCATTTTTGTTCAGTCACTTAAGAAGCCATGCAAGCATGATTCAATTTGGAGGAGAAATAGTGAACACAAGATCATCAGGAGGAGGCCATACAACTACTCAAATGGGAAGTGGTCAATTTGCAGAAGCAGGGTTTGGAAAAGCAGCTTATTTTCGAAATCTACAAGTTGTTGATTGGGATAACAATTTACTCCCTCTAAATAATCTTCACTTGTTGGCTGACCATCCTACTTGTTATGATATTAGACAAGGTAGAAGTGATGTTTGGGGTACTTTCTTTTACTATGGAGGACCTGGAAGAAATGCTAGGTGTTCATGATTTTCTATTTTCAATTTTGGGTTTATTAATTTTATTATTTGGTTTACTAGGGTTTTGTTTTTTTAACAAAGAAATATGTTTTTTAGTGATAGGCTTGATTAGTTTTTTCTTGGATGTTTTGTAAATCGGATGTAATACATATTGTGTAATGAGTAATGATAATCAAGTGTGTGCGTTTTGTGGTGTTTATTATTTTAATATTTGTATGGATCAAGAAGTTGTAGTTAAAATTGAAAAAAGAAAAGGAGAGCCAAGGGGGGAATCAGACAAAAATATATAATTAATATAATATATTATCTTAGATGTGAAAACAATAAACGGTAGTAGTATTAAATATGGACTTTGAGAAATGGACTATCTTAAAGATTCAACAGTTTTTTTCATATTTTATATTTGTCAGAGTTTCATTTAAAACTACACAGACGACTAAGTTATTTTGAGTATCAAAACAGTAAGCTATATTAAATCTTGTCATCGATTTCAAAATGGAAAGAAAATATATGATATACTGCTATTGTAATTTTAAAAATGACATAAAATAATATTTTGATATTATATATATTGATATTTGTTTATTTATAATTTATAATAAAAACATGAAATGAATGGTGAATTAAAATTTAATATAAATATTAAAATAAAATAACTTTAGAAAATTAGACAGAATAGAAAAAATTATGGTGAAACTTCATTTTAAACCGACCCAACGGATTCATTCGTTGTTTTACTATAAAATCGTAACAAAATATATAATTTATGAGACTGATTGATTTTGAAATTTAAAAATGTATATTGGATATAAGAATAGACTTAGTCCTATTGCAAAAGAGGTAAAAATATCATTTTTAATTTTTTCTTTCTTTCAAAATATGTAAATTACAAAACAAAGAGCGTCAAAAGTAGTCATATCATGAGGTTTACATAAAAAAGCTGGTGGAAGCCAATGAACCTAATTTGGATTAGTATAAGAAAATCAAATTTACAGTTAGAAACATCACAAATTCTGAAAGTGTAAACAAATTCAACGATAATATTAGTTTTGGTTTCAAGCGCAGGATTAACGAAACACAATCAGGATGAGCATTTAACCTTAGCTAATAAGTATATTATAAGTAAATAGTTTGGTATGGACCATACTATAAAGGAATGATGAGGTATTCTACTTATTCCAGACTAGACGAGCCCACCCGCCACAAGGAACATATTGACGAATACCATGCTAGGTATCTTTAATGGTAAAATTAACATTTCATTTACTAGGTATCTATCATTGCATGTCTTCCCAATATGGGATGAATGAGGAAGGTCACAAATGAGTTTGCTAATTTTTAAACAATTGGTGTAATTTATAGCACTACTTGTTTTGATATAATTCGAAAGGCCATAACGAGCAACCATTAGTAATAATATCATACACCTTTATATTATTGTTCAGTCTAGAGTCACGACTAATATTATGACCGTATTGGTTGATGAGTGAGGTGAGGAGTAGCCCAAATCAGACGATAGAGAAGTAGATGTCTCGTTATCCACTTTAACCTTATAAAGATGAATAACTAAAAGCTTTAGGCAATTATTTTTTATTACATGCCAAGGAGGGCGATGATCCCAAAATAGGAGTCCAATGTTATTATGAGATATTTTCAATGTTATTTAGTCTCTGTATACAAGTATGAACCAATCCATTGTAAATATTATTATATGAGATTTCCAATGTTACTTCACCTTTGCATATAAGTATGAACCAATCTGATCTCCGCACTATTATAATATTGTCCAGTTTTGGCCCAAAAGCCCGTAACTTTTTATTGGTGATTCACTCCCAAAAGATCTCATACTAGCGGAGATATGTCATTCTTATATACCAATGATATTTATCATGTTTATCCACACTTTCACCTCCGCATAAAAGTATGAACCAACCCGATTTCCGTACTATTATGATATTATCCATTTTGGAACCAAAAACCCGTAGAGTTTTGATTTCCGTCCACTCCAAAAAGACTTCATACTAGTGGAGATATGTCCATACTTATATACTACTTATTTATCTCATGTTTGACGGATGCGAGATTTTTATCGTATTCTAAAAATTCAAATAATATGATTTTCAACCAAGGCTAAGAAATTTTGGTTCCATATCCTAATAAGATATATGTTTGTTCTTTATCATAAAAAACACCATCCGTAAAATTAAGACACTCATTATGTAGTCAATTTGTTATCAGTTAGACTCGTGATCAAACTTGTATTTGTAAAGCATTCAAACATCATTGGATAATTGGCATATTATAAGCATATTTTTTCCTCTTCCAATTGCAGTATACTAATTTGATGTTCTAGTAAGATATATGTTTGTTCTTTATCATAAAAAAACACCATCCGTAAAATTAAGACACTCATTATGTAGTCAATTTGTTATCAGTTAGACTCGTGATCTAACACCATCCGTAAAATTAAAACACTCATTATTAATCAATTTGTTATCAGTTAGACTTGTGATCAAACTTGTATTTGTAAAGCATTCAAACATCATTGGATAATTGACATATTATAAGCATATTTTTTCCTCTTCCAATTGCAGTATACTAAATTGATATTCTAGTAAATTCACTCACTTTACTAACCACAAATAATATATACGTCATACTACATAAAGTTGCATGCATTAAACTAAATATGACTCTAGCGTATTCCAATTGAGCCACAAATCGTCCAATATTTTCACAAATTTAATACTATAATAGTCTAATTGTCTATTTGAAGTTCACAAAACTAAACTTTTCAAGTATTATTTCAAGAGAAAAATAAACATAAATATCCACTTGACTATCTTATTACCACATAATACCTTAAAATTCCATACTACAAATACATTTCTTGACCATGGTTAAAAACCACAAGTAACCATTTTTCATACTTTGAAATAAATTTCTCTTTTCTACTTTTTTGTTTTTTTTATTTTTTATTTTAAAATTTTCATATCTTTCAAACCGTAGTTTGGGAAAAAAATATGAAAGTACCACCCGCTTTGTTTTTTTAAGACGAACAAAACTAGATCCATTAATGATATTTTTTGAATTTTTATTGGGAATGTTTTTCTTCAGTAACATGCAAAACTAGGCATATTCAAACATGCGAGACCAGACATAACCAACATGATCATGCATAAAAAACATACGACACCATGTATAATTAAACATGCAAGACCAGACATAAATAAACATGCAAGACATGTACTACTTAATTATAAAGATGCAAGACCAGGGTTACTTGCTCTGACGAAAAAAATCATCAATAGATCTAGTTTTGTTCGTCTTAAAGAAACAATAATTTATTATGCCTTCTCTCGCATGCTTATTATGCTTGGTCTCGCATGATTTATTATGTTTAGTCTCATATGTTTTTTATACCTGGTCTCATATGTTTTTTATACCTGGTCTCGTATGCTTATTTATGTCCGGTCTCGCATATTTTTTATGCATGGTCTCACATGTTTGGTTATGCCTAGTACCGCATGTTACTAGTGATTTTTTAAATTAAAAAAATAAAATCAATAGATCTAGTTTTGTTTGTCTTAAAAAACAAAGCCGTTGGTACTTTTGATTTTTTTTTCTGAGCTCTAATTTGAAAGATAGATTCGTTTTAATGTGTATTTATGGTATTATTATAAAAATTGGATATTGAATGAGAATTATTTACACAAAATGGGTATCAAATAAGCATACATGATAGTTTGTGTATTATATTGTCATATACTTTGGTTCTGGGTACCCTTGGTGACATATCCGTTATTTCAATATGGTGAGATAACTTAGGGAGTAACTCCGACTATTTTGAATAACTTTTATAGCAACAATTGTGTTCACTACTTCTAATCATTTCATTTTAAAATTAATACAAAAATATTTATGTTTTGATATTCGTGTCACTGTAAACTTTAGAGTATAAATACTTATTTGCATTGTTGTATACTATGTTTGATATAATGACACGATAATTTTTTTTATTCATTTTTAAGCATATGTATTAAATCATATAATTATTTAACAAACATAAATATTTTTGGTTTATTGCTAGGAAATACGAATCTTTTTGGTTATTCCATATAAACCTCATTGTCAACACTTTTTTGCTCATGATTCCGACAACAAAAACATACTTATCTATATGTATTATAAAAAAACTATAGTTAGAAAATAATAAAGAGAATTTGGTGAAAAACGAAAATAACGATACTTTGGTAGAAACATATTTCATATTTTTTGTTGTTACTTATTATATATACACGACTAGTGTTTTATAGTACATTAGTAAACTAAAACTGGTAGAAAATAATAATTATCGACACTCAAGGTATGTTGATTTTTCTCCTAATTACTTTTCTGGTTTTTCAATTAATCTCTTCCCAATTAATATTTAATTAATATTTTGATCTTCCAAATTAATTAATCTCATGGTCTTTCCAATTAAATTTAAATTAATTTCTTGGTAGTTCAATTAATATTCAGTTAATCAATTGGTACTTCTTTAATAATGGTACACTCCACCTCAAGTTAAATAGTCAGATTTCCAATATTCAACTTGCTTAAAATTTTAGTAAAGATGCTTCATGCCACAAGTTTAGTAAAGATAACTACTCGATAATCCTCCAATCTTACAAAAAGAAGTTTAATTGTACCATATTCTTTTTTCCTTTTCTTTTATAAAGTGTTGATCTACTTCCACATGTTTAGTTTTATCGTGGTAAACAAGATTTTCTGGGATATTTATTGCTGATTTGTAATCATACTCTAGTTGACTCAAAACATTTGTTGGAAATCCAGTTTCAACTATTAATTTCTCTATCCACAAGGTTTTCGTTAATCTTTTAGAAATTCCCCGAAATTCTGCCCCAGCACTCGAAAGTGCCACCGCTTTATGCTTCTTACTTATCCATGTCACTAAGTTTCCATCAATTAGTGTAAGGTACCATGATGTAGACCTATTGTCATTTGGATTACCGATCCAATTTATATAAATGTAGGCTTCAAAATGCCCATTTATTTTGAACATAATTTCATTCCTCAGGTGCATTTTAAGTATCATACTACCTTTATGACTGCTTCCATATGATCTAATTATGGTTGGTATATAAACTAAATTATAACCCCAACTGTAGAGGCTATGTCTAGTCCAATATGCTCCAGGTTAATTAGTTTTCCAACTAGTCGGTGATATTTTTGTTTTCTTCTCAGAGATGAACATCTTTGACTATTATGAGCCCATGATTAACTTGCATTGGAGTCTCTACTGGTTTAGAATCAACCATTCTTATTTCTGTAATTAAATCAATAATATACTTTATTTGGATATAAAGATCCATTTGCTGGAATGTAGAAACTCGTTTCCTAAAAATTATTTTAACCCTCATAGACCCTTCCTCTCAAATTATGTAACAAGTTATTTCTTAGCCTTGCAAACTCTTAAGTTCCAATTCTTAATATGATTATTGCATATACATAGATTATTAAACAAGTGATCACGTGACCTCCATTTTTTAGAAACAATGTATGACCATAGTTACGCTGTTTGTACATGTACTTCTTCATTACCACATTAAATCTTCCAAACCATGCTCGTGGGGACTGTTTAAGCCCATAAAATGTCTTCTAAAGTCGACATACTTCTTCTTTGAACCCACAAGAGAATACTGGTAGATCTTCGATAAATAGTTCTTCCTTTAAAACTCTATGAAATAATGTATTGTTACATCGATCTGGTGAAGTGGCCAACTTTTATTTTCTGGAACTAAGAATAAAAATCAAATTATGTCAAAAAAATTTCACTGAAAAAAAGTTTAAGAATAATCAATTTCATAAGTTTGTGTTTACGTTTTTGCCACAAATCGAGATTTGTATCATTTTATGGTTCCATAAACATTATATTTTATAGTGAAGAAACATCTACTTCCGATCGTTTTTTTCATGTTGGAACTTTGAATTTGGGCATCCATTTCGACATTCATCAGGAACCTCCACTTCTTATTTTCGGTTACTTTTTGGGAAGTCTTTGGAATTTTGTAGGTGTAGAGAACTGTAATGAATACCTTGACCTCTTCTGACATGCTCCATCTAACCAAGTTTCCCACATGATATCTGCTGGCTCGAAAAAAATTTTGGGTGAGTAATGTGTAGGTGGCACTTCACGAGTATTCATGCGAGGCAAACTATATATATTTTATGCGGACACTTCTTGGAATAGTGTCTACATTTACATAAGAAACAAGTAAGAGGGAATAAACTGGACTGAGTGGTTCCTTTACTCCTTGTAGGACATCATTATAAGCTTGATCATTGGTAGTTATATAGTCATTGGTCCATTCTATGGATACAATATCTAGAAGGATCGATGAATTTAACCAACCTAGTAAGTCACTTGTGCTCTCCCTCTAAACAGGAGGGTGGGTAAGGTACAATAAATTTGAATCAAAGTCGCAATCCAGGGTGACATAAATATGATGACTGACTCGATTATAGCATTGATACCTTTTTGATAAAGTACGCATGCCACAAAATTGTAAGTACATACAATAAAAAATAAAGTCTATGTTTTATAAAATCAATGAATATAAAGTTAAAAAGCTTTAAAGATTAAAGATGCTTAAAGATTAAATTACTTTTGAATGATTTTAACTTTGAACAATCCTCATTCGTCCTCTATCTATACTTTTAAAATATTTTTAAAAACTAACATAGTTTCAAAAATGACACAACTTCAAAAAATATCATTTTGAACCATTGCATCTCTCTGCTTTCACGTGACAAACAATATGATTAGTCGTGTGTTATCTTGGCACATGTTGTTGCGACAACCATATTTGTCTATGTCTGTTTTCGGGACAAACATGACTCGTCCTTAACTAATCATAGATTTAACATAACAATATACTTAATTCTTCGTGGTAAACCATATTAGCTGTCACGAAAAAAACAACTATTACAAGCATGCTACTTGTAATAGTACGCCACAACGAGGGACTGTTTTTTCGTTATGGAAAACATGTAGTACATAACATAAATATTAGAACATGTGATATATTTAAGGAAATTAATAGTATTCAAACAAGATCCAACTCAGCCCTAACAAAACTCATTAGGTTGAATCCTAGACATCAGCCGAAGTAGTGACCGAAAGTTGGCAAACACCTACCAGAGAAGATGTAGGAGTAATATGAGCTTCAGATCTTACCTTATTTCAAGAACATAGTTAACAAGAAAGAACATAAAATAAATCAATCACACAACAAGAGATTTATTATGCTTTGGATCGTAAATAAATACTACATCCACATAAACTATATATAGAATATATATAAGGTTATAAGAAGATTCAAACACTAAACACTCAATCATTTTTTTTACAAAACTTATTTCTAGGTTTACAAGAAATTCGTGAGTCTCTGAATGTTTATTCAAGTATTTATCTTCTATCTCATTAGACTCTCTACAAAGAGACTTATCGATCTCATGTGTACAATAGCTCGTCTTTTGTCTCGTCTCGCGACGCCTTTACCACCGGATATGTTTTCTCAATTTATAGACTTAAGGTATACCCTAATTCTACAAAAGATGCTCCAGATTAAATCACATTAATCAACGGTTGTAACAAAGCTCTAATAATAAAATAGAAAACGTAATAAATAGGAGATCAAGATGGATAGGAAATCAAATTAAAATATAAGATTCAATTAATATGAAATATAATTAATAAATATAGGAAGACCAAAATAGGAAACCACTTTAAATAGGATATTCCTAGCAAATTTAAAATGCCCAGTTTGATAAAAAAGTTAAGCCCAACTCCAGTTGATCAAACATAACATTTTAGTGACATCGATAAATTGCTTCGGTCTAAAACATATGCTTTAGTATAGTTTTCTTCAGCTATGCTTAACTCTTAGGTTCCGCTAGACTCTTTGTACACCTAAGTCAAGTTGAGTGTCCAGTCACATAGAGAGTTAGTGATTCAAACTGAATGGATCTGATCATCTAATCTAGCAACAATACTTAGTTCTAGCTATATGCACCTAGTTCGAGTGTCATCAATCAACTCGAGCTTTAAACCTTAGTTATAGTCTTCGGTATCCAGTCCGAGGTTTAGCATCCAGATTTAACTCTAAGTTACAGTCCATAATACCAAGTTACAACTTACGTACCAAGTTACATCATTTTACAGCAATTTAAGCCTTTGAAAGTGATCTTACCACCATCATTTTGAGCATATATATAATAATTCTCAACCTAGGATCACAGTGGTACCGATGTCCATTACCATGTTGCTCCAACTACTCATCAAAGTTAAACTATCCATATGCACGCTTGTAATGATCGATTCTCATGCAGTCCACAAAATCTATCAAGGCGATCCTCCCCAACAGACCAATATCTCAACCTTCTACATTCGATAAAGCGTTAATAGCATCCGTCTATCTTATCCAAAGATTAATTGAGTAACACTCGATAGTTGCTCCAATATTTGAAAATATGAAGCCATTAACCCATCAAAATTTAGGGCAAGACCCAAACCCAACAATGGTTGAACTTTATTTACAAATGTCGAGCTCAAACCCAACTTGAAAACAACTTTAGCAAATATATCCTCATCTCCACCCTTATGTTTAAACTCCATCTCAACTCCAACTCCACGTCTAACACCTATTACATCTCCATGATGACTAAAGGTCTAGAGGCTCGTGTTAATAATGATAATTGTCCGAACAACTCCTTCACTTAGCTTATTATACTTTCTATCTTTCAGAAGCATAACCTTTACTCTAAGTAAGTTACATCACATTTTCTCAGCGATACTATGCTTCGAGGTACTCTTTATGATTTTGTGCCTAGACATACCAAATTTAGAACAATAACTAGTAAATGGTCAGTTCATTAGTACTACATCATTTTTAGTCTAAAACCTCTTTAGGTACTTCCCATGTTCGATTTTTATTTTCTTCGACAAGCCTAAAAAACCTCTAGTCAAATCCCAATAGACCCATTCCCAATAGTAGATGCCGCTTATACTACAGACTCATCCAAAACTAAAACACCATCAATCCTGCTAGCCTCCATAACAACATGTGAGTCTTGCAAGACCCTAAGTCTACCATCTCCACCCTTATACTCAAACCTTTCCTAATCTAACATACATATAAACATAATGTTATGTTTAAGTTTAGGGACATATCTTATATTTGTTAAAACATTTTCCAGTCTAGTAGACATCTTAGATCTATTACTCATCATTCCTTTCATTATTCAACACACATGATTCCCCAACATGACTTACCACCTTCAAACACTTAAAATTTTTCAAACCAATGCTTGTTGGAAAACATATTAAATATCTCTATATAATCAAGAATTCGCTTATTATTGTATCTGCAAGAAGAAACTACTAGCCTATCAACATATTCATAATAATCTGAGACATTCCCAACATCTCAAGTTTTATCCTTTAAATAACTATATGCATTTATCCTCTTGGTGTAGCTCCTTCAGATATTGCATTCTTTCTGAAAATACCAACATTTCATCTTAGAACTAATTTTTATTTTGAATTTACCCGTCTAGGATTTTCACTCACACTAAGTCTATCAACGGCCGAATGGTTCTTCATAATCAAATTCATTTGAAGATCTTTCAAGTTTAAATTACTCTTCACCTCGACCATCGTGATGGACTATTTACCATAAAGTATGATGTGAGCAAAATGCTCATACACTTTCGGTAGGGATATCAAAAGGATAATTACTTGATCATCATCTTATACCTTGATGCTAACTGCATTTAAGTTAAGAATGATTATATTAAAATCTTCCAAATGTCTTCAGATCTCCTTTCTACCATCTATATACAACGTGTAAAGATGTTTCTTCAGGTACACTTATTCGCCAATTTTTTTCCATGTAAATAACTTTATAATTATTCCATATCCCTATGACCGATGACTCTTTAAACACCTCTCAAAGCACCTCTTCTATGTGCTCCATATCAGCACAATCTAGGCCTTGGACATCACCTCGACAATAAAATTCTCTACATCATTCTGTCCAACAGAACAAAATATTTTTATATGTACAAAAAATGCTTTAACTTTAATTCGCCATAGATTAAAATCCTTATCTTCTGTGATAATCTGAAAGTTAAACTTAATGGGATCCATCATTATGATTGTGCTTGATTTTAATCCAAGATTCGCGATCTTTCTTTTTCTGCTTTGTCTTCTGCACTAACAACATATATTGATTTCAGATCTCCATGTTTGCCACACCACTTTTTAGTGAAATAAAAATATCCAAATAATTCAACTCTAATAAGACACACTAGGCTGAATCCTAGCCACTCAACCGAAGAAGTGGTCCACAGTTGGTGAACACCTACCCGATAGGTTATAGGGGGTAATAATAGGTTATACTCTTACCTTGTTTCAAGAAAAAAATTAACAACAAAGAACGTAAAGTAAATCAATTACACAACAAGAGATTTAACGTTGATCATACCGTGAAGAAATCCTACATCCGCAAGTAACATGCATTATTTATATATAAGAGGTTACAATAAGACTCTCAAATACTAAACACTAAATCACTCATTTATTACAAAATTCTCTTATGAATTTACAAAGAATATGTGTATATTAGAATGGTTTATTCAAGTGTTTATTTTCTATCTGACTACATTCTCTACAAGCAGACTTGCCAATATTTTTTGTACTGTCGCTCGCCTTTTATCTCGTCTCACCACGCCTTTACCACACATCATGCTTCCTCTATTTATAAAAGTAGGATAAAATCCTAATTCTTTAACATACGCTCCATATTAAATCACATTAATCAACGATGGTAATACATTTCTAATCATAAAATAAAAAAACCTAATTAATAGAAAATCCGCATTAATAAAAAATCTAATTAAAATAGAATACCTAATCAATAGAAAATTTAAGTAATATAGGAGGTCCAAAATATGAGACTAAATTAAATAGGAAATCCCAACAAATAAAAGAAGCCCAACTCGATCAAGAACTTAAACGTAGCTTCATTAGATGAAACACAACATTTCCGTGACATTGACAAACTGCTTTGGTCCAACTTGCTTTGGTCCAACACATATGCTTCGGTCCAGCTTGCTTCGGTTATGCTCAGGTATAAGGTTCCAGTAGATTCTTTCTACACCTAAGTCTAGTTGAGCATCCAATCACATAGAGAGTCAACTGTTCCAACTGAGCTCATCCGATCACATTACTCGATCTACCACACATATTTTCAGCCATTCTAATTCCAGTGTCGGCACGCACTTCAGACTTCAGCTATTAGTTTCCATTTTCGGCATTTAATATTAATTTCAACGTCCAATTTCAACTTTAAATGATATCACACCATATTATAATATTCGACAATAAATTAAATATCCGACAAATCTATATTTAACAAATATGCCTTAAACTATCTTGTTTTGACACATTCTTCACGTTTTCATAACATTTTGTTAAATATAAGTTTTATTACCTTAAATATTATTTCTTTCAATTTTTGTTTATCATTTCCACATATATTTTAATATGTGATCCATTTATTTAATTAAATTGACACCCTAAATGAATTTAAAATTGTTTCAAACAACGCTTTAAAAATTTAACAAATTTACCATCAAGTTATTTGTGACCCTAAATTGCATTTCACATATTCAATATATAGAAGTCGTAGTGAATATATACAAATAACAAAATAAACAACCATATATGTATCGGATCGATGTATGGTGACAAAATAAGTGACTCGAGGGAAGAAAAAAACAAAGCTAAACTAGACTTGGGAATGGTGGTCAAATGAAACAAATGTATACTCTTATATCGCAAGAAACCTAACAAAAAAGTCTTTGCATTTATAACAACATCGAAATCTAAAGAACGTGTTCGTGGGGTTGCACTTGCATGTAAGAAAACAAGCTAAACTGATTATATAAATAGTATACTAGTACCATAAGAAAGAAGCTTCTTTGCGCAATTGTTGGATGAGATGGGAAGGGAAGCATCTATATCTTGCTTCCATGCTTGGACCAATTTTCAAGTAGTACTATTTAAAGATTTAAATAGCAAATCTTAAGGAGTAAGTTATAAATATGAATAGAATTAGTCATCAAACCAACTTGGAAGTCTCAATTCTTGACCCTTCCTCCATTCAAGGCTCTTCTTCCAAACTAAACTGCCATCACATTTATTGCAATCAACATATTGTATCTCCCAGGGGTTGTTACATATTTTTGTTAATTTTAAATCAAACCAATAATTTAAAAATAGATCAACCATACAAGTTTTATACAAAATGAAATTTATTAATAGGATATAAATTAAGTTTGGCCATTATTACGACATCAGGCTCTTTCTTCTTCTTACCCTAACCCGAATCAAACTCAATTTATTTTAGTTAGATTCGAAAATAAATCCACTAATTCAGCATAACACTGAAATGATTTCTCAGTTCATTTTTTAATCGAAAATTTAACCGAAACAAATTTGTTTATAATATTTTATAAAATTTTAAATATTTTATAATAAAATTTTCACACAATAATACTAATATAATAACATCCATCGAATGACATGAAACAAATTATAAAATAATGAGGTTAAAATTTAGATAGATTATATTATATAAATAAAAAACTTTTATAACGGCTCTAAAATAATAATATGTTTGTTTACTATATAAATAACATCATCTATTTTCTTTCATAACTCTTTTTATATCAAAGTGTGAGATCAACATAGAGCCAAATTATGATGGTTGTTTCAAGTTATCTCATTTCAATTTCTAAATTTTTGTTTTTCACTCTTACAATTTTTTTATTGGTTGTTGGATTTTCGATCTCAAAACTTTATCTTTTTACAACGACACCATTCTATGCTAATAGTAAGTTCTTATAAAATCTTCATTCGATTAATTTTGTTATCAAAATAATTGCTTTGATTTTCTCATGAATTTCTTTTTAACCTATTTTCTTTTTAGGTTTACAAATATTGTTTATAGGCAACCTACGTATTTATTGATTCATGTGTATATCAATAAAAAACATCTAAATTCTTCAGATAATCGATTTTGTACAAGTTTACAGGGGGCAAAACTAAATGATATTTGGTAGAAGAAAATGAAAAAACGTAAAAAAAAATTGGCTACATGCTGATTGGTGTGGATTATACTAATCCTTATAATTATTACATTTACCGTAGGAATTGGTGTACAATATATACAATCACGTACATCTTAGTGATCCATGAACGTTCAAAAATTATGTTATAAGATAAAAGACTATCTAGCACCATGGAAAGACATTACACTTTCTTTTTGCACTCATTTTGTTTCAAAATACATATAATTTTAGCTCGCCGAAATCGATTTCTTGGCTTCATTGAATATTTTTAAGAATATCTCAGAGGACAATAGTGGTGTTATGTCACAAATATGATCATAAGTCTTTTTAAGAGGTTATTAGATGACCTTTTTGTATTATTCATGATTATTCTGATTTATATCTAAACGATCTCGACAATGATGATTAATGCATCTTTGTGGAGGCATACTACCCATCACGGCATCATCGTTGAAGTTGATGAAAGGGTATGAATTTGGATAAAATTGGAACAAATTTTACCATCCGGAGCGCCAAAACTTTGGGTGCTGTTTATCGGGGCTCGGCCATAGGTGCTAGTGGTTGAATTATTATGTTCACTCGAGATTGAGTAGTTGGTGGATGAGCTCTACCCTTTATAAATTCAAGATGCTTACCATCCTTGATGAGGTTTTGTATTTCGTCCTTTAAATATTTTCACTCCATTATGTTATAATCAATATCATAATGCTACTTAGAACTTGTTCCAATTTCTTTATTCTCTTGAGGTCACGTCATGTATGGTTTTTAAAAATAGAACCCTTTGTGGGTGTTATATTCTCGTTCCCGTTGTTTTGGTTCTTGTAAGGGGTTGTTAGTGCAATGATTTAGTAACATGTTTACCAGTTTGAATTAGAGCAACACAGAGAGGTTTGGATTGCACATAAGCTGAAGGGATGAGGAAAATCATTTGGACTTCCTGAAATTCTCATATGCATGGTTTGTTCAACCTTAATATGCTACTTGAACTAAGCTAAGAATCAACTTAATGTTAGATGTTTGCAGTTTATAATGTATTTGACCAAAAGATCAAGGAAGGTGCCTTGCATGTCGGTGATACATCGTACAAGATCATAACAGGTTTTTAAACTTTTCTTGATTTTAACAAAGCTTTGTATAATCTCACAAGCTTTTATTAAGCTGCTCCTTACAATGAATGATGTAACCCAAGTCCTCCCGAATTGACTTGATTATCATAAATTGATATATGAATATTATATAGAGTGCTTCAAAAGTATGAATTGACCCCACAAGTAACTGACTGAACTATGTTAAAGCGCCACCTCAGAAGATCATCAAGAAAGCTCAAAAATGACTTTATCACATCACTTGAACGACATCATCTTGTTTTGAAATATTTTGATAGGATAATCCAGGTCAAATATTATATCGTACTTATCCATCCAATATTGATTGAACTTATAAGGTAGATCTCTTGTAAATATTTATGGTGCTAATGAGGACACGATGATATTATACTTCATACTATGACCTAATGATTAGACGCACCCATGATATATGGTTTTATTATATAAATATGTACTTCGTATGGCCCAGGCCACTACATGCCTACTTGAAGCATCCCAAAGCTTAATAGAGGTTTCAATGGGAATGTTGGATAACTTAAATGCCCCTTTTTTCCTCTGCTACTGAGCTCACATTGGTGATGGCTTATATGTGTTTGAGTCATTAAATAAAAATGAAATAAAAAAATCACTTGAATCTAAATATCTATTTTCTCATATGTTCATAGAGATGTCGGGCCCTTAAAACCTCCTATGAGGAGGTCTTTTGTCATGATAAATAATCGTAAAGAGGGTTGGTGAGGTTTATTTTCGTCTGAGGGTAAGTTTGTAATTTTTGTTTAGAGTTTTGTGGAAGATTGTAAGTATTTAATGTTTGAGTAGAGAGTAAAGGGAGAATTAAGCAGCCTAGTTATATTTAATTTTCATTACCCTCATTTAATGTTGGTGGTTGGGTATTTATACCCTTACATCTGGGCCTTATGGGCTTTCGGGTCATGTTTAATGGACTCGGGTCAAGTTCAAGGACCCATGAGCTCTTAGAAGAAGAGCAGGCAGCTTAGTCAAGAAATGTTTAGGTTTTAAGTACTTTAGTTCTTGTTCGAACAGTCCAATGGGTGAGGTGTTCGAACTGCCCTGTCCGGTTAGGTAGTTTTTGTCCGAACTGTCCCTGTCCGTAATGGTAACAGAATCCGGACTCATCAGTAGCCCCTTTTTTAGGTGTTTGTTCAAAAACCTTTGTCAAAACCTGAAAAACAGTCTGTTGTCAGTGATAGTTTCATCCGGACAGGTCTTCCGAACCGTGTTATGGTTTTATCCGGACTGAAAAAAGCTCTTTGAACCTGAACGGTTTTTTGCCAAAGTTCATGGGACACGTGTCTCACTTTGGTTTTTTATTTTAGCCGTTTTTTCACCTTGAATTTCGCACCCACCTTCTCTGAAAAGAAACCTCTTCATTAATGAAGGTGATATCAGCACCGTCTCTTAATCATTGCAAATCCTTTCGAATTCTCCTAGGAATCAAAACTTCTTTTTTGGGGTTTACTATAAATTAAAACACTTTTCCACTGTTTTACTATCACTTTCATTCTCACTTTGCTAATTTTCAGAGCTTTCTCTCTCAAACACAAGTTCTTTACTTTGGTTGTTTATGTTCACGGCTAGGAACGCTTTAATCAGAGGCGGGTGGCTCAATCTATCTGAATTAGAAAGCACAAAAAGTTGAAAGGGAGAAGCGCATTGCATCAGGCTTACCTACTTCTCCCATCGACAAACCAGCAACTTCAACTACAGAGCCTGACCAGGGTTCATCTTCTACAAAGAGTGTCAGACCGAAGAGATTGTTTCAAACCAGCCTTACCCCTATTGTCTCAGGTGCATCGGTTCAAGAGTCAGAACCCACTGTTGAACCAGGCATAACAGTTACTAGTTTTAAAAAACCTTCCCGTTCTTAGCCATAGGGTCAGATGCTGATACTTCTCCTAACAAACTGGTTGATCGAAGAAAAGGCCGGCTGGTCAAAGGGCATACTTCCAAAGGCACCCCTTCGAAATCAGGTGCCAAGGATAGCAGTACAGGGTCAGAAGCATCCATTAAAGTGCACAAGGACAGGCTGTCCGGTCCGGAGGCTACTGGCTCAAGCCCCCCGAAGAGAAACCTCCACATCAGAGCCCCAACTGGAGGCTAGAGTCCAGGAGAGTACTGAAGCTCATCAGTCCGGAGGTCAGGCTGAACCAACTCCAAACCTCCCCCTCATCAAGACAACTGAAAACCCTTCCTCAATAATGGAGGAAATAATGGAGGATTCTATTGAAGAGGCTCCATTCGAGTCCGAACCCTCCGGACATACTAGTGATGCTGCTGCTGCCAAAAAGGATAAGGCCAAAGAAAAATTGTGCCTTAGGCACCCAGACCTGCCAGAGATCCTCGAAGGAAAAGTTGGACCTTGTTTCCATAAGGTCAGTGTTAAATATCTTCTCGCTCTACAAAAAATCAACTATGCTTTCATCCATATAGCCGAGTTGGGCCGGATGCGTACGGAGTGGGGGATTCCGGAGAATGTGAAGATAAGAATCCCCATAGACCCCGAAACCCCAATAGATTACAGACTCAGTGAAATAGTCATCTTCACTGAGCTTTTTAACTGGGGTTTAAGGTTCCCCTTGGATCCGGAAATAGTTAGGTATTTCCATCTTATCAAGCTCTGTCCCAGTCAACTAAGCCCCAACGCCTGGTACACACTTATGGCATGCATCATGGCCTCCAGGGTCTCCGGGATTCCTTTACCAATGGAGGAATCCGCAGCTGTGGCCAGTCTCTGCAGAAACCACCACATTCCCTTCTATCACTTCAACATGGGTGATAATTATAAAGCAGTGGATGATCTGCTTGAATCAGAGAGAAATTGGAGGATTCAATTCCTGTTCGTGAGTGACGCTTGGGAGAATGGGAGGAGAATCAAGACTGGAGTCAACCCAAGTCTCCTCACCAGCAGATGGAGGAGTGATCGTAAGTGTTCTACCTTACATTTTTCTTTTTACTTTTATCAAATTTGCCTAAACTAACTGGTCTTATCTTTTGTCTTAACAGAACTGCCCAAAGACTTTAATGACTACCTAAATTCCGGGCAGACCACTTGTACCAAGATCAACACTTGGGCTGCTGAAAAGTGGGGGAACCGGTTTCATGATGCTTTTACAGGAGGCAATTTTGCAAGGTCTCACCTCTGGAACACCACTGGCCGGAGGGACTTGACATGGGAAGAACTCACCACTCCACCCCATCCGGATGTAGTCCTCAAGAGAACGCATGCACCGGACGGGTCATTATACTTGCCAGGTCGAGCCAAGGCCCCGAGCAAAATGAAAGGCAAAAAGGGGAAGGGCAAGAAGGTTGCAGGTGAGGCTAACCCTGCCGAGGTGGAGGAGGCTGCTCCAACAAACCCAGAGGGGCCAGCCCCCAACCAGATTGATGCTGCTCTGCTAGAAGTGGTAGAGCATGAAAGTTCTAGGGAAGAAGTTCAATCCCCAAACCCCCAAGGGTCCTTAAGAGAGACAAAAAACGGGGAGCAGAAAGTAAGGGCACAGAGGCTAAGAAGAAAAAGACCTCCAGGGGTGATGAACTTTCTCTCCGATCTCCGGAGCCTCTCCCCCCTGTAGATACTACTGATCCAACACGAGCAGAAGAGATCCCTGGTGATTTTCAAACCGATGAGGTTGGAGGAGGAGACCTTAGCATTGATGGTGTTGACATCACCGGGCTTGATGGACTTGGTGACTATTTTGCCAACCTCCCCAGAGACAATTTTGCTGGGCCTTACCTCCCTCCGAGTACTTCGAACATCGTCACTTTTAATGGTAATACTTTTACTGTTTCAAGTGAAAGGGATATTATAGCTCACTCCATATTAAGTAATGTTCAGCCAGTGCTTGATTCGGAGAAACAAGTTCGAAGTCAGGCAGATACTATCAAAGATCTCAAATCTGACAAAGAGAGACTGTCCGATGATCTTCTTACTGCCACTCAACATGCTGACATTCTGAAGGGAGAAAATGAGGATCTAAAGAAGATCCAAGAGGGGTGGATCACAAAGGTTGCCACTTCAGAAGACACTATCAAAGAGCTCCGGGAGAAGCTGTCTGGATTGGAGAAAGATCTCACCTCTTCGAAAGAGGAGGCAAAGACCAAGGACCAAGTCATCCACAACTTAACAAATGACAAGATCGCGCTCGAGAACACAGTGTTCAAGGCTGCAGAGGAGAAAGCACATCTTCTAAGGGAATAAGAGGCCAAGATTCAGGACAAGATCGATGCTTATGCCAACAATGGAATAGACAGTCAAGAAGAAATGTATGCCAAGGTGAAGTCAGACATGGTCTTGCTTTTCCATGAGAAGTTTCCGAAGAGGAATCTGGGAAACTTATGGAGTTTTGTAGAGTATCCAGACCTTCCCTTCCACACAATGGCCGAAGGTGACAGGTTTGATTTCTCCAGTGCATCCTCATCTGACGACGAAGAGAACACCGGGGAGAGCCCAAACGAGGAGGAAAACGATCCTAAGAAGAAGAAGAAGACAGATGAGGCTGAGCCATCTTCAAAGGCTCAGTCTTAGAATTTGAATTATCTTTTTATCTTTTATGTTATCTGAACTAAAGTCCTTGGAAGGCCAAGGCATTTTTGTAATTGTGTCCGGTATTCGACCGGATAGATCTTTTGATTTGTCTGACAATTTAAAAGTCCTTGGAAGGCTAAGGCACTTAGGTTATTTCAATGAATATCCTTGTTCTGCACAACTCTTGCATGCTTTCATAGTTTGTTTTAATTTTGGTGGCTAGTGTTTAAATAGCCCTTAGTTATTTCATAAGCATTCTAAAGTGAGAGTGTTTAAATTCTCTGATGACAAATGTTTAAGTAGTCATCAATTCTTTAATTCAACCCGGATGGTGTGACAAAAAAATAAAGTAAGAACACTTCGAATTTTTTGAAGAAGGCATCAAATTTCATTAAAAAGCCCGGACACCTCATTAAAACCTCCCCGTGCCACCAGGGTATGAAAGAGTATGATAAAACCACGAGCCTTGTGCTTCATTTTTCTTGCTAGTGATTTATCCGGAGGCAAGATGCCATCAAAGAGGTACTGCAGGAGGGGAAATCTCTAATCTTGAGGTTGTTTCATCTGTACTTCGAAAATTTCTTCCTCTTTACCCACATTAAGTTGAATGGAAGGGCTCTCCAGTACATGGATCCAAGGATATGACTCAGTGTATGATATGGTTGCCAATGAATGTGCTAGTTCATTCTCTGCCCGGGGTATATGCTCATAAACAACGCTTTTGAACTTAAGTGCCTCATTTTTAAGAAGAAGTAAGTACTTCACTAGTTGCTCCTTTTTGGCCTCAGATTGACCTTGCGCATGGTGGATAAGAAGCTGGGAATCACTCATCAGCTTGACCCTTTTGGCCCCACAAATATAAGCTAACTTTAAACCAGCTATAGCTGCTTCGTATTCAGACTCATTGTTGGAATCTTTAAAAGCAAAACATATAGCCTGGCACATCTTGTCGCCATACGGAGAAGTCAAACATACCCCTGCACCACATCCTATAGTACTTGATCCACCATCTGTCCGGACGAGCCAGACCTTTTTATCTTTCATCTCAGTAGTTTGCTCCGTATCCCTATCAGAGTGGAATTCAACTAAAAAATCAGCCACAACTTGGGTTTTGATTGCTGTTCGAGGAGCAAAATCAATATCAAAGTCCCCCAATTCCACTGACCATTTAGTCATTCTACTTGAAATGTCTGCCTTTTGAAGGATATTCTTCAATGGAAAAGATGTCCGGACGATAATAGGATGAGCCTGAAAATAAGGCCTAATCTTTCTTGCAGCAATTACCAAGGCTAATGCTATTTTTTCGAGCTTTAAATAGCGTTTTTCTGCATCTATCAAGCTCTTGCTGATGTAGTACACCGAATTGGGGTAATTATCCACCTCTCTTACCAATATAGCACTGATGGCACAACTTGAAACTGCCAAGTATACGAAGAGTGTCTCTCCATCAACAGGTTTAAATAAAGTCTTGGGGGAGGACAGATGTTTCTTAATCTCATTGAAGTCCAGTCAAATCCCTTTGCACCCTTTTAAGTTTGAAAAATGGGGCACCTCTATCCGAAGACCTTGAGATGAATCGGTTTAAAGCAGCCAACCTCCCATCCAATCGTTGTACTTCTTTAACATTCCGAGGAGGCTCCATTTGGAATAAAGCATTACGCTGGTCCGGATCGGGCTGTATTCCTTACTCACTTATTATATAGCCTAGAAATTTTCCGGACTGTACTCCGAACACATACTTTTCTGGATTTAGCTTTAAATTTACTTTTACTAAGTTAGCAAAAGTTTCTTGGAGGTCTGCCAAGTGTAGTTGTTCATCCATACTTTTCACCATCATGTCATCAATGTATACTTCCATATTTCTTCCAATTTGATCAGCAAAGGCTTTGTTCACCAATCTCTGATAAGTAGCTCCGACATTTTTCAATCCAAAAGGCATCACCTTGTAGGAATGAAGACCCCTGTCAGTAACAAACGTGGTATGCTCCTGATCGTTCGTATCTACTTGAATATGATTGTACCCGGAGAAAGCATCCATGAAGGATAGTAGCTTATTCCCAGAAGTGGAATCTACTAGCTGATCAATCCCGGGGACTGGATATAAATCTTTTGGGCAAGCCCTATTGAGATCTCTGAAGTCAATGCACATACGCCACTTGCCATTTTTCTTTTTCACCAAGACCGGATTGGCAGTCCACAAAGGATATTGAGACTCTTTTATATGCCCCATTTTTGTGAGCCTGTCAACTTCTTGAACAATAACATCAGCCTTTTCCTTGGAAAATGCCCTTCTCTTTTGTACCACAGGTGCTATGTCTCTCCAAATGGATAGGTGATGCGATATAATATCTGCTGGAACCCCAGTTACATCAGCATTGCACCAAGCAAAAACATGCTGATGGTCTTTTAGAAACTTCAACATTCTATTCTTCAGTTCAGACGGTATTTTGGACCCTATCTTAACACTTGTCCTTCTTCTAAAGAATGTGTTTCAACTTCTTCAACCGGTATCAATACTCCAAGGGTCTCTCTGGGGTCATCAATTTAACCCTCACCCCCAGAAACCCCTCAAACTGCTATTCTTCGTTGATACGAACTGCCCCCAACGTCCGTGGAGCCAGTGCTGTAGCATAATACTCTCTTGCAACCTTTTGACTACTTTGGACAACTCCCACTTGTCCTTGAACAACATATTTCAAACATTGGTGGACTGTCGAGGCCACTGCATGCATCCTAGAGAGCCAAGACCTCCCTAAAATAGAATTATAACAAGTGGGACAATCCACCACAATAAAAAGTATCCTGACCATCTTCTTGAAACGGCCTTTTCCCAACAAAACTTCCTCTTCGAACTCTCCGATCACATCTGCTGAGCTCCCAGTGAAACCCACAATTGATCTGTCCGAACGCTGAATTACGGCTGGATTTTTCATCTTTTTGTAAGTGGTTAAGAAGAGGATATTGGCTGAGCTTCCAGTATCCACCAAGATTCGTCTTATGTCATTTCCCCCAATGGATGCTCCTATGACAACAACATCTTCATGAGGGCCAGCTATATCCCTTAAGTCATCTTCATCGAAAACAATGAAGGGAAATGGAATTTGTGATTGATAGGAGGTCATGCCTCCTTCTAGCTGGGTGGCTAAAGTATGAACGTGCCTCTTCCTTGAAGAAGCAGTAGGAGCTGTCATAGTATCCCCTCCGAAAATTGTAAGTGACTCAAAAAACTTAATAAGTCTGGAGACCGTTTTACAACATTCCTCAATGACACCCACTCTATTTCGAGTTGGATCAGGATCCAAGTATTCTGATTCTACATCAAATCTTTCGATTATAACCATAGCTCCCTCCGGAGCAGCATTGCTTGGACTAACCCGATGAGCATTATCAGACCTATTTCCTCCTCTTCTTTTGACATATGCCCCCAGCTTTCCTCTTTCAATCAAGTTCTGAACTTCTTGTTTCAAGGCTATACAATCGTCAATGGTATGGCCAGTATCATTATGGTACTGACAGAAAGAGTTGTTACAATGTTCCCTAGGAGATTGCAGTGCGGCCGACCTTTTATAGTGCACTTCTTCCTTTGTTTTATCATAAATGGTGGCCACACTTTCTTTTAATTCTGCAAACCACTCCGGTTGAACCCAAGGCCCTCTCTTATTTCTAGATTGTTGACTCTAGGCAGGTGCAGCTGGCTGAGATTGAGCTTTAGCCCTGTTATGCCCCTGTCCGGTCTCCCTTGCCTTGTTCCCGGACTGATTTTGGTTGGGGTTTGGTGCAACCGGGGTAGACCTCACCTGCCTGTGCACCCTAGTTTTCTTTGTTTCATCAACATTGATTTGCTTTCCGACCCGATTCAACAAACCTCCCTAAGTCATGGCTTTCTTTCTGGTCACTGAATCAGCCAAATTTCCAAGGTTTAAGCTTTGTCTCAAGGATGCTATTGCTACTTGCTCGAAGCAATCAGCCAACCCATTTTTGGTGTTTACAAAACGACTTATGTATTCTTTCAATGATTCATTTGGTTCTTGGGCACACTGGATTATTGTGTCCCCATTGCCCTTCAACTCTTTACTCCCAACAAACTTCCTTCGAAAGGCCACCCAAAAGGTATCAAAATTCTTGATGCAGCCTTAAGGTAGGCTGTTGTACCACTTTAGAGCACTCTCCGTAAAGGATTGGGAGAATGCTCTACAGAGTAACTTGTCGCCATCATCAAAATTCATCATGAAGTTTTTAAATTGCTCCAAGTGGTTGTCCGGATCAGTACTGCCATCGTATTTCTCCAATTTAGTGCTATCGAACCTCTTAGGGAGGTTTCCGGACAGAATCTTGGAAGACAATGGAGATTGTATCCAATTCCGGCCACGAGTGAACACAGTATCCTCATTGGGAGTTGCAAAGATACCTGGTTCGTCGTGGAAGGCAAAATGATCCATCAGCATCCGGTCTACATGCCTCCGGCTGTGAGATGATCCTTTGCCTATATTCTTCTTCAATTTCCCATGTCTATCCCTTTTTCTTGAATACTTTTTAATCAACTTTTGCTTCTTTTTGGATCGGCCCTCATCACTGCTGGAGGACAAGGACTCTTCAACTCCATCCTGGTCCGATGAGCTACCAGAAGACTCTGAATCTGAGTCAGAACTCTCCACTGGTTTAGACCGGTGAGACTTTTTGGAGCTAGCATTAGTCTTCTTGGTACTCACATGAGTCTTCGAAGGCTCATGCTCTCTAGGGTTGTCGGTATGATGAGCGACTGATACTTTTGACTTCTCTTTCATGCCCATCTTAGCCTTCTCTGCCCTCAGAGCTTCTATCTCGCCCTTTAATCTATCACGCTCCTCGATGGTATATTCATCATTTTCACCCACCAGTTCAAGCAAGGCTGGTGGTACTTTCGGGGCGTCCAGATTCATTCGGACTGATTTTTCCTGTTGGTTTTGAATGCTTGATTCAGGCACCGTCGTGCTCCCACTGTGGTCGCCAATTTGGTGAGGTTTATTTTCGTCTGAGGGTAAGTTTGTAATTTTTGTTTAGAGTTTTGTGGAAGTTTGTAAGTATTTAATGTTTGAGTAGAGAGTAGAGGGAGAATTAAGCAGCCTAGTTGTGTTTAATTTTCATTACCCTCATTTAATGTTGGTGGTTGGGTATTTATACCCTTACATCTGGGCCTTATGGGCTTTCGGGTCATGTTTAATGGACCCGGGTCTAGTTCAAGGACCCATGAGCTCTTAGAAGGAGAGCAGGCAGCTTAGTCAAGAAGTGTTTAGGTTTTAAGTACTTTAGTTCTTGTTCGAACATTCCAATGGGTGCTGTGTTTGAACTGCCCTGTCCGGTTAGGTAGTTTTTGTCCGAACTGTTCCTATCCGTAATGGTAATAGAATCCGGACTCATCAAGGGTGATACCATGCTACCGAGGTAATTGAATTATTATCACTTTTGTTGGGAGTAACTATGATGGCAAAGATGATAGATTTCTGAGCATGACCTCTACTGTCTTATTTTCTCACGAACATATACAGTTGATGTAAATACTTTCAAGGTATCCATTATTCCTATGAAGAGTCCGCACACATATTTTTTATCGCAGACTATTCATCTATTATTTCATCTCCATAATTGCATCTACCTAATTTCACCGGTTAGAACTCCGGGTTCAGAATTTAAGTGATTTGAAATGGTACAATACTAGGTCTAGCTTTTTGAAACATGAAAAAACAATTTTTTGAAGACGTTTACAACCTTTAGGGAATATTCATTCCCATATACGACACAAATAAAGCGGTTGAAATTTGCACAACCAAAGTATGAAAATCAGAGTATTAGGTTAAGAAAGAATAAGAGTCTTTTGAGAATGAGGAAATAACAATAAGATAATTGTTAAAACTAAGTAGTAAAAGTGTGATCATGAGCTCCTAGATTTAAGTTCGTATTTAAACGGTTTTATTACATGAGGTCTTGATCATTGAATCAATAAAGAAATATTAGATATAATATATTTCTTCCTAAACTAAGGCTAAGAATATTACAGTGTGACTAAATTTTTTTTTTAAAGTTTGGAGCAAAACATATAGTCCGCATTAGACAGGAACTTAAGGGATTCCGCAAACATAATTACTAACTTTTTGTCCAATAATTGGATAATGTTTTTGGTATGTGTAGGATGTAACAAAATTATCCACCTCGATAGTGTACCACAATTGCCTATAAAACAATTATAAGCTAATAAAGCAAAAATATAGACTATTTCTCCATTAAAAACCAAGGCCATTATTGTCGAACTCAATAGACTAATCTGACTCAAACACATCAGGGAAACAATTTATCATGTTTGGACTGTAAATTTGGTTTTAGTTAAAAATAAAAATAATATATGACATATGTGTATGGACTTCACCGACCTCAACCGAGCATGCTCGAAAGACTCGTTCCCGATCTTATGTATTGATAATTGATGGATTCTACTTTATAATATAAGATGTTATCATTCATGGATACTTAATCAGGATACAATCATATTGCAATATATTCAGATGATTAATAGCATGCATTTATATGACCAAATGAGGGTCGCACTGCTACATGGTAATGTTTTTTGTCCAAATATGTTAATGTCACTTATTAAAATTTGGTCAATAATACATTCTCCAATCAAACCGAGAGGAAATTAAAAGCGTATATCGATGATATTCTGGTCACAAGTTCAGAACATAAGAACCATATGGATGACCTTGAATAAACTAATGGAAAACTTCAGACAACTTGAAACTAAATATAGAAAATTGCATGTTAGTAAGTTTAAGAGAAATCAAATCAACCCCAAAACAATTATCTAATCTAGCATCTATAGAGATACCGTAAATTGAATTCACTAAATTGATATATATCTAGATCATCCAAAAAACATGTTCAATTTTTAAAATCCTAAACAGATTCGAACAGTACAATAAATATTTAAAAGATTAACACGACTAACCTCGAGTGAATATATATATATATATATATATATATATATATATATATATATATATATATATATATATATATACAATTAACAATATCTGATCATACGCTAGTGTAGTTTAGTAAGAGAAGAATGAGCCACCTGCCAAGCCATTTATTGTGTGAGTAAATCCCTCATCGATGTCAAAAATCGATACCTACAATTTAAGAAATTTTCCATGACTCTAGTGATGTCTTCCATAAAAATGAGCTCGTATTTTTAAATCCAAACAATTATTGTCAGAACCTTTCCCCCTGTAAAGTGTTCTTTAGAAACCCGATATATCCAGCAGATTCTTGCAGTGTTTAGTGAAGCTTGAAGATTCCGACATCAGATTCGAACCAAGAACTACCACCAAGGCCCAAAATATAACAGACTTCCTTATTAAATTCTACGTTAAGATGCCAAATACCTCGTAAGATAATCCCCAGCCTACATGGATAGTCTGAACCAACAAGGGCTCAAATAATCTGGATTATGGAGCTGGCAGATATCCACCCCTATTGAATGATCCTATATACTAGTCAACCAAGTTTATATTCTTTATCTCGAACAAGAAGGTGAAATATAAAACAGAAATAACATGGGTTCAACTCACCCATGTATGAGGGGTATGAAGTGGAAAACTCTTGATTGACGCGCAATTGGAAACCAATCATGCTCTGGGGATCGAGTTAAAATAAAATAGCCTTATATTTTAATTATCAAAATTATGAGTTGAACATATATACTGCAAACAAGTACTACGAGCTAAATATACGGTAGTTGAAGCATTTCTTATTTGGAAGTTCTAAATCCATGATGTGGGTAGTTTATAGGAAATTACAGCTATATTCCAACTTACACTGGTCGAGCCTTGTGCATAATTATAGGCATTGGTGAACCAGCAGATTAGCAAACCCAGTCATGACATATTTGACTGAACGAACACTTTTATAAGATAACGATGAGGATATGAGTATCAAAATACAATATTCTTGTTGTGTGTTTCTCGATGACATGTTATATGGCCATGGGATGACCATACCCTTCTGTAGGTGTGTAGGTTAAGAAGAATCAACCTTTATCCTCGAATAACTCCAACAAAAAGAGAAGGAGGATCTTATTATTGATATAAAACTCTTCAATAGGCGAATCTTATTATTAGGATACCATTTCTCAATAACCCATGCCGATGTTAAGGCAATTGTTGCAACACTATGATACCATCCAATAATATGAAAAACTTGATCTAAGTCCATCTAGTATCCATGAAATCAATTTTAAAGCGATTCCTTTTGAAATATAAGGCATGGACATAGGAGGACCATTTTCAAAAGCATCAGGGGTCGACAATATCATATAATGATAGTATACTACTTCTCTAAATCAACGGAGACAAATCCATTGGCAAACGTTTGAGCCGAAGAAGTCATACACTTATTTAGAACAAATTGTTTTTTTTACAGATATGAAGTCCCTAGAGTCAGAAACTTCGATTATGAGTTAAAGTTCTATAGCTTAGAACTGAATTTATTTTGTCAAAACTGGGGAATCCAGCAATATTTCTCAGGGCCTTCCATCCCCAAGTTTATGGATAAGTTGAAACATACCTAACTGAACCCTCACAGAAGGGATACACCGCCTCCTCGAAGGCTAGGGAAGTGGCTAGATATGCTTCAATAAGTATTATGGCCATACCAAAGTACCCAAACAAGCATCAACAAATGAAAATCATTTTGCATTAGTTTATGGGATAAAACTTCTGGTCCCCAAGAAACATTTTTAACACCTTAATAATTACCATCCAAAATGAAAGAACTAACAAGAGTAGTTGCATGACCGAATCAGACTTGATAGAAGAAAACAAAATAAAATTCTCCTCCAAATAAAGCACTACCAAACAATAATATGAAATAGGTACGATTCTAAGATTAGTTCTACACAAGAGAAAAAGTAGTGAGAATGGTCTTGTATTATACAAAAAAAACAAAGCTTTGGAAGTATAGGACCAAATTAGGTAGGATCCTACACGGTAACTGCAAAAGTTAAATCAGGCACTTCTAACTTAATGAATATATAAGAACATCTTGTACCACATTCGTAGAATGTGGAGCACCTAAATATTTATGTTTCTTAAAAAATATATTATCCCAATAAGTTTCAAATGTGTAAGTGTTTTAATTTATTTTACACTTTTATGTACTGCGGGTGTACTATTTTCTACCTTAGTACCGCTGATAGGTTTTAAGGATGAACTTTATTAGTATTAATGAATTCAATTTTTTTAAAACTTGAGTATTCTTATAATTAAGTATTAGAAATTTGAATGCACATAGGCTTCCGATCCAGATCATTCCATGTACATAGATTTCCGAGACATATCATCTAAATATGCACAATGAATTCCAAGTCATAATACCAATGTGTAAAGTGGCTTTCGAGTCATCGAAAATATATGAATATATTCCAAACCGGATAACTACTATGCATAAGTTTCTGAGTCAGAGCACCAATATAAAAATTGGTGTAAAAACCATAACATCAATGTGAAGGACCTTTTGAGCTAGAGCACTAACGTGTAAACATGTTTCCGAGTAGAGAACCTAACCATCACATTCAAGACTGATCATCATCAAAGAAGTTCAACACCATTTTTTATTGTGTGAAAACGCGTAAAAACAATCTAATAAACACATTTCTTCCTCTTTACAATGTACTTTAATTATTTCAAATGAACACATGAAGTAAAATAAATGAGGATAACATGTACCACTTGTAAGGTAACAAGGTAATAGGCTTGTTTCAAAATAATTGAGCAGTCAAACAATGTTCTAAATACACCCAACATGAGAATTTACTAAAGTAACAAATAAATGTTGGGAAAGCAAACATATATTTCCCCTAAAAAGAACATCCCATACATGAGTTTACAACTACAAGCTTTGTTCGAAATAAACAAACAACACGTAATTTTTTTTTTTTAAAAATGCATATTAAGATCTATGCAAGTTAATGGAAATATTTTGAAAACCATATACAAATTATGTCACAGCTAGAGGATATCAGTACTTTTAGTATGATGAAAAAATAATATAATCTTTGGGTAACATTTCTTCTGCTTCAAAACACACTTCTAGGCGGAGGAAACATCCTTTCCATATTCAATAAATTTATGGGAGAAGACCTTTCTTCTAGGTCAACAAAGCCTTTAGGTGAGATATTTTATTTATATTCTCGATGTGTTTGGAATGTAGAATTTCTTCCGCGTTATTAAAGTCTTCGGGAGAAGAGGGATGCAATTTTTCTATGTCTTTTGGTGAGTTTTTTTTTCTGATCATCCGCTCCTCACTAGGCAGTATCAAAGAGCATGTTTTCAATGATCACTCTATGTCTACCAGTCATTGCTATCGAGGTATTTAGTCATAGTTAATGAAAACCATTTAGACTACAAACTCTTTCATATTTCTGCCATACTTAATGAAAATCGTTAGTAGTAACTCCTGAAGCTATTTTTGTTCAGTCTGATGGGTTCCTGGTTATTTCCAATTCTATTATGGAAAAATATGAAGACCACTCAACTCTTTTTTTCGCGTCTATGATTGTGGAGAGTTGTCTCATTTATTGATGGTTCTTATCTATGAGATTTTCCATATTACATAATATTTGTTTAAGCTCCGCAAGTCTATTATGGTAAACATCATACACGATAAATGTTTTCCCCGGTCAGCTAGCCTAGAATGAGTATATTATATTGCTCTTCTATCAACGGGTAAATCTTACTCAAAGTGGGCCTAAGAATATTTTATAACCTTCTGTTTTAGGAAACTCCACTCACCTTCCTGACACTCTATTGCTTTAGTCTTCTTTTTATCCTTTAGAGGTTCAACCATCATCGACAAGAATAGTTGGAGTTCATATATTACTATAACCATATCTCTTTGCACTTTCGCATCTATGTCAAAATCATTAAAAATATTATTTCATAAATTTAATGTTATTTAAGAATGATAGAAGCTACAAGAAGGCCTACCCTTGAACATGACATGGATGCCTTGTGGAAGATTTTGGCAAGCCTAGCTTTGGTAAGCGTAAAGACATAGCACCAGGGTTTAAGGTGTAAAGGTTTCGAAGCATACTGGTCTTAACAACCACCGAATTTTATACTTTAATATAAGTATCAAAATCTTACCTTAGAAATGGACATACACGTGGTAGAAATGCACATACGTAGCTTTAGAAAATGAGAGATTCTATCTTCCAAGAACTGGGCCTGACTTCAATACTCCAAAACGAACTCGGAAGGTCATCCCCCATCCGAAGAGAACTTGGCATGAACTCAATACTTCGAAACAAACTTGTTTGGCTACATCCTAAGTTCATTGAGCTTCCACTTTCAGAGAGGGCACTTTAAAGAATAAGAGCAAACTCAATATGACTCAACTTAAGGCCGTGGGAGTTCTAGTGCACTCCTAGAATATCGCCTTTGAACCTTGACATATGCCTCTTAGTATTTTAGCTTTGACATGTTTGCCATAAATAGGGGGCTATTGATAAGAGAATTATTTGTTGGACTTCAGACCTTATTTTGGGCTAGTTACATGCCTTATTAGTTATAGGCTAAGCAAAAGCCTTATAAGATCCTCTTTGTACTAATGAGCCAACATAGCTTAAAAGCATACATGAGTCATTGTAAATATAACTTGTCACTTACTTCGAAGAAGGTTGAACGATCATTATTCTATGTGGGAATTTACTATTCACTTTCTCTCTCTCTATTATTATTGTTGTTTTGACGCATAAAACCCAATAATCCATTCTTGAAAAAAAAGAACTTATAAAAAAGCATAAAAATAAAGTTGCCAATGTTGCCAAATCAAAATATGGACCACTAATTAATTCTCCATCTACAATGGACTCAATTAGACCGTCATTTGTTTGGATAAAAAAATCTTACTGATCATCATATATCCTTATGTCTACATGGGTTATACATTTATTACACAAACAATTGTCGAGATCTTAAAATGACAAACAAAAATTAGTGTTGATGTATTTACAATTATCATTTGTATTTCTTATATTTATATCATATTTATGACATAATTAAACATGTTGTTTTTAGAGCTATTATAATTTTGTATTGTTTGTTGGCAAAACTATGTCTCCCATGAATGCCGATCTCTTGCATTCTCAAACTATCTCACCAATTACATTCGGTGAATAATTTAGTTCGTTGAAATGTGAAATCAATGAAACCAAATAACAAATACTTATATTTGAAGAAGGTGCACGATCAGCTGGTAAAACATAAATCTGAATTGATACAACCTTATTTTCTTACCAAACAAGTGCTAATACCAATGATCTAGAGATTAAGAAGCTGCAAGAAAACCAACAATGTGGCCAAAGAAAAAAAGAGAGGTGTTAACCTGCCCAAAACTACTTTATTGAAATAAGTATTATATTATACTTATTTTTTTTAAATAAACTATGAAAATATCTTCTCTTAGATATCTAGAAGGCTAACCATATGTTAAACTTTGGACCTATTAGGAAATTCCTCGACAACGAAAATAATATATTTCCACTAGTAAACGTGCAAAATATGAAGAATATAGTAATAAAAATAACCTTTCACCAACATATGAATACGAACACCTCTCACAAAATATGCTCCAATTGAAGATGACGATAATGTAACTCCCATAAAAAAATTCTACCGTTAAAGATGCCAATATCGATGAAATTAACTATTTTATTTCCCTCTATATACTATCTTTTTTGGTCATGTATGACCTATACTTTGATTTGTCCTTTTGTGACCAACTAGTTTTTGTCGGGTACCGTCCAACTGATACTTAATTACTTATTTTTTAAACTTAATTTCATTATTGTTTGTTGGATAACTATGTGTATATTTGCTTTTATCTTATTGATCCAACTTGATCTTTTGAAAATTCACCTTGTCAAACAATATCCCTGTTCGTTCACTTAAAATTGTTATTATGTAAATAAATGATACAATTAACTTTATGCTTCTATAATTTCATTATTATTTTTTCTATAAAAATAATAGTTATCTCAAAAGTATCTCTTCTTTTTTATTCATTATTAAAGTTATTTAATTTTTCCGACATAACTAACAATATATAAAAAATGTATACATTAGATAAATATAATTGAGTTTTTATCACTCGGTATGTATGACCTCATTTGTATGACCTTTTGTTTTCAAAATAAATTTAGCTCGGCTTATACTCATGTTTGCTATTTGGCTTATCGGTAGAAACGTTTATGGCCCATTGCGTGACCTCTTGATCATAAAAGATAACTCATAGCCATGCCCACTACTTGACTTATAGTTAGGGTATTTATGGTCCATTGTGTGACCTTTTAATCTTAAAATATCATTGTTATGTATCGTCACGTTCGTGCTTGACTCGTAGTACGGACGCTTGCATAACCTCCTTATCTTTATAATTTATGAGTTTGACTTATAACCATATTCACTTTCAAGAATTACTTGGCTAAAGCCTTTTTATTACTCATATCAATTTTTGAAATCCGACTTAAGTAATATTTGAAGACCATCTTTTACTTTTTAATTATATGTAAATAAATATTAATTTCTTAAATTATTAGTTTGGCGTAAAATCATATTCACGATTACTATTATATAAATATATATGAAATTCAAAGATTTTATAATTACTTATCATTTAACTCATATTTGTTATTTTGGTTTCGTTATATAACCTTTAATTGACTTCATCTTTCTATTTGTAATTTTTAAAGTCACTTTGCTATTTTTTTTATACTAGTTAGAAATTTATAACTTAGAAAATATCAAAATTGTCTTGATAATTATTGTTGTTAAATTATTATTGTCATCAATCATTCAACAACTCACTAACTGTATGACTACAATTATACTCGTTGTCGTTGCTCAACTTGTTAATTTTTTAAATATTGTATCACTTTAATTATTTTCATAAAAAAGTTATTATATTTTTTAAAAGTAAAACAACATATATTCTTCAAGTATTTAAAATACTTGACCATTGGGTAGAAAATATTATTCCACTTTTTATATTCTATAAAAAACTATAACAATATCATTCTGAAATTGAGATCTGTTATCAATCATTAATATTATAAGAACTCTATATTGTCTTAAAATATTATTATGTAAATACTCATAAACTTTGTGTGCCCGATTACTTGCTAAAGATTTTGCATCCACCCATTAGTAATAGAATCAACCGCCACTATTAAAATTGTCTTCTTTCTATTTTCAGTGAGAAGGATCCTACCAAATCAATCCCTCGTTTATAAAATAGGAATGAAGAAGGAGTTGTTCCTATAGTTTGACTTGGTAAATGCCTTGTATTCACAAATCTTTGAGAAATGTCACAACTCTAAACCATAGCTTTAGTATCAACTTGTAATATTGGTCAATAATACCATGCCAAGATAAAACATCGTATTAACCCTTTATACCCGCAATGGGGTCCAACAACTCTTTTATGAAAATATCTTAAAATGAATAAAGCATACTCTTTGTCTGAACATTGCAACAATGGTCTTATTGTGCTCTTTGAGATAAGTATTTTGTTAAGAATTACATATTTTGTAGCATGTATTCTTAGTTCTTGAGCTTGACATTTATCCTCTGGTAACATCTAATGTTTTAGAAATAACAAATATAATTGACGTCAGTCTTCACTAGAACTAACTCACAAAACTTCCAAATTTCCAATAACCATTTCACTTGATGAACTTTCTTAAATTATAACCAAAGAGCCTTCTTCTAAACAACAAAACTTATTAAGTAAATTTGCATTGGCATTTTGTTGACAAAGGACTTGCCCATATGTAATATTGCCAAACTATTTGCCAATTCTTTTAACACCTCTAAATATCCCCTCATAATTTCATGTTTTGCATCGTATAAATCTTTATCTTGGTTGATTACCGATTGAGAATCATAAATTAATTAAATGATTTGTGAACCACATATATGGGTTAATTTTGTTCCTAAAAAATGGCCTCGTGTTAACCTTATTATTTGTTATTGCAGACCCAAATTTAACAGATTGTCGAATCTCCTCTTTACACAGAGTTCCTTAAATAGTTCCAGCTTCACCAACATTAGATCTAGATGCCTCATCTTCTCATACAACCCACTCCTGTTCTCATCATTTGACCGTTCTTCCTGAAACTTATAAAACAAATCCACCACTGCTTGTGCTTTTATTGTTTTACGGGGTTCATATTAAATTTCATATTCCTTGAACTCTATAGACCAACGTTTTAGACGACTTGAAACATCCAACATCTGCAAAATACTTCTTAAAGAAAGTGATCTACCCAATATAATAACATGACCTTAAAAATACGGTCGCATATTTCTTGAAGCTACAACAAATCCAGAAGTTATATTTTCCAAATTAAGATTTATTTTCTCAATATCTACCAGACTCTTAGTCTGGTTTTTATACCTCGTTATCCTCACCAATCAACACAACACTATTATCAAAATATGATATTGATAGATACAAGAATAAAGATCTCATCTTCTATCACTGTATGTAAAATTAATGAATAAAGTTAAACATTCATTTAACTCATCAAAAGATTTAGTAAAATCTTTATTCTAACTTAACTTGTTTGGCTCCATTAAAATTTCAAATAAATTATGACGCATATCCGAGGCCCTAAATATAAATCTTGATAAAACTGCCAAACAACTTGTTTGTTTTTGTAATTCCTTAATAGATTTAGGTGAAGTCATAACTAGTGGTTAGCTTCATTAACCCTTTTACTAATCATATAATCCAAAATATTTCTTGTCCGCACACCAAAAGAACATTTTAAAGGGTTTAATTTCAAATTATATTCTTGAAGGTTATCAAAAGTTTCAAATAATGCCAATGTATACATAGCCTTATTATTACTTTTCATTATCATGTCATCAATATAACTTCTATATCATTTCCATTTGTTTTGCCAAAATATGGTTGATGAGTTGATGATAAGTTGATCATGCATTTTTCAAACCAAATGACATCCTATAATAACAATATAGTTCTCTTTTAGTCATAAATGTTGTAGCTTTTCATTATTAGGATTCATCTCTATCTTACTATATTTCAAATATGCATCCATGAATTAGGTATTCATGACATGTTAATGTTCTTTAACTGATAAAAAAAGAAAACAAGAAGCATGATTAAGGCACACTCTATTCAAACATGTAAATTTACACACACCCTTTATTATCCACTTTTCTTTTTCACAAATGTCAGATTTTCAGATTTCATTTTATGATCCATTTTAAGCAGTCTTTCAACTTCTTGACAATAGCCTGATTTTTTTCCTAGACAAAATTCCATTCGCTTATGTATTCAAATAGGCCTAAGCCTTAATCAATAGTCAAATCATGACAAATATTCATTTTCCTGACCCCCAATAACATCATCAATTCTTCATACAAACCTCATTCAAATCTAGAATTTTGGAAAGCATGAAGATAAATTCTTGATTTAATCGACTTTATACTTTTATTATCCTCCAATCACTTATTTCCACATCAATCGCAACATCTAAATGATCAGTTAAATGTAACACTTCATTAGGGTCATCGACCTCCCTTCTTGAGTTCCCATTAGAAGATAATTATTTTATACTAACTATTGATCCTTTATTGGATTATGTGATTGCTATAATAATACGTTATCAATGAAACTAGATGCATAAAATAATATCTTGCCAGTCTTTGACTACCCATGATAACTACAACTTGATTTCTCACGAAATTATTTACAAATTAAAGATATGATGAAGCAACTAATTTTATTTTATGTAACCATTGATGATGTAAAATAACATTGTGTGTGCTCGGTACACAAACCACCATAAACAAATGATCATCTTTTTTATTTTGACTGTATCCCGCAGTTATATGCAGCTCGTCGTACAAAGCTTACCAAATATGATTCAGTCTTTTTATATAGAGCTAGTCTAATCATTATCTCATAACCTCTTCAATACAAAACACTAATCAAACTTCATATAGTCATCATTTATCTTTTTTAATAATTACTCCGGTAATATCTAAAGTAATAAAAAAACATCTTCATTAAGGGTGGCTATGTCTCACATTTCATCATTATTAAAGACCAAAACTCATACATGAAATCATTTTATATGCAATGATGATTCATCTATAAGGCGCATATCTTATGTATCTCTTTCTTGATGATTAGGAAGTTCCAATTAAAGTATCTTTTCCAAATATAATGCAAATTATTTATTTGTTAACTTTATATTTTCATGATTGTTTCTTTTATTTTTCTATTCTATTTTTTAAATCTATTTATTTTTTACGAACTCAGTCAGTTATCCACCATTTATCAAACTCTAAATTTCATCATTCAATCGAAGAAAAAAATATCTAGTTGCATGATCCTTTATTGGATTGTGTGATCGTTATAATACAACATTATCGAGGAAAGTAGATGCATAAAATAATATCTTGCCAGTATTTGACTACCTATGATAACTACAACTTGATTTCTCATGAAATTATTTACACATTAGAGATATGATGAAGCAACTAATTTTATTTTATGTAACCATTAATGATTTAAAATAACGTTGTGTGGGCTCGGTACACAAACCACCATAAACAAATGATCATCTTTTCATTTAAAACTGTATCCCACAGTTATATGCAGGTCTACCCCTCCCATACAAACAGATGATCGTCGTATAAAGCTTACCACATATGATTCATTCTTTTCATATAGAGAGAGTCTAATCATTATCTCATAACCTCTTCAATACAAAACACTAATCGAACTTCATATAGTCGTCATTTATCTTTTTTAATAATTATTCCGGTAATATCTAAAGTAATAAAAAAACATCTTCATTAAGGGTGACTATGTCTCACATATCATCATTATTAAAGACCAAAACTCATACATGGAGTCATTTTATATGCAATGATGATTCATCTATAAGGTGCGCCTCTAAATATCTCATGTATCTATTTCTTGATGATTGGGAAGTTCCATCTATAGTATCTCTTTCAAATATAGTGCAAATCATTTGTTTGTTAACTTTATATATTCATGATTGTTTCCTTTATCTTTCTATTCTATTTTTTGAAATCTTTTATTTTTTACGAACTCAGCCAATTCTCCACCATTTATCAAACTTTAAATTTTATCTCTCAGTTGAAGAAAAACATATCTAGTTGCATGATCATGGACATTATGATTATTGATATGGGTGAGCTTTATCCAAAGCGTGGGCTGAATCGGTAGAATATAAGATTAATTTGGCATTATATAAGTCGTCTAAAATATGCCCAACAAATGTGTAACATTTAGGGTATTTCATGTAATAAATAATAAACATGGTTAAGATTAGTAAATAATGGGGAAATAACCATAAGTGGACCAATGATGTGGCTTGTAGTCCCATCACCGCTATGATATAAAGAAACATTCACATCATAAAGAAACATTCACTTTTTGGGGAATAGTGAATAATTATTACTTTATTTGTACTTTTGGTAGCTTTTCTCTATAGTATATCCGTGTTTCTTTCTCAAGAATCGTGCTCCCACAAATATTTTTGACTCGTTAGCCTCTCCATATATTTTTGGAACTATCATTGGAAAAAACGATGGGAGCTTTCTGGTACATGGATTCGATTTCCAAAATCAAATAAGAAATATAAGTACCTTCAAGAGTGCTTCAGGAGAGATGAACACTAATGTCCAAGAGAAGCCCACAACTGGGATTGAGAGTTTGGTGATCAGAGCCATTTCTGAAGAGCAGCGCTTCGAAGAATAACAGTTCAAAGAGAAAAACTATAACGATTAATTTGTCAAAGAATGACTTGAACAATGTGCTATGGTGGCGCAATCGAAAGAACTGTTGGAAGATATTGCAAAGCTAATTTTTTTGGAGGAAGCGAAAGTGATCGTTAAAAGGGTATGATCTGAGGTTCAACGAGAGTGATCGTTAAAAGATATTACAACTAGGGTGAGTCTTCTTCTCTGGAAATAAATCATCATCACAAGAGGTACTCTAAGAGATGAAGTTCAAAGAAATGTTCAGATTATCTTCAGACATCCCATCTAGGAAGGGATCCAAGCAAGAAATGTGATAATACAGAGCAAATGACCATGTCTGAAGTTAAGGACAGGGCGATAACCATAGATAAAGGAAAACAATAGCAAGTGGCAGCTCCTCTCGAGCAACTAGAGCTTTGGTTACATAATAAGTAATTAGTTTATAAACCCGACTGATGAGGGTCTGTTACGGTGGTAAATGAAGTCCATGGGGGAAACTTGTATAAGCTAGGCCATAACTGAAAGTCATCCCATATGTCTACCGAAATTTTAGCAGGGCGCATTCCGAAGCGTTTTGATATCTCCAGGTTCGAAAAGTTTGATGGGACCTATGATCTAGATTACCATATTGAACATTTTAAAATTTTCATGATAATGTTTGAGGATGATGACAAGCTATTATGTCGGATCTTTCCTAAACCTTCAAGGATGGCACTACGAAGTGGTATAACTGGTTACCGTAGGGGTGCATCATATTTTTTGACATGTTTTGGACTCTATGTATACAATATTTCGTGGTAAGATAAAATTCTCAGTAAATAGGGATACGATCGTTAACTGTTGACAAAGGGTTGGGGAGAGCCTGAAGGAGTATATCAGGCGTTTTGCTCAAACAAAAACCGATCTAGAAACTCATGGGTTACTCCTTAGCAACATTATCCCTTAAAATTGTTGCATATAGGTAGGGACTCCTCCCTGAAATTTTAAGGGATAATGTTGCTAAGGAGTAACCCAAGAGTTTTGGTGCTTTATTGGAACATGTCAAAAAATGGAAACTCGTGGAAGATACCTAAGCATCATATTTTGCTTATATGCCCCAATAAAGAATACGCAATCACCAAATGGTGATCTACCAATGGTTTCCTTCCCCCGATTACTCAGCCAAAATCGATCCAAACTCCCTCCCCCCGACTATTTTCCGACCAAGAATTCAAAATCAAGTGCACTCAAAGACAAGGACAACTCAACAAGTTCTAAATGTCTAACATGCAACAAGACCGTTTTCAAATAAGTGGGTTCGACCCACCTATTATGCTGAGTTGACTGAATTCTTTGCAACAATTTTTGATGAGGCTCGAAGCAATGTACAAATCTGAAATCCTTATCCGATTCAAACCCCGAGGTATGGTAGAAGCAGCAGATATTTCAAGCACCATAAGGATGTCGAACATGAAATGAAAGACTTTATGCCCTGAAAAAATAAACTCAAGTGTTAATTGAGAATGAGAAATTAAAAACATTTGTTAAAAGAATTATTGGATCTCCATTGCAAAATCTGATGGAAAAGGATGTGGTCGTGGTTGATCCAAAGAAAAAATATATATTCTAATGATCTTGGAACCAATTGATTTGTTTAATGCGTCCACAAAAAATTTAGATCATAACCCTGACCGAATGGGTTTTTTTTATGGTTGAAGGACCTGAGGCCAAATGGAAGGTTGGTGAGATTTGCAAACTCTTTGAGTCTCTAACTATTTTTGGTAGATATACCATTTCAAGGATTACTGACTTTTTCGAGAAAAAATACATAATAATTTGGACAACCCAATTGGAAGCAGGTGCCTCGTCTAAAAAATGGCATCGTGTTAACCTTATTATTTGTTATTGCAGACCCAAATTTAACAGATTGTCGAATCTTCTCTTTACACGGACTTCCTAAAACAGTTCCAGCTTCACCAACATTCTATCTAGATGCGCCATCTTCTCATACAACCCACTCTTGTTCTTTTAGTGAAATTTTATTTAAACTTTCATTCTCATCATTTGCCCGTTCTTCTTGAAACTTATAAAACAAATCCACCACTGCTTGTGCTTTTATTGTTTTACGGGGTTCATATTGAATTTCATATTTCTTGAACTCTATAAATCAATGTTTTAGACGATCTAAAACATCATACTCTTGCAAAATACTTCTTAAAAGAAGTGATGTACCAAATATAATAACATGACTTTGAAAATATCGTCGCATATTTCTTGAAGCTTCAACAAATCCAGAAGATATATTTTCCAAATTAAGATATATTTTCTCAACATCTACCAGACTCTTAGTCACGTAATAAATTTGTTTTTATACCTCGTCATCCTCACAAACCAACACAACACTAACAATCAGATTTTATATTGTGTACATATAAAGATCTCATCTTCTATAGGTGTATGTAAAATTTATTAATAAAGTTCAAAATTCCTTTAACTCATCAAAAGATTTTGTACAATCTTTATTCTAGCTTAACCTTTTGGGGTCCATTAAAATTTTAAATAAATTATGACGCATATCTGAGGCTTTATATATAAATCTTGATAAAACTGCCAGACAACTCGAACAACAATCATGACTCGTGCTTTGGCTGATTCTTTGGTAAAGTTTAACTCTAAACAACCGGTTATGAAAACAAATAAAAAAGGTAAAAGCTTAGTGGATCGTTCAAACCGATGGTGGTTCAAGTGTTTCGGGTTGTAGGGCATGAATTCACTTGATAGCTTCGACGAGAGGAGTAATGTATCAAACAATTCATTTTCGCTTTAAAACATCAAACAACGAAGCAAAGTAAGAAACCGATTTAGCGGGCTTACGACATACGCAGATTTGTAGTGCTTAAAGAGTTTGTTTCGCAAGTGAATCACAAATTTTAGTAAACTATGCTTTGGGGTAGTCTGATGCCTGGAAAGATCACATAGTGAAGTAATTAAAGTATTTGAAGAGATTAGCAACATTGTTTAAAAGTTTCAAATACGATCATGTCTAGAGGGATGCAAATTTTGTAGTTGACTCCTTAGCAACAACAACATATTCTAAAGGTTACCCATGGATACTTACATAAGAAATCCCTTCGATAACAAAAGGTTTTAAGCAGAGTTTGAATTTAGACCAGGCCTTCTAAATCTAAACTGGCAAAAATAAATATTGGCGGCATGACATTTAGGAATTCATTGTTATTGAGGTCGTACTGGTTGACAAGTCACTAGTAAAGATGTTGTGATTTACAGCACACATATTTACAGTCTTGAGAGATATCATATACAAGAAGTCGTTGAGCAAGCCTATGTTGCCCTGCCTCAGAGAAAATGAGTCACAAATGATATTGCCCAAACTGCATGACGGGGAATGATTGGTGTATTATGGATAAAAAGCACTAACAATAAGAGTTTTACTCAGAGACTATTACTTGCCCTTAATTATGGGAGATTCCAAAGAACTAGTTAAAATATGTGATATTTGCGAATGATTTGCCAATACAATACATATGCCTGCGGTACCATTTGAGTCTATCTTTGAGGCACTACCTTTTGACTGATAGATCATCGATCTGGTTGGACCATTACCTATGACATCCAGCAGACGACAAACAATAATATTTGTAGTGGATTATTTATCCAAATGGGTAGAATTCGAACCATTGTCTGGGACAAACACAAATGATGTGATTAAATTAATCATGTTACACATATGAAGTCTTTTTGGTGTTCCGACGAGATTGATGATGAATAATTGCTCGCAATTTGATAACAAGGACATGAATGCTTTTTGTTCTTCTTGAGGTATATACAATAGTGTTTCTGAGCACCTTTTTAACCGTAATTCAGTTGGAAATTCGAAGTAACGAATAAAAATATCCTCGACGACCTAAGAAAAAGTTAGAGGATAAACCTGGAAAGTGTTCGAATGATCTCCAAGAATGTTATGGGCGTACCAAACCACTCCTCAAACCGTGACTCAAGAATCATATGCATTAGTGTATGGAATGAATGTGGTGACACCATATGAAGAAGTTATGTCTTCCTATCGTACTGAGAGTTACTCCAAAGAAAACAACGACGAGGGGAGACGAATGAAATTGGACTTGATTGAGGAAAAAAAGATGCGAGCATATCTAAACTCTATGCATTACCAAAAAAACTGAAGCCTGAGAATTATTGGTTGGAATACTAAAAAGAGAGACTACTTCTGTTTCAATTCATGTAATGACCATAGGTATACTCTTTCCTATCTTGGTGGCGCGGGAAGGTTTTAATGAGTTTTCTACATAGACGGCTCATAAATATAGATCTACTTCTTCATATTTATTATCTAATTTGATCCAAAGAATCTTCCAATGCAAGTTGGTCAACATTCAACAATTTGTTACTGGATTCGAGGGAGCGTCAGTTGGTCAACATTGGACAATGTTTTATTGGATCTGAGGGATCTTCCAATGAAAGTTGGTCAACATTAAGTAATTTCTACAAATTGGTTCGAGCGATCACTTCATAAACTAGTTGGAGATCGATCACCTCCAACTAGAGTACATCCGGAGCAATTATATTTTATCTTTAAAACGAAGAAAAAGAAAATGCGCCAGTGAAGGAAAAAATTATGATTAAAAAATATTCGAGTAAGCAAAATGTTTGCCTGTACACGGACTTGTCCAAAAAGAGTTACAATTATAAGGAAATTACACACATACACAACAAGAAAAGATAACATTTGTAACAAAAAAGAGTAAACTATTTTATGTTTCAAGATCATCATCGAGCGTCCTTCAAATGAGTCATGTGAGGAGCTTCCCGTTCCCTGGGATTCGCCAAAAGAGCTTTTGCTCAATGGCCCTTCATTATCTTCAAGAGAAACGCCCACAAGCCGATACCTTTCAAGGATAAGTTTTCAATAACCTAACTTCAAATCTAGAAGACACTCATTAATATCCAGAACCATAGTGGATCTCACATTGGAATCCCGAGCTTTAAACTTGCTTATACACTCAACAACATAGGCATAGACAACAACCTTCTCATCACTGTCAGATCGTTCTTTTCACTTCTTTTAAGTCTTTGACAACTTGGACATAAATAGCTTTGGATTTCTCAAATTCTTATTTGAATGTACAAATGAAGCTTTCATTTTCCAACAAAAATTTCAAGAAGTTCGCCCGATCATTTTTAAATATCCCTGCTCGGTATCCAACCATTGTGCCACATTCTCCTTTGTAGAAATTTTTACGAGCAGCCAGTAGGTGTGCATGCCTCTTGAGTTGGTAAAAAAAGGTGATAAGTTCGTCTATTCGTTGAGCAAAAAAAATTTCTTGGTAAAGGTCGAAGGGCTGCTAAGTAGCATCGAAAGACGCTATACGAGGGTCCAAGTGATTGTGTTCGGACGATTAACCATCTTGCCCTCTGTCATCCTGAAATACTTTTTTTTGTTCATTTGAGGGGAAAAGGTCTTCATTTTTCATACGAAGAGGACTTGTGAAAGATTTTCCGTCTCTATCTTCTCACCTTGATTAATGGGCACCCACTTACGTTTATTTTTTGAAGAGTTCCTTTTTACGGCCTCTTCAATAACCGCATAATCATCAACAAATACAATTTTTTAACCTCAACCTCAACCACTGTAATGCCTTTCTTTTTCTTCCCCGGAGATTCAGTATTACCCTTGGGGACTCGGTGGCTTGAAGCCCTACACCTAGCCTGGAAAAAAGACCAAAAAATCGGAAGCCTCCAACCTTTTCAACAAATCGGTCTCGCTAGGAAGGGTCGTGAGTTGTTCCAATGATAGAGTCTTTGTAAGATTACTATACCTTGATCAGCATGAGAAATATCTTGGCTCTCGGCCTCTTCAAGGGGTTCATCGATTAAATGCATTCGGTTTTCTTCTTTGACTCGTACGATGGGCCGTAGTTCAGTGGGTACTATTTGACACCTAATATGGTCCAAATTAACTTCTTGAGGGATGTCCGAGTCTTGTTGCACAGTTGTCGCAAATATTTCTAGAAGAACACTTGTCCCCAATGAAACCTTAGTTCTCATGTACCAATATTCCTTTGGGCGAGGAGAGCGCTTTATTTTGGATGCTTTATCCTTCGGGTTTTTTGATCCCGTGTTATCATCACCAGTGTGACCCATCAAAATATAATTAGTTTGTGTGACGGGTTTGTTTCAGGATTCAAGGTCACCGTTATCTTGGTGCGAATAAGTTGGACAGGGGGGCCGAGAAGGGGGCACTGCGGATCTGGTTCCACCACTTTATCTTGATTTTTTGTTGGTGGCCGGGGTCTATAGTAAATATCATGACAGATGGATAGTGGTACATGCTCCTCATCCATAATCTTTGCGACTTTCTTATTTTTGACTCTCTTACCTGTTGATAACCAGTCAAAGGAGTTAAACTTATTTTTCTCATGAAAGTTGATTATCCGAGGAAGACAAGATTAGTAAGAGCACAAGATTAATGTTCTGTGGTGGTTGCATAACCGGGATAGCTTTTCACGACAGCATAAAAATGGATCTACTTTCTCTTTCTACAAAGTGTTTCTCTTTATCTCTCTAGAAAATTCAGCAAGTGAAGATTGTGAGAAAGGGGAAATTATATATAAATGAATTACTAAATCCCCAACAGTCACCTGGTCTAGAGAATGAGAAAGGTTTCATAGCCTCTCTCTTATTTTTAAAAAAGCACATGCATAAAGAAATAGTAAGGTTTTTCACCTTGTATATGTCAAGTGATTCAAAGACACGTGTATAAAAAAAAGTCCATGCATCATGCACAGTTCTCAAGATCAATAATTCATGTGATAGAATATTTCGAGGGAGATTTGGTCCAAGCCGATCCGTTTAAAATCACGAAAGCATGATAAGTCTGAATCAGACATATCTGAGGCGTCGCATAGGTTAGTCCTCCTTTAAATATTTTTGTAAGGACTAGGGAGGCTATTGATAAGGGTGAGATATCTCTCCTTCCCCTTGAATCTTCTGAGACTAAAACAACAGTAGCTACATATACCATTCTGAATCAACAAGGGCAAAATATAATATGTGTTTATGTAGCTATTGGTAAAAAAAAGTAAGGCCAAAAGACATAAAAACAAGTGCTATTGCGGCTACACCTCTTTACACGAACCGCGAGAGTATAGGTAAAATATTAGATTACTTTGACTTCATATAGGTGTTGTAAAATAGGTAAAACAAATATATAACAGCGAGAGTATTTCATGTATTAAATAATAAATATAGTTAAAATTAGTAAAATACTATGGAGAAATGACCATAAGAGGATCAACCATATGACCCTTAGGCCCACCACCATTAGTTATATAAACAAACATTATTTTTTTGGAGAAGGATGAACAATTATTACTTTATTTCTATTTTTGGTAGCTTCTCTCTCTAGTATTCTCGTGTTTCGCTCTCCAGAATCATGCTCCTGCAAATATCTTTGACTCGTTACCCCCTATATTTTTGGAAGTATCAATAATCACATATATATCTTATGGATCTTTCATTAGTTGGAGAAATCATCACTCCTTAAGTTTCATAATTCATTATATGAGTTGTTTTGTTATAGTTTTTTGAAATTTCTTCTAAAAATTATGTAAACCGCGTGTTTATATTATCATAATAAGAATATCTAGTTGGGTTAGATTCTACTTTTACTATCTCATCTCATGTTTTTTCATACATCCTTATTCTTTGCTTTTGTGCTTTAATTAGAAAAACTCTACCTCATATTGTTTCTTCAACCTTAATAAGCATTTCAGACCACTTTAATAAATTTCCCATATATCCACTGGAAATTTAATCGGGTCCTTAAGAACTTGATTTTCTACTAAGAGATCTCACTTAAAATTTTCCAAAGCAACACTTTCTTGATACCCTTGTGGACTACTAATTTTCATAACATATCTATGGACATAATTTCTTCAATAGGAGTCATTACCATAGGTATAAATAAATAACTCGTAAATAAATTCACACAGAAGACGCAGAAATCGATGAGGAAAAGCCTTATTAAAGATAATGTCAATGATGAAATAGACTAAACAAATCAAGACTTAGAGAAAATGAAATCAATACCATTCCATATCTCACTAGAAATCATTCAACCCTAAGTTGAATGATTAAACTCTTATTTATAAGGTTTATCGGGCCTAAACTAAACAGATTAATGACACGTATTTACTAGGTCATACGAAGGTTATTCGTCCGGCTCGTTCCGGGTTTTGATGAAACCGGTCTGGACCGTTAAGCTTATCGGTTCGGACCGAACCAGAACGTTAAGATTTCTGTTTTATTTTCCAGAACAGGATTGAACCTTTATGTTTTTGGTTTGGTCCGGTCCGGTTCGGTTTTCGTTCCAGTTTCGGTTTTGTCCGAGTTCAGTTTGGTCCGAGTTCGATTTTATTGGTTCAATTCCTTATCGGTTCTACCGGTTAATCGACTTTATCAGTTTTATTTCGTATCTGTTTACTGATTTTATCAATTCGGTTAGAAATTAGCTCTACGATTTATGGGATTTTATCCTTTTGGTTCTGAACCGATTTTTTGATTCGGTTTTTTATCGTTCTCGGTTTTAAAATAAAACCAACACCAAAACCGTTAAACTTCAGTCCGGTTCTTATCGGTTTGGTTCTGGTGTGATTCTCTGTTCACCAAAACCGCTGACAGCTCTAATTACTTGTCATTCATCTGTGTTTTGGGATAGAAATAGGTTTCTCTATCCTTCCGGATCAGTTGGACGCCTTTCCGCACAGACCTCTCTTCGAAATGGTGACATGAGGACCTCCATTTCCTCATTCGTCTCCTCCTCGTCGATACGCGCACACCGTTGACTATGGACCTCTCGTAGAGGATAGGGTTGTACTCTGTACTCCCTTACAGCACCATATTTCCTATGGCGCAAGGAGTGTTCCTTCTGGACCGTGCGCATCCCATGTTGGGTCGGATCCCCGCGTTCAGGCTGATCACCCTTTGACCGACCGCTACCTTCACCTTTTATGGGCGAAGAGATTTCTTCCTGTTCACGCCTTGCGATTTTCTTCGCCTTCTCTTTATCCTGTCTAGGTGCTTTGTGTCTGCGGGTAGAAATAAAATCAATAAAGTTAGTAGTGTAGAGAAAAAGTACTAGGTCCCCACCGTGTGAACTATTTTCATCCAACGGGGATTTAATTTTAATTTATAAATTCAATTTTGACCCCCTCGGGTCAGTCCAACCAAACCTAGAGGGGCTGAGGAACCCTATAATCTCCCAGTTGGCTACCCCGCCAGGTCAACTCATTTACACCCGGTGGGGTTGAAAAAATACCTGGAAAAAAACTCTCTCCGTCGGTATGACTAGTTCTCACCCGGCGGGGGAACACGAGCAGACCGAAAAATCCATTGAAAGACCTCAAATAAAAACTCAAAATCTACCCTAAAACACCAAATCAGTCACAACTGAACACTCCTAACTTCAATATACAACTACAAACACCTAAATGCACATGCTTTGCCTATTCTAACAACCAATGTAATTCAAAATCTTGAAAAATAAAGAAAAACTAAATATAAAAAAAACAAAATTTAAAAATAGACACTCACTATTTTCCTTTCTCCATTGTTGTTGTTGAGTGAGTATGAATCTCTTGGAGCTATTGAAGTTCGATTTTGGGACTGATTTTCGAGTTTGTAGAAGGAGAGAAAAGAGAGGGAAACTTATGACTGGTTTAGGTTTGTTTTTATTTTGGGGATGGTTGGTGTTTAAAGTCATAAGTTAGTAAAAGTGTATGGGCTTTTTGGGTATAAAGATGGGGTTAAATTAGGGTCTTTACCAGAACCTTAAAACAACGCAACGACTCAATTCAAAAGAATTAGAAACTGTGCAGAACAAAATCTATTTCTATTCATCATAATATTAGTTGCCTTCTACATTAATATGAAACGACCTTTAAAGTGTAACAAGTTAAAATGTATATTTATTCTTTAAAATCTTAAAGTTCAAACAGATAAATCTAACCCAAATAAAACGACATATGTACGCTATGTATACTTGTTGGGAGTATCGGCGGATGTTGTGCGGGAGGATATGGAGGCGCATGACATGAGTGGATTCGACCACTGATGGGTAAGGACGACGTTTTGTGCGGAAGAGTATTTGGATTCCAATGTCGTCCTGACTATGGAGATGAAGAAGGTAGCTGCTAGGGCATACATCATGTTCTTCTTAGGGTGTACCATCTTCACTAACACGAGCCAGAACAACATCCAGTGCGATTTTCTCCATCACCTTCAGGATTTTTCGAAGCTCGGTGAGTACGCATGGGGTACTTGTGCACTCGTGTGGTTGTACAAGAGCTTGTGAGACATCTCAAAGCACTCCTTGAAGAGCTTGGTTAGGTTTTCAGCCTCGATAGAGTGGTGGGTCTATGACCACTTTCCTATCTTCCGGGTGACGGTGAATAGTGGTTACAACCCGATCGATCCGAAAATACTAGCGTGGTTGCCGAAAAGGGTCCCGAGATCACTAGCTCGCGGGAAGCTGTACTATCGTGACATCCTCGCGGCGCAAAGAGAGAAGGATGTAAGTTAGCTTGTTTACTTTTATTAGTAATTGTCTATTAAATCTATGATTGTATGAGTAATTTCTTGTTTGTAGGGGATTTTTCGACCTTACGAGGATGTTCGTGAAGTGTGGGTGGAACAGGCAATAGGTTTGTATCGAAACCCTATTCGCCTTATGATGGTAAGCGAGGCATATCACCTAGACCGAGGGATGCACCAGTTTGGTTGGATCCAAAAGAAGCCGATGAACCCCCTTGTGGCTAGAAACGGTCTCTCAAGAGGAGAAAATCTTCGTTATTCACTGCATGGTAGGCATTGGACGAACTAGAGAGAGCACCTGTACGTGATTGATAGGTACTCGAGACCCTTGGAAGGGAGTAGTCACACATCATCCCCCCAGTACAATGAACACGTGAAGAGGTACGGTTGGTTTAACATCACGCCTCATATTCTTACCGAGAGCTCTGTGCTTGATGTGGCGAACATAATTAATCGTGTTCGGCCGTTAGACGATTCCACTGATGAGCTCGTGTCGTTTACAAGAAAGGTGATGGAGATCACTAGTCCTTGGCTTTTGATTATGCTAGTCGTCTTCTTCTGATGTATGTTGTTTTAGTTTGCGAACTATGTGTTTTGGATTATGTTTTGGATTATGGATTGATCATTAAATCGTTTAATATATGTGTGTTTTATTTCCCCATCTTTTTTGTTTGTTCTACCTTATATATTAGTATGATTATTAGTTTCATCATTCAATCCGATATCATGGAGTACACATAATCTAAACATGTCACTGACATGTACGTAAAACTCTAAATAGAATACCATCACCCATAAGGTTGATAAATTTTCAACCACCGGTTGACAACTTCCCCAACGGGTCACAATTATAACCGGTGGTTGAAAATTGTTGACCCGTCGGGTGAAGGCGAGTAGAATATGGCTATCTTTATATTGTAGACGTTGCGCATTGAATAAGATTTCTTAGGGTTCAATTTCTTCACCCCACCGAGAATGTCCCGAGGACGGGATCCCATTTTCATAGAACTAACTACGAAATCCATCTCTTCTTTGTTCAATCGTCCCAAGTACGAATGACCTTCTTTGTACGATGTAGTATCGTGATGGTGAACGCCATATTCGACCTCTAAACCCCACAAATCATCACCCAACTTCTTTTCTTTAAGGGTGAAAGGGCATCCACATTTTTTTGTGCTGGTAGACTTCCTCTTTAGATGCTTCAGATCTACCAATTTTGTGTAAACTCCAGATCTTTCACACACAAACTCAATTCTTGGAGTTTTTTTATTAAGTCTATCGCATCGTCGTAATATTACCACAAACTCGTTATCGGTTGCGGTTTGCTTAACCCATTCAATCAACTCCACTTGAGAATATTAAGATTTGGTGTCGAACAAGTGACTATAATCGACCGAGCAAGGCACTGGAATTTTCTCCTCTTTCACCATGCACAAATTATACAAATCATCCTTTAACTCTCCATCATTTAATTCTTCATCCTTTAACTCTTCAGCCTTTAACTCTTCATCCTACATAAAAAACCGTAAATTATGTCAGTTTGACACAAAACAAAATTTCCGACTCACCCCGCCGGTTGAAAAAAATCAAACCGTCGGGGAAGTTGTCCAACTCCGGTTGATAATAGTCTAACCGGCGGTTGAAGATAGTTACACCGGTGGTGACATTCCAACACCGGCGGTTGAAAATACTAAAACCACTGGGGATATTGTCAACCGCCGACTGATAATAGAACAACCAGCGGGGGTGGAGCACAGCTTCCTTCTACATGTATGAATAAAACTAAGGGGTATCAACCGCCGGTGTAACATTTAAACCCCGACGGTTAACTTCCATTTGAACCGGCGGGTGGGAGTCGATTATACCGCCAGTTGGACATGACCACCCCCGGTGGTGGAATTTCATCAAACAATATGAAGGTTCTTCGTCCCCGCCGGTTGATGGGACTTCATCGGGTAGGGTAGTTCGGGTCCAACTTTCTAAAATTAGAACAACTACCAAAAAGGAAATTTTTTCGAATGATTGGTTAGAACAACTACCATGTTTGTAGTTCCACGCTCCTCATCAAGCTTCTCATGCTCTTAATACATTCTTCAATGATTTGGATTTTTTTTTTAAAATTCGTTGATTTATGGAGGTCTGGGAGTTTATGGAGTTTATTTGTGATTTTTGGAGTTTTTGAATTTTTTTGAGTTTTTGAATTTTTGGTTAATTGTTGAGTATAAGAGGGTTGTTGGGAGGAGTAATTTTGTGTTCTTCTATATTTGGTTAACTATACCCACAATTCACTATATTTGGGTAAAACTATCTTTGACTATTAATTAAAAAAGATTCTCTACAAGTTGGGAATGATTAACAAAATTTGAGCCATAATTTAACCAAATCCTTGTTTTTATCTACTTAGCAATTAGTTTCCGCTTTGATGTTAAAAAAAGAAAGTACCCATATATATCTATTCAACTATTCCATTGCTATTTAATATCTAAAAATTACATACCACCTTCAGTTATTCAGTTTGGTTAAAAACAACAAGAATTTTTCAACTAAATTTCTCTTTCTTTTTTTCAAAAAAGAAATTAATTATTTTTAATTTTTCATACCATAGCTCAGAAAAAAACCAAAAGTACAATTGATTTTGTTTTTTAAGACGAACAAAAATAGATCCATTAGTAATTTTTGAATTTTTTTCAAGGTTAAAATATGTGCATAACTCTCATAATTAAAAATGTACACAACTCACACAATTGAGATTATTATGAAGAACTCTCATGTTTAATATTCAATAAACTCACATGATTAAAAATGTACAGAATTCTCATGGTTAAAAATGTACAGAACTCTCATGGTTAAAAATGTACCGAACTCTCACGGTTGGATTATAATGAAGAACTCTCATATATAATATTCAACAAACTCGCATGCTTAAATATATACGTAACTCTCATGGTTAAAAATATAAAGAACTCTCAAGTTTAATATTCGATAAACTCGCATGGTTAAAAATGTACAAAACTCTCATGATTAAAAATGTATAAAACTTTCGTGTTTAATATTCCATAAAATCACATGGTTAAAAATGTACAAAACTCTCGTGGTTAATAATGTACAAAACTCTCATGATTAAAAATGTACAGAACTCGCATGGTTAAAAATATACAAAACTCTCACGGTTAAAAATGTACAGAACTCGCATGGTTAAAAATATACAAAACTCTCACGGTTAAAAATGTACATGACTTTCATGGTAAAAATATACACATTCTCATGGTTAAAAATATACAAAACTCTCACGCTTAAAAACGTACAGATTTCTCATTCTTAAACTCACATATTACTATCAAAATTTAAATACAAATAAAAATAAAATCATCAATGGATCCAGTTTTGTTCCTCTTAAAAAACAAAACCGATGGTACTTTCAGATTTTTTTTCAGAACTCGGGTTTAGAAGATATTGATATTTTTTTTAAATATAAAAATAAAATTGGTTGAAAAACTAGAAGTACTTATGTGGCTGATGATGAAGTATGAGTATTTGTGGCACTATTAAAGAATTATGTATTGATTATAGTTATATATATGAGATAAGTATTAGGCAAGCATAAATAATAGTTTTGGTATTAGATGAAAATATAGTTTGTGGGTAGATACCTCTAATATTATTTTTCTATTAAAAATAAGTCGTGATTTTTTATTTGGATTAAATCTTTTTTTTAGTCATTTTCTTCCGTTCGAATCACTTGAAATCACGAACATCGTTGGTTGATATTACAATCTGTCTGTTTGTTATTTTTTTTAATTCTTTATAAATAAAGAATATAAAAATATTAAAAAGATAAATCGATTAAATATATATCATTCAACTTTGATGAATTTATGACCTTCAATTATGTATTATATGATTTAATGTCATAAAATATATCTTTTGTTTATAACTGTTTATCGTTCGATATAATTGATTTTTCAAAACTTAAAATGGACACATGTTTCACAGTAGTAACAATAAGATTTATCTATCATTTTTAATAATAAGTAGGAGGTTATTTATTTAAAAAAGAGTTTTTATCTCCTATTTTAAGTAATTATAAAATTTGTAATGTTTTTTTATTAAGATTGAAGTACTAAGTTTAAATCAAATTAGTCAATTGCATGGTTTGGAGTAGTTTTTGAGAGAATAATATAATATTTGTATAGTGAGATTTAAATTTGATATAAAATTTAATATAATGTTTGATCTGTTTGTACAAATATTGATTGGATTGTAATCACGTTCTAAATCCAAATGCAACGTGGATTTAACGTATCCATATTGTTGTAAATGTTAGGGAATATAGTAAACAATGGTAACTTACAATAATAGTTGAATAGAAAGTGTTGGAACATACAACAATATGTGAAGAGAAAGTATTTCACAAGATGGTTGGAAAGTTGTCTGAAACTGTGGTGAAGCTTGATACACTAAAGTTACGTTTAAGAAAATATTATTATGATCACCATGTTGTTTTGATTTCTGAGTGAAGTTTTCTTGAGATATAATAAGTTTTACAAGAAACGGAAAATTAAAGTTCATATTTGACAAAGATTGAGAATTATGAGATAGATGGGTAATTATGAGATAGATGATGTTTAAGAGAATTTGGGAATTTATCAAATTTGTAATTCGTTTTTGAAATGTCTATATATTTGTAGAAGTAATAAACCCTTCGAAATAGTTGTAATTAATCATAAATATGTAGGCAGAGTTACAAATTTTTAAGAATAACTTTTTAAAAACCTCAAATTTTCCAAAAGTCAATACTTGGCGGACTTCGTCGCGATGAGCTCTGTTTATATCGTAGAGATGTGTCAGGTGGATCATTTATCATTTAAAAATTCAAATTGGTAAAAAAAAAAAATTAAGTTCATCATTGCCAGCATTTTGCTCGCCGTGATGAAGTAATGTTATCCAGTTCTAGTAGGTTTTGCATGCTTACTAAGTTGCGATCAACATGTGCCTGATCGCGACCAGAACTGTGCTGAAGTTACCAGTAAGTTGTTCATGCCTATTTTATGGCGCTCGACCTTTTGGAATGGTTGGCAAAGTTTCCATTTCTTAGTCCAACCTTTGGGTTGCTTCACCAACTCTGATGATCTGAACTCCTCTTCAGATCAACCGTACTTAATTAACCTTTCCAACCCCCACTTGATTAAATATCCTCTCCTATCTCACAATTTAGACAACCCTTTTTTATAGCAAAGTTTAATCAGAAAATGTAGTAAAGTTACACACTCACTTTTTACCTTGGTGCAAAGATAGAAAACTTAAATAAAAAAATATTTATAGTCGTAACTTTGAACCAAAATCCTATTTAACCTAACCGGCGATCTTACACACTCACTTGTTTTATCAAAACATTTGTCCAAATTACATTATAACACTATTTTGGATGTGTGCTCTATCCATTTCAAGAATTGTAACTTGAGAGAAACTCATTCTCTCATGAGAGGTGGCACAAAATCTAGATCATCATAGGTACAATTCTTATAGTATTTTCATTACCTTTTAGAAACGTAACCGAATTGTATTAAAATTTTATTTGAACGTATCCTTCTACGATAACGACCAATATATCTGACACACATCATAAAAAAAACTCTAATATATATATATATATATATATATACAACCTTTCACAAACAATTTGTTGTTACCCCATTGCAAATTTGATGTTTAGGTTATCCAGTGGTCGACTTGGGTTGTTATTGCTTGCAAAATATTATTTTAATAATTTTAGTCTCATCCCTTTAGATATAAATTTTACCAATTCTAAAGCTAATGGTTTGGTAAAATAAATACACTAAGTTCTCAATAGAACGTACGTATGAGACTAATATAATTACGCTTTGAATTAATTTTCTAACATACTCATGTCTTAGACTTACATGTCTAGACTTTTCCTTGTATAATCGATTGTAGGTTGTACCTAATATTTCTTGACTATCACAATGCATTTATGTTGTCATATTCTACTTAGAGGTGAATGGTATATTAAACAACATATCTCTTAACCATTCGAAATCCATTGCGGCCAGTGATATGAAATCAGACTTCATAGTCAAGTGAGAATACATGTTTGTTTCGTTGATCTCTAGAAACCGCACCTCCTACAAAAGTGAACACGGACCCCCTAGTCGATTTGTTATCAATTAGACTAGTGATCTGACTTTCATCAGTGTATCCCTCAAATACCCCTGGAAAGTTAGAATATTAGAGACATGTTTCTTTGGTCTTTTTCAAGTACCCCAAGACCCTTCCAATTGCATTGCAATGTTCACTACTTGGATTACTCATTATTGAATTAATTTTATCACCACAATAAATATATCTTCTCTAGTGCATAAAGTTGCATACATTAAACTTTATTGCACTCCCATATTCTAACTGAACCATTATACTTACTTCATTTTCTAATTTTTAAGCGAGGATCAAATGGAGTTTGTGCTTCTTTTAATTTCAGGTGCTTGAACTTATTAAGAACCTTCTCAATATAATAGGATTGACTTAGGACATAACCTCTACTATTTTTGAATATTTTAATTCTTAAAAAATATATAATTCATTAAGATCATTCATTTTAAAAATAGTGGACATAAAACTCTTTTCTCAATAATCCATTTTAAAACTTATTATAAGCAAATCATCTACATATAGACATACAATGACTATTACACCAGGTCTAATTTTAATGTCTAAACATTTATCCATTGTATTATGTCTAAATCCATCAGATACAATTGCATGATCAAACTTTTGATGCCACTTCTTAGGAGCTTGCTTAATATAACATAATGAATTAACAAGCATACACACCTTAGTCTCATTCCCCAGAAGTACAAAACCCTTGGGTTGTTCCATATAAACCTCCTCGACGAGATCTCCATTACGTGAAGTCATTTTAACATCCATTTGGTGAATCTTTAAATTGTATGTCGATGCAATTGCAAAGAGAATCGAATTTTTTGTGGTTCTTGTAACCGGAGTATAGGTGTCAAAATAATACATTACTTTCTTTTGCAAAAAACCTTTAGCTACCAATAGTTCTTTATAAGTTTTGATATTACCATATGTGTGGTGTTTCTTCCTAAAAATACACTTTCAACCAATTGGTTTTGAGCCTGAAGGTAAATTTAACAACTCCCAAGTGGGATTTGATATTATTAAATCTATTTCATCATATATAACCTCTTGCTAAAAATATAGGATTTTATTCTTCTTTATAAGATTTGGGGTCGTTTTCTCACGAAAGAACTACTGGAGTGTTTCAGGTACTTTCTTCACAACTTCTACCAAATACAAGGAAATATTTGTGATTTTACCTCACTGGGCTCTAAATTTTTAAATCTCTTTTCCATTTGAATCATACGAGGTCCACGGCCCGTAGTTGTATTAAAATTAATGTCCGCGGGTCGGGCCGGGTTGACCGGCGGACATTAGCGGACGGGCTCGGGTTTGAAAATATGAGCCCGGGAGCGGGTCGGGCCGGGTTCGGGCTCAAGTGTCAAAAAAGCGGGCTCAAGCGGGCCGGCCCGAACCCGGCCCGCGGACGGCCCATTGCCATCCCTATCCACGGGTTTCTCATCAATCGAATGTGCTTCTTTCGAAATCCTTACCATGCTTCTACAATTTTTTGGATTATATTATCATTGAATAATTTATATTTAAAAAATTATACCTTTCTTGATTCAAATACCACATTAGATTCCAAGTTTAATAACTTATAAGCCTTGTTATTCGCTGTATAACTTATAACTTTATGACCTAATTGTATTCTTATTAAATCCATGTTATTCCAAAAAACTTAAACACCCCCAGACTTTGAAATATTCAATTTAGTTTTCTTTTTTTCTATAAGTCATAAGGAGACATTCCAGTCTTGTTAAGAGAAATATGATTACAAAGATGATATGCAGTTAGAACATCCTCGCCCCATAAGTTAATATGTTAATTTAAATTAACTAAAATGGAATTTATAATCATAATCAGAGTTCTATTTTTGTGCTTAGCCAATCTATTTTGTTACGGCGTATAAGGCGTCAGACATTGATGAATTATCTCATGCTCTTCATAAAAACTAGAAAATTCTTCTTAGGAATAATCCCCACCTCTATCACTACATAAGATTTTAATTTTAGTATCTGGTTGATTTTCTACTTCTACTTTGAATATTTTAAACATTATAAAGGTCTCATCCTTACGTTTAAAAATATATACATAAGTAAATCTAAAATAGTCATCAATAAAAGTTATAAAGTATATCATACCACCATGTTTCATGAATCTACTTAACTTACATATGTCAATGTGTATTAAGTTAAACAATTTCGTACAATTTTCTATGGATTTGTAAGACTTCTTAATCATTTTTTATTCAATAGATTATTTATATATTTCATACGAACCTATATAATATTTTATAAGTCCAGTTATAACATTTCAATTTATCGTGTTATGTTCTATATGAGAAACTCTACCATGCCATAACAAATAATCATTATGAGAACAAGCATGAATGAAATTCTTCATTCTACTCATTTAATTTTTGGTCGTATGTAGTTTGTCTATTCTATTACTTGAGTACCATTGCCCAAAAAAGATATATTTTTTGGTTATCATAAGTTTACTGAATTTGTACGCATAAATAAATCCCGATTTAGCCCAAAGATCACCAAACATAAAGTTTTATTCATTTTCAGAACATATAAAATATTGGTATGAGTTATCATTTTTCCATTTGTAAATATTATCTGGACACTTTCACGTTCTTCAACTTTTGATCTATTGGTGTTTCTCATTTATACCTCACATGTCATACCACTAGTTAGAATATTTATTTTTTTCATAAAGTTGACATTCATCATCATTGCCACAGTTTCATCTTTCATATTTTTTATAAGTTTACTATTATTTCAAATATTGCAATATCTTGCAAGTTCCCAAATCTACAACACATAATTCGAATCAAATGAAAATGTTTGATGTTAATATTCCTAAACTTTATTTTCTTAGAATATTTCGCTTTGCGGACATGCGTACTTTAACTATATTTATATGTTCATGAGTTTGGAGGAAAATAAAATTCAGGCTAAAAACTTATGAAATACACATTTCATATAAGATTTAGGTGCCATGGTTAATATCTGAATGCCAATATCAAGAACGTCACCTTATCCTTCCATCTAGCATAGTTTTCTCCATAACACCGATCTAGTGGATTTGGTATTTCATTCATGACCATACTTATTTCCACTTCAACTTTCATGTTCACTTATTATTTTATTATTATTAAAAACAATGTAGGAAATACCAACTTACAGCAGTAGGAGAAGAGAAACTTTTTGAGAATATCGCCAGAAAATAGTCGAAATCTATGGTGAAGCTTGAAGGTTACGCTTTTAAAAAACAATTAGTATGATCAATATATTGATTTGATCTTTGATGGAAGTTATTTTGAGATATTAAAAGCTTTATAAATTTAAATACAAGCAACAAAAATAAACTCAAGTTCAAAACTAAAAAAGATTGTTAACAGTGAAATATATAATTTTTATAGAGAATTTAGGATTTTATCAAAGTTGTAATTCTTTCTTGAAATGTCTACCTATTTATGGAAGTAATAAAATGTATTTTCCAAAAATCACAACCACTCCAACTTCACCGCGATCAAAGTTATTTATGATCATGAAAAAGTTTCGACTGAGACAGTATTTATTTGAAAATTCAAATTGGTAACCAAAAATTTGAAGTTGATCATGGCGAATATTTTGTAACTTTGTTGCGATCAACTATTTCCTAATCATGGTGAAGTCATGTTTCCCAGTTCCAATAGGTTCTACCTACTTACTTTACCACAATCAACATTTAGGCTCGTTGCAATGAAGTCTATTTCATCGCTAACATGTGCCTGATCGCGGGGAGAACTGTGCCAAAGTTAAAGTAGGTTATCCGAGCCTATTTCACTCTAAGCAACGTTTTAACTTGTCGGGGTGAAGTCCCCTTTGCTTAGCCCAACCTTCTCGTCATTTTACAAACTACGGTGATCTGAAATCTTCTTCAAATCAACCATATTTAATCAGTATTTCAAACAATATTTATAATATGATTATTTTAATATAATCAATATTATTTAAAACTAGATTTTGAAATAATAACTTAGATATGCACTAGCATAATATCGTTTTAAAATAAGGGTTTTTTTAGTGTGACATTATAGTTTTTGGACTCAACAAGACAAACAAGATACAATCTTTTAATGACACAAACTCGTTAGGTTATAGTGATTGAGACCAATGGATAAAGTAAATCAAAAAAAATATATAAAGTTTCTCTCAATAAAAAAACATTTGGTTAAGTTAATATCCATTTTCCCAAATTCATAATTGTGAATATAGTTTCAAATTAGGAAGAAAGAAAAAAATCAGCATATTTTTTTCCTTCTGTTTTATATCTTCTTTTTCTAAATCTATTAAATATTTCGCATCATTGCCTTAAATGAAAACAATGTTTACATGTAGTCCATGTTTATTTTTTGCATTTTAAACCTCTCGGTCAACATGTGATTTGTTTTATATAGTTACGTATTCTATTAATACTTACAAATTGTATTAGATTCCATTATGTAAATATGATACATGATTAAGTTATTGAAAATGTATGATTAAAGTTATATCAATTTAATCTTAAAATTTGATAAATATTTAATTTATAATTGTTTTAATTATGTCACCGGATTGCCACGATGATTGCAATAGTGCATCAATTTTACTGATAAAATAAGATTTGTCCATATATATCAAGGTGATTCGTATTGCTAGTCTTAGTGCTCGTGAGTTTGTCCAAAATTAATTTTGCAGTAGGTTTTTTTTGTTTCTTTGAACTTTGTTTTTACCTGTACTGAACCATTTAGATTTTGGTAAATTTATTATGTTAGAGTACTCAGTTTATGTACATATATTTCATGTTTAGATATGTTATTCATATATCTGTAGGTTGCTTTGGATTTTTTGAGGATGTACAGTTATGTCTCATCAACTGTATGATTATTAAGAAGCATGTTAATGGTGATATAAATGTATGCACTTCGACATTTTGAAGTAATTAATGGAAACTACTGACCAACCAGACCTTGTATACCCAAGGATTATTTATCTCAGGTTTGAGATATGAGTATTCAACATGATATTATTTATCCTGATGATTACTTTCGATTTTCGTGTTGTGGAGACATATAAAATTCTCATTTATTTGAGTGTTGAAGATTGGTGTTCAACATGAACCATACATGGACAATTTATGTGTTCATATCGTGGAACTGTAGAACAAGAATTGTCATGTCACCCGAAAAAGGGTTGGTGCTCACGTCCAAGATCGTTGGTTTTGTGTATAGGTCGGTCTACCTTAATATTGCACCCATATTTATCTGAGGGTGAACAAACCATTGCATGTTATCATTGTTGCATTAACATACCACATATTCATGGACATACGGACTTCATTTTTGAATGGTTTCGATAAAATATACCATGTAGTAGCCAAATATGTCCATAAAAAGTTTTTGAACCAACATGGTCTTCCTTAAAGAATTGATATCTGTAAGTAATGTATGAGTATTGATGCTTAAGATCTTCGTTAAGGATTACGAAAAGCCAATCAATATGGATGTTTGTCAAATCTTAAAACTTGAAATTCTAATCTTTTATATTAGTTAATACAATAATTAAATCAAATATTATGTGTTTAGTGATAAGCTATTATGTTTTGATATTAAATTTAACCTCTAGCTATAAAATTTTGGTAATCATACTTTAAACCATACAACTAAAATGTAAATATATTATATTTGTGCATTAGAGATATTTTAATGTATATGCTATTATCGAATTGACCGATCCCATTTCGTATTCTAGATTTAAATAAAGAATAAAACAATTATAACAGATAAGAGAAGATCTAATTATATAAATATAAAAATAAAAATAAAAGGGGTGTATAAAATACTTTTGAAGTATATATTATAATTAAAATACTTATAATTATAAAATTTTATTGTTAAAATTTAGTGTTTTAGGTTCAAAATATAACTTTTTAGGTTTAAATAAAACAAATAGTGATAAGAGTGTTGTATGTTTATAAAAATGATGAAGATTTCAAATAGTTTTTCTTATGGTGCGGCAATGTGAAATGCAATTTATGAACAATATTTTTCAAGTCTTAAAAATTATATTTTATAATGCTAAAAAAAATTCCATTTCATAATTTATTTTAAAATGAAATATAATTTCTGAGATATTAACCATGGTTTCTCTTCCTTCTAGATTTGGATGAAAATTTTATTTCTTAGGCCTCTTGATAGTAAACTTTACAGGGTGTCGATTAGTGAAGGTAAAAATACCTCATTCTGGTTTGATCCTTGGTTGCTTACTACTTCTATTGCATCCCACAAAGGGCATAATACCATCTATGACTCAAGGTTGAGTAATAACCTTAATGACTATGACTTTATCTCTGATTGGCGTTGGATTTGGCCTTTTAATAGGAGATCCGCAAGTGCTAAAAACTCAAACAATCTTCTGAAAATACACAACATCATCTTCTCTCTTTTCCTCCACAAGCGTCCTTCTTGAAGATATCCACTACTGGATTGCTAAGGATTGATCCCCCAAACGCATGATTAAGGACACCTACACCGTCATTCATACGTGCATCCCATGTGTTGGTTGGTCGGAGTTAATATGACATAAATTTGACATTCATCATCGTTATTTTATCCTCTGGCTTGCCATCCATATATGTTTAATTTTATTCATTTGGTATGTTCCCTCATATCTATCATATATGAATAGGTACGATACTAATGAGTTATGAGATCATCTTATCAACTATACTCTCCTTTTGAGAAATATGACCTGCATGCTTTTAATAAAGATGTATTCATTTTCGTAAATTTTAAATTTTAAATTTATTATTGGAATGATACAAAAAGTTGGATAACATCAAGATACAGTAGGTACCATCGTGTTATACAATCAATTCATTTTGCAGTTGCTTTATAGTTTAATCACCACTAAATGTAAAAATGTTTTACTATCACAAATTTTTTGCGATGTATTTCTGAATGAAAATCAAAGATCTTAGATAGTTGTAAGACAACAATAAATCATCGTTATATGTAAACATGTTTAACCATCACTCTATTTTTGTGATTAAATATATCTCTTGAAAAAGGATAAATGACCTATAATAATTGGATATAGATTGAAAAATAAACTAAGCTTATTTAAGGTTTAAATCTTGGTGTAATATAATTATCCTTATTAGTTAATATTTACTTTCATAATTTATATGTCTCTTAATTGGTCAATTCTGGACTTTTGAGGACTGAACTACTCGGTTATTCAAAATTCTAACTGAATGATCATGTAGCTCTCCAAATTTTAGATGAATTAAAACACTAATCATCTAAAATTGGATAGCTGAGCCTCAAGCTATGCAATTCTACAGTGATTCAATAGTGTTATTTTTTCACACTCATTGTGAACACCTAAAAATTAAAAAATCTCACTTTTGTTCTGAATTATAAATTAATTTTTTAAAATTTAGGTATAAAACTGGACCCTATAGTAAGACTTACATTTATTTTATTATATTTTTTTACCATTTACCATAAATAAATTCTTGATTTGCATCAATTCCAAATTCAACTATTTGAAAATTTGATGACTTGAAACAAGAAAAATAACTTTCGAATTTTGCAAACAAAATTTACAACACTATAGAAAATATTTTACGGTATGTTGTAAGGAATATTCCATAGAGTTTCATCATTGAATATGGTTGGATTCCTAATATGATGTATGTAGAGTAGTACATTACCATATTTTGATGGATTCCATGCATGCTTACCAAATAAATATATCATTCTTTCAATTCTATCCAAATAATTTAAAATAGTTTACTTAAGGTATAAAAGTATTATTTACTCACATCACTTAATCAAAATCATCACGTATATATAGCATAAAAGGGATGAAGGTTATTACATTATGGGTAGTGATTGGGCATTCATATATAACGCACTCTTCGTAATCAGTAGCAGAGATGGTAGCCATCAGTATGCTATACATTACCTTTGGGTGTAAGTAACTTAAGGTTAGGCAGTATAGGTTTTATGTCATAAACGATTAGTTTGTATGGTAAGTACTTGACTACATGTTCACTAAACAAACTTTTTAAGTCTGAAAAACAAGTTATACATGAGTATCATACGTATGAGCGTAACAACAACAATATGATACAAGTGCTTACCATCGGGAAATATATGTGGTAGTCTTTTGTATGGGCAGTCCTACACTTACAATAATCATTCCCAAATATGTGAGGCCTTAAACTCATTTTCTCTCATGACTCGCCTGAATTTGATCAATAGATGATGTTACAAAGTCTGCCAATAAATCCTATAGAATGAGCATCTGAATGCTCGTATAGACGCATTTTCTTTCATGACTCTCCAGGTCCTGCTCACTAGGTGAGGTTACCATGTCTGCCAATCAATACCAGAGAATTAGCATATGAATTTAACATGATTCTTTCCTTTCATGACTTTCCTGAAAAAATCCTATTGGGTGGGGTTACGCAAGTTTGCCAATAAGTTAAAAAAAAAATAAGCATCTAAGTGCTCGCATATACCCTTTTCTTTTCACGATTTTCCTAGAAACATCCTACTGGGTCGGGTTACGCAGGTTTTCCGATCAGTATCAAAGAATGAGCGTTTGAATGCTTGCACAAGAACCTTTCATTTTATCAATTTCTTAGAAAAAGCCCATTGTATGGGGTGATGTACGTTTTCCAATCAGTTACATAGAATGTGCATATAAATAAGTGTATTGTATTATGTACCGACTCGACTTGATGTCTCTCTTACTAGATGAGAACTGATTTTGTCGTACCCAAATACTTTATGAGTCTCTGAAATAGTCAAAGATGTGATATATCCCATCTAGTACTTAGATCTCTGAAGGGAGATGAATGTCAATCAAATCTCCATGTATCCGAAACAAATAATCTATGGGCATGCAGGTCATCACTATGTACATCCGAGAGTCCAAGTGCCATCAACAATAGTTAATTATATCCCATCTTGTGACCATACATTCATAAGTCTAGATGTATTCTAATGCATACTTAATGAGGTCACATAACTGTGAACCCCGAAACAAATAGCACAACACCCAAACATTGGATATACTTGAACAACCAACCAGCCTACACACACAAAAAGTGCTAAACAACACATTAGAAGCATGGTATTTCATGATAAATACATACATAAGGAAACTAAACACAATTTTAAGCATGTATACAAACATATGATATTTTAAATCTCTGAATCGGTTTTGCACCTCTATATAAGTTATGTACATTAATCTTACTCGAAAGAATCACAACACAAAGAAAATAAAATGAAATCATATCTACTACAGTTCTAGGGATGAACTTCTTTGTTATTTATAAAAAAAATGAATGATTGCTTAGATTTCTAAATTTTAGATGAAATAAAAAAAATCACCTCAATCGGATAACTGAGCGCCAAGTTATGACTTCCTAAAGTCATGTACCATAGATGAAACTATGGTACGAGTTTGTCGGGACCACAATAAGGGTGATCGAAATGAACTATAGTTTGTTGCGGAGACCATGCTGCTAGTCGTGGTGAACTAAATGTATACTGAGTTTGCGGCAACAACCAAACTTTGGTTGCGGCAAACTCCCTATTTTTCGAAAAATTGAAAACCTCCCACAAAATGAATTGGGGTTTCGTCCTAAATTGTTTCCAAAATTAGACTTGCACATAAAATAAATAAAATAAAAATAATATTTATGTGCTCTTGATCGCACCAAAAAATTCATAATATAAGATTGTATATTATCTATCACCTACTTGATGCATAGGTTTCTAAACATAAATTAAAAAATTAAAGAAGAGTTTTTAACCTAACTGAATCAAATAAAACAAATTGGATTTCACATTTTTTATTCCTACACAATAGGAATCAGAGACGATTCTAATACCACTTGTTAGAACTTATATATTTTTCAAAGGTATCCATAATTGATTCGAACAATAGGAATCTAATTCCTTTATGTACAAATAAAAATATGAACAAAAGATATAAAGTACTTATTGTATGTCATATCTGTAAGATACTCCATGTGAATCTGCAACGCAAGCTTTTCTTGGTTCCTTCTTGGTGTAAAGCTATATTGGTTACAGATCTTCTACTCTCTTAAGAGTTGGTGTAGATATGTTCTTTGAAGAAAAATAATATAAATCTCTTAAGAACTTGTGAAAACCCGATGTTCAGCAAAGAGAGATCATAAATGTTTTTTTGTAAACGGCGAAGAAACTTGCAATTGTAAAAAGAACTATAATTTTCATTTATAAAGAAGTTTTAGTAATAAAAATTTCATATAATTAAATTTTCTTCATGTATTAACTAAAATAATAAGATTTTTAATTTTTTTCATTTCAATTAGAAATAATAAGAAATTCATTTTTATTAAATTATGTGATTGAGTGGAATCAAATGTTTCCTTTATACCAATTCTTACTTATTCGTTTTTCTTTATTGATACTTTAAATCAAATAATTCACTTAACGCTCGTGATGGACTCTTCGCCAATAAGAACCCTAACGTTTATTGAGTTTTAAGCCCAATACTTAATTGTTAAAGTAAAAAACACTCTCTCTCTAAGTACAAGTAAGCCGAACTAGTATCCAGACTTTATTTACCATCAAACTAACTAATAATATTTATAATTGTTATTATTTGTTGGTATACTATTACAATTGATTACTTTAATTGGACTTTACCACCATAAACTGAAATACCGTAAATTATACATGATGAGAAATTTTAATTTAACATTTTTTAATATTATTTTCCCATCAATGATGTTTCAAAAGTATTAAAATAGTAAGATTCAACCATGATATATAATAACATTTGTCTATAATTGTTGGAAATGTTGATTAAATGTGGATGATCGGAAGAAGAATTTATATCGTTGAAGTTAGTAAAACAACAAGTGAAGGTTGGGCTTAGCAAAATAGGCGAGATAATCTACTATAAATATCTGGGCAGAGTTTATCGCGATTAGCACAAGGTTGTCTTCAAACAGATTATCTTTAAATGTTCAAAGTGTTTATTACATATGCCTTCGAATGGATTACCTTCGAATGGAAAAAATATATATTTTGTATGCATTTGAATGGATTACCTTTAAACGGACAAAGTGTATATTTTGTATGCCTTCAAATGGATTAACTTCGAATGGTTAAAGTATTTGTATTATATACCTTCGAATGGTTGAAATAAGTGGAAAATAAAGAAAATCAAAAATAATTTTTATTAACCGATGAGGGTACAAAATGCATTAAGCTATTTCAAGGGCTTATAAAAAAACCGATTAAGCATTATAAAATACTTTGGAAAAATCAAGGGATTTATGGAATTCGAGAAAGATAAAAAAAAATGCCTTACATGAGCTAAGAACTTAAAACATTAACAGAAAGTTCATCGGCCTCTGGGCTGTCCCCATCGACATCTTCTTCTTCTGAACTCTCACTTTCGGAGTCACCTGTATCACTTTACATGGAACCATCACAAGAAGAATCCATAAATATACCTAATTGATTACCTATGGGCATATCATTGGGCTATAATGTTTCATGAACCAGCTTTCACAAAGATATAAGGACTAACGTAGGTAATGCCTTGTGCAAAATCCAAAACCATATCGGATTTGATTGAGGCATCCCGTTTGTCTAGGGATTTTAAGATCTTATCGATGTAGTCATTCAAAATGTCTTCTATGTATTTTATGGTATAAGCTTTGAGGGAAGTCACCTCATCCTCGTATTTCTTCACAAGGGCCTCTTGATGATTCTTCTCATTTGATAGGCGTTCCATGGTAGTCTTATCGATGACCAAGATTTTTCAGTGATGTAATCTATCCGGAGTTGACTATTTTGTAACCTCTCGTAGGCATCTTTTAGCTATGCAAAACCGACTTAACTTTGTCTGCTAGACCATCGTCACATATTTTTTCCCCTTGAAGGGACTCTTTCAAATTATTATTTTCTTCCTTAAGAGAAGGAATAATCTCTCTTTTTGCCTTGACCTCCCTCTCCCGTTCAGCGACATGTCTAACAAATCTCTACACCGAATACAAAAATGTATCATTCTTCTTTATCAGCTCGACGGGTGCGTCATCAAAAACCACCATTTGGCCTTACATGTAGACTTAAGGAAGTCTTGTTCAAAAGAATCAAAGTCAATACAACCCATAGGCTCCATCACACTGCCTTCTCCAGATGTTTTCCCGTTTAATGCTAGAAAAGATGGAGAAGAATGGTCAAATACTTGGAGTATTGGAGGATCAATGACTGGGATTTTTGAAGGGATGATATCCGAACGAAGGATGATCTTGGAACTACTAATTGTTATTTTCTCCTTCTTCTTCTCTCTTGTGACTGTCATGTCTACTTCTCTTGTGTGTCTTTTTTATTTTTGACACATGAAGCTCCACAAGTGCGTCAAACACTTCGACATTGGCAGTAATGGTAGCTAACATGGATTCATCGATTGTGGCTGGCAAAGACTCATCAGGTTGCTACTCAGTTTTAACTTCGATTATGCCTTTCATTGAGCTTTGCTTTTTTTTTTATCTTTCTTGTTCCGTTGGTTGGGGGCTTTTGTCATGATCGGAAGAAATACCTTACCATCTTTAGCTTCAACGCTTTCTAAAATAACTGATACTATGTGATGAATAGTAAATTGCTTCCATGTTAAATCCCGTTTGGAGCTAGTCCTTTAAAGATGGATCCAAACCAAATTGTTGGGGGGTAAAACACGAATAAAGCCATTGGACCACTTCTCATAAACCCATTGATTCAGTTTTTTGAAAGTGACCTCCACATCTTCCAAATGATGCAGATAATACTTCGGTATGGTTGTAAAAAATATTAGAGATAAGATGTGAAGAAAAATATATATGAGAAACGATACAAATTTGAAGGACTACATGTGTTCTTCCGAAACCTAGTAAGCTGACTCGTATTACCTTAAGAGGTAATTTTCTTCACATTCTCCCACCAGCCACTAACAAATAAAAATTGCATTTTCCACAACTTGTTAGCTTCTAACATATCATCTACAACCTTATACTTGTTCCCAATGTTGTAAATTAAAATGGGATCTAGGAATTTTGAGACAAAACAATAACAGCAAATTGCTCCATCGGCATCCGAATTTTTTATAACCTAGATGCCATGAAATATGACATCAAGGTAAGCCAAGCATTCAGACTAGCCTGACATAGGCACAGTCCCACCAAGCTGAAATAATTCACAATGTCTGGGTCTACGGGAAACTGAAAGCCCTAGTTAAGCACATCTAGATAGACAACCAGCTCTATCGGACCATTGGAAACACTTATTTCTTTTATATAGCCTCTAAATCACTCTCTTGAAAGTAAATATAAGAAAGTCTATCAAGAGACATAAGATATTTGGTACTGACCTATAGGAAGTTTGGCCCTATGCGTTTGACCAATGACAGGGGGCAGCATTTCGCTTTCTATTTTGGTGGCCTTCTTTTTTCCACTTTTACCACCTTTACCCTTAGGAGTTCTCTTCTTTGCTAACTTTAAAGTCTTAAAAATTTCCCCGATTTGACCAGTTATATATAAGGGAGATTCCTCACTAACGTCGTTGTCCTTTATGTTCTTTTAACTAGATCCAAATGGGTCAGTCCGTTGAGAACTTGTGTTCCCTTCCTTGTTTGGTTGATATGATGGAATCGTATTGGATTCATAAGGATTGACCTGTTTAGGTTTAACCTATTAAGGGACAGAATCCCCCTTCCTGTTCAGTTGATGTGAGGGAGGATCGATAAAAGACTGACTCTGCTGAATGACTTCCTGGTATTTGGAAGATGGGTTCGTATATCTTTGGCTCGTATGATCACGCTCGGAGGTGAGTTCTCTTCTGTATCAAATCTCATTGCTATAAAATTCAAATGATGTCTGTTAGTAATAGCTCCTTAAGATTGTGATGGCTTGAATGAACAACTCATTGAATAAAGCATTGAGTAGTATAATAAGGCTCTGATGGGATGTTGCGTCTGATGTATAGAAAGATTCTCTCGTAATCAATCGAGTTATAAACATTGTTCCTTTGGAGGTGGGTAATCCAGCAACAATCCAAGCTCTCTTTTATTTTCGTCTAGTGTAGACAATTTTAACTGACCTTTTTCGGTGAATGTACCCCGCTCACTGCATAGATTAACATTGACAAGTACATGTAGAGGTGTTCTCCCACATCTGGTTTCGTTAGCATTTCTGGTATGTTAAGTACTCTTTCAACGCTTGGAAAGCCTCGTCACATTTGCTCATTCGGTTAAACGTTTCGCCCCCCTTCAGGATTTTGATATAGGGTTGAATTTTGTCTGATGATGAACCGAGAGATGGTGGCTAACCGTCCCGTTAGACGTTGTACCTCTTTTACATTTCGTAGAGGTTTCATATCCAATATCTCATTCGGGTCGGTCTCACTTCCCATCTTGTTAACAATAAAACCAAAAACGTTTCCACTACGAACAACAGAAGAACATTTATGAGGGTTAAGTTTCAATCCATACCTCTGCAGCGTATAAAATATCGTCCCTAAGAATTCAGGTTGCTTCTCCTCCGAGTCATTTTTCACAATAATATAACCAATGTCGGCTTCCATATGTTTGCCCAATTACCCTTCAGAAATTTTGTTAACAAGCTTTTAATTCGTTGATTCAGCGTGTTTGAGTCCAAATGGCATAAACCTTTAGCAATAGAGACCTCGTTCAATATGAAAGGTCGTGTGCTCCTCATCCGTCGGATTCATAGATATTTGATTATACTCGGATTATGCGTCCATGAACGATAGGTACTCTTTTCTGGAAGGGGCATCAACCATTTGATCAATTCTTAGCAGGGGAAAAGCATCATTCGAACATGCTCGGTTGAATCTGTGAAATATACGCACATGCAACATTGCTCATTCCAACAATGGGTTAGCAACACAAATCGGGTATTGCGCTTGCCTGATATGACTCATCTTGACTAACTTATCAACCTCTTTGAATATTGTTTCTGACTTTTATGGGGAGAAAGCCAGCCATTTTTACCTTATTGGTCGAACACTAGTGTCGATGGCCAAAGAATGAGAGATAACGCTTGGGTGTATGCCTGTTACTTTCTCTGCATCCTATGCAAACACGTCCTCCTTTTTATGCAACGAAACTATCAAACGCTTTTTAAATTCTTGTTCAAGTTTATTACCTATCCTGAAAACATTGCCCTCTTCCAATGTGACGTTTTCCTCTCCGACGGGGTGTCATCCTCCTCGTTATTCTCCCTGGGGTCGTCCACCTCTAAATTATTCATGTTGATCGGTCCTTGGTGATCCCATACCCCAGAGTTCATTAATTGATATTTGGATTTGTTGGAAGGGTCCAATGTTATAGTGTAACAATACATCGCTTGTCTTTGGTTGCCTCTTATTATTCTCACCAAATTGCCCATAGGATACTTGATACATTGCCAAAAAGAAAGAGTTGTATCCTCGAGCTTATGTAAATATGGTCTTCCCAGTATAGCATGGTAGGAGTTGGGATCTCTGCGGTCATAAACAAGGTGTGGATCATCTTTTTGGTGTTGACATACCCGACTGTGACCAGTAGTTCAATCTCTCCCACACATTTGGTTGATTTTCTCTCGTAGTTGACCAACTGTCTATCTGTTGTCTTTTAAGGAGGCACTCCCAGCATATGTTCGTAGCTTACCTTAAAGATAACGTTGGTCAAACTACTTTTATTAATTAATATCCTTGTTACCATGACTCCCAAAATATTAGCACTGATGTTAGCACATCTTCGTGGTGTGTGATCATTCATCTCAAATTATCGCCATTCAAAGTCAAATCCGCAACTGGCTCCTTAAAATTGTGATATGAAGAGCCGTAAACTAATTGAATATCGAGGTCCTCACGATTTCACTTCCGTGTTGTGAGGTCGGTTCCTGATAAAGTATCGCCTCCAAAAATCGTACACAACAATTGTTGATTTTCTATAGGTTTGTCTGATGCCTCTGACGGTCTGGTATTAGGTAGTCCCTCTTATACTACCACACTCACTCTACTTTACAAATTGGACGAGGTTCCCACTATCGATCAACCTTTGAATTTCCTCTTTCAGTTGTCAGCACCCCCTATCAACTCAAGGAGATATTGGATATGAAACCTTTGAGAAATGTAAAAAATGTACAACATCTAATGGGACGGTTAGCCCCTCTCTCCCGGTTTTTTTTATAGATCGTCAAACAAAATTTAACCCTTTTTCAAAGTCCTAAAAGAGGCCAAAACATTTAACTGGATGATCGAATATAACGAGGCCTTCCAAGCATTTAAAAAGTACTTAACATCTTCATAAGTGCTAACAATACCATATCTGGGAGAACGCCTCTACTTGTACTTGTCAGTGTCGATCTATGTCGTGAGCGGGGTGCTTGTACGAGGGACAATGGGAGTCTAGAGGCCGGACATTTATTCAAAAAATTTGTTTATTAGCCCTCTGAAATGTGTTTGAGATGACTACGGAGGCTATCCGATAAGGTCAGATATATTCAAAGGACATATCAGATTAAAGACCATTATTCCTTTTTGGTTATTTTCTTTTATTATTTTATTTTAATAATTTATTTAAATTTTTTTATTATTATTTTTAGGCCATGTGGTGGTTTTGAACTTTGCGTTTGTCCCATGGATATGGTTTGGCCCATTAGCCTCACTAGACTAAAATTTAGCCTATAAATAGTCTCTCAGAAAACATTAATGGGGGATGGTTCCTAAAAGGCAAAATCAGACTTTCTCACTCTAAATATTAACTAAAGTAGCTCAATTATCTCTTTATTATTTATCAAAAGTTAATCTTTTATTTTTACTTTACAAAATAACCTTTCGAGTAATGTTTATCCACACCAATGATGATAATATATGCAGCCATTCTCACGATTTCTCTCACAAACCTTCGAACCGTTCCAGTTGTCTGAAGCATACATCTAGCCCATTCCAGTAAGGTTCAATTCATTATCTTAGCAAAACCATTATGTTAGGGAGTCCCATTTACGGTTTTATTTCCAGTAATGTAAATATTTGCACAATAGTTAGAGAATTCCTTTTTTACATATTCCAAGCCATAGTTAGTCTGAAGTTTCTTCAGCACTTCCCATGTTTGATTCTCTACCAAAGTTTTATAGTGAAAAAAGACAACAACCACTTTATCTATGTTCTTCAAAATTATAAATCATACTTTCCTAGAACAGTCATCTATTAGGAGCATAAAATATATCGCACCACCTATGGTAGGTTCTCGTGCAAAAACCTAAAAGTCTGAATGAGCATTATCAAGTACTCTATTAAATGTCTGGTTGTTTGGCATAAACTTCACCCTCTTGCTCTTACCCAATAAACAACTTTCATAAAACTCAACTTTGAACTATGGTACCGTATAAAAACCTTTGTTTACTTGGTTCACTAAGTTCTTTCTCACTTAATTACCTCAGCCGATGATTTCACAACCTGGTAGAATCCTTCACCACACTAGACACACCCCTTATTACTACAGAGCCCTCAATAACTCACATTAATTAGTCATATTGTCTTTCATAACAACAACGAAACCTTGCAAAACCGTAATTCTGTCATCTCCACCCTTAAACCAAAATCCTTCCTCATCTAACATCCCAATAGAAAGAAGGTTGCACTTAACTTTGGGTATATATCATATGTTATAAATCAATCTCTCATGTCATATTGAATACTTGAGATGAAAAATCCTAATCCCATTGACATGACATGATTCGTCATAAGAGAGCCCTTCCACCATCAAGCATTCTCACGTCTTCAAACCAATGGTTAATTGAATTAATATGGAATAACCCACTTGAATACAATATATTATATATATATATATATATATCCTTGTACGTGCACGAATAAGAATTCATTAAGCAGTCATCGTACTCACATACATCAGACATCATTGCAACATCTTTGGCTTCGGTCTTTTGATAATTGTTGAAATTTCCCTTCTTCGGGCATTTCCTACTGATGTTTTGTTTCTTCTTGCAACCCCAACATATTACTTTTGAACCCGTCCCAAACCTTTTGAACTTTGACTAAAAGTTTCCTCTCATCTCACTTGAATCTCTCTTTCCTTACTTACTTTTCATATTTAGTATGTGTCCTTCAAAGTCACCATTTCAAACACTATTCTTTTGAAGATCTTTGGAGTTTAAGGCTCTCTTGAATTATGCCATCATAACGGACTATTCCTAGTAGAGCATGGTATCCCTGAATTGTTCGTGCTCATTCGTCATAAAACTTAAGATGATGATTTGTTGGTCTTTCTCCTCCACTTTCACAGTAACTGCTAAAACGTCGAGTGTGATTTGATTATAATCCTCTAGATCCCTAGATATCGTATAAACCTATTTCTTTAAATACCTATTTCCATGGAATTCTTCATGTAAATTTACTTTAGCTGATTCTATATCCTCATCATCATAGTCTATTCAAATACCTCTTATAGCACTTCATCTCCCAATCTCAGTATGAGGGTGTTCTGAGCTTCAGACCGTACCACGAAATCAACCTGTGTAGATTTATCGTCAATAACATAAACCAATCCCTTATGTACGAAGTAAGCTTTAACATTAATTCTCCAGACCTTGAAATCAATAGAGTTGTCAAATAATTATAGAATAAGCTTAATGAAACTCATCTTTTAAGGTTTGCGGTTCCAGGAAATATCTACTTCTACAGCCTCTAGATCGACGATATATCTACTCCTTATAATTTTTCTCCACACTCACCAGTCCACTTATTGGGGGAACCACTATGTTTATCCAAAACAAAGAACCGTTGTGCGATTTTAAATCTTTGGAAAAACATAATTTACGATGTTCAAAAAGAGAAACAAATAAAAATAGCATAATAAAACAAAACACACGAGACCGATTAAACTTGGTTTAGATTGTGAAGAAATTTTACATCCACAGACAACGAAAACTCTTTTATAAATACGTAGGTTACATAAAGACTCTCAAACACAAAGCTTGCAATCACTGTTTGTTTCAAAACATGATGTGATTCACAGAATCCTTTGTTTAATGTTTCAACTCTCACCTCACGTATCTCTCAAAAGACATAGAACTATTTCTCTCCCTCATGAATTATAACGCTCACAAAACTCATTGACTCATCACACTTTACAATTTTATATATTCTTCTATTGGTTAAAAATAAAATACAGTCACCAATGTATACCAACTATCATAAAATAGTCTCATATGCTCACTTTTGTATTAAAATAGTCCCCGATGTTTCAATAATTTTTAGCCTCCCACGTGTAATTAACCAGGATAGAAATACAACTTTATTGAAACATGAGGGACTATTTGGTGATAATGGGATAACACTAGAGATTATTTGGTGATATTGGGTAAACATAGGAGAGTAAAATGTAACATAACTGAAACATGATGGAAGCTTTTAATACAAAAGTGAAAATAGGGGACTGTTGCACGCCAATTGGTATACGCGAGGGACTATATTTGATTTAAAACCTATATTATTTATAGGTTAGGTGAAAGCCCTAATTCTTTATAAGACACTCCAGATTGAAGCCCGTAAATAAAAAAACTAAAATAACTCACACTCATTTAATATAGAAAACTTTGTAAATAAACCTAATATAAAAGACTTAATTAATAGTAAAACTAATTAATATAAAAATACCAAAATAGGCTACTTAATTAATATAGGAGATCTAGCAAATAGAAGACTCTATTTTTGGTATAGTTACGGTGTTATGGTCCAGCTTGCTTCAAATCAGTCTGATTGGGATCCGCTCTCTTCAGGACATCTTGCTTCAGATGAACCTACATTGGCTCAACACATATCTTCTTCAACACAATAGTCACCAATCTTGGGTGATTGTCTCAGCCCTTAAGATCCAATAAACGTCTCTACCGTTGAGTCACTATTCAAATATCACCTAGAAAGTTTGAACATTTCTCATTTATACATATCACAACATATCTAACTATGTTAGTATAGTCCTTCAACAGTTTATTTGTTGATGACTTACTTTTAATGTACTCATAATAATTTAATTACATTTTAATTTTGAATATGTTAAATATATTTGATAGCATATTAATAAAAACTATAAAATGGGGAACTTAGTTATATCAAATGATACTATAAAAAATTCTAACATAAGTAACCGATATATTTATCTCTCTTAATTAAATAATAATAATAATAATAATAATAATAATAATAATAATAATAATAATAATAATAATAAAAGAAGAATTAAGCTTATTCAACAGAAGTGGTAGAAAATATTCAAATATAATAATTTAATAACCTATGAGTATAAGGATAATTGATGAACTCTGACAGGAGATTACTTGTGAAGATATACCAAAATATTGTAATGAATGTTATCATATTGAACACAACATATCTAGTTGTAAAAAGCTTCAATGTTATAAGCCAAATCAAGCCATAATTTCCAATCCTATTAAGCCTAAAAACAACTTCAATCAGACTAGTTCTCTTTAAAAAAAACATTTGGGTGTCCAAAATAAAGTTTATTAATGTAAAAGATACACATAAACTATATAATCATAAGATGGATCAACAACAAATCTATTTTGAGACAATAAATAGTTCATTATATAAACAATATGATTATCGTAATAAAGATAGTAAAGTAGTATGCAAAGAGCTAGATATTACCGAAAAATCCAAGAAACAACTTGTTATCCAAGAGAAATATAATAACAAGACTTTAAGATAGGCAGATATATCACCTATATTTGATGACAGAGATGAAATCATTGAAGCTTTAAAACCAATTGAACTTCAGACTTTCATTACAGAAGATTTCGAAGAATCATAATCATATTGTAAATCCCATACCAAAGAAACAACATGAAGTATCGATCTCAAATAGAGACTAAACTAAAGGTCGAACTAGATTTCAAGATATGGTTAGTAGGAAAAAAAGTCTAAAGCAAATCCTAAAAAGATTATACTATCTAGAAAAACTTAGAACTACATGGGCCAATATGGCATTTTATCTAAAATTTCCATATAGCCATCACAATCCTGAATTGGAATGTGAGAGGAGTATAGAACAAAAATACTATTAGAAGACTCTGTTATTTAAAAAGGGTTAAAATTTTGATTTTATAGCAATGCAATGGCTTATGATTTCAATAACTAAGTTAAGCAAGGTTACATGAAATCTATGTTATCATGATGGACTAACTAATTCTAACAACAAAATTTGGGTATTCTAGAACGAAGACTTCAAAGTCGAGGTTGTAATTAATGATGAACAATTCTTTCATCTTAAAATAAGTCATTTTGATCTAGATAAATATTTTATGACTATTGTGGTATATGCTAAAAGTCTCAATGAACAAAGAACTGCTTTGTGGAATGGATTCAAAGAAATTACTTAGTACTACAGGGAAATGATTATAATGGGGGATTTTAATGTTATCTTAAACTCTCAAGAGCATCTAGCATGCACTTCTTTATGTTTGAGAAGTATGGAAGACTTCAACAACGTAATTCAGGATTTCCACTTAGATTATTGTGGCTTCTGAGGTCCTAAATACACATAGAAAAACAACAAAAAATGAAAACGACTAGATAATATATTATACAACTCTAAATGGTTGGACTTTTTAAAGAAAACTAAAGTCAGACACCTAGCTAGACCTAGCTCGGACCATTTACCATTGTGTATTAGTTTCTATGTTGAGAAAATCCAAATTAAGTCCCTTCAAATTCTAAAATAAATTAACATTACATAATGATTTCCTAACATCAGTAGATGATAATTGGAAAGAAAAGATATATGTCATCTTATTTATGTTTTCTGGAACAAATTGAAAAATGTTAAAGTAAATATTAAAATCATCAAATTTGGCATCTTTTTGAAACTTATTTAATGCTCTAGAATAATATAAAGTTAAAGTTCAACATTTAGAAATTTTCTTTGAGACCAGTTGAAGTTTAAAAGATAGAGTCAAGCTATCTAAGGGTAGGGCTAATTAGCTACAACTATTGGCAAGAGTGGAGTTGTTTTAAGAATAAAAATCAGGGGTTAATTGGATGAAGGATGAGGACATAAATACTAAAGATTTTTATAGCTTTGTAAAGAACATGAGGAAAAGAAACACGATTTTTATAATCATGGATGGTGCTAATTGGTTAACAGATCAGACTAATATATACAATTATGCTGAAATGTACTTTACAAATAACCTTAGGAAGAATCCAAATCAATCAAAATTTGAAGAATTACAAGACATCATACCAAAACTAATATCAAATATGGACAATAAAAACCTTCTAAAATTACATGTTGAGGAGGAAATTCATTATGCAGTGAAATCATTGAATGCTAATGAAGATGCTGCTATGGATGGATTTAATGCTAAATTCTTCCAATATTGATGGTCAATAATATCCTTTGATCTTTGTGCATCCCTAATATATTTTTCCAATGCCATGACATACCTCAAAGGGTTTTTGCTACATAAATTTGTCAATTTGTCTGGTTCTAAAATTGAAGGCCCAAAAACCTGGAAAATTATAAGCATATTAGTCTTTGTCAGTATTCAATAGAATAATATCTAGAGTTTTGGAATAAAGAGGATTTGTGAGAGGAATGAATATCCACGAGAATATTGTGTTGACTCAAAAACTTGTTAAGGATCTAAATAAAAGACTAAAAGAGACAACCTAATAATTAAGCTTGGTATATCTAAAGCGTTGGACAGACTATCCTTCAATTTCATTCTAAAAGAAATGAAAGCTTTTGGGTTTGATCTTGGATGGTTAGAATTTATAAGAAAATGTATTAGTGTCTCATAATATTCTATTATAGTAAATGACCAGCTCAAATGTTTCTTTCAAGTTACTAAATGAGTAAGTAAATATAATTATTGTTACATGAATATAAGTCTAGAAGGCAAATATGATAACAGAATTATCTTTAATCATAGGATATAAAAAATTGTATAATGATAACTGTTACATGAATATAAGTCTAGTTGTACAATGCATGGATTTTGCATATGATTTTATCATCTTTGGTAGTGGATCATCTCAAAACGTTAAAAAGAATTTAGAGTTCATACAATATTATAAAAGTAGATCTAGTCAGCTATTGGATAAAGATAAATCCACAATAGTTATATAATCTCGTATATATAAAAAAGGATTAACAATATCAAACTTGTATCTGGTTTCAACATTGGTAGACTACGTATGAAGTACCTTGGAATTCTGATTCATTCTAAACAAAGAGTTTGCGACTTTGATGAACTAGTGAAATTAGATTAAAGATTAAACAGTGGGATGTAAAGGTTCCACTATATGGTGGAAGATCAATTTTTATTCATTGTGTTCTAAATTGTATTCTATTATATCATTTACAGAGTTGTCTATTACCTAGATCTGTGATTGCGAGAATTGGGAAATTATGCAATAGATTTATGTGAGGTTCAAATGGAAATAAACATGTTATCAATTGGCCTAGTTGGAATAAGATATGCAAACCTGATTCGGAAGGTGGGCTTAACATAAGGAATTTGGAAGAAATTCATGATATTTTCTCTTGTAAGTTATCAACTACTTATCAACTACTCAAGAAGTCCTATTTATGAAGATAAAATAAGTAGTTTATGAAGGGATGAAGAGTGAGACTTCTCAAAACTCTCAAGCTCTATTCTAAATTCTGAAATTAATAGGATTGTGAAAATAAAGGTTAATCTAGATGAAGATGATCAGATAATATGAAATTTATCTAACTCATGTGATTTCAATACAAAAGAAACTTGGAATTTTTTTAAAGAGAAATGAGTTAGTTCTAACATGGACAAGAAGATTTGGAATAATATAACTACAAAAAAATACTTGTTTCTAACTTAAATAATTGTGAATAGTTGATTTTCTGTTGATTCCATCCTTCAAAGAAAGAATTTCCAACTAGTATCAAAATGTCAATTCTGCAAATAATCAGAATCTATCAATCATCCGTTTGTTAAGTGTAATATGGCATGGAAAGTTTGGAACTACTTCGCTTGCTTATTTAAGATTGGTATTACAAAGAATATGTATATTTCTCATCTACTAAGATTATGATAATGGTTCATGAAATCTGAAATCCATATCAGGACTATCCTTCATCCATTAATATGATGGCAACTTTGGTTTGCTAGAAACAATTCCAAACATCAAGAACTAAAATCCAATCCCAAGTCAGTCATAGACCACATCCATATCCTAATATCTACACTGGACAAAACAGATTTATTTAAGAGGAAACACTAGAAAGGAGACTCATTATTAACTTATGACGTGGGTGCTTTTAGTTCAAAATTTCAACTAAAGATTGCATTTCTACCAAATGGATTAAGTATATGGGTAATAGAGTAAAACTTAACACGAATGAGGCTTGTTCACATTCTGGTGAATCTTCTGGTGGTGGTATTATTAGAGATAATAATGGAATTATTATCCTAGCTTTTGGAAGACTCTAAGGGAAATAACCACATATTTTGGCATAAAGTATGGCTCTTAGGGATGGTCTTCTAATTTGTAAGAACATGAATATAACAAATACAGATATCGAAATTGATTATGTTGATCCAATTGATATGTTATAGAAAGGAAAACCACCTTTGTTTATTTCCCCTCTTATTGATTGGTGTATGAAGATGATTTCAAATACCATGTCTATTAAATTCATTTACAAATAACAAAACTTTGCATTAGACTGAATTGTTAAATATACGCTTCGAGAAAAGAAAATTTGGATATTGACTTATTTCAAATACCAGTCTAACTCAGAGCTATCACTTTACTAGAAATTTTAGATTTTGGTTACCTAAGGACTAATACTAAATTCTCTAATTTTGTATAAGTCAGTTTCAATATTACAATTTTTAAACTTCAGTTTCAAGTATGGATGACAATGGGTCCAGATATATTTTTCCAAACTCATCCCCTAACCCATTCCAGCCGGGTAACAATATTTTTCTCTCGCACCTGAACCCCGGGTTTGGGTGCCCACCCGCGGTACCCATTGAAATTATGATTTTTGCATTAAAAAAAAGAAAAATATTTTTAAAGTTTTAAAAAATCAAATTCAATGTTTAAATATGAAATACTATTTTTCAAAATATATGGTATCTACGGCCTAATGTTAATATTTTTTTATCTATTAATAAATAATATATAGTTTTAGTATATGTTAGTAAATATTTTTTTAATTTAATTAATATTATTATCAGATTGAAAAAGAAAAAAATATTTTTATGAGAAATTAAAAAACCAAATTTAATGGTTAAATGTAGAAACACTATTTTTCAAAATATATGGCAATGATTAGCAAATATTTTGTATTTTTGTTATGTTTATTAATAATTAATATATAGTTTTGGTATATGTTAGTAAGTTTTTTAAAACTTAATTAATAATATTAGACGGATTTTATAGAATCAGTAAAAAAAAATATTTAAAATAAATTAAAAAGTCAAATTTAATATTTAAATATTGAATAATTTTTTTCAAAATATATGGTATATTAGCAAATAATATATGGTTTTAATATTATAAAATAGAGATACTAATATTAATAATTTAATTTTAAAATTCGATAAATAATATTAAATAATATATTATTTAATATGATATTAATTTTTGTGGTTCTGATCGGTACATGTGAGAAATTTAAGTCCAAAAAGAGTTAAAGGCCAAAATTTTATATTATATTAAAAGCCTATAGGGCTGCCATTATGTTGAACAAAACATCATAAAGGCCCACTTTTATTTCTTCCTCTTATATTATTATAATTATGACCAGAAAAGTATTAGGATAATTAATTCATACAAATTGTTACCAAATATTACAAAATATCATTGACCGAAATCCTAAACACTCAAACGTAGCCGACACAACTTCGAAACCCTATAAAAACCATCTCAATCTGCTTGCATTCTCTATCAAACTCTTCTCTAGTTTCTCTTATTAGCTCTTTTATGTACATTCGTTTCTATTATTTACTGTTTATGTGCAAATCTTCCATCCGTATGCGAAGTCTAATGAGCAAAGCCGCCATAGTTTAGCACACAACAACAAGCTATTCACATATATTTTTTCAAATCTAAAGATTAATGTGTGTTTTCATATATAAGCACATTGATAGATTTGGATCTATTAGCTTACATTCATATCTATTTTTGTTTCTTCTAAAATTATTTTAGTTTTTTATTAAATTTTATTGATTTAGCGACTAAATTTAGTTTGTTTCGTGTTGAAGAGATCCAGTTTGAATAATCATCATAATGTCTGGATCTACAGGTTAAGAGTTCAGTTTTGTTCTGCTCGTTCTTATCTCATTCACGTCGATACCGCAAATCTATGCAATATTCTTTTATTCAAGTTGTCCACTAGGCTACTGACACCATGTATATATATAAAAGACTTTGGTTTAATATTATTTGTTTACGTGCAAATCTTCAATCCGTATGCTTTACATAGGTTTAGGGCTGTTATCGGTCCGGTTCGGTCCGGGTTTTGAAGAAACCGGACCGGACCGCTAAGCTTATCGGTTCGGTTCGGACCGGACCGCTAAGCTTTCGGTTCTAATTTTTGGAACCGGACCGAACCGCTAAGCTTTCGGTTCGGTTCGGTTCGGTCCGATCCGGTTCGGTCCGGTTCGGTTCGGTTCCGGTTTCGGTTCGGTCCGAATTCGGTCCGGTCCGGTCCTGTTTCGGTCCGATTTCGATCTGGTTCGGTCCGCTTAAAAAAAAAATTAATTAAAAATTGATTTTTAATTTTTTTTTATTAAAATAAATTATATAAAAACTATTAATTTTCTTAAAAAATTGGTAATTAACTATTAATTTTGGTACTATAATTTATAAAAGAATATATAATAATAATAATAAATAAGGTGTTAACGGTTTTATTGGTCCAATTTCTTATCGGTTCTACCGGTTTATCGGTTTCATCGGTTCGATTCTGTATCGGTTCCTTCGGTCCTATCGGGTTTATCGGTTCGATTCCTTATCGGTTCTATCGGTTCGGTTTCTAACCGGTTTTTTGTTTCGGTTCCTTATCGGTTTTCGGTTTTTAGAATGGAACCGCGAACCGGACCGTTAAGGTTCCGTCCGGTTCTCGGTCCGGTCCTTATCGGTTCGGTCCCGGTCCGGTTCTCGGTTCCGGAGAACCGTCGACAGCCCTACATAGGTTAGGGGTGCCGTTTAAAAATTTTCTGACGGGTTGCAGGTCTATCAGTTTGCAGTTCTGTTGTGTTACTGTTTATGTAGATCTGTTGGATCGCAGGTATAACAAACCAAATTTGTTAAGATCATGCAGGACTGCGTGAAGGAAAGCCTTGCTGAGTTTTCTTTTGAATTTCTTCCAGCTGCGGATTTTATCCTTGCCTTCACGCGCGCGGTTCTTCTTCACCTGCTGCCACCAAGCCTGTGCCCTACGGTGTAGGTGAATGGTGACTAATGCGACCTTTATCTCCTCAGGAACTTTCTTGAAGTCCAGGACTTCTTCAATCTGGGATAACCAATCGATAAGTGCCTCTGCCTTAAGGCTGTCGTCAAAGTCCGAGATGTCTATCTTGAAACCAAGCTTCCAGCGTCGGTCGTGAAAGTATTCTGGTCGATCCTCTCTCCAAAAGGGTTATCGATACCCTCAACCTCTGTGCCTTGTTGCCTGGCGTTAAGATCAGCCATCTGACGGATAAGATCGGCTACCTAACGGCGTAGGTCAGCAACTTCACGATCATCTAAATCACCTGTATCTCTAGTCACTGCAGCGCCACCGCGACCGTTGGTTCTTCCTCGCAGGACTGGTTGTGTAGCCGATCTTACCCGTCAGATGGCTGATCTTAACGCCAGACAACAAGACACATAGGTTGAGGGTATCGATAACCCTTTTGGGGAAGGGGATCGACCAGAACACTTCTCACGACCGACGCCGGGAGCTTGGGTTCAAGATAGACATCCCGGACTTTGATGGCAGCCTTAAGGCAGTGGCACTTATCGATTGGTTATCCCAGGAGATAAGGGTCGCATTAGTCACCATTCACCTACGCGGTAGGGCACAGGCTTGGTGGCAGTAGGTAAAGAAGAACCGCGCGCGTGAAGGCAAGGATAAAGTCCGCAGCTGGGAGAAATTCGAAAGAAGAAATCCGCAAGGCTTTCCTTCCTTAAAACTTCGAGCGGGAACTCTACCAGCGACTCCAGCATCTTCGTCAGCGATTCCTTATGCAGGCGACTCTTCTGATGGGGAGACCGGTTCTGATTCGAGGGCGAATCTTCTTTTCCCCGGCGGGAATGATGCAGACAGTTCGGTGAATTGACAGTTTGGAGCTCCGGTGTCAGATTTTGACCCACAGCACCTTGTTTCGAAGGAAACGACGTCACGAACGCAAGTCACAAGATTTTCTTGTGAGCTATGGGCTTTTTTGGGCATTTGGACTCATCTATCCTCTTGTTTTGCAATTTTAATACTTTAGGCCTTTATTGTAATTTTTATATTTTTAGTTCTAGGGTTTCGCTTGAACCCTTATATAAACCTATAACAAACCAAATTCGCTTCTTATCAAGCAGAAGACTTAAGCACGGTTTATCAAAGTATTTTATAATATGTACAATATAAGAGTTAATTATGCTTTGATTATAAATTTCAATATTATTGAAAATATTTTTACGATTATAAAATTAATATTAATAATTTGATTGTAATAAAAATTGAAATTTGGAGATATTTAAATAACATTTAATAAAAAATAGAAACAAAACAAACAATTCATTAATAATAAAAACCAACCAAGTTCGGGACATCCTTTTAAAGTGAGTAAAATGTGATGAGAGAGGAGAAGGAGATGAAAAATGGTTTAGGTTGGAATTTATGGGTTAGATTTCTGGTTTATGTTGGAATGAGAGAGAAGGAGATGAAATTTAGGGTTCATTTGGGGAGAAAGAGAAAGGGAAAGGCTGTGTGACTTATTTCGATCTGCAAAGGTTTCCTCGGGCCGGACGGAGATTGGCTCTCGAGTGCAAAGGCAGAAGGGAGCTTGACTGCAAGCTCATCCGTCGAGCAGGGACGAAATAAGTCATTTTAAATTAGTATTAGATTTCGGTTTGGAATGATATTTATTTGGAAATCTTGGATATGTTTGAATATTTTAAATTATGTATTGGTATTGATCTTGACAGATAGAGAGTTGTATTATTGTTTTGATTTTGGAGGTATAATCTATAAAGTTATTTTAGTTATATTATTGTTAAATTTTGATTTTGTTTTGGATCTACTTTTGTGTGGTTTTTTATTTCTTCTCTTGTTTTTTTATTGGATTTTTGTTAGAAATTTTGATCTGCCCTTCGTCAGAATAGATATCGTTTTCGGTTTTCGGATCTGCTGCATGCAGCCCCAATCAAATGGTCCGATCGAAAGGCAAAAAATGTATGTTCTTGCTTAATTTCAAAGAGCATGTTTGGGACATCCAGTCCTTTAATCTGACTGGTTGGATTATGATTCAGTGCTACGGTTCGGGAGAAATAGCAACTGGAACAGTGCAACAGTTTTGTTGGTAAAACCTGTGAATTCAAATTGATTCTGATTTTGGATTTGAATTTGATTGGAAATTTGAAATTTGAAATTTTCCATTGGAAATTTGAAATTTGAGATTGGAAATTTGATTTAGTTTGGTATTTGGACTTCAGCATGATATAACAAGTACCAAACTTCAGACTATTGATCAATATTCTTGAGCATATCTCGTTTTATTCGATTCTAGCAAAATCACATGATATAACAAGTACCAAACTTCAGACTATTGATCATTTTGAAATAATAGCGACATACTCATTGATATTGATGTGCCAGGACATCGAATATGGCTGATACTACCTCTGATTCCCAAGGTTTGATTCAGCTTCTTCTTTTAGTGAACCACCAGCTCTACCCCTCATAAGATCTACTCGTACAAGTAACTCTACCAAACTACCGAATTTTTCCCATTCTTCTTACTTAGCTCTTTTCTCTTTTTTACATTATTTATATGAACCTCAGTCATTTAAATAAGCTGTTTCTGATCCTCGTTGGCAAAATACAATAGTTGAAGAGCTTACCACTCTTTATGAGACTCGTACATGGGATATAGTTAAACCTCCATCTGATAAGCATATAATCGGCTCTCGATGGGTTTTTAAAATTAAAACAAAGTCTGACGGGTGTCTTTTGAAAGATATAAGGCTTGTCTTGTAGGAAAAGAGTATTAAAAAAGTATGGTATGGATTATGATGAGACATTTTCCCCAGTGGTAAAAATAACGACAGTTCGTACTCTTATTGCGGTTGCATCTGTTCGTGAGTGGAAGACCTTCCAACTAGATGTTAAAAATGCATTTTTAAATGGTGATCTTCATGAGCAGGTTTACATGACTCCTTCTTCATGTGTTGCTCACCAACCATGATAAGTTTGTAGACTTAGGAAAGCTTTATATGGTCTCAAACAAAGCTCATCGTGCTTGGTTTGAAAAAATCTCTACGATTATTACTTCACCTGGTTTTTTTGCTATTAATCATGGTCTAGCCTTGTTTTTCAGAGTACGAGTGCAGAAAGAATTATATTATCCTTATGTGTAGATGATATGATCATTGCAGGTGATGATATTGATGGTATTGAGGTATTAAAACGTGATTTGGCTCAAGGCTTTGCAATGAAGGACTTGGGACTATTGCGTTATTGTTTAGGTATTGAGGTGTCTCACTTTCCAAAAGGTTATATTCTCTCTCAGACAAAATACATATCTGATTTATTCGAACGAGCGCGACTTTCTGATAACATGATGGTAGATACCCCTCTTGAAAAAAAAATGCTCGGCATTCTCCGACTAATGGTGTTCCTTTGTCAGACCCCCTCTATACCGAACTCTCGTAAGGAGCTTGGTCTACGGTTACTCGACCAGATATAGCTTATGTTGCGCATGTGGTTAGTTAGTTTTTTATTGGCCCTACATCCGTCTATTGGGGAGTTGTTCTTCGTATATTGAGATATCTTTGTGGCACTCAGTTCCAGAGCATTTTGTTTTCTTCGAACTTTGCACTTGAACATCATGCTTATAGCGATGCTCATTGGGATAGTGATCCTCATGATCGAAAATCTACTACTGGTTTCTATATTTTTCTTGGATATTCATTGATCTCATAGAAAAGTAAACAACAATATGTTGTCTCCAGATCATCTACTGGAGCTGAGTAACGTGTTATGGTTATGACCACTTGTGAGATTGTTTGGTTACGATGACTCCTTGCAAATATGAGAGTTAATGTTACTAAACCTACTTCCTTACAGTGTGATAACAAAAGCGCCGTACATATAGCAAATAATTATGTTTTTTATTAGAGGACGAAGCATATTGAAATAGATTGTCGTTTCACTCGAAATCATCTTCAGATTGGCTTTATCTCGCTTACATATGTTCCATCAGCTTTGCAGGTTGCTGATATTTTTACAAAGGCTCAATCAACATCGCGGTTTTATTTTCTTTGTGACAAACTCTCAATGCTTATTAATGTTGCATTGTGAGTTTGAGAGAGGGTGTTAGAGATATAAAGGCCCAAGTCCATTAGCCTTTTATTTTATCTATAAATATAAGTCTATCTTCTATGTAATACATACACTTTATAAATAATACAAAACCCTAGCCGCTCTCTTTTCTCTCTTTTGTTCTTTATTTAACATTCCTCAGCTTTGCATCAACCATGCTACGCATTTTGCATATAATTTATGTAAAGTAATACGGTATGTTTTTGTATTCATATCCTAGGTTGGAAATCTATAAGAACAAGAGACGGTTATAACAAAACCAAGATATCGATGGTTGGAATGACCTAAAATAATCCGTCAATGCATTTCCGAGATAGTTAGTTGTATCCATCGACATTGTGGCAAAACAAGTAAGTCAAGTGTTGCATATATTTTTGCTCATTAGTTTCGCATCATCCATACTACATGTTGCACATATAATTGATATAATATTTTACACTTATATTATATTATATTTTGCAACCAATATTGTGTGTTTTTTATTCTTGACCTAAGTTAAAGAATGCTAAGAACAAACATCTTAAGTAAAAATTTCACGTAAATCTTGCTACTACAATGCGTAAAAACATATGGATCCAAACAAAACTAATAGATCGGTGGTTGGAATGGTATAAAATAATTCTCCATTTTTTTCCATGTAAATCTTGATATCACAATGTGAAAACAATATATCTAACAAAATTAACATGTCAGTGGTTGGAGTGATATTAAATAACTCTTCTTTGTTTTGGCTATATATTTGACATTAAATAACTCTTCTTTGTTTTGGCTATATACTTGATTTATTCATTACTAATGTGGGAAAATTGTTTACATAATTCACAAATATGATTATATAAATATAATATTATGCACAAAACTAGTAGTGAGATATATGGATTTCGCCAAAAACCAATGGATTTTTTTGGGTTATTCGTCACTGTAATGGTGTAATACTATTGGAATTTCGTCGCGCCTTTACGATTTCAAGAAATTTGCTAAATATTGTATTAATATGTTGAAAATAAATTATTTGTAGTATGCTTGGTTGCGCAAGGATATTATTCGCAATAGAGAAATAATATATTTTACAAAATATGACTCACACATGAGTTACAAACCCTAAAATATGTTTTGCAAACAAACATGATACTAGTTCTGCGCCCCAACTATTCAATGTTATTGTAAAATATATATATCTAAGAAATTACCTAAATAAGTTAGCATTATACGCTAAACAACATAAGAATGCTAGATGTTGCAATACACTAACGATAAACATCAGGTTCTTCTTCGATTATCTGAATTTACAAATCTTAAAATGTGATAAAAAATAGTCGAAAATAATAATATCGACTACAAAATCATAATATTTCCACAATATGGTATAGATAAGAATTATTTTTTATTTTGTTAATCCTAAAATCAATTTTTTTAAAAAATTATCTAATTTTTTAATAATTAAACTAAACGATGATAATCTGATTTTAATAAACAAAAGTTTTAAATATATGTGCTATATAATTAATCTAAATAAAAATAATAATAAGAAACAATATTATAAATTATGTAAAGATACAATTTTGTCGATACAAACAATAAAAAATATAATACTTTTTATACATGTTTTATTGGGTTTATTAAAAAATTAATATATAAGTCTGAAACTTTAATATAATATAAATTTGTAGAGCTACCTATTGATATAAAATTGAAACTAGTTTTGCAAATAACCAACTAACTGGCCAACAATTATAGATTTTAAACATGGTCAAAATGACTTTTAATATGAATTAAAAGTCTTTTGGACAACGTACGTACGGTCTTCTCACGGGATGCGATGAATTAAAAGTACGTCTGATAATTAGGGGTGGCAAATGGATATGAGCCTTAAATGGATCTATATAGAAAAGATACGTTTAACAGACATGTTTATCTGTTTAAGGAGTTACTTGCGAGACACGCTACCTGTTAGACACGCTATCTGGTGGAAACACAACATGCGCATGTTTACCTTTGTAAGCAGTTACATGCCAGATATGCTGCCTGTTAGACACGTCTATCAATTATATATTATAAAAATATAATTTATAAGCTTATTATTTTGAAAAAATTATTTATTTTATTTTTGAATATTGTAAGAAGTATTATTATGATTTTATTATTACATTTTGAATATTATTATTATAATTTAGAACTAAATATTATTATTTTATTATTATTTTATAATTACAAGTTATATAATTTTAGTTTTATTATTATATTTTGATTATTATTATTATATGGTTATAAATATTATAAGTGTTGTAACTATTTTATAAACCAGTCATATTTTAAGTTGTATTTTAAAAAATATTATTATAATATATATGATTATAAATTTATTATTACAATTTGTTTAGTAGTATTATAATTTTGCATATTATTATTATGACTTGGTATTACTTATAACAAGTTTTGTGGTTATAACTTATAACTTTATTATGACTTGGTATTACATAATATTAGTGTTCTTATTATTTTTTAAACCAAAATCATACCTTATCATGGTAAAATATTAAAAGTTGTATGGTTATCATTTTATTGTTACATTTTGATTAATATTATGTTTTGGTTATAAATATTACAAGTGTTGTTATTATTTTTAAACCATAATCATATCTTATCATGGTAAAATACTACAAGTTATATGGTTTTAATTTTAATATTACATTTTGATTATTATTTTGATTGGTTTTAAATATTAAAAGTTTTGTTATTATTTTGTAAAAAAAATCGTATCTTAGAATTATGATAGTGCAATTGTTGTTGTTATAATGAAAGCTAACTAGTTTTTTAGTTTATTTAGTCGTTCACGGTTTATACTCTTGCAGGCCAGGAGTTGTACAAAAGTTATGAAATTAAAATACAAAATCTAAAAAAACTATTACAAACATCATTCATCTTCATCAAGTTCTTTGAAATCATAATCTTTAGACTCACTTGATTGACCTTCAGCTTCATTCTCTTCCATAATTTTTTTGTTCAAATGTATCTTCAAAATCGTCTGGATAATCTTCGAAAATATCATCTACATTCACTTCGTCTCTAAACTCTTTGTCTTGCATTCTTCTATTCGTTGCGGCCCAATCCTTAACTACCACAAGCACTCCAAGTGCTTTGCCCGTCAATCTTGTTCTCTTAATCGTGTATTGCAACCTTGTTTGGCTAAAAGCACATTCACTTGCAACTGTAGACATAGGTATTACATAAATCTCTTTAACAATCATGCACAAAATAGGATAATCATCGGTTTTGGTACTCTACCATATTATGATATCTTCAATACCTTGGTCAATATAATTTGTTAAATCAAACCTAGTGCTCAAAAATCTAGACAACTCATTATCAGATTGAGGGGTTTCTCTAAATTTATCGGTTTGTAACATTTCCATTTGAACATAGTTAGTTGAATATTTCCGTCTACCCCTATTGTTATTAGTATTAACCCTTGCATTTGAAGTTGTATTTGGTCTATACATTTCAACATACTTATTATGCAGAGTAAACATACATTCATACACTTCGGCAATATACCCTTCAAGGTTAACTGGGACCTCCGGTGGAAAATTTTTAGAAAATTATACGGATTCATAAAACCATTTAACTAGCAATTCAAATTTATGTTTTCGTGAAAAAGGATCCAAAATTCACGCAATAAAATAAGTCATCGGGATTGGATGAAAATACTTTGTAAACTTAAGTTCCATATCGAGCACCATGTTTACACTTACAATATGATATCTATATGTATTCATATGCATGGCAAGATTAGTAATCGTGAAAAGGGCCAAGTGAACATTAGGATTATTTTGCAAAGAAAAGTTTTTAGTGTTGTCTTTAAAAAGTTTTAAAAATCCTAACATGGCACCACAATATTTCCAATGTTGAGGTTCAAGAATTCTAGGAGGATAAGATGCATTATAAAGTGAGGTAATTTATTCTCTAAAACATGAGCACGTGCAAGCAACATATAAGTAGAATTTCATCTAGTTTCAACATCTAATATAAGTTTCTTATACGGTTTCCCATTTTCAATAACAAGTGTTCGAAAAGCATTTTTTTAGCAACGTATGTCGTGCAAAATAAGACCCTCTTTTTAATAGGAGCAATATAATCTTCTAAAATCATATTTATTTCATCTTTTGAAATTAATTGAAGTATATGACATAAACATTTGGTGTGAAACAATTTAAGAAAAGTAGGAGTGCAATTACTTCTAATTAATTTTATAGCATTCAAATTCGCAGATGCATTATCGAATGGAATAAACATAATCTTTAATTTTTTTACAATCCCATAAGTATTCATGCATTCTACTAAACTATCTCTAATTACTGGTGTATTATGCTACCCAATACATTCAAACCACACAATTCTCCTTTGTAGTACCCATTCGGGATCCATCCAATGAAGGGTAACACATATCATATCAGAATCAGTAAAAGAAGCTATGTCACTAGTGATAGAATATTCCATGGCAAAGTTAGCATAGTTTCGATAATGTTTTTTCTTTTTTAAAAAATATTTAAAGGCTAGCGATCGCATAGAGCTACGTGGAATGCGTTTGGCTCATGGGTTTACCCCAGCTTGCATCCAATTTTCGTATCTCCAAGTATCCGCAAAACCAAAAGGTTGTAAACTACCAATCACATAAATCATTGTTTCTTCCCTATACTTATCTTGGTTAAACTCAAAAGGAAGACCGGTTATATTATTTTCGTTAGGTTTTAAAGGATCAAATATTTAATGAGTTTTTAAATGTTTTACTATAGTGCAGGTGCTAAAACATTTTGTTTCTCCTTTATAAGCATAACATTTATGGCAAATTTTACAAATAGCGGAGGTATTATCATCTGACGCATTAAAATACTCCCAAATTCAAGATGTTTTCTTACAAGACCTCAACCCACCACTAGTACTTACACCACCACTTTGGTGGGAAGAAAGTGTGCTTACGTGAGGGGAGTCTCTAGAAAAATCATCACCGGTATTGAGATCTATATTAGCGGGTGGGTGAGCATTAGTATCTCTACGTTTTGGAGCCATTTTAAAACTTAAAACAATGATTTCTTTAATATACAACAAAATACTAATCGAAACTAATTTCACAATTAATAAAAATTAAATTTAGACTAATACTTACTAATATCACAAATGAAAATAAAATATTAAGTTTTTTTTAAAATAATTCTAGAAACGAAGAAAAATTAATCTAAACAATTATAACAAACAAATAACTTGATAAATTACACAAAGTTATTGATTCAGCTAGTATAATGTTATCAATGAAAAACGAAAAACGGAAAAAAAAATATCTAAACTATTCTGAAAGTAAAAGTAAAATAACTAAAAGAAGTAAATAAGGATTTCTAGAACTTGTAAACGTAAAGAGAAATGTAGAGAGATGTGGAGATGTTTAGAGATGGTGAAGTTGGATATAGAGTCTTCTCTATTTATAGAGCATAAAGAAATTAAAACAAAAAATTCGGACACCCCGACGCCGTGTCTGGATATCCGAATTGCCAATTCGGATATCCGCAAAGCCTGTGCAGATATCCTTATTGAACACGTTTTCAATAAGGATATTCGCACAAACTTTACGGATATCCTTTATGATGGTGTTAGGGATGACATCATCAATAAGGATATCTGCACAGGCTTTGCAGATATCCTTATTGATGACGTGATCGATGATATCATCGTAACATTAATTAAAAAAATAATTAAAAAAAACAGAAAAAGATGCCTATAAATAGGACACCTCCCCTACCATTTCTTTACACCGTCCATCTCTTATAATCTCTTACAAATTACAATATTTGCTCTATTTTTTTTAATTTTAAACACAGAAAAATTCAACAAAGTTTATCTTGATGTGGCTTCGAGAAAATCAAAGCAGGTCCGGAGGAGTGGAGATGATTCATCATCCTTGAAGCGAATAGCAAATTCCGAAAGAAGCTCATCGTATTAAGACGTAGAGGAATCGGAGACCCACATAATCGAACATCACGGCGAATGGGAGGTTCGCGTCCGTAACACGCAAAATTCGTGATTTGTAACCAAAATGTACTCGGGTATGTATTTGGATTACGATGAACTTATCAAAGTTGAAGGTATGCAAAAACAATTCAGACTTTTTGAACCTAATAGTGGCGTAGGTTGGATGTATCTTGCTAGATTCAATTGTGAATGGTATGTTGAATTAGTACAAAATTTTGTTGCCACTGCACGTATTATTGAGAATGATTCCAATGGTCGAGGTTTAGGAATGAGATGTATAATTAATGGTGTTGTCTATAGTTTTTATGAAATTGGTTTCCAAGATGAATTTTGCATTCCATGTGGAGATAGTTATACTAGTGAAAAATTACCTTCTCTTTCTTTTCCTCATTCGGGTTGGGGTGGTGATTGGCCTATGACCTACGAGTTTGCAGTAGAGCTTCTGATTTGTGGTTTGCCAGCTCCAAAAATTAACCGTAAACATAGAGCCGTAGGAGGTAATTTGAGTGCTAATAGGAAATTAGCTTTGAAATTGGTTAACAGTTTATTTCTTCTCCTAGTAACAATGATTCATAATTTTCCTATATTCAAACATTTTTACTGCTTTTGTGGTAAACAATACGGGAAGATTTAATTTGGCTAGTTTGATAATTCAGAATATGACTATGAAAATTGGGTGGAATAAATTTCCTTATGGGATGATATTGAGTTATTTGCTTCTTAAGAAATAGGTTGATGGGAGAACGTACACGTCGATCAAATTAGGCCAAGTAATGCTATAGGTAGACACTATTTGAGATTGCATGAGATATATAGTTGGGAGGCAGAGTTGATATCAAAATGGCAAGCATGGGGTCGTTATTTGTACTATTTGGATGATATATGGGCTGCGAACGGTGTTACTAACCAAACAAATCCACCACCATGATACCCTCGGCAAGAACTTCAGTTGTCGGTCGCTACAATGACTGATGGTGGTTCTTCTAGACAACCACAAAAAAAGGACTTTCGGATCACGAATTTGTTGAGTGGTCGCATGGACAGCAAATGCAGTATGCCCAATGGGCACATAATCAACAAACAGATTGGTATAATCTTGATACGCACTGGCGGGAACAATATGAGAGGTCTCGTGATCAGGCGCATGTTCAAAGCAACGAGACGCATGCTCAATATGAGCAATGGCATGTTCAAAACAACGAGAGATATGATCAATTCGAGTAGTGGCGGAGTGAATACCAGCAGTGGCATGGTAGACAAGAGGAATGGAATAATCAATTTGCAGCCAATCAAGCGGAACAATCTGAATACATGCGACAAATGATGGAGAACATGCATTTGCAAGGTCCACCACCACCTTCGAACAATGACGGCAAAGCTCCTTAGTTTTTTTTTTACATTTGATTGTATTTGTCATTTTCATTGTTATGTTTTCCTTTTTATTTGATTGAACAACTATGTTATTTGTTTGGTATTTATTATTAATGAATTGTTTGTTTTACTTATATATTTTATCAAATGTTAATTAAATCTTTTTCAATTTTTATTTTGTTATTTACTTATACAATTATAAAAACTTTAAAGTTATACTTCAAATATTCAATAATTCAAAAATATCAGAAATATCTACATATATTCAAACAATATCGAAATCATTTTACAATTACTTTGTTTACGATATACGTGTCTTAATTATTAAATTTCAAAAATTATATTTTTTTATCGTCGTACTCGTACAAATATTTTAAATAATATCATATTTTAAAACCAAATAACAAGTAGATGTCTAATATGTATATATGATTCAATATCTTTCTAATATTAAAAAATATCTAAAATATCTACATATATTCAAACAATATCAAATCATTTTACAATTACCTTGTTTACGATATACATGTCTTAATTATAGAATTTTGATTTAGTTAAAACATATAAAATATTTTTTTTATAATCTTATAATTTTTCTAAATAATATAATATTTAAATTAACATTACAATAAATATCATAATTATTTCATTTATATTATACATATCTCAATTATTGAAATTCGATTTAATTAACGCATACAAATTAGTTTTGAATAATATTATAAAATACTTAATAAACACGGTTTTAAATAGGTATTTTGGTAGGTAATCTGTGTGAGTTTACCTGTCTAACCTACCAGACACGTTTACCTGTTTGCCTGCATAAACAGTTACCTGTCAGGCATGTTATCTGTCAGACACGTACCTGTTTAAAACTGTTAAATTGATAACCTGCTACCTGTATCGACACGTACCTGTTTAAAACTGTTAAATGAATAACATGCTACCTGTATCGACACGTACCTGTTTAAAACTGTTAAATGGATAACCTGCTACCTGTATCAACACGTACCTATTTAAAACTGTTAAATAGATAACCTGCTATCTGTATCGACACGTACCTGTTTAAAACTATTAAATGGGTTAGATGGGTCGTGGGTCTACTTGTTTGCCATCCCTATTGATAATATAGGTAGGGTCTTCTCACAGGAGGCAGGTATGCATATGATGATGCATTAGGATTTATAAATTTATAACATCAGTTACTATTTTTTTTTTCATCAAATCTTCAATTTCATTAAACTAGAAACATGAAGCCCTTAATAGGCAATATTACAAAAATTTAAAATGAAAAGCGCGAATCATCGTCTTCAACCTCAACAAAACCAGAAACAACAACGGAACCCTAAATCAAGCTAATCCATCAGCCTCAAATACCCTAAGTTCATCTTCTCCAAATAGACAATAGCTTTCAACTTTGGAGGAGCATTTAACTTTGTAAAGTCCATGCCTTGATGGTTCTTGAGCACTTCTTTAGCCACCCAATCAGCCCCTAAATTTTGTTCCCTGAAGATATGGTAAACCACCATTTCACCATTGATAGCTTTTCTACAACAATTTAACAGTAACTCGAGAAACCAAGGACTTTTACCATATTGGATCAGCTCAACCAGGACCATGGAGTCAATTTCTATATCCACTCTTCTGAGCCCAAGGTTTTGACACAACTTTAAACCATCCAGAAGAGCTCTACTCTCTGCAATTAGAGGAGAACCCTTCCCATATAATCTGCCACAACCAGCAACAATATCACCATTACTATCTCGGATGATAGCTCCTCCTCCAGATTCGCCTTTAAAGGTACAAGATCCATCTATATTCAGTTTAAATCTACCATGTTTGGGACTTTTCCACCTCAGAAAGAGAGGTTTGTTTCTGTCTTTCAAATGATTAATACAACCAATGTCTGTGGCTTGCTTGCTGAAATGACCCCAGTGCTTCCTTCTCAAGGTTTTAGAGTAATCAAGACTTGACAAGATCAGAAGAACATGGCTGATAATAGAACCAGTCGAGGTAATCACATTGCTCATCTTTCTTTTGTTTCTTGCAGTCCATATAGACCACATAATGATAGCAGGCAACATGCTAAATATGTCACATTTATTTCCAGACCAGTACCATTTCATCACAATGTGAGAAACAGTCATATGAGGTTGAATACTAACCTTAAAAATGTCACTGAAGTGCTGCCACACACCCCACGCAGAATGACAATGCACAAAAACATGATTTGCAGACTCAGCATTGTCACAAAATACACATTTAGAGGCTAGCATGAAACCCCTTCTCTGCATTATATTATCAGTTGATATCCAATTGTGTAACACCCTCCATAAGAGAAACGAACATTTTCTCGGGGTTACAGCATTCCAGGTTTTGCTATAAAGACTAGAGACATTGCCTTTGTCTCTAATGTGGTTAATAGTGTCTTTAACATTAAACTGCCCAGTCTTTGACAAAGACCACAACAGCATATCATCCTTGTTATTCAACTTGATCTGCACAATTTTGTTTATCTCTGTAGTTGTAACCATAGTCCTTAGCCTTTCAATATTCCAAGAGTCACCCAACCATAAGTCCTTCACCAGAGTGTTGCTGCTATCCATCAAAAACCTTCTATCTCTATCTCCAGTGATCACAATAAAAGGCCTTCTTGAACACCATTTATCATACCAGAACCCCATATTGCCCTGACCAGGATTCCAAAACATATAATCTTCAGTTATGTCTCTAGTACTCAGAATACGAGACCAGACCTTGGACCTTTTAGAAGCAGAAATAGCTAACAAAGGGTGGACATTGTTAAAGCAATAAGTAGACCTCATCAGTTTGGCCCATAAAGATTGTTGAGTTCTAAACTCAAACCACAATTTCATAGCATAAACTTGATTCAAGTCTTTAAAATGTCTAAGATTCAGGCCACCTTCACAATATGGCTTGCAAAGTCTGCTCCAACGAGCCCAGCTAATAGAGTTTTTGTCTTCTTTTGTTCCCCACAGAAATTTGGTGAATAAGGTTTCCAGTCTGTGAACAATAGCAACAGGCAGAGAAGAGTGTTGCAAGACATAGTTAGGAAAGGCAGTCAAGACAGTTTGAATCAGTTGAAGGCGACCAGCAAAGGATAAATGCAGTTTGTCCCATTCCATGATCTTTTTTCTCACTTTGTCAATAATACTTTCATAGTTTACAACTCTTGTATTATTAGCAATCACAGTGCCCAGATATTTGAATGGTAAATGAGTGTGCTTAAATTTCCATATAGCTTCTATTCTGGACACATTCTGACTACTCATTTTGGAAGAGACAATGAGTTTGGATTTAGACAAATTAATCTCATGTCCAGACACCAACTGATAATGAACCATCACCTCTTTAAAAGCCTCCATAGTCTGAGTGTTTCCATTTGTGAACAGAATAAAATCATCAGCAAATGCTGAGCATGCTATATTCATATTGCTTCTTGTTTTGTATCTATAGCACTGGTTATTATTAGAAGTAACAGCAACACTACGAAGCAAATATTCTTCAGCCAATATGAACAGACTTGGGGAGAGGGGATCCCCTTGTCTTAAGCCTTGAGAATTAGCAAAGTAGCCAGCCATCTCCCCATTGACCAGAATAGAGGAATGAACATTACTGATACAGCTATCAACCAGATCAATAACTCCATTGTTAAAGCCAAACATTCTAAGAATCTTGAACAAGAAATCATGTCTAATCTTGTCAAATGCCTTAGACATATCAGTTTTAACCATGACATTTCCAATCTTTTTATTGCTGTTGATATTCAAGGCCATCTCTTGAACCAGAAGAATAGAGTGCTGAATAGAACGACCCTTCACGAAACCACCTTGAACATCAGATATCAACTTAGGCAGGATAGAGGAGAGTCTATTGTTAATGATCCTTCCCAAAATCCTAGAGAAAACAGAAGTTAGACTAATCGGCCTAAAGTCTTTCCAACTGTTTGGGTTCTCTAGTTTAGGAATTAAACATATCATTGTAGATTTGATCCCCTTTGGCAATTTATAACCACGAAAGAAAGCTTTAACAGCCTCACACAAGTCTGATCCCACAATATCCCAACAATATTTATAAAACTCACCATTATAACCATCTGGCCCAGCAGCAGATTCTGAGTTTAAACCCTTCACCACTCTGTGAATTTCATCCTCATCAGGCACCATGATCAAGGATCTATTATCATCATCATTGACAAGGAGAGGAATCACATCATTCAAAGGCTGATCATTCAAAACATTAACATCTTTAGATAACAAATCCTTGAAGAATTCAACAGCAGACAAACTAATAATTTCCTTATCAGTGAGCCATCTATCTCCCACCTTAATTCTTTCAATTCTGTTCCTCTTTTGCCTTTTCTTAACAAAACCATGATAAGCTGCAGTATTTCTATCAGCATCTTTCAACCAGGTAGCATGGGCCTTCTACCTCCAGTAAATTTCTTCTCTATCAAGTAACAATAAGTGCTGCTTCTTAGCCTCAACCAACAAACCAACATTAACCTCAGAAGCTTAATTTTGAAGTTTGATCTCCATATTGATAATAGTCTGCTCAGCATGCTTAATAGCATCAACCAAATTTCCAAAGACATTTCTATTCCATGTCCTCATAATAGACTTCAGCCTTTGTTGCTTCAACCAAAAGATCATAATAGGGTTCCTTACCTCATCATTAATCCCATTGGACCAACTATCTCTAACAACCTTTAACAAATCATCATGAGTTGTCCACATGTTAAGAAATTTAAAAGAAGATTTTGATCTTTCCACTTTAGAAGATATCTTGATAAGTAAAGGACAATGATCAGAACAATTACGAGCTAGATGAGACACTGAAGTATAATCAAAGTACTCCAACCAAGCATTGTTATAAAGAACTCGATCCAATCTTCTCCACTTTTGACCATTAGACCAGGTGAAAGAAGGGCCACTAAAACCAGCATCCAACAAAGAACAATCCATAATACAACTGTTAAAATCATCCATAGCACGAAGATTAATAGTAGAGCAACACAGTTGCTCCTGAGTATTAGAGATGACATTGAAGTCACCACAAAGAAGCCACTCATTCTGCACATTCAATCCTCTAATGGTGTCCCACAGAACAAGTCTCTGATCTTTATTACATTTTGCATAAATTACAGAAAGCTCAAACTCTTTATTTAAAACAGGATGACTAACCTTTAAGTGGATCAACTGTTCAGTATCCAACATAACATTTACCTTGAAATCCTGATGCCATAACACCCACACTTTATTATTCACATTGCCAAAAAAACCATTGAGCTTTAACTTCGTAGCCAACAAACTCAACTTATCAGACTTAACCAATGGCTCTTGAATAGCCACCAGAGAAACCTTTTCAGAATAAACCATAGACTTTAATCTTTTCACAGTATCTTTGTTTGCAAGACCCCTTGCATTCCAATTCAACATAGCAATGGTCATTAATCAATACCAGATTTATGACTCCTTTTCAACTTCATGACTTTAGAAGACACAGGACCCTTTGAAGACCATAACTTTGGCACCTTCTTCAGTTTCCTAATCTCCTGCTTGTTTACATCTTTATTCCTCACTGGAGAGACAGGAAGGCTGCCATCATGCTTAGGTGAGTCATGTATTTCTTCACTAAGAACTTCAAACGTATTCTTTTTCTCTAACATCTTTAAAGCCTCAATCATTTCTTCTTCAATCATTTCTCCTTCTTCAACATTCTCTAAAGGTTCACCTTTGTTATTTACAGAAACTAAATCATGAGTAGAACTACTAACCTCCACATCTTTCTCATGATCTTGCTTCTGTTGAGTAATCACAACAGACTTTAACCATCTATTTTTGTTTCTGTCAACAGTCCCTTCTTTAACTTCTTTGTCTTTAACAGTCTCATCCCTTTCACCAATAAAATCGTTACCAAGAAACTGAGAACAAGATTGTTGATCAGGGACCCCAGAACTATCAATCTTTTCAACATTCTGATCAGTTTCCATAACACCATGTTCAACTCTCGCAACTTTTTTACACTTCTCTTTATCATGCCCTATGTGATCACAAGTTGAACAATAAAGAGGAACTTTATCATACACCAAATCGATCCAATAACAGTCTTCTTCACCAAACTTCAACTGGACTTTGTGAATGAGAGGTTTCGAGATATCAACTTCCACCGATATTTTACAGCAATTCTGTCTAGCTCTATTTATCGAAGGAACCCAAACTTTAAGAAGCGTTCCCAACACCTTAGCAATCTCACTGATTGTTGAATAATTAAATAGAAATTCTGGGATATTAGGAACAGAGACCCATATTGGAGTATAAGGACATTCTAGACTAGGATCGAAACCCGGAGTCCACTTCAACAACCTCATGGTTTTATTCCCCAAAACCCAGATGTTTCTTGACCACAATCTTTTGAAATCCTCAATGTCAGTAAATTCCACAAATACATGACGAAAATCCCAGACCGAAAGACTGAATTTTCCAACGAAGTTGAATTTCAACAAAAACTTGCGAAGCTGTTCCAAGGATGGCTTACCAGAAGAGAATTTCGCTATAAGAGTATGCGTAGAAACCTTTAACAGTTTATCTTTGTCAGCAGCATCAAACTGAATAACCGGAATCTTATCAGAGACTATGACAGAAACGTTTGTATGCAGAAACTCAGTTTTTGAACTTTTCAACAAATTTGCAAAAGATTTCTTTTGAGATATCTCTTCATTTTCTTTCTGCAGATCTTCGAAAACAGGGTTGGAAATCACATTGCATTCTTCAGTACCAGAATCCAGGGTCTTCTTGGTACTCTGTTTTTCGAAATTTGACACTTTCCTTAGCAAAGGAAACTCGTCTAACCTTTCTTTCTCCATTTCGATCAAGGTTCCAAATAGCAGATGAAGCCCAAGGATGAATCAAGGATGAATCAATTCAAAGAAGAAGGAGAAAAATGAAACTCTGTTCTTTCACAATAACAGAGCGTTTCTTGAAGCATCCTCCCTTTAAAAGAATTATAACATCAGTTACTAAAAATAACATGCAATTAATTTTCTTTTATAAAAGCACATAGCTATGCTAGTGTCTAATTATTCTTGTCATTTCCTTTGTATCTTATTAAAAGAATCTTGAATTAAAATAAAATGTATGGAAAAGATAGTTGTTAAATTTAATACTACACATTTGCTCTCGTCTAATTATTACTAAGTTTTTGGATTTTACTAACTTCTAAATTAATTTTTAGGTTATAGAGAAAATATAGTTTTTATATTTTATTTAATAGTATTATTACATAAAAATATTTCTGTTACATTTCTGTTTTTGTCAGATTTAAGTAAGCAACACATCGCTGGATATTGAAAACATTTACATTGAATTCCACATTTGCTACGAACTTGATTCTAATACCATGTTATAATATACAAGTGTGCCTCAATTTGCTACGAACTTGGCTCTGATACCATGTTATAATATACAAGTGTGCCTCACATACTAGCAAGATATTACCCGTTTTGAGGGATTAGTCCCGCAAGAATTTGCTTTTGGTACACTCCCAAAAGGCCTGTTGTTAGTAGAGGGGAGCGTTCACGCTTATATATACACTATTCTTTTCAATATTAGCAATATCGGATTCCGACCCAATTATGGGATGAAGTTTACTCTTCATCATAGTAAATCATGTGACAAGGTTGTGGGGTCGAACACACATTAGCAGCTTATGTCAAAAACATTTTTTTAAAATTTTATCTAATTTTTTAATAATTAAACTAAACAATTACCTGATTTAATAAAAATAATTTTTAAATATAACTATGCTAAATAAAAACAGTAACACGGATCTATATATTTTACTTTTAATTTTTTTTTATTGTTATTCAAATACAATGTTATAAACTGCGAAAGATATCAATACATATAATAATAAATATAATACTTTTTATAGCGGCTTTATTGTGTTTACTTAAGAAAAGTTAGACTTTATTGTGTTTACTTAAGAAAAGTTAATATATGACTCCAAAACATTAATATCCTATAATTTTATCGAATTCCCTATTGATATATAATTGAAAATAGTTTTGTAAATAACCAATTAATTTTCTTTTGAAAAGTTAGGCCTTTTGGGAGTGTAGCAAAAACAAATTCTTGCGGGACTAATCACTCAAAGCGGGTAATATCTTGCTAGTATGTGAGGCACACTTGTATATTATAACATGGTATCAGAGCCAAGTTCGTAGCAAATTGAGGCACACTTGTATATTATAACATGGTATTAGAATCAAGTTCGTAGCAAATGTGGAATTCAATGTAAATGTTTTCAATATCCAGCGATGTGTTGCTTACTTAAATCTGACAAAAACAGAAATGTAACAGAAGTATTTTTATGTAATAATACTATTAAATAAAATATAAAAACTATATTTTCTCTATAACCTAAAAATTAATTTAGAAGTTAGTAAAATCCAAAAACTTAGTAATAATTAGACGAGAGCAAATGTGTAGTATTAAATTTAACAACTATCTTTTCCATACATTTTATTTTAATTCAAGATTCTTTTAATAAGATACGAAGGAAATGACAAGAATAATTAGACACTAGCATAGCTATGTGCTTTTATCAAAAGAAAATTAATTGCACATCAAATGAATAGTAAAGTCAGTCTTAAACTTAAAATACACAAAGGGCGGATAATATATTGCTCCTTTAATATGAAAAACAGTAGATATTAAACAAAACGAGTGCTTGTGCAGCAAATTTGACAGAACAATAGAATGAATACAGAACTAGATAATATTACTAAGAATGGAAAAAAAATTATTATATAAAACTATGAATTAAAGTTTAAAATAAATTCAAATGTCTCTATATATACCTAGCTTCTGTTTCCTTCAAGTTTTTCAATTTGAGTTTTCAAATTTAAAAACAACTTGAGAGTCTTAGTTTTCAAGTTTAAAAACTTGAAATGGTCCATCAAAAAAAGATGAATACCTAAAATAAACTTCAATGGGCACCTGTATAACTTCTTTTACATTTCTGTTTTTGTTTATTAAAGTTTTCATTTATTTTTTTGTTTTTTTGTTTAGCTCCACTAAAATTATAAAAGAATAAAAAATTTGAGTGAGGTTTGTTTTGTTATTCTTTCTAGTTTATATTTTATTTTCAAAAGGTTATTGTAATTTTTTTGCTGATTTTTATTATAAAAATTTGGAAAAATATTTAAAAACTTCAAAAACCATATATAATAGGTAGATGTTGACTTTAGGTTTGGCTTAAAGAAATTGTTTTGAAATTTTGTGGTTAATAAGTTTGAAAATCCACTCAAAATAAAATTTAGCTTACTTTGTTTGTTAATTATATAAATTTTACAAATTTAATCATTTTTATAGGATTTCCCATGAAAAAAGAGGAAATAAATAATTTCATAATTCCCTCCCGCTGGACTTGGGAAAATAAAAAAATTATGGATGAAAAAATAGAAAGCTAAAGAGCCGCAGGTTAATTTATTACATATTTTATTTTAAAACTTCAAACATAAATATACAATAACTTTTATTTAGTTATCATGTTTTAGGAGTTTGTTGAGCAATACCTATCGCTAGATCAATCGAATGTGTGTATAAAACATTGGAAAAATGAGAAGCAATCGAATTCAGAAAACCTTCGGCCAAAGAGCTTATCAGTACCTTTAGCAACACGGATTGGGACCAAAATAATATAAAATAAATTTTTAAATACGTAGAAATTGACCGTTTGATAATGGATCACTTTTTCTTTTTTTGTGGCCCAACGATATTCATCTCCCGATAAAACTAAGGGTGACAAACGGTTCAACTAGGGGTGGCAAACGGTTTAACCCGGGATCCGTCAGAACCGTTTAAAAATTTCTGCCGGGTTGCATGTTTGCCGGTTTCCAGGTCTGTCGGGTTACTGCTTATGCAGGTCTGCCGGGTTGCACGTCTGTTGGGTTGCAGGTATAACGGGCCAAGTTCGCAGGTTACCGAGCATAAGACCCATCTAAGCACCATTTATCAAAGTATTTTATAATATTATTTAAAATTATTTTGTAAGTGTTAATTGAGTCGAATTTCAATAATTGAGATAAGTACATTATAAAATACTATATTATTTTAATCGAAATTCTATAATCAATGCAATTATATCCTAAAAATATAATTGTAATATGATTTTGATATGTTTGATTATATTTATATATTTAAGATATTTTATTTAATATTAGGTAGATATTAAATAAAATATATACATCTAATTGTATTTTCATTATAAATTTCAATATTATTGAAAATATTTTTACGATTATAAAATTAATAATTTGATTGTCTTAAACAATATATCGTAAACAATATAATTGTAATATTATTTAGATATTGTTTGATTATATTTAAATATTTAAGATATTTTATTTAATATTAGGTGCATATTAAATAATATATACCTATTAGACATATAATTATATTTTGATTTTAAATTATTAGGTAGTTCTTTAGATCTTTGAAGCTTGAAGTGTATATATTTAGATGATTTAAATAGTTTATTGTATTTTCGAACTATTCAATATTTGAAGTATAAATTTAAAGTTTTTAGAACTGTATAAGTATATGCATGAACATAAATTAATTGTAAATAACAAAATAAAAATTGAAATTGAAAGAGATTTAAATAGCATTTAATAAAAAATAGAAGCAAAACAAACAATTCATTAATAATAAAAACCAAACAAGTAACATAGTTGTTAAAAAAAATTATTAATAAAATTTCAAAATAGTTTTGTAAATAACTTTTGATATAAATTAGTTAGCATACTAAATAACTTTTAATATGAATTAGAAATCTGCCTGATATAACATACGTATAGTCTACTCATCGGTTGCTAAAAATAACATGCACTCAATTTCGCAGTATATAGTTTCTTACTTTATCTTAAATCGACAACCCACTATTAAATAGACAATACACATCAAATGAATAGTGAACCCACTATTAATCTTACATTACATATATGCACACATCAAATGAATAATGAAGCCAGTCTTAAACTTACAATACACAGATGTCCGATAATATATTGCTCTTTTAATTTGAAAAACAGTAGATACTAAACAAAACCAGTGTTTGTGCTGCAAATTTGATAGAACAATAGAATAAAAACATAACTAGATAATATTACTAAGAATGAAAAAAAAATTATTATATAAAACTATGAATTAAAGTTTAAAATAAATTCAAATGTCTCTCTTTATATATATACCTAGCTTCTGTTTCCTTCAAGTTTTTCAGTTTGAGTTTTCAAATTTAAAAACAACTTGAGAGTCTTAGTTTACAAGTTTAAAAACTTGAAATGGTGCCTCCAAAAAAGATGAAGACCAAAAAAAACTTCAATGGGCACCTGTATAACTTCTTTTATATTTATGTTTTTGTTTATTAAGGTTTTCATTTATTTTTTTGTTTTTTTGGTTTAGCTCCACTAAAATTATAGAAGAATTAAAAATTTGAGTGATGTTTGTTTTGTTATTCTTTCTAGTTTATATTTTATTTTCAAAAAGTTATTGTATTTTTTTCTGATTTTTTATTATAAAAAATTGGAAAAATATTTAAAAACTTCAAAAACCATATATAATAGGTAGGTGTTGACTTTGGGTTTCGCTTAAAGAAATTGTTTCGAAATTTTATGGTTAATAAGTTTTAAAATCCGCTCAAAATAAAATTTAGCTTACTTTGTTTGTTAATTATATAAATTTAAAAAATTTAATCATTTTTATAAGATTTGCCTATGGAAAATGAGGAAATTAATAATTTCATAATTCACTATAGCTTGGGAAAATAAAAAAATTATGGATGAAAAAATAGAAAATCAAAGAGCGGTAGGTTAATTTATTACATATTTTATTTTAAAACTTCAAACATAAATATACAATCATTTTTATTTATTTATCATGTTTTAGGAGTTTGTTGAGCAATAGCTATCGCTAGATAGTCGAATGTGTGTATAAAACATCGGAAAAAACAGAAGCAAGCGAATTCAGAAAACCTTCGGCCCAAGAGCTTATCAGTACCTTTAGCAACACGGATTAGGCCCAAAATAATATAAAATAATTTTTTTAAATACGTAGAAATTGACAGTTTGATAGTGGATCACTTTTTGTTTTTTTTGTGGCACAACAATATTCATCTCCCGATAAAGTTTTCCCAAGATTTTAGTAAAAAGTTCGGCTAAAAACCATGACTGGTCACCGGTATTTGGCACTTGTTGCGTTTGTGCCACTAAGGTTTCTTCGTCCTCAAAACTGGTCATTTTTGTTTTAAAATATGGTATATATGGTCACTGTCGCGTTCTAAATAACCATACGGAGACATATGGAACCCAAAAATATAATGTTTTTGTTACAAATATGGTTATGGAACATTTCACACTCAAAATACCCTTTTTTATGATTAACGGAGTGTAGATCAACACTAGCGTGACTACAAATATGGGGCTAAAAACCCTGTCAAGTCACCGGACTATAACACTTGTTGCATTCGTGCCACTACTTTTCAAGTGTCTCCAAAACGAGTCATCTGTGTTTCAGAAAGTTGCATTCTTGCCACGGGCGCGTGCAAAAACACAGATTGCTGACACGTGGCACCCCCAAAGTACATCAATCTGTTGCATATACGGTCACTGGTACTTCTCTTTCAGAAATGCCCCCATTCAGTTTCACCCCCTACTTTTTAACCTTTTAACTTTTTTACTCCAACCATTTACTGCCCCTTTTAATTTTTACTGCCTCTTTAACTTTTTACCCGAACTAAAATAATTACCCACTGTGAAACCCATCATTAACCCTTCGATTTCATCAAACCGAAATCCTAAACCTCAATTAACTGCATACTGAATCTTCACAGTAATTTAGCTTTTTTTTTTATTTAAACATAAGTTTCCCTTACTATTAAAACTCAATAAAATTCGAAATCATTCAAATGACATAGAGATCTGTCACCAATCATAACAAACAACACAGCATTACATTCTTAAACCAAACTACTCTTCCTCCTCATCTTCAAAGCGAAAATGTTTTCCTTTTGGTGTTGGTAATCCCTTCAACCTCAAAGCACAATCAATATCCTCTTCAATAATATCTTCACCTTCACTGTCGTACACAAACCTCACATGTTTTCCTTCAAAAGCAGCTGTAGTCTTCTCCTTCACATTCATCCTGCTCATTCCATCACATAAATCATCCACCAAACCTCAATCTTCTCCTTCAACTCCTTCAACTCCTTCAACTTGTTCAATTGTTTCTTCTTCTTCGTCATCATCATTTGTGCTAGCATTCACTTGGATCGACCAAACTGATGAGTTATCGTCATCAGGGGTGGTATCAGACTTCTCTATCATGCTCTTGCAAGGAATAACAGACGGAGTGCTCTTGCAAGTAAGAACAGAAGAGCATATCGATGAGACAGGCGAATCAGATTTGTCAGAGAAATCGAGTAACAGCGGTCTTGGAAAGCCCATCACACTTTCATCTTCTATGTCACTAACCACCGGACCAAATGTGACTTGCATATCAACAGCTGGAGAAGGAACAACATCCTGCTCGGAGAGATTGGGTAGATGAGGTGTATTAGCCGGAGTAGGAGCAAGACGAGTCATCGGAGAATACACAAGACCTTCACCAAGATTGTTTCTCTCTCTCTCTCGAGATTTTAGGACCAACTGCTTCGCCTTCAACTTTCTGCAACAGTGTTTTCACCTGACCCCTAAGCAATGCTTCCCCAGATCCATGGGCGGTTTTGTTCATGGCTTCATTTTTTCTCAGCTTCTCCACGACCGATGATGGTGTCTCCATTCTCACAGTAATTTAGCTTCATTAACTCCATTAACTGCATACTGATTTCAATTTAGCTTCTTTAGGAGAACAAAGGAAACAGTCTCCTTCTGCAGCTGAATCTTCTGGATACTCAAGGGTGTAATTCCGAAAAGTCCTAAACCTCCATCTCTCCACAATGTGCAAAGCCGACCCTCGTCCATTAGAAGCAGAGAAACCAACATGCATAAACTCCTTTAAACAACCGGATAGATCGATCTCTGCAGACAAAGCTGGACTCTGCTGCTTGACAGGAGAGTAACTCACCCAAACCCTAAACATTTTCTCACCAAAATCGTAATCAATCCACGCCGTGATGTTCCTCCCTGATTTCAAATCAACACCTTTGGAGACCGAATCGACGGAAGCGAACGAGACGAGCGAGTCCACATCGACTCCTATGTGGTTGTCGTTGATGTTCCCCATCGCCGGATCGAAACTGGTGTCGAACTCGACCGCGATAAACGACGACAAGTCTCGGCCGTTAGGATCAGGGAGTCCGATGGATCCATCTGAGAAGCTAAAGAAATGGATGTTGGAAGCGATCAAGAAAGCGAGTCCCTCGCCGAAAGAGCAGCCCGGAGACAGCGAAGGGGACGATTGAGAAGGTGAATCGGGAAGCGAAGGAAGCCGTGGTGTTGGAAACGGGATCGAGAAATCGTATTGGGTAAAAGTGAATGGCTCTTCCGATACCGGGACCGGAGGAAGACAGGCATGATCGTTGTTGAGTGAGACCGATGGTGTTGTTACGGAAGCAGGCGTCGCCGTAGAGAGTGAGGTTGTTGGGTGGCAAGGATGGAAGATCATCCGACGGTGAAGCTAAATCGAAGGACAAGGAAGAGAAAATGAGATAGAGAAGTAGAAAATGGTTGGAGTAAAAAAGTTAAAAAGTTAAAAAGTTAAAAAGAAGGGGTGAAACTGAATGAGGGCATTTCTGGAAGAGAAGTACCAGTGATTGTATATGCAACACATTGGTGTACTTTGAGGGTGTCACGTGTCAGCAATCTGTGCTTTTGCACGCGCCCGTGGTAAAAATGCAACTTTCTGAAACACAGATGACTCGTTTTGGGGACACTTGAAAGGTAGTGGCACGAATGCAACAAGTGTCATAGTCCGGTGACTTGACAGGGTTTTTAGCCACAAATATGGTTATTGAACAATTTAAATTCAAAGATACAAATCAGTTTTAGGGGTATTTTGGGTGTGAAATGTCTAATAAATGTATTTGTAACAAAAAAATTATAACTTTGGGTCCTAAATATCTTCGTATGGTTAATTAATACGCGATAGTGACCATATATGCAATATTTTAAAACAATAATGACCTGTTTTGGGGACGAAGGAACCTTAGTGGTAAGAATGCAACAAGTGCCACACACCGGTGACCAGTCACGGTTTTTAGCCTAAAAAGTTCATACAACTAGGTGTGGCAAACGGTTGAACCCGGGACTCGTCAGAACCGTCTAAAAATTTATGTCGGGTTGCAGGTCTGCCAGTTTGTAGGTCTGTCGGGTTGCAGGTCTGGTAGGTTATTGCTTATGCAGGTCAACCGGGTTGCAGGTTTAATGGGTCACGTTCGTAAGTTACCCAGCAGAAGACCCATTTAAGCATCGTTTATCAAAGTACTTTATAATATTATTTAAAATTAATAAAATATATACATCTAATTGTATTTTGATTATAAATTCCAATATTATTGAAAATATTTTTACGATTATAAAATTAGTAATTTGATTGTCTTAAACAATATATTGTAAATAATATAATTGTTATATGATTTAGATATTGTTTGATTATATTTAGATATTTAAGATATTTTATTTAATATTAGGTACATATTAAATAATATATACCTATTAGACATATAATTGTATTTTGATTTTAAATTATTAGGTAGTTCTTTAGATCTTTCAAGCTTCAAGTGTATATTTTTAGATGATTTAAATAGTTTATTGTATTTTTGAACTATTAACAATTTGAAGTATAAATTTAAATTTTTTAGAATTGTATAAGTATATGCATAGACATAAAATTACTTGTAAATAACAAAATAAAAATTGAAATTGAAATAGAATTAAATAACATTTAATAAAAATTAGAAGCAAAACAAACAATTCATTAATAATAAAAACCAAACAAGTAACATAGATTTTAAAAAATTCATTAATAAAATTTAAAAAATTCAAAAAAAGTATGTTAAGCCCCCAAGGGGGTAGCCGAGTTGGTTAAGTATGGCATTCTTATGACCAAAAGGTCATGAGTTCGAGTCCCTCTACATACGCTTTCTCGGCTGAGCCTGTCACCTTGTGTGGTTTACCTTCTGGCGTTGGTTTACAGGCTATCGCGTTAGACTGAGGGTTTATCCTGTGCGCACTCATTGCACTCTGAGTAGCGGTTGCGGGTTCCCTCCGAAAAACAAAACTAGCCGTAGAATTGCCCGGGGCATCCGGACAATGTTCCGGATGCTCCGCCTATTTAATCCGGGGCATCCAGATAAAAAAAATTTCCGAATTTTTGAATTTTTTTAATGGGTCTCCCTTATAAATAGAGGAGACCCCAACTCCAAACTAACCAACTCTCTAAATCCACTCTACATCTCTCTAAATCTCTCTATTTTTTCTAGATATTCTATAAAACTCAAATTTCTTATTTTACATATTGTAGTTCTACTTTCAGAATTGTTCGATTTTTTTTCTACAAGTTAGTTTCTATTTGATAAAAACACTTAAATAACGTTGGGATAACATTATAATAGCCATAGGGGCTGCACTTTTATTTAGACATATATTTTTAAGTTATATGTATTAGTTGCGTGTAATATTTTGTCTTATTTAAATTAAGAATTAATATTTTTTATATTAATTTTAAAAATTAATTTAATCATTTTTTATTATAAAAGAACCGAACCGATCCGGACTGAACTGACTGAATGGCACTGACATTCAAACCGAAGCCGAAAAACTGAAACTGAAAAAAAAACCTATTTTTTTCATTAAATCGGTTTAATAATGTATAAACCGAATTATTTCGGTTTGATTTAAAAAATTATAAAAAAAACCGACCGAACCGACCGAATCTCACTCGTACTTCGTATAACTTATCAAGTTATATACTTGTTGTAGTTATTTAAATTAGTTCTTTTAATTCTAATTTTATTAGTTGTTATTACTTGTTATTAGTTGGTATTAGTCTAAATTTAGTTTTATTATTTGCGATATTAATTAGTTTCTATTAGTATTTTATTGCATATTTTAAAAAACTGTTTTAAGTTGTAAAATGCCTTTAAAACGTAGACTTTCTAATGCTCACCCACCCGTTAATTTTCACTTCTTATGAATGATGTTTGTGATAGTTTTTTACTATTTTATATTTTAATTTGAAAACATTTGTACGACCCATGGCCCGCAAGAGTATAAACTGTGAACATCTAAATAAACCAAACAAACTATTTACATTTTTATTATAATAACAACAATTGTATTATGAAATACTTATAAGATCTGATTTTGGTTTAAAAAATAATAGCAAACACTTGTAATATTTATAACCAAATCACAATAGTAATCAAAATGTAATATTAAAATTATAACCATAAAATTTGTAATATTTTAACATGATAAAATATAGTTTTGGTTTATAACATTATATAACACTACTAATATTTAAAACCAAAACATAATAATAATATTCAAAATGTATTAATAAGATAAGTAATATTTAAAATTTTGGTTTATATAATAATTACAAGACTTAAAATATTAATAACCAAAACAAATTAATATTAATCAAAATGTAATAATAATTTTATAATCATATACATTATCTTAATATTTTTAAATATAACTTAAGATATGATTTTGGTTATATAATAATTAAAACACTTATAATACTTAAATAGGTCTGTTGGGTTGCAGTTCTGTCGGGTTACTGCTTATGCAGGTCTAACGGGTAAACAGGTATATGTCGGGTTGTCGTTCTGTCGGGTTACAAGTCTAACGGACCAGGTTCGCAGGTTACCCGCTGGATTACTAACAGATCTCCAGTTTTTACCCGCGATTCCAGAAGCGTTTGACACCTCTAGTTAATGCCATATTTTTTCCCATAACAAAAGCTAACGAGTATTTCTTGTAGATCTAAGGGATTGATGTATAGATATTTTAAAATTTTAGCCGATCAAAGTATAAATAAAAGGAAATTACACCTAAGGTATCCATTCAACTATTTTATTGTCATCTAGTATCCAAAGTTTGATCTATTATTTTTTAATATCCATATCAACTACCTAATTACCACTTAATACCTAACATTATTTTAATACCCTAACTACCCTCACCATTTATGAACAACCACGTAACCAAAATTTCTCTTTCTTATTTTTTTCTTTTTATTTTATTTTTGAAAGATCCATACCTTTCAAACCGGAGCTTGAAAACAATAAATGAAAATACCATCTTTTTTGTTTTTAAAAATGAACAAAAATTTTGATTTTGCAAACAACTTCCAGGTTAGTTTTCAAACAGCTCCGAGGTTAGCTTTTCAAACAGCTTCTAGGTTAAACTTGCAAACTAAATCATTTGAGTTGCTTTCTATAAAGTGTTCTCGTTTTACCAAATAAATCGTTTCTTCAATATCACTATTGAAAAAACGGTCTTAACATCCATATGATGGATGTACGTGGCTTATTTGCTGTGGGTGACTTTTCTTCATATCCATAGTCCAATGGTAGGAGAAACTTAAATTAGTCATGACTCTTCAAATGCAACTGAATTTTTAGATTACTCTTGATTTTGATTTTAGATTTCAGTATACCACCATAGTTGATGGCTTCCCATAGTGTAAAGAATAAAAAACGTCTCGAGCTTTTTAAGTGTTTAGTTTGCATTATTAAATATCTGTTGAATATGCATGTTTCAAGCTTCTTACGCGTTTAGTTTGCATTATTAAATAGTTTTTGAATATGCATAAATTTCCTTCACCAAGCATAACCATAAAGACTGGTCACTCAGAACTCAGAAGTATACATCACAAGAAGCTCGGAAAATATGATTACTTATGATTGTTCTGCATAAACATCGGGCACATACAAATGCCTGTTATGCTCAAGTGGAGGTGGATATCTCTAAAAAACTGCAAAGAAAGCTGTGGATTGGTTTTGGAAGTAATGATGGATATTGGGTAACCATCAGCCATAAAAATGTGCCATCGTACTGTTATGGTTGTTATCACATAGGGCATTGTCAATCTGAGTGTAAGAAATCAGCAAAGAAGGTGGAGGACTCTGGTACTTTTCAAGAAAATAACAAGGCTAATGATGCCAAGGATGAGAAGCATGAGGATATTAGCAAAGGGCCTTCTGTTGATACTATTGTATCAAGGAACATTGTTAACGTATATAGAAGAAAGCTTAAGTCAATTGTAACTCAAAAGTATCCTGAAGAGGGAAAGATTGAAAGTAACAAAGATGATAATTAGAAAAACTCTACACAAGTTCAATTGGACAAAACTTTACAGCAGAATCTTGAAAATGTTCAAGATGTTTCACAAGACAAAAGCAAAGAAGTTATAGGCGCCATTAACAAGATTTATGAAGACCAATATAGTTCTCCTGATCCCAATATTGGTAGTTGCTCCCCTACTCCAAGGCTTTCTCCACAAGAAAGTTTTAATGAAATCTTAACATCCAAATTGAAAGCTGCAAAAAGAAGAAGGTCCAAAGATAAGTTAATTATCAAGTCTCTCAGTTCAAGAGACAAAGTTTATAAGTCCTACTCTGAAAATGATCAGAGCGATTAGTTGGAATGCAAGAGGTGTGAATAACAAGCCCACCTCGAGAAGACTTAAATGTATGGTTAATTCGGAGTATATCAAGGTACTTATTATTCAGGAACCTATGTCGAAGGGTGATAAGATTAAAACTGTTGCTGAGGTGCTTGGTTTTAGCAACTATGCTGCTAATGTATCTGATAAGCTATGGGTTTTTTGGGTGCCTAGTGTTAATATCAATATTGTTCTTAATATTGATCAATGTATCAACATGGAGATTGATTACCCTAGTATTACTGATAAAGTTTACTTAACATCAGTCTATGCAAAATGTAATCGAATTCTTAGGTTAGATCTTTGGGATTGTCTTAAAACTATATGTGACAATGATAAGCCCTGGATGTGTGTGGGGGATTTCAATACTATTTCTGCTCATGATGAGCAATTGGGTTGTACATCCTCTTGTCAAGCCAGTATGGATAAATTTAATGAAGCTATAAGAAGCTGCAACTTGAATGATGCTGGGTATTGTGGTTTGAAGTTTACTTGGACTAGAAGTAACAAGTGGAGAAGGCTTGATCGTGCTTTAATCAATGATAAATGGATGTCTACATTCACTGATACACAGGTTTTTCACATGGTCAGAACTTGTTCTGACCATGCTCCTCTCCTTATCACAACTAATACTCATAATTCTAATGATGCTATTGACAGGAAAAAGAACTTTAGGTTTCTAAACTTTTGGTGCAATGATGATTCCTTTCTAAGTGTTGTTGAGTAGGATTGGAATCAACCTCTTGATAGTCATCCAAGTAACACTTTCTGGTATAAGCTTAGAAGGCTCAAAGGTTGTCTTAAGCTTTGGAACAAAGACAAGTTTGGTAATGTTTTTGACAGTGTCAAGGAAGCTGAATGCAAGGTCAAAGCTATGGAAGTTCTTAATTACACTAATAATAACCATCAGTCTGCTGCTAACTTAGCTATGGCTAATGGTATGTATTTAAAAGCTCTCAGAAATGAAGATTCTTTCCTGAAGCAGAAATGTTTCAATAGTTGGCTTCATGAAGGTGATGGTAATTCTAAGATGTTCTATAATTACATTGCTAAGAAAAAAAAGGAAAAATGAAATAAAGAGCATTAGAGATGGTGATACCTGGATTACTGATAAGAAGGAGATATGTATCTCTGCTGCAACTTACTTTAAAAGCATCATCACATCTGATCCTTACAAAAGCAAAGAATAGGAGATCAGGTTGTTAGATAACAAGAACTTCGATTGCATCCCTTCTATTGTGTCTATGGAGGACAAAAATATGTTGCTCAGTACTGTCACATAAGATGAAATTTGGATTATCATAAGCAATATGAAGAAGGATAGCTCTTTTGGTATTGATGGTTTATATCTTTTTTTCTTTAAGCATTGTTGGCATATTATTAGAAGGGATTTGTGCAATGCATTTAACTCTTATATTCAAGGTAGTACTATTCCTACTGGCCTCTTTGCAACTAGCATTTGCCTTATCCCTAAGATTTCAAACCCTACTTGGTGGAATAGTTACAGACCTATTGGTCTGTGTACCTTTGTTAATATGATTTTTTGTAGCTCTTATAAACTATAGATTGTCTAATATCCTTCCCAAAATTGTATCCACTTCTCAGTCTGCCTTTGTAAAGAACAAACTTATTCATGACAACATATTACTGGCTAAAGAGTTTCTTTTTTATATTAACACGAAGCCCAAAAAAGGAAATACAGTTGTCCAGTTAGATATGTCGAAAGCTTTCGACAGAATTTCTCACTCTTTTATTCTTAAAGTGCTGTATTCTTTTGGTTTTAATTTCAAGATTGTTGATCTCATTAAGAGAATGATTTCTGATGTTCATGTCTCCATGCTTATTAATGGAGAAACTTTTGATTACTTTAAAATGAAAAGGGGTTTAAGGCAAGGAGATCCTCTTTCTCCTTGCCTGTTTATTCTTGGTGAAGAATTTCTCAGCGGGGGTTTATACATCTTGTTTAATTTTAACCCTACAATGTGCTATGCCTCTAGATGTTCATTTATCATTCCTTGTATTATGTTTGCAGATGACATTTTGATCTTTACTAATATTATTCCTAATTCCATTGATATTTTAGTGGCTATCTTGATCTTTATCAGCTTACTTCTGGTCAAGCCATTAACAAAAGCAAAACAAAGCTTATTGTTTCTCTTAAGTCTAACTCTTCTAAAGTGCATAATCTCAAGCTGCAAACTGGTTTTGAGGTGGATTTTCTTCCTCTTTCTCACCTGGGTGTCACTATTTCAAATAACAATAAAGCTAAAATCTTTGAGCCCATTTTGAACAAAATCAATGATAGAATCACTGATTGGGACAGTAAGTTTCTCTCATTTGGTGGCAGGTTATCTTTAATTACCAATGTTCTCCTTCCTATTGTCTATTATTGGATACAATGTTGTGAAATGTCTAGAACTATCATTAGTAAGATTGAGCATACTTTAAACAGATTCTTATGGAGAACTAAGCAAAATCAGAAGACTATACACTGGTCCTCTTGGCATTTCCTTTGTAAGCCTTTTGGGGAAGGAGGATTAAATGTCAGAAAGCTTCTTGACATTCAAAACTCTTTCTCCCAGAAGCTCTGGTACAAGTTTAGGATGAATGGCTGTCTTTGGTCCAATGTTATGAATGACATTTATTGTAAAAATGCTCACCCTTTATACACTAACATAAAGGGTTCTTTAGTTTGGAATAGATTATGCAACATTAGACAGCAAGATGAAAAGAACATTACCTAGATTCTTGGTAGAGGTAACGTTGACTTCTGGAAGGATTCTTGGCACAACCTGCCTGCCATTGCTACTGAGCAAAATATTAATTGGTATATCGATGTTAAAGTTAAATATTTTTGGCATAATAACTCTTGGTGTTTAAATGAAGTTCAGGATATCATTGATACTGATAGAATGTTAAAGATCAACACAACACAGATTACAGATAAGGAGGATGCTATCTACTGGAGACTTTCTGATAATGGGCAGCTCAACTTAAAAGCAAACCTGGGAGAATATAAGAGCTAAGCATAACTACTCAAGCCTTTACAAGAGGATCTAGAACTCAAAAATTCAAAGGAAGTTCTCTTTTATGACTTGGAAATTAATGCATAACTTTATTGCATTAGATACTATCATGATGAAAAAACATATTAGCATGGCATCTAAGTGTGTTTTTTGTGATAACTGTGAGGAAAATAATCATTTATTTGTTAATTGCTATTTTGCTTGGCAGCTTTGGAATTGGTTTGCCTGTATCTTTAAAATTAAAATCAAAAGATCAATGGTTCTATCTCATCTTCTAAGATGCTGGTTTTGGTTTTCAAAAACAAAATTTCATGTTTCTCACCTTATTCCTCAAGTTATATGTTGGGTGGTTTGGAAGACTAGAAATTCCATAAATCATAAGGGTGTTCACATAAGTGTTAACAGGGCTATTGATAGCATTATTAACATTGTTAAAGGTGTGGATGTTAATGGTAATCTCAGTTACAAGGACTGGTCGAAAGCTCATAATGCAGGTGTGATCATGGGATGTCACTCTATTGAAAAGAAAATCAAACCTCAGTACCTTCGATGGATTCCTCCTGTCCATTCTCGTCTTAAGATGAATATTGACGCTTCATGTGCCTTCAATGGAGAGGCTGCTACTGGAATACTTTTCGGGAACAGTGAGGGAGACATCACTCATGTGTATGGTAACCCAATTGGTAAAGTCTCCCCTCTCCAAGCTGAAACTTTAGCTATGATGCATGGTCTGACTATTTGCTTCAAAAATAATTGGAAGCACATAGACATTGAGTCTGATTCCCTTGTCCTTATTAAGCAGCTTACCAACAACATTAAAACTGATTTTGAGGATCAAAATCTTTGTTATTGCCGATATTTTCTGGATAAAAACATGAGCCTCAAGCACATCTCAAGGGTCCAGAATCAGGCAGATGATTGGCTTGCCAAATGGACCCTTAAGTGCAAGCAAAAAAAATACTTTCATCAGCATAATACCCCCTCTGCTTTGCTAGCAATTACTTTTCTTGAGAGTTTAAATTTAGGGTATCTTGCTTGATGAACATTGGTACTGCTAGATTTTGGTTTTTTATGGCAGATTTGGATTGGTGTTGCTATGGAAGGGAAGTATGGGAGACAAGGAAATGAAGAAGAAGTTGGAGTTACCATGGAAGTGAAGCTGAGGAATCAAGAAAATGGAGAAGAAGATTGAGTTTCCATAGAAATGAAGATGAGGAAACATGGAAATAAAGGAGAAGAAGGAGTCGAAGAGTTCTTTTGTGAAAGAGGTTGTTCTATTAGAATAAAATTCTGTTCCAAAATTTAATTTTGGTTTTCTTTTGCAAGGCAGGAGTTTTTCAGCGCCAAGTTTTTAGTCTTGAAATTTTGGGTCTATTTCGTTAAGACCCTTACTTTTTGTGACATTTTCAATTCTTAATAAAGTTGTTCTTTTGATTAAAAAAAGAGGCGGTATAATAATTTTGGTAAATTTTGATAAAAATAAAAGGTGTTGTGGATAAGTTTATTAAGTGGGCTAAAACAGTAAATATGGAGAGACGAAAACCCAACACAGTATCATTTTTTAATGTAAAGAAAAATATATTAAAATAATACAGTTGCAAATCTGTTACCACATAAAAGGATGCACCAATAAATAGTATTTTTGTTGCAAATCTATTGTAATAATTGGCCCATTTTTTATTGAATGGGTCAAAATAAGCTTTGTTTCAAATATTCTACTATTTACAACCGATTTACAATAGAAAAAGCGAGGTCATTATAAAAAGAAGTTTATCCAGTAGTGTAAAGGAATCCTTCATCGATACTGGAGCAAAGGTTTTTATGTAAAATCCATTCATGTTGAGGATGACATTTCGCTATAAAACGTGCTTTATATCTTTGTAAAATATCCATGGAATACATTTGGTTATATAAACCTATATACAATCAATTTTCTTTTTCTATTTAGGTAAAGGGACAAAATCCCATATCCAGTTGTCCTGCATTGATTTATACTCTTTCTTCAGTCAATCCACTTCCGAGAGTCAGAGTTTTCCATACCTTATTTGTAGGATGAATGATCATTTATAGTTCTAGCACATGGCTCATCATGCTCTTGAGGATACCCTATAAATTCTGGACTTATAGTACTCTTCTTTTCTATCGTGGACCTTCTTAAGGGCACTATTTTCCTTTGTTTTATTTTTTGAAGAGGTAGAGTTTGATAATTACAAATGATTTCATTTTGATGTTCTTGTGAAAGATTACCTTGAGATTAATCTTATTCACTATTTTTTTTGTCCAATTTCTTCTTTTGAGGTTTGTAAGGTATTGCCTCAGCTGCACAACCTCACACATGCATATGATTTAAATTGGCTTTACGCCCGTTTCGAAACTCATATGGGTCATAACAGTAGCCTTAGTAGATACTCGATTAAGTATACAAGTGACACATTTAATGGCTTTCCCTCCAAAAAGATAATGGTAGAGATGAGTGACTTATCATACTTCTAACAATATCTTTTAGTGTCCGGTTCCGTCTTTTAGATACACCATTCATGCATGATGAACTCGACATTGTGTATTGAGGGACTATGCCCCACTTCTTTAGGTACTTGTGCAAAGAGTCATGGATGTTTTCCACTCGATCCGCCATATCTACTTTAGTATTCACCACCAGTCAGATAAGATAGTATTAATTCTCTTACCTAGCTGTTTCTCAACTTCACTCTTAAAATTTATAAACTTTTCAGTGCTTCAGAATTTTCAAAAAGAAAATAAAGATAACCGAAAAGAGAGTAGTCATCGATGAATGATATAAAATACCGATGCCTATTCCATGATTCCTGTGAAAACGGTCCACATATGTCGGTATGTATCATTTTAGGACTTTACTCGCTCTATATGCCCACACCATTTAAATTTGGTTTATTTCCCTTTGATCTACTCGATAAATGTATCAAAATCAAAGTAATCAAGGAGACTCAATAAACCTTCAGCGACAAGCTTCTCCATCATAACTTTGGATATGTGACCTAACCGCATGTGCCACAGTCTAAAGTATCTTTCATATTTAGTAATATTGTGTGTTATATATTGTACAATCCTATCAATGTTGTAACTATTAATAGTATTTAACAAATACAAATTATCCTCTTTTATCAAACTTCCATTACCAACAATCATATTATTTATAAATTATATAAAACAATTATTTCTTATTAGACAAGAATAACATTACAAGTCCAAAATTGGAAAAGAAACTAAGTTCCTACGAAAAGTGGGAACATATATTACATTCTCAAAAAATTAAACATATCTAGTAGAAAGTTGTAAAGAAAAATCACAAATATCTAAAATATCACAAGAGCTACCGTTGTCGTGAAAATGAATATTTCATCATCACTTAGCATCCTGCTTTTTAGCATATCCTGTAAAGATATACACACATGATTTGTTGCAGCCGAATAAACCCAGCTAGTATTTATTTTCACATAAACTATATTACTTTCTGAAACAACAAAAGATGTGGGAGTACTTTTGCTTAACATGTAAGCACAACGTTTCTCACAATTCTTCTTCAAATATTATTTTTCTTTGCAGAAAAAACATCAACCAACTGTCGATTCCCATGTATATTATAAGCATTTGATTTTGGGATAAAAGATTTATATTAGGTATTTTCCCTCATTCAATGATCAATACTCATGTAATCATACTATAACTAAAAAACTCAACAGTAAGAGCTCGTGGTCGTAATTTTGAATAATCTACTCATAATTTTGGTTTTTTAGTAAAAAACCTAATATTTCTTAACAATACCACTTCGGCCGAACAAATCAAACATTGTCATTGACGTTTTCTATATGAAAACAGTTCCCTGAAGACTCTAAGTTTTTGCAGAAAATCTTTCACCAGTCTTTAAAAAGTTAAACTCAAAGTTCAACCATGTCAATTCATTAACCCAATATTCCAATTGAGAAGGATTATGTAGATTAGATCCTGACAATATGACAAAAAATGAATGTTTTACAATACAACCAAGTATATGAACTCTTGGTGAACGCCTTGAAAAAGACCATTGCGATCGTTGGTTATGTCACTCAGAAGGCAAAAAAGTAAAGATTTCTATAAAGTCCATCATAACTACCAACAATATGAATTTGTATAGAAAGATGATACCTTATCATCCTTATTATCACAATACTAACCTCCGGATGATCATTTACCATGACGACAATACCGAGATGATTGTGCCTAAGAAGATATTTAATGAGTCAAAAATTCCAGGAGCATATCTAAAATAAGATTGGTGAATAGAGACAAATACAATCACTGTAAGAAATACCATTCATCCTCAAGAGCTGAAATCTATATCGTTTGAAAAGCATAACTATTATTAAACAAAATCTTGATAATGCATTGATCTGTGTCGAGCCTAACAATGAAGCAGAAAAAAAATCCACAAAACCCTTTGATTAATCTATCCAACCCCTATTACAATTGAGGAATGCTCGTTCAAGGTTCTTATTGGTATGGGAAATATCAACAACAAATGCCCCAGTAATACCGTCTATCATAGTCGTACTAAATTATGGTTATCCATCATGGGAGGAGTACGATACACTTTATAATGTCGTTGTGTCCCCGCTAGCGCTAACAATGCTGGAGAGAGATTTTCCTTCCAAGTTTAACCAGTATCAATATGAAAATATAGGAGGACACGTGCGATTATGTACATCACATGAAATAATTTTAAAATAAACTGTTAGGGTTTGGTGGAGACGATATGTTATTGTGCATTAATGTTTCTATTCTTTCTTAAGAAGTGAAATAATATGGTTCAAGCATCTACCTTCGGGATCGATTCACACTTTCGATGCACTTTGGGCTTTTTTCTAAGATTAGCTCATCGAAAGAAAGGTTATTTGAAGTGATGCAAATTATATCATCCACTAGAAACATAAACCTATCAAGAGTATTCAAGACTAAACAAAGAGGTTTGTCTAAACCATGAAGAAATTAGAAAACTATCACGACCTCGTGGCTTGCACAGTCTATAGACAAGGATTTTTCCTCGGTATTTTCGTAAAAAATATCATGAGACGTAAGACATTAACCTTCAGAAATGTTTTAACTAAAGTGAGGCAACATATCAAGGTATATAAATCCATGTGTATAAGGTGTTTAGGTAAACCTAAGTCATATCTTTCTAATTTTCCTGCATATAATCATATATATAGTCTTCCCAAACCCTACACATGACACTCTTTAGAAAAAACAACAACATCGTTGATATGGAAGTAGGATTTTTTAGGATTAAATTGTGAATAATGTAAATAATATAAGTTTGATCCTTAAATTATATATATTGTAAGTTTTAGAGAACATTTGTAATTATGAATAATTGTTAAGGACTAAAGAGCAATTTGTCCTCTTTTGTAACATATTTCACTTTTAAGGCTAAGTCTTGGCTCCTCTATATAAAGGGCAAGACTAACCAAATAAAAGGGTTTAACATTTTTTCTCTTGAACTCATTTGTACTTGAACTTTCTCTTTCTAAAAAATATGTAACTCTTTCTCTCTCTCTAAATTTCTCTCTTAATAATATACTAAGGTGAAATATTAACTCATCAAATTGGCGAATCCGCTTGGGATTACAATAGATAATGGCCCTCAGCTTAATAACAAGAAGATGGCTTTATTTTGCACTTCTAAAGGAATTCAACAATTCTTTTCGACGCATTTTCATCCTCAAGCTAATGGGCAAGTGGAAGTAACAAACAGGACAATTTTAGATGGCTTGAAGAAAAATTTGATGGGGGTAGCAGGAAAATGGCCAATATTTACAAGAGGTACCTTGGGCTTATCGGATAACTCCTACAGAGGCTACAAAAGAGACCCTTTTTGCTTTGACATATGGAATGGATGCAGTCAGCCCCGTAGAATCTATAATGTCATCTTTTAGAATAGCTCAATATTCTGAAAGGTTTAATGATGAAGATCGAAGGGCGAATTTGGATCTGATTAAGGAAAAAAGAGTTCGAGCTCATTTGAATGTAATTCACTATCAAACTCTTATGAGAAATAAATATGATTCGAATGTGAAGATAATTTTTTTTAAAGAAGGTGATAAGGTGTTGAGAAAAGTATTATTGCACACAAAGGAGAAGAACCTCGGAAAAATAGCTCTGAACTGGGAAGGGCCTTATGTGATTGTTGAAAGGATAAAGCCGGGGTCATATCGTCGTTGTCATTTCGAGGGGAGGATGCTTCAACATCCATGGAATATACAATACTTGAAGATTTATTGGGAGTAGATATGTTTTTGTACTTTGGAATTTTTACTTTTGAATGACGCACTCTTTCCCATCATGTTGGCCCATGAAGGTTTTAACGAGGCATCGTGTACATATTCAATATTATCAATAAAGTTCGTTTTTGGCCAATGGTTGTTTACACATGTTTGAATAATATCTTAACAAATCATCAGAGACTGATCATCTTTGAGGTTGGTTAAGAGTAGAATGTTCCGAAGTGTTTATAACACTTCTCTAAGAAACAACCATGTTTAATAACTGCATTACAATTTTTTCGAAGTGAAAGCTTAACATCACCTTGAGAAATTTTCGAAGAGCCACCATGTTCATCAATATTTTTTAAGGTATTTGAGGTGGTAAGTTTACAATTTATAATTATATGTTAAAAATTCAAAGTGTTTGAGTCATGTGCGTTTTTTAAAATTTAGCATCGATTAATATGCGAAGAGAATAATAAAACAAGGAACCCGTTTGTCGAATATATTAATACTTTAGAATTACAAAAAGAAATTTCTTAATCTGACAAACACAAAAAAATGATAATATTAATCATACGACTCTTCCTCCTCAGACGATTCTTCTTCTGAGGATGATGAATCAGGAATAGGATCGAAAGCTTCACTTGGGTGTTTCTCCTTAGGAATGTCGTTCCAAAAACTTGTGAGGTCGATTTTTGGATAAGTGGCATGAAGTTATCAAAGAAAGAGAATGGTTGTTTCTTCTTTTCTGGTGTTAATAGCACCTACCATATCTTTTGAAAGTTCAACTCCGACAGCAGCAATAACAGCAGTTTTTTCCACTTCGAAATCTTTCTTCAGTTTAGCTATCTCCTCGGTCAGTTCTTTATTTTTTGTCTCACAAAGAGTAAGAGAATTTTGTAGCTCATTGGAGTTGAATATTTCGGTGGCCAGTTCAGTAGCATGGTCAGTCTTGAGCTTATCCATATCGTTTTCATGAGAAGTCGTCAGCAATTCTTTATCAACTATGTGTGTGATTCGTAGATGATTTTTCATGCAGAGAGCACATTTTATGATCTCAGACCTTGCTACTTTATACATATGAAATTGGTCAATCACTTTGTTGTGCAAGACTTCTGTAAAAATTTCTCAGCTTCGTAAAATTCTTTGTAATAAACCATATATTTAGCCAATTGCTTTAGATGGTTTTAAGAAGCTTCAACTTGAGAAGCAAGTGCCTTTGCTGCAATATAAAGATCGGTAAATGGTTGAAGTACAATAGCGATTGCAGGATTTGGAAGAGGAAGAGGAAATTATGTTTATGATGAGCTAGGACGTTGAATCATATCTAAAGTAGTGGTAGGAGCATGAGGAAAGATAATTTCTGGAGACGCATCGGCTGGTGTTGGTCTCCCAAAGTTAAGCATATGATTTTGGATGACTTGAAGGACAAGATCGTCTTCACCAGTAAGCGCTTCAGTGTTTTCAAAATTAATGAAACTATCAGGATCAAAGTTTTTAGTAGCCTGATTTTCAGTAGAAACATTGTCTTCGATGATGATCACAGCGTTGTCTTTGACTGTCTGTTGTTTGACCAAAGGGTTTTGTTGGCTTTGTTGGTTTTCAACAGTGTCTTTATCAACTAGTGTATACGAAGTAATTCTTGCATGTTTTTTTTTTCTTTCCATGAGAACTGGAAGAAGCTTTATTTTTATTTGAAGATGGTTCTTGATCTTTTCCCTCTTTGATGGATGAGAGATCATGTTCAGGAGTTTTCTTTTTTCGAGGATTTGGTTTTGATGGAGTTGAAGGGCTAGTACCAGATGTGCTAGCTATCTTTTTACCTTTATTCTCTTTAATATATTTTTCTTTCTTCTTTTTTGGTAAATGACTCTTTGATCTGTTGCGAATAGGAAGGAAGACTCAACAATCCGGATGAACTAACCTTTTGCAGACTATCTTCGGATCAGGCTCTGACATCACCTTCTGAGATTGGGAACATGTGGAAGTTAAGGAAGTTGATGGGCTGGAAGGCAGTGTGGAACACATTATTCCATTCTTTCTCAGCTAAAGCAGCAAGTTTTTGGAAAATGTCCTTAGCAGCTGGTCGATGCGCTGAATAATGCCTCGAAATTTCTGAAATAATCATTTAAGTAAAAAATTAAGAAAAAAAGATAGGCAAAAATATAATCTATTTCAGAATGTAAAAATTTCGAAGTGCTTACGATTGCTTCTCCATATGAGATTTAGCTTTGAAGGATTGGCATCAGAAATTTCTTTACCACTCTCCCATGCTACTGATATTAAAATGAATTTTCGCTTCCCGAATTTGTCAGCTTCTAAGAGGTCGTCGATGATTTTGAGGTCATCTACCAGGGTGAGGTAGTAAAATGGGACATTCAAACCTTTCTACAGTTGAGTTAAGGAGATGGAGTCCTTAATGCTAATGAGAATCTGAGATAGTCGGGATGCCATAATCACTGACATAAAGGTGAACTATTGATTCGATGTCACCTGAGTAGGGCACACGTTGAGGAGTTCGAAGTATTCCACAATCATAAGATCTAGTGGAAACCGAATACCCCAATTGATGATTTTGGGGTAGACTACTAGCTCCTCATCCTTGCAGTCTAAGGGATTTTATCCTTCTTTAGGCAGTCGAAGAGTTACATTATCTCCCATTCCCCATTACTTTTTTAGAGCCAAATATTGACTATCTTTCTAATAAATATATCGAACTTTTTTCAGAACAATGATATAATTAGATTCAAGACCCCTTAAGTTTTTGCCAATTGTATCTCTTTATTTTTCATAAAAAAAGCAAGTTTTTGTTTCTTCCTAAGGCTTATGGGTAGTTGATGAGTTCCCATCATCAGATTCAGCTTCGAGATTGGTTCTGGTAGCCTCGTAATTAGCTTCGTTGGCCTTCGATGTTTCTTCTCGATGTTGTTGAGGTGTTGGATTAACAGCTTCTGGTAAAGGATTATTTGTTCGAGGAATTTCCTCATTTACTTATCTCTGAGGAGGAACTTCAACACATAGATTCGAAAGGGGAGGAGTTGGGATAATTTCTGATTCGTCTCTCATGGCAATAAAAGTTCTTCTTCTTCTAGTTATTGAAGAATGATTCGAAGAGAGAGTATTTGATTTTTTTCTTTAAAGGAGATTCTTCACTAATCAAATGAGAAATTTTACTTTGAGATGAAGAGGCTCGAGGCGTTTTGGTACCTATGACTTTGGAAGAGGAACACTCTTCGATTATCGGAGAAGGAGAAAAATCGGGAGCTTTTGTTGGATCAAAATTACCGTAGTAAAATGTTTTGGTGGTTGTTCCAACAAGAATATTATTGATTAATCATGCAGCTCTATATTCCTCTGCTCTTTGAGTAATGCAAAAGTAGTCGTACGATCCGAAGACTAAGTTATTATCAGTTTCTGGAGATTTTGACTTCTTGGGTATGATAGCCTTAGATTTTCTGGTTCTTGGATTTTTTACTCATAAACCAGATGAAGGTTGGTCGGAGAAGATGAAGGTTGATTGGAAAGTTTAGTTTTTTCTGATGAACACGATGAAGGTAGCCAAACGCTTGATTTTTCTCTGAAATGATTTGTGTTGTGAGAATGAAAAAATGAGGCAACTGATTGAATTTATCGAAAGAAAATGAGACACGTGAAGTTTAAAAGACTGTGATAGAGATAGGGTAGAATACAAAGCGCTAAGGGGATTAAAAGTTTGACATCTGTCAGACTACTATCAGGTTAGATATCTAGCTATGGGTCTAAAATCTATAAAGTCATGATGGATTCGAACGCTTATATGAAACGGTTACTTTTGTATATCGTTTAGGTTAAAGTCGATGAGTATATTTTATAATTTTACTTCCACAATGATTTGATGAGTTTTATTTTTATAGCATTTCGAGGAGACTTATTGTCTTTAAGGATATATCAGATTTTACTAGCTTCTAATTGGTATTCGTTTTTTACTTCGCTTCGAATGGTTACTTTCAGTGGTTGCTTCGAATACTTGCTTCAAATAGTTGCTCGAATAGTTGCTTCGAATGGTTGTTTCAAGTTTATCTTGTAATAACTGACGCGATATGGAAGAATTTGAAGACATTTTAGTTCTCATTCATTTACTTACATGAGAACTATGGGGGCTTGTGATGTGGAAGTAGGATTTTAAGGATTAAATTGTGAATAATGTAAATTTAAGGATTAAACTGTAAAAAATATAAGTTTGGTCCTTAAATTATAAATATATTGAAAGTTTTAGAGAACATTTGTAATTATGAATAATTGTTAAGGACTAAAGAGTAATTTGTCCTCTTTTGTAACAAATTTCACTTTTGAGGCTAAGTCTTTGCACCTCTATATAAAGGGCAAGACTAACCAAATAAAGGGGTTGAAAACTTTTTCTCTTGAACTCATTTGTACTTGAATTTTCTCTCTCTAAAATCTCTCTAACTCTTTCTCTTTCTAAATTTCTCTCTTAAAAATATATTAAGGTGAAATATTAACTCATCAACCGTGACCTCATACAAATAATAATCTCTCATGAGAATAAAGATACCAACCGATAAAAAAATATTAGTAAGGGTTCAGAAATTTAATATACTGAACTCACCGAGAACATTTCTACGAGTGATGATCGGCCAAATATGTGGTCCATTTCTAGAAATGACAAAAATATGGATCCATTTAGAGAAAAAACATCTCGCTAGATTATGCAAGTCTTATCACAAACCTGGCAGCCATAAAAGAGAATAATAAAATTTAAAAGATTTATCTAGAGTCTCATCGATTATAGTAAGCTTATAAAGTTTATTAAAAACCACGTTCACGCGGCATCAAATAGAGTTGCGCCACAATAATAATTAGCATCCCAAGCCGAGATTCATTAATTAAAGTCCAAAACTGCAAAAACCCCAATAGTGAAAACCATGGTTATAACTGAAGTTGTCGACAAATACTTAGATTTGTATCTGAATAGAAAAATAGTTTGCACCATTATTGGTTGTGGCACTCTTGTTAGAATAGCAAACATACCTAGGAATCTTCACATAATGAATCCAGAGGTTTAGCAAATTGGAAAAGATCTCGGATCACATATACAGTCCTTCCCTCACTATTAGTTTTGACGATAATAATTTACGAAGGGTAGTTAGACCTCGTATCGTAACAAAATCACGAGGGCTATAGAATAATCATGATTGATGGTAGAATATCGGCTTACAATATTTTTAAAAAGGCATACGAGTGTACTTACATTATAACACCGTAAACACCTAAAAAAGAGTGCCATCTAGCCTCACTGTAGCGGAAACCCCAATCATTTGTGAGTTAAAACTAGACCTTGTCCTATGGAAAAAATAATATATAAAGAAATTATAATGACTCTATATTATGGTGGACAATATATCATCTTATAGTTTTATATTTGGGTGTCTGTGACTGAACCGAATGCACACCTCCATCTTCATTGAACCAAATGCACACCCTCGTCTTCACCGTTATCATATCCTATTGTATGACATCAATTTGAGCTCTTGTAGATTTGATGTTCCTTTATTTATCATACATTCATTTTCTATATGAAGGAATACTAGTTTTGGCTGACACTACTCCTTCTATTCCATATATTTAGGTAAAATGTGTTTTAGCCGTTGCAGTTCTTGAAGTTGTTGTGTTTGACCATAAGACTTCCTACAAGAAATCATGTAACTTATCAACTACACCTTCCAACATTACTTTGATGTTATCGATTATCATTCTTTTTGTGACTTTCACCTGATTATTTTCACGTGGATAAAAATAAGAAGTAAAGTTTTTGTTGAATAACTCTTGTTTATTAAAACAATGACAGTCAATCATTTGAGAATTGTGTTTCATTCATTTTGATTCATACTAAAGGTTGCACTTCCATCCATTTTGAAAAAAAAATCCTTGATTTATAGTGAAAATTATGTCATCCTTTTGAGGTATTTGGCAAAGGCTCTATGATATTAAGGGCCCCAACCGTCGAGTGGAATGACCTTTAATATGATCTCTAAGAGGATATCTGAAATATTGAATTGGTAAAACATCAACTTGCGTCATAATGTTATACAAACTACTTTGCATATGATGTAATAGTAGGCCAATAGTAACCTTGCAGTATGATTCTTCTATCTAGTCCTTTATAGCTATAGTGGGCACTTCTTCTATCTAGTCCTTTATGTTATTTATTTTAGTGTAATTGGATCGACTAGTCGACCAATTTAATCATGATATATTATCATACAAGTCGTAGAGTGCGGAGTGCACGCTTGTTAGACTATATCACGATTAGCGGGGTCAACAGAATTTCGAAATTTAAAATTTGACCGTTTTATTCAAATTTGAAATTATAGCCGTTTTATTACAAAACCAGTTAAGATACCCTAACTGCCCTAACTTCCAAACTGTTTTTGGTTGGTCGAATTTATAAATATGGGTTCTGTTGAAAAGAAGATCATATCATTTTCATACTCTCTGTTCAAAGTATATATCTCTGATTTTATCCAATTGAAATTTTTGGAGAACCCCAAAAATATTTCAATAAGAAATTGTTTACAAGACTTCAGAGATTATCCGGAAACGAAACACTATTTTCTACACTTTATAGCTATAGTGGGCACTTACTTCTCCATCATTTAGTTCTTCAACAATAAAAGTTACTTATTTGGTTGTGAGGCATCAAATTATCTAGTAAAACCATGTATATTTAAGGTTTTGACCACCTATAAATATCTTGTTGACCTCATCTTTATATGTCTAACCTCGGCCTTTCCTTAAGAGATTTTTCCTTATACGAGATATTATTTAATAAGAAACCTCCAACATTTATCTTCATCTTATCTTTCAATAAACATGAGCCAATATTTTTTGTACAAGCATGTTTTGTAGGGTAATTGAGATTTTTTTTACGATCACCCCTGGTGATGGATTTGCATAGGCTGGAGAAGTTAAAGCATCAATTTTCGTGTCTTCTACCCTTGGAACTTGATCAAAAGTTACTTGAACAAATAATGTTACACAACAGTGAAGTTCCTGACAATAATTTTACTATCATTGTTATTCTCAGCTCTGGATCCTGAGTAAGGGATCTTGCACCTGTTGGGAGATTTTTTTATTATCCTTCATTTTCATGGAGCTTGTAGCGTCATTGTATTTATCTTCATTGCAGCCTTCCGATGTGGAATCAGTGATCTCACTCGTGAAGCCTGAATGAAAAAATTACCTACATATTTTTGAGCTGTTAAAGTTCTTCTCGCGCAAGTCATTTATCAACATTTAAAAGTCTATGGCATGAATTGTCTGAGCTGGTTGTGCAACACTTATAACTTTTATTTCTATATTTTCACCGATAATCGTATCAACATATGCATTTGAATTCGTCATCAATTTCTTCAAAGTATCTTCTTTTTAAAAAAATGAAAGAATTTTTTTTAAGATATCAATCATTTCCAATAGACAATGTCAATTTGGGTTGAACATCTCGTCAAATAGAGATGAATGTTATAATTAATATGTATATAATAAGATAATAAAATAACTCAGAGTATGGAAATATAATATTGTTTATTCAAGAAGATTATTTGTACATAAAAGTTTCTTATATTTATAGTAACATGATATATGATATCACCAAAATATAAATCATGTACATTACTTATCTACAAAATGTTTTCACTATCATTTAGCTGATTGTTTGGAAGGGTAATTAGAGATTTCTTTTTACGATTACCCTTGGTACTTTTTCTTGTGTTGACCGTGGTGGAACATACACTAGTAATAGAATCAGATATAAATGTAAAACAACAAATTTATTTGGTTTGATTTTTTTTAAAGAAAGTGACAGTACGTTTGACAAGAAGAAAATGTTAAGACGGAAGGCGAGACATGCTAACTATTTTGAGAAGGGTTTAGACAATCATTCTGAAGAAGATTTTCTAAAATCTTTATGATCGTGCGAGTATTTAATGAGAAGACAAATGGTGAAAGCTGTCAGTGAGCATGTTTATTGGGAAGAAAAGATATAAAATATTTTGGTAACCAAGACATATCTAGTTCAAAAAAAAAGAAAGAAAGACATTTTAAGTTATACAAAAATCAAAACACGAGGACCACTTAAATGGGTAGGGAAAATTCTACCGCAAAAGTCACGTAGGAATTTATATATAAAAATATGAAAAAAATAGTTGCTAATAGAACAAAAAAAATCACCAACCTTATGTAGATAAAACTTAAAGTCAATAAACTTACATAGAATTGAAAAACCATCTTCCTCGAGGAAAAAAAACTTGAAAATGGAAAAATAAGAAAAAAATACAAACTCAAGCACAATTTTTAGGAAATCTATAACAAATTTTTGTTGTTCTGATTTTTTTAACTATCTACCTCCTAATTGATGCAATAAATTTAATTTAGAAATAAAAAAGCTTAAAAAAAATATACAAATTCCAAACATGAAATAATAATTCCTTAGTAAACTCTTTTGGTTTAATAATCATGAGGTTATACTTTTGGTGCATGTTTATCTATTAGAGTTAAAAACATTGTTAATTCTTTTTCACACGAAGAGAGGAATGTTCTCGGTGTTTAAAGAAAATCCTTATTGAATAATTAAATTTTTTAATATATAACTAATTCGTTTTTTATTTTGTATTTTTAAAATTTGTATTATTTTTTATAAAAAAAATGATTTTAAATTGAATTAAATTAAAATTTAAAAAGATAAAAGTAATGATTTGAAGAGTATACATTTGAAACATAAGTAAAATATATAAAAAAAATATTTGAAAATTAATTTATTATGGATACTTTTTAATAATTACTTTATGAAAAAATAGCTAAATTAATTTGTTGAAAAAATCAAGAATTTAGACACAGAAATGGACTCCAAAATCCTAGTATATATGCTGAGCAAAGGGAATACCTCTAGTTCCTATAATCAATTGTTGCAGGAAGCTCGTGGAATTTTCTATGAAGATTTTTCACACATTTTGTGAACAGAATAAAGCGGTAGATTGGATTTTGAAACAGGTACTGAAAGAGAAAAATGAAATGAATTTCAATATGTATTCGAATTCGCTGAGAGCTATAATCCTTTTAGAGAGTATAGGTATAGGGTATGTTAGATACAATCTTTCAGATTAAATTAGAACATACCTATGCAAATGGTCTCTTCCCAATGGTTCTGTTCCGATCATTTTTATTAAAGTAGTTGTTATTTAAGTTGTGAGATTGAAAGATTTTTGCAAAAATTTGGATTAGTATCGGGAAATGGCTTTACAGAAATTGCTGGAGTTAAAGCTTTTGGAATCTGAAAAACCAATCAAAGTTTTTACTAATATCATCAATGATCGTTCCGGGATTAAAATTTTCAATTCCCGCTTGTTTCATTTTGTTAAGACTTTTTGAATCTATTGTTTTAGAGCCCTTATAAAATAAGTTTATTCTAATAGAGGCAGTTGTTATCCGGTTAAAAAAACAATTACTTTCTGATAAGTGTAACTATAGGGGATATAGGCTGGGAAAAGATCAACGGACCAGCGTAGCATGGGCGTCTTTTTTTATACTCGTCTACTAAAAGACAGCTTTTGGCCCATTGCTTCTTGTTATTATAATGGGCCTTTCCTGTCTTTATAAAGGTCGTGTCTAGCACACGTCCTACTACTTTAAGCATGTTTTCCATATATATATATATATATATTCATTATAATAAATTGGATGTAATAACAAATATGTTCATCTATTTCCTTTTAGATACTAAAATAGTTTTTACTAGCAAAAAGTTGTTTGGCATTGTCGCAGGTTACATATATAAAATACAAAAAAGCTTATACATTTGTAAAACTATATCACGATGATGATTATATAAATAAATAAAAGTTGTACACTAAAATATTACAAATATTCTACAAAATATTAAATATAAATAAAAGAAAATATTAATTTAATTTTTATTGGATTAGTCTTTCAAACAAATATATACAATTTTTTTTTCTCATGGTAACTATTTTATACCGAACCATATCACTATCACCACCGCCGGACTGTTGTTTTTTAAAGGCTTTGGTTTTCCAACGCCTTACGTTTTCCAGTACCTTGGTTTCTCTTGGTTCAAGAAATACCGGAAAATTCTAATTATAGTACTAAAACCACTATAATGTATCTTACTCCTTTTTAATATTCACTTGCCAATTCTATGTGTTGTTATTAAACCCATCATTAATATATCAAAAAAATAAAATTTGGTTTGCAGATAACAACACTAATGACCTCCTGCATTGTCTTCAAATCAATTGCTACTATAGAAAAACCAACATAAAATGACAGCCCACTACATATTACATTTCATGTCTAACCGTTGACCAGTAAAAGATGGCATTGCATAAAATCAAGAACGTCTACCAAAAATGCGTAAAAGAAAGAAAATCGAAACAAAATATTTTTTTCAAAATCTCAAACAAAACCTTCACAAAGAAAAATAACAAAGCAGATTTAGATTAGATTAGTTATACAATTAAAATCTTAAAAACTATAATCCAAACTTCAAATACACTTTTGTAATGTTGAACTTGGTGAGTTCCTTTATCCTCTATTGAAGGTGTTATTTGTTCGTCGTGCTCTATTCTTTGACCCATTCTTCAAAAACATGTACTATAGAGATTTTAGGGCCTCCTAAATTTTGTACAGATTCTGAAATTGACAAAGTGGAAAAAGGATAAAAATTCTTGGCACATAGAACAAAAGAAGGCTCATAAAGTTTAATGCATAGTGAAAACATCACTTTGGGTATGAAACCCCACTATCACAACCTATAAAACCAACATAAAACGTATAGTCTTATACTAACCTACTTGACCTCTCCTATGGCTTCACTTAACAAGTACATCATTCGTCGGAGGAAGCTATCTGGTATCGGAAGTTAGTTCTAACCAAAGAGAATTCCTACGAATCCTATCTCTAACAGTATCCTAAAACTCTCTATCAGTATAGATTGACAAAATGCTAGATTTTATCCACAATACTCTTTCATAAGGAAATGCTTACTTGACCTGGAAGCTCGTTGATACCTTCTGGTCTCTAGCCTTCATATTGAACCTCCTACTCCGTGGGTGTCACCAGAAGCTACTATATATATGTCGTAGGACATTCTTATCTGAGAAGCGCATGCTACTGCATGTAGGCATATGGAGACCGCTTTTGTTAGTGACGATGCTATATTTGGCTCACGTACTTATTTCCAGCCCTCTTCCGGTGCTGCCTTTGGCGTGTCGACAACGTTCTAGTGAGTGAAAACCCTAGGCCGACAAAAACGTTTATATTCCTTTAAGTGATGTTTTTGAATTCGCTGATGTGTGAGTGCCTAAAAACCATAGCCAAACGAACTTTAATCTCCCACCCCATCCATTGGCATCAACGTCGTCAAGTCTTATAATGGCGATACTCATTTTCTTTCTTTAATGCCTTAGAAATTGATACACATCGACGACACTGTCATTTTCCTTCATTTTCTTTATGTCCAGCCGTTGTTGGTGGTGTTATGGATGATGAGGTCGGATATTTTAGCCACTGTATCTTGCTTTTATCCGAAGGGTAGTTTGGACCAAACCACTCCCATGTGAAACCGAAAAGGACTAATATAATGGAATATGACTAAGTTAGGTGCTGGTCACCTTACATCTTGGGCTAATCGGTCCTTAAACTTGACCCGACTCCACAATCTGACCCGACAGACGCATAGGTCATTAATTAAGTATAAATACCCTAACCGATTTTATTAATGAAGGTAATCAGAATTTAATACAAGCACACAACTCAATTATCTCACTACACTCTACCTTAACATTAAATTCCAAAAAACACTTTATAAAATTACCCTCAAACATAAATAAACCACACCAAATTGGTGACGACAATGGGAGCACGATGGTGCCTGAATTTTATAATTCAAAACCAACACATAAAGTAGTTCGGATGAATCCCAATGAGCAGAGTATTCCACCTCCTAAGGTGGAAGTTGCAAAGGAAAACAATGAATATACTATCGAGGAGCGTGATCAGTTGAGAACTGAGATAGAGGCGCCGAGAGCAATGAAACAAGCAGAGAAATGGGTTAAAGAAAAATCTGGTGTGTCGGTACTTTACCACACTGACAATCCTGTAGAGAACGAGTATTCTTTAAAGACCCATCTCAGTTCCAAGAAGACACACTTATCTAAATATGTGAAGAGTTCTACATTTGAGTCCTACAACAGCTCATCTAATGAGGCAGAGCTTGAAGAATTAGTGTCTTCAAAAAGTGATGAAGGGCGATCAAAAAAGAAAATCAAGCTGACTAAAGAACATTCAAGAAAAAAGGACAGACATGATAGGCTTAAGAAACACCATGGCAAGGGTAAGGGGTCAACCAACCAGCATATTGACCAGTTGCTGATTGATCCATTTTTTTTAGTCTGAACCAGTTATTTTTGCTACTCCAAATGACGATACTATTTTTAGTCGTAACAAGAATTCGACGAAATCACCTTTGTCTGCAAAAATACTCTTCGGACATATTTCTAAGAGGTTTGACAACTCTAAGATGGAGAAATATGATGGGATCCGAGATTCGGACAACCATCTGGAGCAGTTTAAGAACTTAATGATGAATTTTGACGAAGACAACAAACTATTAAGTAAGGCCTTCTCCCAAACTTTCACAAGAAGCACCCTCAAATGGTACAACAATCTCCTTCAGGGATGCATAAGAAATTTTGATACATTTTGGGTTGCCTTCCGGAGGAAATTCGTTGGAAGCAAAGAACTTAAGGGTAATGGGGACACCATTATCCATTGTGCTCAGGAGCCATACGAGTCTCTAAAGGAGTACATCAACCGGTTTGTGAATACAAAAAATAGGCTAGCAGATTTCTTTGAATAAGTTGCAATTGATTCCCTCAGGAAAGGTTTGAATCCTAGTAATTTAGCCGATTCAGTGACTCGTAAGAAGGCTATGACCTGGGGTGGTTTGTTAAATTAGGTGGGTAAAAAAATCAACGTTGAGGAGACTAAGAAAACCAGAGTACAATGCCAGGTTAGGTCCACTACTACAACAACTCCTCCAGCTGCTAATCAGTTCGGTTATATGGAAAAAAAGACTGGACATGGATTTAACCGAACAAGGAAAAATTAGTCTAACCAGACTTAGAGCCAAAAGGTCAAAAACAAGAGAGGACCCTGGGTTTAACCTGAGTGGTTTGCTGAATTGGAGGAAAGTGTGGCTACAATCTATGACAAATCTAAAAACAAAGTGCACTTTAGAAAGCCACCAACATTGCAATCCCTCGGAGAAAACTGGAGACCCGTTTCTTCCAATAACACAATGACATATGCCATGATACTCATGATTGTATAGCCTTGAACTAGAAGGTCCAGAATCTCATTGAAATGGGTAAGTTGGGAGTCTATGTCAAAAAACGAGAGGGAAGCAGACCGGATAAGGAACAAGCTAATATTTCCCGAACTACTAATTCGAACAATCTTGGAATATCCGCATAGGAAGGTGCAATGGTAATTATTGAAAGGTTCGATATAAATTGTGAGTATCTTGATCCAGATTTGAGTCGAAATCGGGTAGGGGTAATAACAGACAAGACCAAAACTGTTTACGGTCTGATTAACTTTTTTGAGTCATTGACCATTTTCAGAGGGGATATTGTGACTGAACCTTATAGTTCATCAAGGAAGAGGCATGTCCACAGTTTGGTCACCCGGCTGGATGGAAGAATGTCCACCTACCTGTATCAATCCCCTTCTCTCTTTATAGTTTTTGATGAGGATGACTTGAGAGATATTGCAGGGCCTCATAGAGATGTTGTGGTAATAGGGGCATCAATAGGAGGAAACGATATACGCCGAATTCTGGTTGACACGAGAAGTTTGGAAAACATTATGTTTTAAAGCTCCTACGAGCATATGAGAAGCCCTTCGATGATACAACATTTGAACAGAACCATCATAGGCTTCACATGAAGTTCTGCAGATGCGATTGGGGAATTCGAAGATGAGGTGTTGTTGGGCAAATGACCCCTTAAGAAAATTGTAAGAGTACTGTTTGTTGTGGTGGATTGCCCAACATCTTACAATTCAATATTTGGGAGGTCTTGGCTCTCCAGAATACATGATGTGGCCTTTACGGTCCATCGATGTTTAAAATATGTTGTCCAGGGACAAGTAGGTGTTGTCCGAAGCAGCCAAAAGGTAACTAGGAAATGTTATGCAACAACCCTTGCCTCTAAGTCTTTAGAGGCCGTCAAGGTTAACAGAGACTAGCAACTATTAAAGCCTTCCACTGATGAAAATGAAATTGATAATCCCAAGGAGGCTCCCAGTGTCATAATACCTATTGAGGAGGTTGAAACCCACACCCTCGCTGAGGGATATAGTGTTAAAATTGGTACCAAGTTAGGACCACATTTGAAACACCGGTTGTTGTCCTTTTTTATTAATAATCAACATGTCTTCACGTGGTGAAATAATGATGTTACTGGAGTGCCAGCTGATATTATTTCTCATAATTTGTCCATACAAACTGATTTTGCGCAAGTTATACAAAGAAGAAGGTCTTTCTCTAAGGAAAAAACAGTTGTGATCGTTCAGAAAGTTAATCGTTTGACCAAGATGGTCACATTAAAGAATTTCGGTACCCTTTGTGGACTGCCAACCCTGTTCTGGTCAAGAAAAAGAATGGAAAATGGAGAATGTGCATTGATTTCACTGATCTTAAAAGGGCATGCCCCAAAGATCTTTATCCTATTCCTCGGATAGATCAGTTGGTGGATTCGACTTCTAGAAATAATTTATTGCCATTCATGGATGTATTTTCAGGGTACAACCAGATATAAGTAGATCTAAAAGATCAAGACCACACTACTTTCATTACAGATAGAGGTCTTCATTGTTACAAGGTGATGCCTTTCGGATTGAAAAATATTGGGTCCACTTACCAAAGATTAATGAATAAAGCCTTTGCTAATCAAAATTGGCAAAAACATGAAAGTTTACATAGATGATATGATGGTGAAAATATTGGATGAAGCTGCACATATATCTGATCTTCAAGAAACATTTTCTAACTTAAAGGTTGTGAATTTGAAATTGAACCCTGAAAAATGTGTATTTGGGGTTCGGTGTGGAACGTTCTTGGGTTACATAATAAGTGAGAAAGGAATTCAGCCTGATCCAGATCAACTTATGCCTTACTAGCTATGGACCCTCCTCAGAGCACAAAAGAATTTCAAAGGTTGGTCGGACGATTAGCTGCTTTGAACAGGTTTATTTTGAGATCATCAGACAAATGTGCCCCGTTTTTCCAAGTGTTGAGGAATGCCAAAAACTTTAACTGGTCTCCACAATGTGATCAAGCTTTTATTAAAATCAAGAAGCATTTGTCTTCACCCAAGACTCTATTCAAACCTGTTCGGGGAGAAAAACTCTACGAATATCTAGATGTATCAGAGTATGCAATAAGTGTTGTGCTAGTAAGAGAGGTGGACAATTACCATCGTTCGGTGTATTAAATTAACAAAAGTCTGTTGGATGCTCAAAGAAGATATTTGAAATTGGAAAAACTGGCATTAGCCTTGGTAATTGCAGCAAAAAAGATGAGACCGTACTTCCATGCTCATTCCATTTTCATTTGAACATATTTTCCCTTGAAAAGTGTTCTTCAGAAAGTTGATGTATCATGTAGAATGACCAGGTGGTCAGTGGAGCTGGGTGATTATGATACTGATTTTGCGCCTTGGACGACGATTAAAGCCCAATGAGTGGCTAATTTCTTAGTGGAGTTTCATATTGATAAATCCTCCGGACAGGTATTAGAAAACTAGTCTAAGAAAGAATAGGTAGTTCGAACCAATGGTGGATCGAGTACTATGTGCTGTGGGGCTGGAATTTGTTTAACTTCTCCCTATGGTGACAATATGTACCAGGCTATATGTTTTGGTTTCAGGGCTTCTAACAATGAGTCTGAATATGAAGTAGTTATAGCTGGTCTTAAGCTAGCCCTAATATGCGGCGCCAAAAGAGTCTGATTAATGGGTGACTCTCAATTGCTGATTCACTATGCTCAAGGAAAATCTGAAGCAATGAAAGAACATTTGATTAAATACTTGCTAATGTTGAAAGAAATTGCCGCAAATTACAAGAATATCTGCTATGAACATATTCCTAGATCGGAGAATATTGTTGCAGACTCTTTGGAAACTATAGCCTATTCTGAATCTTACCCATGGATTCTTGTGCAAGAATGTCCATTCGTACAGATGGGCTAAGAAAAAAAGAATGAAGAAAGTATGAACATACTCGTTTTTCAACCTAAACACTGGAGGTATGATCTTCTCCAGTTTATCTCCGATGGGATATTTCTTCCCAATAAAGCCATAGCTAAGAAAGTCAAATATAAAGCTCATGGTTTCTTGATATTAAGGGAAGTTCTTTACAATAAAATTTTCAGCAGACCTCTCTTGCATTGCTTAGGATTTATAGAATCCCAAGTCGTGTTATCTGAACTACATGATGGAGAAGGTTCTGCACATTGTGGCTATAAAGCCTTAAGCAGGAGAGTTATATTAACAGGGTACCACTGGCCAACCATAATAGCAGGTGTTAAAGAGATGGTAAAAAAAGTGTGATCATTTCCAAAGATATGGAAATGAAATTCATGTGCCAGCACTTCTTATGGAATCCATATCCCAACTGATACCATTCGATATATGGGGGTTGGATTTAGTTGGGCGTCTTCTCATGTCATCCGATGGATGTAGAACAATCATATTAGTTATTGACTATTTCTCTAAGTGGATAGAGGCATCTCCTTTAGCTGGAACCACTTCTAAAGCAATTATTAAATTCATTTTGTCTAACATATGTTACAAATTTTGAGGTTCCCCAAAAGATTACCACAAATAATGGGCCACAGTATGATAATAAAGACATGAAGATATTTTGCACCTCCAGAGAAATTAAACACTGTTTTTCTTCTATTTTTCACCCTCAAACATATGGGCAAGTTGAAGTTGCAAATCGAACAATCTTGTCCGGGTTGAAGAAGAATCTGAAAAGAGTTGCAAGAAAGTGGCCAAGTTATTTACAAGAAGTATTGTGGGCCTACTAAACTACACATTGGGCTGCTACACAAGAATCTCCTTTTGCCCTTGTGTATGGGATGAATTCAATCACTCCCATAGAAGCTACTTTACCATCTCACATATTCCAAAATTATTCCGAACAGGCTAATGATATGGCAGTCAGGAATCGGTTAGATTTGATTGAAGAAAGAAGAGTTAAAGCGCAATTGAGGATGACCATTACCAGGGTTTAATGAGGAGTAGATTTTCCTCCAAAGTTAAAAAGAAATATTTTCAGTTGGGGGACAAACTCTTAAGGAAAGTATTTTTACACACCAAGGAAAAACAGTTCAGTAAGCTGGCTCCAAACTGGGAAGGCCCTTATGTGTTATGTGGGAAAGTTAAACCAGGAACATACAAGCTCCAATAAAAGGAAGGGAGAGAACTAAAGAACCCATGGAGCGTTGAACATCTCAGGTTATACTTAGAATAAACCTCTCTTGTAAATATTCGGGAGTATACTCTTTCCTACCCTGGTGGCGCAGGGAGGTTTTAATGAGGTGTCCGAGTTTTTCAATAATATCTTATATTTGGGTGCAATTCTGTTTTTCACTTAGACATAGTATAAGGTGGGTGGATATTAAATGTTTATTAACACCCCGACTCTCAAATATATTTGAGTTGATCGGACATTTAAACACTTGGTCACATTTATTAAACAAATTTGGTTGAGGATACTTAATACCATTTCTTAACACCTCTAAAATATTAAAGACTATCTAAACATTGGCCATAAAGAGTTAAACAAAATTCAAACGAAAGGAAATATGATATTAAAGTCTGATCGGACTGAAACTAATCTATGATTCACAGATGCCTTGACCATTTAAGGACGTTAAGTTTTAAGGAAATTAAACAAACAATGCAACAAAATGCCTTGGCCATCCAAGGACTTTAGTTTTTCAAACAAAAAATATACAACATAACAATACGACCTTAGGGCTTGTTCCCCTCGGTTATTTCTTCACCACCATCTTTTTTTGGACTTTTGAGTTCAACACTTCTAGTCTCACCAACTTCTTCGTTGTCCTCGGAATCTTCCCCACTTGAATAGTTTTGCTTGTCACCATCAGCCATCGTATGAAAAGGGAGGTCATATATTCCAAAAATTTCCACAAAGGACCAAGAGTCCTCTTAGGAAAGGTCTCATGGAACAGTAAGACCATATCTGATTTAATTACATCATCTCTCTTATCCAGGGAATCCATTATTCCACTAGCATACTTCTCTATCCCTGCATGTATTTCTTGAGCTTGTTTACTTACTAAGAAAGCATTCTCATCGGTCTTTTATCGGACAATTTTCTCAAACTTGACTTTGTCTTCGAATAAAGTCTGGATAGTTTTGTCTCTAGCTTTTAGTTGCTCCTTCAAATCTTTGATCTCATTGGAGGAAGAAGTCTCTAGTCTGGAATACTTGGTCTGTAGGTTTTTGTTAGCCTCCTCTGACTTGAGAAGTTTGGCAGCTAAATCCTCATTCTACTTCTTTAATGATTATATGCTTTGTTGAGCGGCACAAAAAATGTTTGTCAAGCTCTGTTTCTCCGAATTCAGGAAGTTTATGGTAGCTGTTTGATCCCTCATTTGTCTCTCCAGATTAACCACCGGGCGGATGTAACCCAAGAGGACATGACTCATGATGTCTTGCTCACTTGATATTACGTAAGTCTCACCGTTATGAGTTATAACATTGGATGAATTGGCAAGACGATAAGGCCCCCCAAAGTTATTCTTGTCCAATTCATTGAAATAAATATTGATATTCTGAAAGGCATCAAGATCTACCTCTCCATTAGCAGTGGCCTGTTCGGAATAAAGGTTGGCTGGAATTTCTTCTTGCAAAGTGGGATCAACATGAGCTGGAGGAGGAATTTCGGAAGGACATAGAATTATCTCTGATCCTAGAGTAAATTTCTTATTTTTTACAGCCTTTTCATCATTTCTTGCTTTACGTTTCTTGTCCTTCTTCGTAATCTTTGGTGGGTCTTCTGATCCACCACCCTCCTTAATAGTAACCCCAACTGCCTCTAGCAGAAAAACATTAATCCCTCATTGATTCTCCGACCCTGTCCCTTCGGTAGTTGTTTGAGGTAAGTCAGTTTTGGTTTTCTTATTTCTTTTGTTTCTCATCTTGTCCAGATGACTATGGGCTTTGACCCTCGAAGGCAAGTAAAGCTTGGCGTCCTTAGCCTCAGTTCTCCTCAGGATAACGTCTGCAGGAGGAGGGGTGGTCAGTTCTTCCCAGGAGAGGTCTCTTCTCTCTGTGGTATTCCACCGATGAGACCTCACAAAGTTCACCGAGGTGAAATAGTTGTGAAAATAATTTCCCCATTTCTCCAAGGCCCAGGCATTTAGCTTGACGCAAGTGTCTTGATCTATCTCTACATAATCCGAGAAATCCTTCGGAAAAACTAAAAATAAATACAAATAGTTCGGAGTAATCACCTAGTTTTTGAAAGATTAAAGGAAACATGAATAAAACTCACCTATGATCTTCCACCGACTGGTCAGTTGGATTGGGTTATAGTCAACCTTGATCTTCTTTTCATTCTCCCAGACTCCGCTGATGAATAAGAACTATATATTCCATGGGTTTTCCGACTCCAAAATGTCATTCACTACCTTGTAATCATTCGCCATATTGTAATGGTAGAAGGGAATGTGATAATTCTTGCACAAATTCGCCACAACAGCGAATTGTTCCATTGGCAGTGGGATTTTGAATAGTCTGAAATCTATGATACCAGCCATCAGAGTGTACCATATATTTTGGCTCAGCTGACTCGGACATAGCTTGATCAGGTGGAAGTACTTGACTATCTCCGGATCTAAAGGAAACTGGAGTCCCCAGTTCAGCACCTATGTGTAGACCACTAGCTCATTGGATTTGCAATCCATCAAAGTTTCTGGGGTGACCGGGATTCTCACATTGATAGACTCAGGGATCCCTCATTTCGTTCGAATACGACCCAATTCAGCTGTATGGGTGTATACGTAAGCGATGTTTTGAAGGGTATCATGTACTTTACGTTAATCTTCCTGAAATTTGGCCATACTTTCCCTTCCAGACATTTTGGAAGCGCATCGGGATGAGTCAGACCCATTTTAGTCTTGCCTTTTCGATATGCAACAGTGTCTTCTGTTTGTCCGGACGCCTCAAAAGGAGTATCATCTATACTATCCTCCACATTTTCTTCCATTACAATAGAAGGTTGTTCGGATGGCTTGGCTTCTGCCAGGGGCTACTATCTGAATGGTTTGGTTTTTGGAAATTTTTTTTATTGTCTCCAAACTAGTGTGTTTCGATGAGGTAGGAGTGGACTTAGCCTTGGATTGGCGAGTTATTCGGCGAGGGGTATGCTTCTGAGGGGATTTCTCAGCGTCTGAACCCATGGAAATAAAGGGTGAGGGCTTCCTAGCACTGGAAATGGATTTCTCTTTAAAGAGAGGGTTCTCAAATTCTTGTACAGAGGATCCTGATTTAAGAAGAGAAAGAGTTGGGACAAAAGGCAGTAATCTGAGCTTAGATGTCTTTGATGATGATGACCTTTGGTCTGTGTTTTCTTGTGATTGATTGATTCTTTCACCAGGAGAAACAAGAAGACCAGCAGCAATTCTTTCGTCTCTTGCAACTTTTCTCGCTCTCTCCAACTCAGACAAATTTAGCCAACCCCCTTTTACTAGTGCGTTTCTAGCTGTGAACATAAATGACTCGATACAAATTGGAAAATATACTAAGCTTTCTCTCACTAGAAATACTTGTGTTTTTTAAGACAATGAAACAATGGAATATATTTATATAAACTGTGAAAATTGGGGGTTACTTAGGAGAAGATAGAATGATCAAAGCAATGATTAAGGGCTACAAAGTATGAGAGTTAAATCCTAGGTAACTTTCTAGCCTAGTAGGCACGAGAATCTACGAGAAAACAACCGAGGTCAAACCAGAGTCCGACACATGTCCCACGTTTAAAAAGGATTCTTTAAATTCTTAACGGTAAAATCAGTCCCACCAAATTTCGAACATAATGACTCTTGAAATTCTAAATAGAGGAAAATAATTTCTTCAGTACAGATAGAGAAACAGATCGGAAAGAGTTGATTTTGATTCTTAAAGGTTAGCTCGTCCAAAGATTCTTTGCAAGAACTAAAGGGGCTACTGATGAGGTCGGATATTTTAGCCACTGTATCTTGTTTTTATCCGAAGGGCAGTTCGGACCAAACCACTCCCATGTGAAACCAAACATGACTAATATAGTGGAATATGACTAAGCTAGGTGTTGGTCATCTCACATCTTGGGCTAATGGGTCCTTAAACTTGGCCTGACTCCATAATCCGACCCGATAGAGCCATGGGTCATTAATTAAGTATAAATATCCCAACCACTTTCATTAATGAGGGTAATCAGAATTTAATACAAGCACACAACTCAATTATCTCACTACACTCTACCTTAAACATTAAATTCCCAAAAATACTTTACTAAATTATCCTCGAACATAAATAAACCACACCAATGGCAATTGAAAAACCTATCCTGCCAAACCGTGGATGTCTTCCTAACCAGCGCCATCGTCTCGAACATCACGAGGAGAAACCCATCATTATTTTTGTTTATTGTTTTTTGAGCCGATGTTGTTCATGTGTCTGAAAATCCTACCCGACGATCTATCTTATCCCTCCACCATCCACCAGCGCTGACACCATCGTAAAAGATACTTATATTCTTCCCTCTGTAATGTTTGCTGGAGTCGAGTAGTTTTTCCAAATCCCAAATACTGAAACAAAAAAACCCACTTACCACAAAAACTTTAAAAAAAAGCATAAAGCACAACAGTATTAAAATTCAGTTTACAAACACATAGATTTTACATGATTGAAAATCTGAAAAAAGAAATTGGAATCACAGTAATATCATATTGAATGTGTAGGAAGAAGAATCGCTCTAGAAAAAAAAAGATTGTATAAATAAAAAGAAACATAAATGTAAAAACAGAGAGAAAAATTGTGGAAATAGATGGCGACTTAGGTTTAATTAAACGACAAAAGAGAATATACGTGACAAAAAAAATCGACACGTTAAAACTATCGAAATAAATTATAAATATATAATATTAATATAATATATAATAGGTTGGGTAAACATGTAGAACTGGGATTTACTATTTATAAACACAGTAAACCGAGTTTTATTTTAGCATATATATAATTTTTTTTTAAATATTAAACAAAAGTATTTTACCATATAAACATAAATTTCAGATGAATATATTTATCTTTTTTTTTTCTGTTTTATTTTTGTTTTTCATCTATTATGACGATTTTTAGTTTTTTAGATTTTTTAGATTTTTTTATTGTACTTAATAAATATAGATTTGTTGGTAAGATTATTTTTAGTTATTTTTAGTTATTTTTAATTGTTTTTTATAATTGAGTATATGTAATTTGGTTGTGAAAATAGAAACAAATAAAAAATATCCAAAAATATTATTATGGATTTTGTTTAATCGTATTTAAAAATAGATATATAAGTGCTTTTCTAAAAATTCAGTTAAAATTGGAAAGTTATGAAATTTTAAATATTAAAAATCTGTAATGGTCGAAATTATACCTATTTTATTTTTTTGAAAATATTGTTGGAAGCTTTTATACATAAATTTTAAAGTTTAAATAATTATCAGTAATTTATTTTTAAATTGACATGTTTGCTATGAATAAATCTCTATAGTTCTTTAATAATGTAATTTTTCGCTAAGGTTATATAATTAAACCTTCTATGGCTATTAAATATATTTTCAGAATTTAATTTTACTGAAACGCACTCCGACAATTTCAAAGCTATAGTGCTTTTAAAGAATTCAGATTTGAACTATTTGGAGTCAAATGCTTCTAATTTAAAAATGTAAAATATTTATTGACTCACTCTGAGTCAATAATCCGCAAACCAACTGTGTAAGATAAACGAAAAAGTGTACGTAGATAGATTCGAATTCATGATTTTCGATCCCAAACCGATCTTATTTAACCAACTCGGCTATCTTTAGAGATTATTTATTTATTTTTATTTAAAAAAAAATTGAATTTTTTTTCAAACACATGGTAAAACTATAATACATCTGGGGGAGAGCTCACGGATTCAAACGTCTGCTAGTAAAAGCTTCTAAAAATCAAAACCATCAACAAGCTTTAACGAAATGTTTTACTAAATACTGAGATCTTGCAACTTAATAATTGGATCAAACAACTGATCGAGTTTTATGTAAGCCAATGGCCATTGGTCTTACCTTTCACAATTAAGAAAAAAGTTTATTTTACAAAAAATATAATAATATCTTTTTTTCCTAAAAGAAATTTTCATAAACGGATTGATTATTTTAAACACAAAGGGAGTAACGATTAACGAATACGATTAGCTTCGTGAATTCCTTTTACCCGAACCGAACAACACTTAATTGACACTGCAAGTAAAGAGCGGACAGGTGATATGCGTAGCAGCGTGACACGATTGGCTTATTTGCATGTACACAAACCCACATCACGATGACATACCTCTCTCACTCAAACATAACAAATTATCCAAAACCCAAAAAAAAAAAGATACAGCACATCTTTCCATGGCGGATCATCCAAGCTCATCAGCCTCGGAGCAGGGCAAACCCTTGTCTTCTTCTACAGACACGTATAACTTCGTCTCACTCTCTTCTAGTTCTTGCTTGCAATCGATTACCCTTTTTAGTACTTAACTTTTAATTTCGGAACTTAACACTGCAGGAAAACCAAGAAGGATTTTTCTACAGCAATTTTGGAGCGAAAAAAATCTCCAAACCGACTTATAGTCGACGAAGCCATTAATGATGACAACTCCGTGGCTTCTATGCATCCCACAACGATGGAAAAGCTTCAGTTATTTCGAGGAGACACCGTCTTACTTAAGGTGACATTAAGCACTTTTTCTATATGCTTCGGTTGTGGTCGTTTTGGTGTGGGGTTAAATATTTGATCTTTTCTTATAGGGTAAGAAGCGAAAAGATACTGTTTGTATTGTTCTTGCCGATGAAAATTGTGATGAACCTAAAATACGAATGAACAAAGTTGTTCGGGCTAATCTTAGAGTACGTCTAGGAGATGTTGTTTCAGTCCATCAATGTCCTGATGTTAGATACGGGAAGAGGGTTCATATCCTTCCTATTGATGATACAATCGAGGGTGTCACCGGAAATTTGTTCGATGCATACTTAAAACGTAAGCTTTTTCATTATTTTAGATACTCTCTTTTGGTTTTTGCTTGTATGCACGACATTTACCTCTTGATCGAAACAGCTTACTTCCTTGAAGCCTACCGTCCTGTTCGGAAAGGTGATTTTTTCCTAGTGAGGGGAGGAATGCGGAGCGTGGAATTCAAAGTGATCGAGACAGATCCTGGTGAATACTGCATTGTAGCACCTGATACCGAAATCTTTTGCGAAGGTGAGCCGGTAAAACGGGAAGATGAAGAGAAGCTAAACGAAGTAGGTTATGATGACGTCGGTGGTGTGAGAAAGCAAATGGCTCAAATCCGTGAACTAGTCGAACTTCCGCTTAGGCACCCGCAACTTTTCAAAGCAATTGGTGTGAAACCACCAAAAGGTATATTATTATACGGACCACCAGGGTCGGGAAAAACGTTGATCGCACGAGCTGTAGCTAATGAAACCGGTGCCTTCTTTTTCCTAATAAATGGTCCTGAAATAATGTCGAAGCTAGCTGGTGAAAGCGAAAGTAACCTGAGAAAGGCATTCGAGGAGGCAGAAAAAAACGCACCGTCTATTATTTTTATTGACGAGTTGGATTCAATTGCTCCGAAACGAGAAAAAACACATGGGGAAGTTGAACGGCGTATTGTTTCGCAACTTTTGACTTTAATGGATGGTCTTAAAAGTCGGGTACATGTGATTGTTATTGGAGCTACTAACCGGCCTAATAGTATTGATGCGGCTTTAAGAAGATTCGGACGATTTGATAGAGAGATTGATATCGGTGTACCGGATGAAGTTGGTAGGCTTGAAGTTTTAAGAATTCACACGAAGAACATGAAACTAGCTGACGATGTAAGCCTTATCGAGTAAATGTATTGTACAGTCCATATATATCTGGTAGTGCATAATAGTCTATTCAGTACGGATTTTAGACATTCAGTGTGTGTCTAAGAACCCAGTTATTTAACAGGGTCCAACCCTGTTCAGCTCATCTGTTCCGAATTTTATATCTAAAAATTACTTCTATCTAGATTGTGATCCAGGTTGGTTAGATCACTTTCAAGATCCAAATCTAACCGGGTTGTCGGAATGTCCAATTTCACATCCGACACGGACTGTTTCAATTCTTTTCTTGTCTGAACCTAAATTTTGGTCGTGAAGTTCATTTCAATATCAGGTTTATTCAGAATTGATAAAATCGATCTGTTGGGCTGGACAAAATGTTATCACTCCTAAAAATAGTCTAATTGTCATGGATATAATGTTACAGGTTGATCTCGAAAGAGTTGCAAAAGATACTCATGGTTACGTCGGTGCGGATCTTGCTGCTTTGTGCACCGAAGCTGCTCTTCAATGTATTCGGGAGAAAATGGATGTAATCGATCTAGAGGATGAGACAATCGATGCTGAGGTGTTAAATTCCATGGCTGTGACTAATGACCATTTCCAAACTGCATTGGGGACATCGAACCCTTCAGCTTTGCGCGAAACTGTAAGCATTTCTATTTTTGAAATATAACTTGGATCAGTTTCTCCTTTTGCTCTGTCTTTCTTACGTCTTTCTTATTTTTGCTATTCTGACTACTAAATATTATCACTCTCAATACATGTAGATATTTATAGTCATGCTAATCATAAAGTTTTCTCCTCCCCAACCTCAATGTAATATAAAGACCAAATGTAACTTTGACACATCATTAGTCAGAATCTTTTAACTATCCAGGTTTTGGGGAAGTAGTCTTCTGATGCCGGACATATCATCAGTAATACCCCGATTTATGAAAAACACACAGGATAGTCAATTTAACTGGTTGTCCAGATTATTGAAATCACACACTTTTCTATTCTCCGGCATACTTAGTGATGTTATGTTTGATATTAGAGGACTGGTTTTCATGAAAACCGGATCGATGGCTAATGGTGGCTAATGGTAATTTTAAGCCATCAATATATATCAAGTGAATAATATCCGGAAACATTTCCCGTTTATTTTAGGTTGTGGAGGTTCCCAATGTCTCGTGGACCGATATCGGTGGATTGGACAACGTCAAAAGAGAGTTGCAAGAGGTTTTAATCTTCACGATCAAATACTTTCTAGAAGTCTTTTAAGGTTGTTCTCATATATGCCTTCACTTTGCTTCGGCAGACTGTTCAATACCCAGTGGAGCATCCAGAAAAGTTTGAGAAATTCGGCATGTCACCTTCTAAAGGCGTTTTATTTTACGGTCCACCAGGTTGCGGTAAAACCCTACTTGCAAAAGCGATCGCAAATGAATGTCAGGCTAATTTTATAAGTGTCAAGGGCCCCGAGCTGTTGACAATGTGGTTTGGAGAGAGTGAGGCAAATGTGCGCGAGATATTTGATAAGGCGAGACAGTCGGCGCCGTGTGTGCTTTTCTTTGATGAGCTTGATTCTATTGCAACCCAGGTATCTAAATTAAGCACAATCTCGTGAATTTATATTAAAATCTGGCAAGCTTTTTCCTCGTTAATATCGTTTGTTCTGTACCTGGACAAGAGTTTGTCACCTGTTCTTTCAATACCCAACCAGGATCCAATATGGGTTTTTCTAATCATGCAACTTTTTTTGCTTAAAATCCATCTCCATATCCAATATTTTGGATCCGGTTGGGTCAGACTACGCATTTGGGACTTCTACATACAAGTCTTTGTTTTCTTGCAATATATTTATGGCTCCCTATAATTCCCTTGGTAAAAGCTCAATTTTTTGTGCATGATATTTTAGCGTGGTGCATCTGTTGGAGATGCTGGTGGTGCGGCAGATAGAGTCTTGAATCAACTTCTAACGGAAATGGATGGCATGACGGCCAAGAAAACTGTTTTTATTATCGGGGCGACAAACAGACCGGACATTATTGATCCAGCATTACTCAGGCCTGGCCGTCTTGACCAATTGATTTACATTCCGCTTCCAGACGAAGCTTCGCGTCTTCAGATATTTAAAGCCTGCCTAAGAAAATCACCGGTAGCTCGTGACGTTGACTTAGGGGCTCTAGCGCGATACACACATGGTTTTAGTGGTGCGGATATTACTGAAATATGTCAACGGGCTTGTAAATATGCTATCAGAGAAAACATCGAGAAGGTAAGATTTTAGAACCTCGGCGTAGATTTTACTTGATTTCTAAACCTTGCATAGATGTTTTACTCATTTAGTGTCAAATTTTCATAGATTCTTAAATTTGGTTTTGGCGCGGTAAACTCTGGTTATATATCCGATTTGGGTCGGACAAAACTTTATAGTAAATATTAGTTTGTCAAACCCATTCCTAGATTTAGGGTGCGTGTGTGTCCAAAGATGAATCCGGTTTTCAGTCTGGTAGACCGTATATAACTTTTGAATTTCTTTATTGAGCATCTTATAGGAATAAATTATTCCAAATAATGACAGATTTAGCTGTGGCAAAAATCGAAGTTATGGGTTGGATTGGTATCTAACAAAATGTGTAGTAACTAATAGTTTGTCAATCCGGACCCAAATTGTGGATGTCTCGGTCCAAATCTGGTTTTAATTTTATAGAACCGAAAACGGGCATATGCTAAAAATGCATTTTATAAGTATATTTATTTTCAATCCCGAAGTTGTATTTCGAATCCAACAATTTTATTTGTATGAATTCGAGTTTCAGATATAACTTTTTTGTCTGAATCTTTGTTGATGTATCGGAACATTTTGGTGGACCAGATCTGCTAAGATTTTTCATATTCAAATATCGAATGTCATTCATTTGTCCGAATGTCTAAACATGAACCCAACATAAGTTTTAATTCAGACATTTGTTTTCCAGCTCAAACCCATATTCTAGATATCCTATTTCTTTTCTATCGGACAACATTTTGCACCATAATCAGCTCCATTTGTTTAATTGGACATGGATTACAGGACATCGAAAGAGAAAAAAAGAAAGGGGAGAACCCAGAAGCAATGGAAGAAGACTATGTTGATGATGTTTCCGAGATTAAAGCAGCTCACTTTGAGGAATCAATGAAGTACGCCAGACGAAGTGTTAGCGACGCTGATATTCGTAAATATCAGCTCTTTGCGCAAACTTTACAACAGTCGAGAGGGATAGGGTCTGAGTTCAGGTTTCCTGATCGAACAGAGAATAACGCAGCATCACACCTCGGAGCTTCTACAACGACTGGTGCTGATGAGGACGATTTGTATGGCTGATCCACATCCTGTTACTGCAGATTTCAAGAATGGTTTACTTCTTTGGCAAGTTTATGTTTTGTATTTTGGGATTTATGTGGATATTTTCATCTTGTGTTTGCTTGTGTAAGTAAGAATAAATTTGTGTAATATAAATAAATTAAACCGTCTAAAGACTTCTGGTGTGTTGAAATTATATCACCCCTTTTCGCGCTTTATAACTTATATGCTTTATAACTTATATGGTTCCCTTTTCGCGCTTTTTTTTTTTTTTTTGGCAAAAATAAACTTTGATTAATAATAGAGAGAAGGTTACAGCATGAGACCCAAACAAACAAGGCGAGAATCCAAGTTAGTTTGGGCTTAAAATAACTGAATTCGGCCCAACCCAAAGCTACACAGAACAAATCAAAGGTACAAAACCCTAATCATAATCGATCCCTAATTTCAACTTTCCCCTTCCTTCTCTCTTTCCACCACCACAGCCTCACAAACTCAAACCCTAACCTGGGTCTAAGTATCCAACCCCAATACTGTCGAGCACCATGATAGCAAGAAGTGGATTAGGTAATTCACTACTATCAAACACCTGACTTTTTTTCTCCTCCAGAGCCCACCTCGAAACCCAGTCAGCCGCCATATTTTCCGATCTGGAAATGTGGCTGATCTTCATGGTGGGGAGGATCAAGGCTTTACAAATATCGATTCCAGCAACGTGAGACGAAACATCAGTGCTAATACTACGAACCAGAACCAAACAGTCTGATTCAAGGTCAGATAACTTTATAACTTATATATGGTTTTGAATCGTACATCGTCATTCGACTATCGCGTTTGGTGACAAATAGTCCATTGACTTTCAAATGTTCGTTAACGGATCGCGTTTGGTGACAGATAGTCCATTGATTTTCAAATGTTCGTTAACGGTACTCAGACTATTGCGTTTGAATAAAGTTAGTCTATTTTTTAATCCATGAAAGGCAGCTACCTGTCATCATAATCTCCAGATTTTCGTATCACCACTAGTCCATTGAGTTTATCTGGAGACGATACAAAAATCTGGCGACTATGGTGACAGGTGGCAGTCTCTCATAGATCAGAGGATCTTCTGGACTAATTTTATCTAATTGCGATAGTCAAGAGACTATCTGCCACCAAACGCAATAATCAATGGACGAGGTACTGTTCAAAATCTAATGATTATGTTTTTTAAGACTTTCGCTATTTTTTATGACTTCTCCGCGTAAAAAAGCACAAGTATATACAATGACATCATAAGAAATTTCATTTTAGTCTCTTTAAATTTTAAAGATTTGTCTAAGCATTTGAGATTGGTGGAGTAATGAGAATAAAGAAAATCACTTTATGCTAATTTCCAAAAATGGAGGACTTAATCCATCTGAGTGCATTCGAGAGTATTGTCAATTTTTTTTCCGATTTGAACGCTGCGAGACGGTTTTTAAGTCATGAAAGAAGAAGATGAAAGGTTGATCCGAAGATCTTATATCATTAAAAAAAGATGGAAGGTTGATTTTTTTTAAAGCAAAAGAGCGAATTTCATTAAAAAGGACCAAAGAGTAACAAATTACAAACTAGAGGTCCTAAAGATAATAAGACCAAAAATAAGGAAAGGGGTCAAAATTGACAGAAGAGTCAATCTGATCCCTAACCCTAGATCGAAAAGACCAAAGGCTCTACAGCTTCAACACAGCGATCTCTCTCTCCAGCTTCATCCTCTCCACAAAGCCAAGCCCTAAACACCATTACCAACCGATCTTCTGATTCGACAAGGTTGACGCTCACCTTCAGGACCCTTTCTTTTCAATCTGAAGAGGAAGCTTTGAACTGGGTGATGTGCACCGAAGAATCAGACGATTCAGACCTTCTTCACCATCAAACCCTAACTCGAAACACCTTCAACACAAGCCAAAATTGAAACAAACTAAGAAATGTACCCAACCCCAAGGCTCTCCAGCAACACGATCGAGCGAAGATCATCAGGGGGAGTATCAAATTGGATATTCTTCTTCGAGTTCAACACAAATTTCGCAATCCAGTCCGCACACTGGTTCTGGATGCGCGAGACATGTCTGATCGTCATTCTAGAATGAATTAGCGATCTACAGATAATCAGAGAATCAACCAGGTACCAGGCTTCTTTTCTAGTAGCTAAGAGGCTAATTAGAACCAAACTATGAGATTCTATATCAATGTTAACCCACTGTTTTTGTTTGCAGATAATCAAGCCTTCGACTAAAGCACTGATTTCAACAAAAAGGGGGTTAATCTTGCCCAGGAGAGAACCACGACCGAGAAGGACATCACCTTCTGAGTTTCGACTCAGAATCCCAGTGCTGGCCTCGCCAAAGTTATTGCACGAGCCGTTTACATTTAGTTTCATCCTCCCTGGATTCGGAGCGATCCATCTCAGGTAACTCAGAACTTTACGATTATTAACAGAACAGCACCCTAGGGAAATAGCAGCAAAACCAACATTAGCCCAGTGCTTATAAGTGATTATATTAGATAAATCCAGACTGATAATTATATGAACAACTCTGTCAATGGCCCTTTGAACATTATCTGGAGAGTCACCAAACTTTGACAAGTTTCTGCTTCTCTAGATAACCCAACAAATCACCTGAGGCATAATGCGAGTAATGTGACGCTTAGACTTAGAAAAACTGAACCAGATATGCAAGACATGAGACAGAACCATATGCCTTCTTAAATTAATCCTAAGCAAGCTACTAAAATAGTTCCAAACAGGCCAGGAAAAGCAGCAATTGATGAAGAGATGGTTCATCTCTTCACAATTTTGGCAGAACTGACACTTAGAAACCATATAGACATGCCTTCTCATAGGGATAGAATCAAGAGAAATATAACCCTTAATGAGCTTCCAACACAAAAACGAGTACTTCTTAGGAGTAGAATGATTCCACATACAAGAAAGAAGACCAGACCTAGGATTACTATGCCTGATATTATTCCAAGTAGAGTTTAAATCAAACTCCTTACTAGTAGAAAGCTTCCAAATGATATCATCAGCCTTATTAGAGTCAATTTTATATTTAGATATATGATTAACTCTATCAGGAGGCAAAATATTATGAAGCACATTATAATCCCAACTATCAGCTTTCCAAAAAGAACAAACACTAGCACTTAAAAACCAATTAAAGAAGTTAGTATCACTTATCAAATGAGGTCTATCATGCCAGTCTTCAAGCCAAAAATCAATAAACCCCTGACCCAGCCTCCATTTTATGTTCTTATCAGCAGAGTCTTTAATCACTGAAAGCCTCTTCCACACTACTGAGTCAGTGCTTTTGCAAACAACTTTAAGAGCATGGGGATCTTTACAATAGATCTTGTGCATTAAAGAAGCCCACATACTATTATTTTTCCTGAAAAGATACCATAGTTTATAAGAGAAAGCAGTTTGAACATCACAAAGACTTTTTATGTTGAGACCACCCTCAGCATAAGGCTTACAAAGCTGATACCAACTAGCCCAATGAATAGTCTTAACATTATAGTTAGACCTCCAAAGAAACCTATTAAAGCAGCCTTCAAGCTTTTTAATAATGTTATTAGGAATCAAGAAATTCTGCATCCAATAGAAGACAATAGGAATTAGAACAGAATTAATAAGAGTCAACCTGCCCCCAAACGATAGGTTTTTAAGATCCCAGACCACAATTTTATCATGAATCTTATCCAAAAGGGTCTGAAAAAACTTCCCTTTGTTGCTACTAGTAATGGTTATCCCTAAGTAGTTGAATGGCAAGTAATCAGCATTGAACCCAGCTTGAATCTTAATATTGTTTGCAGCAGCCTGGTTAACTTTTCTAGAAATAATAACCTTTGTTTTGTCTTTGTTTACAGACTGACCAGAGACAAGATGATATTTATCAAACAAGCTACCAAGCAAAGCAATGGAGTCAGCCTTACAGTTGGTAAAAATCAAGACGTCATCTGCAAACGCTAAACAAGGCACCAGTAAGTTAGATCTAGAAGCATACTGAATAGGCTTATTATTTTCAAAAAGCTTGTAAATACCACGAAGCAAAACATCCTCAGCTAGGATAAACAGGCTGGGAGACAAGGGGTCTCCTTGCCTGATACCTTTGTTCTGTTTAAAGTAACCATAGCTAGAACCATTTATAAGCAATGAAATATGAATCTTTGTAATCATTTTCCTTATTAATTCAATACAGTTATCAGCAAAACCAAAGCATTTAAGAACTCTAAGAATGAATGCATGAGAAAGCTTATCAAAAGCTTTAGACATATCTAATTGAACAATAGCATTCCGAGATTTAGGTTTCCTATCAATGTCATGCACCAATTCTTTCGTAATTAAGATATTATCATGGATCAACCTCCCTTTGAAAAAAGAACCTTGCATTTTAGAAATGATGTTAGGCAGAATAATAGAAAGTCTAGAGTTTATAAGATTGGAAAGAGTTCTATTAAAAATTGAACAAAGACTAATCGACCTAAAAGCCTTCCAATCAGTAGGGTTAGCACACTTAGGAACAAGACAAAGACCAGTTGCAAAGACACCTTCAGGAATGTCATTCCCTAAAAGATAAAAATTAAGAGCATTACACAAATCAGTATTAACAATAGACCAACAAAATTTGAAGAAAAAGATGTTAAAACCATCCAGCCCAGGAGCACTATCTGACTTCATATTAGCAATAACACTCAAAACCTCATCTTTATTAGTCTGCCTCATGATAGAATTACTATCCTCCTGACTAACCATATTAGGAATACAACTGAAGATCTCATCCTACATAAGTAAAGTCTCCTCATCTTTATTAGAATAAGAAAAAGAAGATAAAATGGACTTAAAATAACACACAGCAGAGTTAGAAATATCTAAAGGGTTATCAAGCCAAGAACCATTGTCCTTAATCCCTTTAATAGCATTACGCCTTCTGTTTTTAGAGACAAAAGCATGGAATAACTTGGTGTTAGCATCACCATCTTTTATCCACCCATTGTAGCACTTCTGACGCCAAAAACTTTCTTCGTTTCTGAGAGCCTTTAAATATAAACTATTAGCTTTCGAAAGATCAGACTTAGAAGAACTACTTCTGGATTCAGCATGAATAATCTCCATTCTTCTAACAACCTCAGTAGTCTCTTTAACTTTACTGAAAATGTTGCCAAAGATATTCAAATTCCACTTCTTAAGACAAAACTTGAGCCTCCTCAACTTATACCTGAAGACCTGACCCTGATCACCATTGCAATGCAAGCCCCAGTTCTCCTTTACAATACTTAAAAAACTATCATCATCAATCCAAGCATTAACAAACTTAAAACTCTTCTTGCAGTTAATATTATTAGGAGCCTGATTAGAATGAATGAAGAAGAGAGCATGGTCAGAACAAGTTCTGACCATGTGATAAACCTTGGTATCCATAAAAGTGCTGATCCATTTTTCATTAACCAAAGTTCTATCCAACCTTTTCCAACGAGTCCCCCTATTCCAAGTGAACCTCGAACCAATGTAGCCAACTTCCTCAAGATTACAAAACGTGATAGCCTCATTAAGGTCATTAGCACTATTATGATCAAAATTAGAACAACCAACCTGATCTTCAGTACAAGTAATGACATTGAAGTCGCCAGTAATGATCCAAGGAGTATCAACATGAGCAAACACTTTCATCTGATTCCAGAGATCCCTTCTAAGCATCCTCTGACTCTTCGCATAAACCACCAAGAAATTAAACAAAGAATTGCAGTTAGGATAAGAAACCAACATGTTAACCAACTGAACATGATCATCAAGAATATCAATCACAACATCATCCTTCTAGAAGACCCAAATCTTATTCGAACAGTTAGAAAAGAAATTCTGAAAGCCAAGAACATCAGCCACACCACTCAACTTACAAGAATCAGCCATAGGCTCCTGAATTGACACAATCTTAGAATTATTATCTTTGATAACAGAAAGAAGCCTCCTCAACGTAGGCTTATTATTCAGACCGCGAGCATTCCAATTAGTGATCTTTATCATTGTCAGATAAAGATTTTCGTTTCGATAGACTTCCCCTTCTTCAATTGAGACTTAATCTTCCCACTGATAAATAGATTCAAACCCTTTGTTAACAGTCTGATTTCTCAGAGTATTATCACAGCTAACAATATCTCCAATCAAATCATTATCCTCAAACTGATGATTACTTTGAGAAAAATCATGCTCAATTCTATGCAGGGCCTCAATCACTTCCATATTTTTATCCACATTAAGATCTTCACCAACAACAGAATCATTCACCTGAGTTACATGATCCTTAGTGCTGATAACAGACCTCAGCTTTCTTCTATAATCTTTACTGAAGGATTGAGAGTTACTAGACTTCGCATTTGAAGTTCTTGGACCACATCGAGAGTCTTCTTCCACAACACCAACCTTATTCCTAACATTAACAGTTTCAGCCTTCGTACTGACCTTATTAACACTTTCAGTACATCTTTCTTCACAATTCACATCACAATTATCAATCTTTTCATTATCTTTAACAGCTTGAAGTTTCTTTTTGCACTCATTATCTTTATGACCAAGATGGAAGCAAGAATTACAATAAGGAGGCACGTTCTTGTAGCTTAAGTTAATCCAGCACCCTTCATTCGATCCAAAACCAGCCCAGAGTCTGTACTTAAGAGGAATCGAAACATCAAGCTCAACATGAGCGTAACAAGCATTCATAAGAGCTTTGTTTTCAGGAACTATAACCCTATATGTGGTACCAATAGAAGAAGCTAAACTATGTATAATAGAGCTATTATACATAAATTCAGGAACTCTCTCCAAACGAACCCAGACCAGAGCCTTCGAACACTCATACCTTCTGTCAAAACCAGAATCCCAACGAAGGATTCTCATCGATTTACCTTCGATATTCCAAACGTATTTAGACCAAATACTACTCACATCAGCCTTTAACTGAAATTCGATGAAAATATGCCTCGAATCAAGGCTACAAAACGTATACGAACCTTTAAACTTAAAGTTCTGAAGAAACGCTTCAAGAACTGATTTCCGCGGAATCCCATCCTTAAACTTGCAGACAACAGTTGTTGAAGAATCTTCAAGGAGAAAACTCTTAACATCATTCGAAAACTGCACAGAAAAATGGTCTTCCGATTGCTTGTAATACTCAGGTTTAAGGTCACGATTATGAACAAGGGAAGAAACAGAGTTTTTTACAGTTTCCGCAAAAGATTTCTTAGGATTGGTTGCTTCAACATCCTTAAGAAGATAAGAAAACTCTTCAGGAGAATTAAGGTTTAAAGGGTTTGTATCCATGGCAAGAAGCAAGAAGGGAGAAGGAGAAGATCACCAAATGGTCAAGAAACCCTTTCTTGGGAGAGAAGAAACCATATTCTTTTACCCATTCAGATGGAAGGTTGATTTCAATTACCGATTTTCATAGAAAAAGAAATGGAGCGAGACTCTGAGAGACCTTGTATTGTGAAAAATCGATTTGTACACTAAGTGACCTCATGTCATTGAAAAATAAATTTGAATGCTCGAAGGCTTTAGGTCATTAAAAAAAGATATTAAAAAAAGTTGCATACAAAAATATATAGAGAATATCTGAATGCGTCCGAGTCTTTTAAGCGTAAACTGTTAAATTTTTTAGAAGATCAATAACTATTTTTTATCATCATTTTATATTTAGCCCTAAATACTATTTAGGGGGTTTGGAGCCGGTAAGAAAAATGGCATTTCATTAAATTATTAACAAATAATTTTTTATTAAAAATAATTTTTTTCCGTTTGAAATGGATATGACCAAAATAATAGAACAAAGTCAAAATAAATAGTCATACATAAGGACTTTTACGACGTGAAACCGAATATGAACGACATATGTATATAAAAATTAAGTAACCATCTAACTTTGCTTTGTAAATTCTACTTAAATAAAAATAAATAAATAAAATGATTCAATATCAAAATACAAGTTTAAGACGTGGCAGTTATGATCAAATCTGATCATGAACAGCAACGCGATCAAAAAACTTAATCTAGATGGTTAAACCAAACATTTGGTCAAGTTGCGTCACTACCAGTAACTTAGGGTTATTACTTTGGCCAAATCATGATCGTTTTAAACGTAAAAAGGCATTGGCCAAGATCAAGCATGGTAATATGACTTTGGTAGTCAAGCCAAACCTTCGTCATGTCGTACAACCTAGCTTGACCACTCTTGTCGCGTCAAAGCATTGACCAAGGTGGTGCATGGCTGCGCGACCAGATATAATGGTCGTGGTAGAAAAAAACGTTTTAGCCAAGTCGCGCCATCAAACGCGACCAAGGATTAGCCCAAAAGGATAAACCACGATCATGGTCTAGTCGCGCATGGTTGCGTGACCAAATCGATTGGCCATTAAAGCCAAACCACAACTTTAGTTTGATCATGCGACAAACTGGGATGACTCTGATAGCCAATAAACCATGTGGTTTGGTCGCGCGACCGTGCGCGAGCATATGGCTTGGCCCGAAGGCCAAGCTACCACGACCAGGTTGTGCAACAATGTGCGACCTAGGCTTGACCTACGTGGCCAAACCATGGCCTTAGTTTTGTCGTGTGTAGTTGCACCATCAGATGGTTAAGGCCTAAGTCCTTTGGGCAGACCGTCCAGCCATGTGTGACCTAGGCTTGGCCAATATGGCCGAACTAAGACCTTGGTCTTTTCTCACATGGTTAAGTAGTCAGATGGTTTGACCACGATAGACAAGCCACGTCAACCAAAGCTTGACCATCTTAGCCAAGCCACGACCAAGGTCTGATCATGTATGAGGACCCATTTCAAGTCTCATATGAGATCTTCCTACAATATTCATTCGTCCGAATATATGTTGTACCCACGACAATAATAGTATAGTGGTTACGTCTGCCAAATATGGAAACCGTCTTTGACATCAGACGTATAAAGCATCTCGCACGTACGATGCTGCAACCATAAGGACATACCTTGATTTGATAAAGCATCCTAATGTATGAAAATATTGCACAAATGAGGAGACTTCTACCAAGAACCCCCTCCAAACCAAGACCATTATAAAAGAAGTAAATGAGTTTTTTTTGAGAGGTGCTGAAAGTTAGAGAGAGAAAAGAATAGAGAAAACAAAGATTTATTATAATTGTAATCCTCTTTACAAGATAAATACAAGTATATTTATAAAGTTTATCAAGTTCATATCATATTTGTTTCTTCGATATTTTTCACATTTTATATTAAAGTTCAACGTGTAGGTGAGTTTTTACCTCATTTGGGTTATGTTGTCGCTAACGAGCACATCCATATATTTAGAAGGGTAAATATCTTGTCAAAGGATCGTGCCACCATACAATGCAATGGTCTCCAATGACGTAACATGAGGAGGTGGCGATTCGCAAAAAAGGACCAACAAATGGTGAAAAGTCCAAAAATTTCCCTAAAATGTAGGTAGTGCGGGCGTGTAAAAAGAATTGAGACACCAAACATTTATTTTATTAATTAATATTTAAAGGGGTAGTCAACTCTCGATGAGACATGTTGTTAATAACAAGTGAAGTAGAAAGGAATGAAATTGGGATTATGTTTACAGATGAGAGGGCAACAACAAACCTACTCTTCCTCCCCGCTAAAATCCACTTTAGGATGCGACAAGAAGGGCATCATACTCGTGATAAGACGGTGTTAAATATCTCAGTAAGAATTGGAAGACGGGCAGAGACGAAGATGGTGGAATACATAGGGCTTGATTCACCACCCTCTAGCAACCTAACATTGGGTTGACCATGGTTTTTTGACTTCAATATAACACCCTCACCTTACCATCAACGCGTGGAGTAAGCGGTGGGAGATGAACTATGGGTCATAAGAAGGTACCTTAGAGGAATCTACAAAGAACTGATGAAAGACACGCAAAACTTGGCCCCAATAACTACAACTAAACACGCGGGCCCGAGCGGTACTTTATCAATTATCTAACGATGAAATATCCCTTATTGTGGATAACCCAACAATTAAAATTTGGTGCAAGGGAGAAGTTGGAGGAATCATGCCTAGAAGGAAATATTGACCCTGTAGTAAGTATCAGGACAAATTTGTATGAATACATGAAGGCATGCCTAATTAGCATACTGTAGAAGAACGAATACATCTTTATATGGGATAACACATTTATTGTACGTATTACCAAATTCTTTGTCATCTATCGACTTATGCTAGATCCTCATATAAATTCGATAAATCAGAAAAAGGGATGCATATCCCCATAAAAGTCAAAAGAAGAAGACTAACCAATTATATCCTAAATCTTTGTTCATTCTTACCCCGAATAGATCGACTGGTCGATGCTAACATAGGACACAAAATGTTATATTTTCTAAATGTATGCTCCGGGTATAACCAAATCAAGATGGATCCAAAAGATCAAGAAATAAATTCATTCGCCTACAACCAAGGTTGTAATGCTATATGGAAATTCCCTTCGGGTTAAAAGAATATAATCAACCTACCAAAAATGGTGAACATGTTCAAAAAGCAGTCGTGAAGAAATATGAAGACAAAAGATGATGACATGTTGGTATATGGTAAGTATAGAGGTAGTAGCAACCTATGAATGTTGCCATTGCAAGGATGATGGGACAATGAATGAATTAGCACGACAACATGTGCTATCATTGGGGAAAAACGAGTCTAACTAAGCAACAAAATAATTCTCAGAATATATAAAAGACAAAAAACAAAGTTTAAAATAGTATTGAGAAAAAAACTAAATATTGAGGTGGGTTTGACACGCTAAAATTAGTTAACTGACATCAAATATTGTTGGTGAAATTACATGTATAAGATAAACTAAATCACAACTGAAAAAGTTGATTGTGAGGTAGAGGTTAAAGTCCAAGGTGCTTAGGTTCAAAATCTAGACGGTTATAAAGTCAGTTAGAGGAAGTTAAGTATTACAAACAAATTACATTTGTCATAAAGAGCATAAATTTTAGTTAGCACATAATGAACGGAGCTGATGGCATATGAAGAACGGGTATAGTAACTAAAGAATAATATGGTTGCACATGCGAGTAAAATTTCTGTAGAAAAAGTTTACTACATAATTTATGTGACTAATTAGAACTATTAGCCCAAGGTACTGGTCCAAAGGAGTTCGATAAATTGAAATTCCCCCAAATACTATCATCGAACCCAAGTAAGAGACGCATAACAAATTGACCCAAACTGAAAAAGTTCAATGTAGTCGAGTGTTATATTGGTGGTAAAAAGATCTGGCAGACTTTGGCCATAAATATGGAACGTGGCCCATGGAATGATGTAATGAACAATTTTTAGATGAAATTGTGGCTCGATTACCGTAATATGTGAATAATACGATGAATCCAAAGTCCGTACAAGCGAGGGTCCGTGAGAAGCTTTCGATGAACCGACTCAGCCCATGGAAGGATGCAATGGGCACTCATCAAAGAGATTTATTTTCTCTATTTTAGCTAAAATCGTTCAAGTAGTATTTTAATATAACATTATCTTTTTCCACTCTAGTTATAACTTGTTTGTCCTAAATGTAGAAGCTCAAATCGTTTTATTTCTATGGTAAATCTTACATAAAACATCTACTTTTATACAATTTTACACCCCAACCCATGTTTGGGAAACAATAAGGTATAAGCTAGATTGATAACTTACTTTGTGCATAAATAAAAAAATCGATAGAGCAGAGGCAAGCTTACACAAAATAAATACCACCTACAAAAACCAGCACATGGTTAGTTTGATTCCGGGTCACTCTATTCAGCACTCTTAAAATCTAAAGTAAGATTACTCAAGATCTCACAAAGGGAGTAATAAAAGATCTACTCTATGGGAATCACAAAATCTTTAATTTCTATTATCTAGGATAACTAGGGTGAGTGAGCACGTATCAATAATATGCAACTACTAGGATTTATAAAGGAAAAAAATCAATCAAACATCTACGTAACTTCACATAAATAATAGTAACAAAAGTCAAACGACAAGATAATCAAAGGCGTATAGGTCCAAGAAAGATCATTAAAGATATCTTAGTTTAAGAAAGGTAACTCGAGAATTCTAAAATTTCATTTAGACATAAAATAAAGAGGGTCCCAACTCGACTTTACTCAACATCAACTTGACCTTAGCTCAACCTCGTTGAATCTCAACTCGTCATCATATTAAACTCAACTCACCCTCACTCAGCCTCAACTTGACATCACTTTGACCTTAACTCCTCATTATCCCGGCCTCGCTCAACCTCAGCTCAGTTTCACTCAAAAACCTTTTGCTCAATAAAGCTCTACCTTAGGTCAGCCTTGCTCGACCTAAACTCAACATCGACTTGGTCTTATTAATAAAACCTCCCTCAAAAAAAACTTTCAAACTCACTCAAAAACCTTTCACCTAACAAATCTCAATCATACCACAACATCAACTTGGAGGTCAATTGCCACAAAAATATAGAAATTTGAGATATCATGACCACAACATTCCAATTACTTATAAGCAATCAAATGAATGAATAGAGTTACTGATACATCATGAAATATCATCTAAATGAGATATAAATAAAACCATGTGATACATTATAAAACATCATTTGATCATAGAGTGAATAAGACCAAATAAGAATCTACGGCTTTGTACATTTTGTTTAAGTAAGTATGAACCAAAAAATAACATAGTCCCTCTTGTCTAGATCACACGGTAGTACGCATCTAAAAATTTTCCATTATGGCTAAGTCATGATCAAAATTTGATTATACACGACTACACGACAAGAAGGCTTGGTCGGTTTGCGCCAATACGAGCGACCTAGGTCTAGCCACATTGGCCAAGACATAATCACTTTAACCGTGCCAAGGCCTTGGCCAAGCTTTGCATGGCTATGCGACAAGATGAAATGATCTTAGTGGACAAACCAAACCTTGGCTAGGTCGCACTAGTACGTGTAATCTAAGCTTGGAAACCTTGGCCAAGCTAATGCCACTTTGGTTGCGCTAAGGCCGTAGCCAAGGTCGCACATGGTCGCGCGACCATATGAGATGACCTTAGTAGCCAAGCCACCTTGGACAGGTCGTACCATCAAGCATGACAAAGTCTTGGCTAAATATGCTAAGCTACGACCATGGTCTAGTCATGGATAGTTGCACGACTAAATGGGTTGGCCATTAAAGGCAAACCATAACTTTGGTATGGTCGCATAACCATGCGCGACTAGATAGATTTGCCTCAATGGAAAAGCCACTATATTTGACTGGTCGCACGACCATGCGTGACTAGATGGCTTGACCTTGATAGCCAAGCCATCATGACCAGGCCGCACAACTATGGGCGACTTAGGCTCGGCCAACATGGCCAGACCATAGCCTTCATATGGTCTCATATAGTCGTTCAGCCTAATGGCTTACCCTAGGTGGTCAAGACCATTTGGCCATATCACACAACCATGCACGATCTAGGCTTGGCCAACGTCTGGTCACATATGGTTGTGCAGCAATATGTCTTGACCACGATAGCCAAGCCACGACGTTTGAGTTGTGCGACCTTGCACAACCAAGTCTTTGCTATCTTGGCCAAGTGATGGCCAATGTCTGATCATGTATGAAGGTCCATTCTGGTCCTATCCAAGATGTGCATACGGTCGTCACTCATTCAAATATAATTTGTACCCACACCATTGATAGTACGAAGGCTACATTTGACAAATACGGAAATTGTGTCTGACATCATATGGATAAAGCATATGACGACGTACGATGCTTTAATAATAAGGACATAATTTTCTCTGATAAAACGCCCAGAAGGCTAGAAAATATTGCATCAATAACAAAGATTCTACCAAAAAACCCCTTTTAAACCAATATCATTATATAAGGAGTAAATGAGCCTCATTAAGAGGTGATGAAACTTTAAAAAAATAAAAAAGATAAGGAGTCATATAATTGTAACCCTATTGACGAGATAACTAATAGTATTATTCAAATGTTTTATCAAGTTCATATAATGTTTGTTTCTTTGATATTTTTATATTTTATATTTAAATTTGATCTTATTATGTGAGTTCTCTAGCTCGCCAACAAAAAAAGAAAATGAAATTTAACACATTATTATGTTAAACTCGCGACCCTACAATTATTGAGAGGTAAAATAAGCTACTAAGTAGAGTAAAAGAACAACTAATCCGGAAGAAGTAACTACAGTAATAAGGTCTTAAAAATTGGAGATGATACCAAAAGTGAATAACACATATATTTATGAAGGATATAATATGAAAGGCATATCACAAGATTATAATTCTAAGAATAATAGAGAAAAAATAATGTCCATGTCATGAAATGATCAAATAACCATTTGATATTAGGTGTGTAATGAATAAAGATATATGAGGGATACATGTCACAAGAAATACGAGAACAAGAACATTGTATCAGACAAGAAAACAAAGAAGCAACTATAGTGGAACAAGGTTATGACAACTCAAATGTTTTACTTGCTACACCAAGAGATACAAAAAATGCATTATTGACTCTGGGTGCACCTTTCATATGACCTTAAACAAGAAATGGTTTCCCTTGTTTGAAGAATACAAACTTATTGATAAAAAACGAGTTCTAATAGAAAACAAAAAGCTTGCAAGGTGTTCTAAATTGGAATTATGTGAATCAAGATGCATGATAGAATGGAAATGATTCCATATAATGTAAATCACATTTCACAAATAAAATGAAAATTAGTCTATTTTGATATACTTGACACAAACTGTTATAAGTATGAGGCAGAAGGTTGTAATTTTACATATCACAAGAGGTTTTGCTTAGTTGTAATGAATGACATATAAAAACCTTTTGCATATACTATGTCGAATTACGGTTATTGAAGTATCTTTAGTAATAAATAGTAATATTGGAAAAACAAATTGACTATGACATCACATACTTAACCATGTAAGTCAGATAGGATTGCAATAAGTTGGGAAGCATGGTCTGATGTGTGATGGAAAACTATCTAAGTTGGAGTTCTTTGAGTATTGTATTTAGGGAAATACCACCAGATGAAACTTCAACAAGGTTTTACATACTAATAGTGGAATTCTCATGTATATCCACTATGACTTGTGGAGTCTAACCAGAAGTGAATCTTTGGATGTAGCAAGGTATTTCATCTCCTTCACAAAAGAGTACTCGAAAAAGGTTTGGGTTTACGTGATAAAGACCAAAGATAAAGATTTTTAAAGATTCAAAGATTTAAAGAATTTGGTAAAGGTAAAAACATGGAAGCGAGTCAAGCCTCTAAGGACTGATAATTGACTCGAGTTTATTAATGATGGTTTCAACAAGCTCTGTTAGAAAGAAGGCATTGTTAGACACTTGACATTAAGATACATCCTATGTAGAATAGGATTGATAAGTGAATAAACAAGACATTATTAAAGAGAGTGATATGTATGTCCTCATATTAATTTGCCTAATAAATTTCAAGCTGAGACAATCACTACTGCTGCCTATTTGGTGAATATATCCTCATTTGTTATAACTGGATTCGAAAATCCAGAATATATGTAAAAAATAATGGAACCAAAATATGATCATATATATATAGTTGTGCTTCTTAAGTTCGCATAAGCCAAGGTAAATTGGATCCTTAGAGCGAGAAAATTTCATGTTTTTGGGATAATCCAAATGGGCCAAAGGATATAAACCATGACACTAAGGTCAAGATGGTGCGGGGTATTTTGTAAGAGATGTACTTCACTAATGTTGTTAGTGAACATGCATTAGTTGAACCAAATAAATGTACTCAACTGAAGATGGAGCTATAAAGCCCAATCAGAGTTGAAGTTTAAGAACATTAAGCTGAATATATATAGGTTGATAATCATGAGCCACATGTTCTTAATCAACGAGAAAAACTTTCTTATTACTAACTAATTAGAAATAGGGCAAGGAGACAATTCAAGCCACATGATAGGTATAGTTTGTTGATATCATATCGTATACCTAAAGAGTAACTGATGAATTTAATGATATTAAATTTAATATCTAAATAAATTAGATAATGATAAGTGTGATACTAAATAGATTAAGGAAATGAATGATGAAACAAATAGCTTAGTGAAAAACTAAGCATATACGTTAGTTGACAAACCAAAAAATTAAAACTAATTAGTTATTATACGTGGAAAAAAAGAATATCTTGAGTTGAGAAACCAAGGTTCAATGCCTGTTTGGTAGGAATGGGGTTTAGTCAACGTAAATGAATATATTTTAATGAAATTTACTTATTAGTTTTTAGGTACACTTCAATACATGTGTTATTGGCTGTGGTAACTGAGTATGTCATGAAGTTAGAGAAATCAAATGTTAAAACTATCTTCCTACATGGATGCATATAAGAGAATATCCATATGATATACTGTGATAGTTATGTTATTGAATGAATGGAAGATAGAATATGCTTGTTGAAGAGGTTTTTGTATGGAGTCAAACAATCACCTAAAATGTCTTACCAAATATTTGATGAACTCATGATCAATGTTTTCAAGAATAGTTCTTTTATTAGTTATCTATACGTCAAATGATTAACTGGTGAGGTCGGCATTTTGTTACCGCTCCACATTGATGACATACTAATTGCATAAATTGAAAAAAAAAAGGTTAAAAGGTTAAAAAAACTTAAAACTTAGTTTCCAATGAAGGATTTGGGCAAGGCTAAGAAGAATATAGACATGTGGATTGAAAGAGGCATATGTGGTTTAAAAATGTTTGTGCCTTACGAAGGTTACTTGAAGAAAATTCTTGAGATATTATCCATGTCAGATGCAAACCATGTTACAACACATTTAAAGAATAATTTTAGACTTCTAAGTTATCTCTTCTAATTGATGGGAAAAGGTTGAGATGTATCAAGCGTCTTATACTCGTGTAGTTGGCAGGTTGATGTACTCAATTATGTGTTATTGACCCGATATTGTACATATTTCTAGTAAAATTATCAGATTCATGGTCAATCCAAAGAAACAACGCTGAAAAGCTGTGAAGTGGATACTTCGATATAATAAGAGGACCTCAGATGTTGGCTTGTTGTATGATAAGTCTCATAGTGATTGATTCAACATGGAAATATAATATGATTCCGATTACTCAGGTGTTTTGGATTCAAATAGGTATTTAATTGGTTATATGATTACATTTTTTTGGTAAAAACATAAGTTAGAAAGTTTCACTACAATCACTAGTTGCATTATCAAGTACTGAGGCTAATTAAATGACAATTTCTGATGAAGTCAACAAAACATTGTGGTTGAAAGGTTTAATACCAGAATTTGGAGTAAATCAAGCAAATGTTATAATATTTTTTGATGATTAGATATTAATGTTTCTGAAAATAATAAAAAATTTCATGAGAAGTTAAATATATTGGCATTAGGTTTCATTTTCTAATATATTGACACAGAAGATAATCATGTCGACATGATTACTAAACTAGTTGAATTCTTTTTAACCTTGATATGCATTACTCGGTTTAAGCATGAATAATGAATTTAAATGTTAGTGATGAATTGGAGCATTAATGATAAAAAAATGTATGGACCAAAATAGATATTATTATAATTGGTTTAAGAGGTTAGTCAGTTTTTTTAAAGATAATTACAGTAGCTTTTGTTAGATATATTTTTTCATGTAAAGTATTTATTTATTCATGTATATAATATTGTTAGGTACTTGAAATGACTTGAGCACTCGAAATAAAAAAATTATGGTTATAATTTTATGCACAAAAAAATAAGCATAACCTGATTTCATATGTTTAACCTTTTTTTTAGTTTTTTATTTCATATATATATATATATATATATATATAATTTATAACCTTCATTTTTAATGTATAAACTTTATTTGTTAGAATACGTGATGCAATTCACATATATTTCATAAGTAAACATAATAGTAAATAAAAAATATATGATTCTAATGTGGTTAAAAATAATGTCTTACGTCTATGGACATTGCTAATATAAAAAATGTTTTACCTATGATAGAAGAAAGTTATAAATTTTATAGTTTAATTTTCTATAACCTTACGAGTCTAGTTATAAGGAAGTTAAAGAGTTAACAAATAATGGATTCTCAAGATACCGCACCTAATGGACTTAACCCACGGTAAACGTTAGAACCTAACGTAAAGACCTTGACTATACCAAACGGTCACACAAGTCAGACTAAACCGGTCGTCCTTGTCATGGTTCACCGTCTTAAGAGCCTAAGTACTATCAACTCATTATTAACAAATCTTCACATTTTGAGAAATATTCTTCATTCGACATCAAGAAAAAAACTTCTTTTTAATTAACTCACCAAATACCTCTAGACCATTCACTTGATGCTGCAAAAACCGATCCAGTTTAGGCACTTCTTCAAGTTCAAAACTGCTACTATATTGGTCATTATATATGCTAGATTATCGTATGTTAGATAATTTATTCATATCAATAATTTCCTTTGATATTATATCACGTATAAATTGATACCTGATATTTATGTGATTTGTACGCTTGTGATACATTTGGTTCCCTATAAGAGTGATGGCGTTCTGACTATCACAAAATACTTTGTGGTTATTTGATCAAAGTCCAAATCTTCCACCAAACCTTACAACTATATTTCCTCATTGGATTCATCTGTTACAACGATATACTCTGCCTCTATTTCACATAAAGCTATAATAGTTTGCAATTGTGTTTTCCAACTAATCGCACACCAGCTAGAGTAGACACATAATATTTTGGATATTTCATTTTATCCATGTCTCCCAACAAATTAAAATCAACAAAATCACCCAATGATGCAACAACATATCCACAGGAATTGGTATTGTTAAAGGTTAAACCAATATTTATAGTATCATGAAGATATCAAAGTATCTATTACAATATATGTCAATATTCTTTTCTATGGAAGCTCATGTACCTGATCATAGTAACCACATGTAAAATATCATGACGTGTGCACACCATATCATACATGATGGTGATAATTCACTTGAATATGGAAGCTTCGACATATGTTCTAAATCAATACGTTTTTAGCTGATCCTTTTGCAGAAAACTTTAAATATCTGAAAAACTAAACAAACTATCTTGACATCAAACATGCTTAATCGTTGTAGCACTTTCTTAGTATAGTTTCGTTGAGACAAGTGTAATGGTCCTACAGGTTTCTCTTAGGTAGTCTCCATCTTTCCTGCCTATATTATTCATCTGAAAATTAAAATTAACTTTTTTTTATCTTGAAAATATGGGACATGATACTAGAAAGAATTAACATATCATCCATATACAATAATAAGTAAACATAAGAATTGTCTAATATTTTCGTAAACACAATTGTCATATGAACTTCTTGTGAACCCATTTAATACCATGAATGTACCAAACCATTTGTAGCATTATTTAGGTGATTTTTTCAAGCCATACAATATAATCTTCAGCAGATAAATCATGTCTTTCATTATAGGTTCGATAAATCTCTATAGTTATATTTTTTAGATTTGTTCCTCCAATTTACCATGTAGAAACACAGTTTTCACATCCAACTTCTCAAAATCTAAATTTGCAAAACTACTATGACTATTGAAACCCAAATCAAATTGTGTTTCACCACTAGAGAAAATACTTTACTGGATTCAAATCCTTTATTTTAAGTAAAATCCTTAGCGATCAACATTGCCTAGGATCGAGGTATCTCAACTCATGGTTATCTAACTATTTCTTAAAATACCTATTTATAACCTACCATCTTATATTCTTTCAAAAAATCAACAAGCTTTTTTGTATGGTTCTTATGAAGAGATTCAATCCCCTCCAACAACACCAATACACTAATCTTCTTCATGGAATGGGGGAACCTCATGGCTCAACTTCTGGCCCTGTTGATTGTTTGGCTGGAGCATATAGGAAACTTGATAGAGATTTGGTTAAACTCCATCGACTGATGGAACTTCATGGTTTCTCGGTTGGAACATACTAGATGTTTGTGCTAAATATTTAGCTAGAATATTGTTGAAACCTGTTGGAATTTCGCTAGAACACTCGAGAATGCTATTGAAGATTTGGCTAGAACACTAGAGGAATCTATTAAAGATTATGTTGAAGTATTGGTGGTATTGGTGAAAAGTTTTGGTCATTCTGTTAGAGTTTAACTTTTACTGGTAGTCCGACCTACTTTCATCAAACCCCTGTTAGAGCGCCTCTGCTCTTGGACGTGATCATCTCTTCCTCCACCAGCGGATTTTAAAATAATGATTTTTTCATTCTATTTCTCGTATTTTCTTTGTCGTCCTTCACTATGGTTGGAGGGTCCTCAACATGATTAGTCATTGTTATTCTCAGTTTTGGATCCTAAGTATGAGATCTTAGACTCGATATTAGATGTTTTATGATTCTTCTTTATCATGGAGCTCATAGCGTGATCGTCTTCCTTCTCTTTATAGCCTTCTGGATGCGGAATCATGAATCTCTCTCGTGAAGTATGAATGAAAAACATAACCTACAAAAATTTGAAACTACTAGTGTTCTTCTTGCCCATGTCCTGGGCCAACTTCTGGAAGTCTACGACCGGAGTTGTTTGTGCTGGTTGTGGAACACCGTAGACGTCCAAACCTACATTTTCATATTCATCGTAAATTTCTTTAAGGTATTTATTTTTTTTGGAATTGTTTAAAAGAAAATTCTTAATGATATCAATCACTTTTGTGGAAAAATCATGTTAAATGGATCTGATATTAGAATTGATATGTAAATAGTAAGATATTAAAATAACTCAAAATATGGTAGTAACATATTATTTATTCTAAAAGATTATTTGTAAATAGAAGTTTCTCCTATGTATAGTAACATGATATATGAGATTATTGAAGATAATAAATCATATACATTAGTTATGTGGCAATAATTTCACTATCATGTAGTAGATTATGTGGATAACACATATTATCTTTCACTTTTTTCTTTCTTAGCTTCCAAATTATAGTCTAATAACCTTTCCTTTTTAACGAGTCGGATAATTGGATTGGACATATTCCACCTTTATCATATATAAAATGATGATTAAGTATAACTATTATTTATAGACTTAACAACAAAATTGATATACAATATTATTTTTGGGATTTTTTAGTGTAATTGTACATCCTCCCACGATGATATCCCAAATCTCAACTTGTGTGTCGACAATAATACTATCGAAGATGGTTTTTTAAATGAAAAAACTAAATTTGGTATAAACTTCACATAATATGGAAACATAAACCTCTTAAAATTATGAAAATTCTATACTTGTTATTTCAAGCGATACCAAATTCTGATTTTTTGTGGCTTATTTTTATATATTTAATGGAAACTTAAAATGAAATAAAAGAGTCGAAAGACTTAATATTTCACTATTCAACACTTTCAGAGTCTAAAAAGTAATATTGATCTAAATCTAATAAGTTTAGGACGGTGTATGTTGACATTACATAAACGAACATGAATTACATTACAAAATTATAGATAATGCGAAAATATAATAAATGTGGCTATCAACAAACTTTTGATAGAAAATAAAGAAAGAGATGACTAAAATTAATCTTTCATACTTTAAATCTCTCATATAGGAAGATATTTTTTTTATCAATGTTTAATATATATATATATATATATAACAAAATTGTTAAATCACTCAACTTTTTCCATATTCTAATTTTTTTTAAACTCCAAACAAAATTGCAAGATGATGTATTTTGGACAATAAAAAATAAGAAGATGGGTTACATCAAAAATTAGGCGACAATACAAAAATATATAAAAAAAGTTGGTTATGAGTGATATTTTGAGAGAACGTAAAGAACGTGGTGATTGAAATTAATCTTTCCTATTTATATCCATCATATATGAAAATATCTTTTATCGACGACACAAATATACGTATAAAATTAAAATTACTAAATCCTACTCAATTTTTCTCCTCTTGTAACTTTTTTAATTCTCCAAATATCAAAGCGAAGTTTTGATCATAAAATCTATGGATTATGGCTTACCATTCTTCATCTGTGCCACTCTAATTTTGTTGTAGATAAGTGATATATTATATTTATATATAGTTTTTTAGTTTTTTCATATTAATTTTAAAAATAATTTACATAATAAATACATTTTGGTTATCTCCCTTACCGTTCATGTTAGCACCTTCATGGCTTAAAATTCCTCATTTTTGCTAAATGTTTCACATAGTAAAATATATTTTGCTCCTAACCAAAAAGTAATATAGAAGTAATTTTTTTGAATCACTCATATTTTTCCTCTAACAAATTTTGTAACTTTTCAAAATACCGCTCACGATTTTGATTTCATAAAAAAAATTGTGAAAATTGTTTTTTGAATGAATTACATATAATGAAGAAACATAAACCTTTTAAAATTAATACAAATTTGTACTTGTTATTTCAAACAAGATCAAAAACGCAAATCTAAGTACTTGTTATTTCAAACAAGATAAAAAACGCAAATCTAAGAAGTTTAAGATGGTTATAAGTGATGATTATGATTGCTAAAAAAATTGTGGGGATTTAAAATATTAAATTTAGTTGAGAGTTATCAGAGCCAGGTTTCGATCCTGGGACCGGTGGGTTATGGGCCCACCACGCTTCCGCTGCACCACTCTGATTTTATTATTATTATATGATATATTATATATTTAATTAGTATTTTAGTTTTTTAACCATGATTTTGATTACCTCTTTTATGGGTTAGGTTAAATCTTTCATACTCTAAAACAGTTCTTCATTTTTTTAAAAAAATATTTCATGTAAGAATTATTTTTTACTCAAAACCATAAAAATAGATATACAAGTAAAATTGTAAAATAATTCATCTTTTTTTCTCTTCTTATTTTTTAAACTCATGAAAACCTCTCTCGAACATTAAAAGTACCGATCACAATTCTGATTTCATCAAAAGAAAAAACATAAAGGTAAGATCTAGTTGTATACATCCTATTTTGTTTAGAGTAACATATGTTTTGATTTGAAAATTTTGGATATATATTCTTCGTTGTTCCATAATAGAGATCTTAAAAATCATTTTTTATACTAAAATTTTAGTTTAAAATGACATAATTTGTATTGAAGATGTTTAGATATTATGTTCGTCGGATTATAATGGATTTAAGATACCAATACAATAAGTTTATAAATTAGATATTCGTTAAAAATAGAAGAGTAAATCAAGTTAATAAAAAAAATTAATTAAAAACAATTAAGATGAATGATAAAAAGATCTAACTAAAAATAATAAACACTTATTTTAAATTTTATTTTATTATATCTTATTTTAAATAAAAGAATCATATTTGTTTTAAAAAATTTTAATTGTGTAATTAATACCATTAATAGATCTTGTCGATCTAGTATGTAATGTGCAAAATCTTATTTCTCTTTTGAAAGATTAATAATGTATTTTTATATATAATTTAGATTAAATTTTATTTAAGTTAAATATTGATATTTATTTTATTTTATTTATAAATTTTGGTTTGAAGTGAGATGAAAGTTGACATTTAAACTAAATCAATAAAAATTTACGGGATTTGAAGAGCTTAATTAGATTTTTAGAAATTAAAAAATCCAAATATTATTGAATGCTATAGGTAATATTACTATACAAAATTGATTTTTTAATATTCGAAAAAACGATAATAATATTTAAAAAAAAAACTTCAAAAAATTGGTCAATTGTTTACATTCTATATTTATTAATTTTATATTTCTCTTAGATGGTAAATTTTTTATGATTTAAACATAATGATATTTAAGAAAAACTCATTTTGGTTCGACATAGTTGTCATTTTAGACAAAAATATCATTCAATCCAAAATCATGGTATAAATAAAATTATTAAATATAGTTATCCTCATTGCAAGGTAAAAAATACAAAATTCGAATGATTTCTTCTATAACCAAACATAAAATTATTTTGAACTTCAATTTCCTTGAGCAAATCAGATTCTAATATTAATATTAATGTATTGGTCTCTTTTGATTTTATCTATCCAAATTTAACACTAATATTATTTTTAAAAATATGAAATTATAGTTTGTTTTTTTAGTTGTTCATTTCGTTTCCATTATTTGAATTTGTAAGGTAGTTTCTTTTAAGATTTTTTTTCTTTTTTTAATTAAATTTATAAATTTAACAAATCTACGCTATTAAAGATTTTGGTGATTTGGGTTGACATCTCACTATTTTCTCTTAGCCCGTCTACCATATTAAGGTTTTTAAATATCAAATTGATTCAGTATATGGTTGCTTGTTGGAGACCAGGATTTTTAATTCATCCATCAACGCGCATAAATTTGACTATTCAAGCCAAATCAGAATTTTGTTGCTCGCTTGTGAGCAAGCTTTTTGATGTCATTCACATCATCAAAGTCTTTGTCTATCTAAAATGATCCATCCACACTCTATATTTTTCTTAAAAATATTTTTTTAGCATTTTCACCTAGTTAGGGCTTCAATTATTATATCCACTCGGAGGCAATTTCAAAACAAATGTCATAATATTACTTAGTTTGGTCGAACCCGGTCATGCTAGATTATGTATATTTATTTGAATTATTTTTATTTATTTGTAAAAAAAGACAAACAATTTTCGACCTTATACCTATATAGGGTTTATCTTAAATGGATTGATCATTTTTGCAACTATGATCCTAGTTAAAATTTAGAGCACAAAGGCTTAATAAAAATTGAATTTGCATAGGAGAAGGTAATTCGTTGTACAAATATAACTGGAAAAATAAATATTGTGAAAATGTGTATTTATGCTTTGTTATAACGTCAATGTGCCACTAGGGTTGACTTTTTCAACGAAAATGTGTGGTGCTTTCCAATTAAGGTATAATCATACTCAAAGGGAAATATTCTAATCATATTTAACACAATTATCCTACAATAAATCAAGTTTCTCCACATATCATCGTATATCAAATTTAAACTATGGAAGTAGTCAGTTATTTTACTTTGAGATCTTTCGCCTACATACAAACAAACTTAGTGTTACGCAGAAGCCAAGTGAGAGTCGGTTGAGAAACTTCATACATAATAATTGGTATGAGTGTGTATGTTAAGTTTTAGTTCGTGTATATGAAAAATAGCTTGAAGTGGTGAATAATAAAAAACTTAGCATTGTTAGTAGACTTTGAATAATCAATGTTGGAAGAGCCATATAAAAGAGCCCACATAGTTCTCTGGTGACTGTCCAAATAAAGGGCTTGGTGGAGGTGAAATATAATTTAATTAGTTTGTGCTAAATATATGGGGGGGGGGCATAACGATCTTAATGTTTTACCACATGTACCAAAATAACAACTATGTGTCTCATTTGTATACAATACATGACCATGTGATGAAAGTCACGAGTTAGAGTGAAATCATTAATGAAGATAATTATCGAACAACTTTTCACTTTTTTTTAGTTTTAGCCAAACAGTCCATATAGACACAAACAAAATTATTTATAAAGAAACAAAATGATATTTGATATTATTATTTATTCTAAAATCATAGGTAAGCTAGTACTTGTGTTCAGACCACAAGTGGTGATTTAAAACTAAGGTTAGTACATAGATGTGATGTGGATGAACATCAAAAGCCGGATTATATTTAAGTTTGAGGGTCTTTAGATAATTGTTTGAAATTCTAAGATTACCCAACTAGGTTTCAGTTACTCTTGTCATTCTTTATTTACATATATTATATACATATTAATGTATTTTGGAAAAAAATCTTATAATCCCATATCATAATTTTAGGATTAATATTGTAAAAGCCAGTATTATAAACTTCGAAAGTATGGTAATAAAATATTGCATCACTATATTATTTGGTTGTTTGGATGTCGGTGGACATAAATTTGGATGATCAGTCACTATATTTCACCACATGCCTCAAAGCATCGACTATATGGCTCGTTGGTTTAAGATACATGAACACATTTTAAAGATTACAAGTTCAAAATTGAAGCTAGTACTTAATTAGTTTGTAGAATTACTTTGGATATATTGATTGAAAGATCCATTTTTTTTATTTCCCATGTCAAGAAATCGAATATCACCCGTTTGAGGTAAATTTAATATATATTTAAGATCATGAATAAATTCAAAATCTAATTCATACAATTTTTTTGACTACATGAGTAAGGAGTTCCAACATTGGTAAATACAAACTTCATTTAGTCTTAAGCCATGAAGGTAGTTGTTTAAAAATAAATATATTGCAATGAAGAGAATTTGGTTATCTAACGTGAGATTTTTCATGTATAATTGTTATAATTAAAATATAGTGGTGTTAGCTTCAATCATAAACCAAACTAATGCATATTTTTTCAAAAATCTCATTAGAAGCCAAGTTTATTACTTTATGCTTTTTGCAATGACTGCGATTTCTTGAGATTTTTAGATGAAACATATTGGTAGATTAGTTAAGATGTCGTGTTAGATTTAACCATCCGATTTTTGAGGTAGATGTCCATGAAAATTATTTTTTATGAGGTTAAGTCTAGTGAAAAATGTGAGGTTGTCTAGTGAATGTGGTATTTTACCAACCAACGTTTGAGATTTGAAGTTAAAAAAAATGAGTCTTATTTTGGTTTGATGCAAGTAACACCAAAAACTTTACATAAGTGGTCTAATTCATTCTAATATTAAAAGATTTGGTTTAAATCCTTTCTAATTTGGTTCTCAAAGTCTAATAATGCCAATAGTTGGTCGGTTTGAAGATTTAAAACATGTAATCATCAACAAATTTAATAGTAAAATGAACACCATGAATTTTAGAAATAGTTACGGGTGAGACAGTGTAGTCTCATAAAGAAGGAATTAAACTAAAGCTATTGGTTTTAGGTTTTGGGTCGTGTTCGTGTCGAGTTTGACCAAACCAAAATTTTAAAACATGTGACACGAAGACAAACCCGACCTGTTAAAAAACCTGTTGGAACCGAACCCGACATGTTTGACATGAAAGTGTAACCAACACAAAAACACGATATACATGTTTGACGTGAAATTTTAACCAATCCAAATCCTGAACTTGACTTGTTAAACAAACATAAAATTTTATGATAAGTTGGACACGAACACGATTTGTTAGATATGATAATATAAAAATTTGAAAACTCACATAAATACATAGTGTGAAATATGAAATCTAGATAGTATTAATTTTTATGGTAGATAATATTAAAAATATTACGTTACACAAAATTTGTCTTGCATAACAAATGATTAAATTAAAAGACTTGAGCTTTGAAGTTGATTTCACCAATGTGAAGCTATTACAAAAATGTAAAATAAAAGTTAGATCTAAAATATATATTATATTTGATAACATATTTATACGATTATATCTTAAATTACATTAAATGAAACAACTAATCGAATCATCATTCGTGTTAAGATCCAATCTAAAGTATATACCACTTGAAATTGGATTACGAAGTAAAAATAAAAATATTTTTATAAACTAAATGAGAGAGAGAGAGTAATAATAAAGATCAGAAAATAATAATATTTGCTTAGCGGTATATTCAAATACTGGATCAGAAATTTTAACTAACTTGGGGTGAGAGATATAAAACACATTGAAATCTGTAAAATAAAATTTAGTTTATCTTGTCACATTGTAAAAAAAATTACGCCAAAAGGAGCAAGACGAACAATTTTTTAGTTTATTATGTTGGTTGTTGCATCGCTGCCACGACGTTTAGTCTAAAAAATTCAGAAATTTATCTTTTTCTCTAGTATACGCTGACAAAAATCTGTAATCATATATCATAGGTTTTGTTTAGTATTTCGTAGTATAATAGATTCGTGGTTATTATGTTTAGTTTATGATATCAATATCGTGTCAATTCACGTGGATCGTCGTGTCAAATACATGTGATATATAGCATTCATATCAAATCAAAAGGCAACAGTTCATCTCTTTAGGGTTTTCAATCTCTAAAAAACCCTAGAGAGTTTGCGTCGTTCTCTTCTAAAACCCAAATATATATTATTTTTGTTCTTTTGAAATATTAATTTTTTTCATAGTTGGTTTGATTGGTTACATATGTACTTATCACCACCATCGTAGTCGATTCACAAATCACATATTTTGTTGATGTTTATGACTTTCTTCTGGGTTTAGATGTTTTTATTCTCTTAATGGCATGCATAGTTCGTATACTGGTACGTACGTATTCGTTTTTATATTTGTTTTCTCTATCGCTTTTGATGGTGAATGCGTGAAGGATCTTTCATTACTTGTTCATTAAACTGGGTTCGTGGAGTTTTATTTCAGATTTGGTCTACATGGTTATGCATATGAACCAGGTCGGGTTTTTAGCATATCAAAGAGTAATATGGAGAGAGAATCAAACTCGATGTACTAAACTGCAACAAAAAATAGCTTTAAATAGCCTACAAGAAGCGTTACATATCATAGTCAATAAATGATAGATTTTATTGAGCGGAATAGTAACGTCTAAAATACTAATTGATGTAACATCTAAATACTAATTCATATAACGTCGAATTATTAAATAAGATAATTAAATCAATTCCAATAAGCCCCTCCCTTAAACTGGATATGCCTGAAAAGAAACAAGTTTAATCTTCTAGTGCTTGCACTCCAAGTGAACTTCGACACTTAACAAATGTCTCGAGCTTCACTGGCTTAGTCATTATATCTGCAACTTGTTCTTCTTTCCACAATAAACCAGCTTCACGACTTCTTGATTTGTAAGATCGTAGATAATGATACCTTACATCGATATGCTTCGTGCGCCTATGCATCACCGGATTCTTCAAGAGTTTAATTGAAGAAGTGTTGTCACAATAGATATCCAGACACTCAGATAGTTCATATGTGATTTGTTTCATAATTTCTTTGAGCCATACACAATGACAAGTACAAGTTGTTGCAACAATTTACTTTGCTTCGGTTGTAGACAAAGTAACTACCTCTTGTTTTCTTGAGCTCTAATATATTGCAGCTTCATTGAATATATAAACATAACCTGAAGTGCTTTTTTTATCATCGAGATCACCAGCATAATCATTGTCCATGTATACTTTCACCTTCATCTTTGATTCTCTTTTATAAAAAAAATTCCAAACTTCGTTGTACCTTTTAAGTATCGCAGAACTCTCTTAGCTACATGCATATATTCCTCTATTGGTTTGGCCATGAACGGAGACAATAAATAGACCACATACATCATGTCAGGTTTTATAATTGTGAGGTACATTAGAAAACCCACCAACTTCTTGTATAGAGTAGCATCGACTTCTTTTCCCGCTTCTTCCTTTAAGAGTTCAGAACCTGGGACAATGGGATTTTTTACTGAATTACAGTCTGCCATGTCAAACCTTTCCAGCACCTCATGAGCATACTTTTTTATCTTAAGTGAATCCCATATTGGCTTTGATGAATTTCAACACCAAGAAAGAACCTCATCAAACCAAGATCATTATCTCAAATTCTCGTGTCATTGACAACTTAAACTCTTCAATTAATTGTTCATCATTTCCAATTAAAACTAAATCATCTACATAGAAACTTACCATAATATACTTCACTTATTCCCTCGTAATGAATAATGTGTGATCATGACTTCTTCTGTCGAATCCTTCTTGCTTGAAATACCTCTCTACCTGACACAACCAAGCTCGGGGAGCTTGCTTCAAACCATAAAAAGCTTTCTTGAGTCGATATACTTTATCTTCTTCACATTTTTTGACAAAACCTTCTGGTTGATCCACATACACCACTTCTTTCAATTCTCCATATAAGAAAGCACTTTTTTACATCTAATTGACATACTTTCCAACATTTGTGTGCAACAACAACCAATAAAATCCTAATTGTATCCTATCTTGAAACCGGTGCGAAGACTTCACCATAGTCAATGCCTTCTTCTTGTGCATATATTTTCACCACCAATCTTTCTTGGTATGCATCCACTTCTCCATCTGCATTTAATTTAGTCTTGAAAACCCGTTTAACCCCGATTTTCTTTGCATTAGCAGAGAGAGTTACAAGTTCCTATGTGTTGTTTTTCTCAATGGATTCTATTTCACATTTCATTGCGCCAATCCACTTTGTTTCTTTGACAACTTCTTTTAAAACGCATCAGATCAACATGCGACATAAATAGTATCAATGCCATTTATACTTCGGCCTCTTCATCTGAAATCCTTTCTCGACTGTCATAATCTTGCATCTATATTGGTGCTCTATGACTTATTTTCTGATGTGTTTCAGGTTGAGGTGACATGATATTATTTTCACCAATGATATCTTCATCAACAACTTTGATATCTGCATCATTCTCCTCTCTAGTAGTGTCTTCTTCTCTCTATTCAAGACTATCATCTGAATTCTTAACATCAACATTCCAATCCAACTTCTCTTCCTCTTCGAATATTACATCTCGACTAATGAAAAATTTCTTTAAAGTTGGATTATAAAGTCGGTATGCCTTTGACTCCTCGTTTAGTCCAAGTAAAACACACTTATGGCTCCTGTATCTAGCTTTATTCTACGTTGTTCAGGGATTTACACATGACCTATGTAACTAAAAATTCTGAAATAGCTCACACTTGGTTTAATTCCACTCCAACACTCTTCTAGAACCATATCACTTACAATATATGCCACACTTCTATTCAACACATGACACGTCCACTTAGCCGCTTCAACCCAAAAAAAAAATTGGCATGTTTTTTCTGCAAGTTGACATCTGACCATGTTCTTGATTGTGCGATTTCGTCTTTCGGCTACTCCATTTTCTTGAGGAGTGTAGGCAACCGTTAGTTGTCTTCTGATTCTATTTTCTTCGCAAAATTGGTTGAAGCTATTTGAAGTAAACTCTCCTCCTCTATCAGTTCTCAGACAACATATAAATTTCCTTTTCGATAAGGTTTTTGAAGTTTTTAAAAACAGCAAAAGCTTCATTTTTTTCTAACAAAAAGTATATCTAACTTTTGTGACTATAATCATCTACAAAATAGAATATATACTTTTTTCCACTCTTAGAAGCATGAGATATCGGCCGACATAAGTCTGCATGAACAAGCTTCAATTTCTTTGTTGCTCACCACTAACTTTTCTTTGACATGATTTCCCAATGTCGCTTTCCAATATTGCATACTTCATACACTTTCGTTGCCTCTTTTGTTTGAGGTAATCCCTTTAGCATTTGATTTTCTTGCATAGTATTAATGTATGTATTACTCAAATGCCGATAGCGCTTGTGCCATAAACTGGATGACTCATCATCTTAAACTTTCAGACACCTATTTAGACCAGACTTTCTAATTACAGATATAATGAACATGGGATTTATTGTCATTGTAGAGTTTATAATCAAACATTTACGAGGATGGTAGATTTTGAATGCTCTTTGGTCAATCAAAATAGTTAAACCCATTTCTTGAAGTTTCTCAACACTCAGTAGATTATTAGTCAATTCTGGAACAAAAAAACATATCTGTTAATATTTGGGTCAGCCCTTCGACTTCAAACTTCACATTTCCTTTTCCGATCACCTTTATTCGTGAGCTATTCCCTAGTTTTACTCCATGTCTAAAGGTTTGATTGAGCTCAGTAAACCAATATTTGTTACCCCTCATATGATTTGAGAAACCAGAATTGATAAACAAAACCCCCTTATATTCAATCTCTTTGATATTCATATGAGCCATTAAAAGTAAATCTTCTATTTCATCGAACTCAACCTAGTTTTTTTATCCATTTGGGCACTCATATTGATAATATCCTATCTTGTGACACCTGAAGCCATCAACGTCAGCTTTTCTATTAGTCCATCCTCTTCCACTTCTTCCTCCACCTCTTGAGAAATTACTCCCCCATCTGCCAAAATTACTTATTCCACTGCCTTGTCCATAATTACGATCAGCCTCGACTTTCACTACTTGTTCTTCAAAGACCTTGTGTCGTAGCTTCTATTCATGAACAAGTAATGAGCTTTGCAACCCATCGACTATCATTTGATTAATATCTTTTGACTCTTCAATTCAACATACAATATAATTGAAATCGTCCATCATCGTGCGCAGGATTTTCTCACCAATCTTTACATCTCCAAGGTTTTCTCTACAATTTCTCATGTTATTTGCTATGACCATGACTCTTCCAATAATATCTGTCACTGTCTCACCTTTCTTCATCTCCTCTGTTTCAAACAATATTCGAAGCCTCTGGAGTTGAGCATGTTTCACTCTTTCATTTCCATGATACTTGGTCTTCATTGCTTCCCAAAGTTGTTTGGATGTCTTCTTTTGAGTAATGCTCTTCAAAATAGCCTTGTCGATGGGCTGAAACAAGTAATTCTTTGCCTTCAAATCTTTAAGACTAGATTCATCCAACATCTTTTGCTGCACTGTCGTCAACACTTCACCTTCTCCAGGTTCCTGGTGACCTGGTTGAATCACACACCACTACTCATTTGAACGTAAGAGATTCTCCATGAGTAAACTCCAGTGATCGTAATCTCCATCAAATTTGGGCACACATGGGGCACTAAAATTGTTCGAATCAGATGCCATTTTTTCACACTTTCTTCACTCTTGTTCCACACTTTCTTTACTTTTTTCACTCAAAATACTCGTGTTATTTTCATCACTTTTTCTTCACTCAAAGACTATTGTTTTACTCAAACACACATATCTCACTCTTTTCGTGTTTCACTTAGACACACATACCTCACTATTTCTGTGTTTCACTCAAACACACATACCTCACTTTTTTTGTGTTTCACTCAGACACACATACCTCACTTTTTCTGTGTTTCACTCAGACACACATACCTCACTTTTTCTGTGTTTCACTCAGACACACATACCTCACTCCTTTTGTGTTTCAATCAGACACACATACCTCACTCTCACTTAATTGTTTTACTCAAACACACATACCTTACTCTGATACCATGTTAGAATATAAAAGAGTAATATAGAGAGAAAATAAGACTCGATGTATTAAAATACAGCACAAAATGGGTTTAATAGCTTACAAGAAGCGTTACATATTACAGTCAATAAATGGTAGCTTTTATTGACCCGAATAGTAACGTCTAAAATACTAATTGATGTAACGTCGAAAATACTAATTCATATAACGTCTAATTATTAAATAAGATAATTAAAGTAATTAAATCAATTCCAACAGGGTTTGGGTATATGGATTTGCATGCCTTTTTGTCTCTTTCTGTTATTGTGTGGCTCTTGATAGCAATTGACGTGAACGGATCTCTCTTTATGTCAGCAATTTCATAGCCTCTTATATTAGTCATTTTATTTTCCAGTAGCATTTTGGAAGGTGCATCACCGATTTCTGATATGCTTAATGCGTCACAAGTGAAATTTTCTGTTTGGAAGCTGCGTCACTGATTCCTGATGTGTTTCGTGGTGCCACAAGTGGGATTTTTCGGTGGTCTTTGCTTTGGTGCTTATCGAAATTGGTACTACCTTTCGTATGTTAAACATAAGTGCTTCACTCTTTATCCATTCATTTGTCACCCTATGTTGTGTTTTCTTCAAACCTCGCTACTAGGTTATTGTGTTTATTCGAGGATATATCTAATATTCTTGTAACCTTTATTACGATATATATTTTTTAAATCAAAAGAATTCAAATCGGTAAAATAGTTTCAAATATGCATCAGACATGTTCTTTTAATTTATTTTTTTAAAAGAATAGATTTATAAACTCATGGTATTTTATTTCTCCCATCAAAATTCAAAACTATAAAAAAAATTACATATAAAATCGTTTTAATTATATTTTGAAAATGCATACATCTTATTTTAAAACAATAGTTGTATGTTTTTATAAAAACATAATAAAACTAAATACATTGATTGTTTTGATATTTTATCCTATTTAAATATTTCTTTTTAGTAATAAGTTAATGCGAGCATGTGGTAGACCATCCAATATGATTGGAATCTTTATGGTACTCCAGTTTTTTCTCACATAAATATATTACATAGATAAGCTTACTAATTATTAAATATTTGGCGATAATTAACAAATTGTACAGAAACTAGATCTCGGTTAAAATTTTAAAATCTAGAAGACCCATGTGGGGGTCCACTAAAGTTTCGTATCTACTTCAACTGATCACGTGCGTCACGTGCTTCAACCAAGCTTATGTTACATTACATACATAAGTATATATTCCATCTCGCTGTACTAAGTGTCGTAAAAGTGGTTCAATAGATTTAAAACGAAAGCAATTCTTGTTGTTTCTTTTAGTTTTATGTAAAAGCATGTTGTTTTTTAGTTATATGTCTACAAGATTATAACGTATAGTCGCACATGGTAGGGGCCTAGATTTGAATGACTTGAGTTTGAGGCAATCCTTATGGTTATCTTTGGAGATAAGGGTGATTTATCAACCCTAATCATTGTTAGCACTTAATATTCGCTTTTCATATGCTTTCCTCTTTTTTTAATCTCTTAACCCTAGGGGAGGGGTCAAGAATCATTTTCATCAGGTTATAACATTTGCAATTTACTTTCCAAGCAATGGATTTTTCTAACACTTACCCAGCGGTATAAATACTACCTATAGATAACATAAGTTTCATTACCAACATAAAGAAAATAACATGAAAGTGACAAATCAATCTAAAAGACTAAAAACATACATCAACTCTCAAGCTGTTGCTATACATTCAACTTTTGTCTTACTGCTATCTAAAAAATATCGCTTAATCACTACATTTTACAATCTTTATACTAAAAAATCGAATTATTACTTTTTCAAAACATAATTAATCGACGACGAGGAAGACGAAGAAGACAAATAAGCTATAGAATTATTAGAAGAGCCTTTTAAGAACAACTGTGATGGTGTCACTGAGGTGGAAGACGACATAGTTTCTGTCTTTTTCAAACAGACATTGTTAGTACTAGTGGCCTTCTGTCCTTCTCCATTTCCTAATATGGGCTCGTGGCGGATTTCTCGTAATAACGCAGCCACGTCTTTCATTGTGGGACGGTCTTCTGGCCGGTTACTTGTACAAAGTAGTGCGATTCCTAAGGCTTGTAGGATTTCTTGTATTTGTGTGTCTGGATGAGATTGCAGTTTTGGATCGAGAATATCGACCGGGTCTTTTTTGCTATTTAGGTGTTGGCGAATCCATTGGATGACATTTTGGCTATCAGAAAATGATGGATCTACTGGTCTTTTGCCTGTAATTATTTCAAGTAGTACGACTCCATAGCTGTAGACATCGCTCTTTTCTGTTATCTTGACCATACAAGCGTATTCTGAAGGAAAACAAATTGTATTAATATGTTGGCTCACAGTTTATAGCATTCTTGAATATGAAAATGGCAACTAAGTACTCTAGTAAATAATGATCTGCACAACTTAAAGCATTCTTAAACATAAGTTTCACATTTCTATTTGATGTTTCTTGATCAATCAAGTCGGACAAGTCAAAAAATCTAATAAACAGAAAAATACTAACCTGGTGCCATGTAACCATAAGATCCTGCAAATTGTGGGTTAGCCGAAAACGAGCCACAATTATCATCTTCTACCAATCTTGCTAGGCCGAAATCGGCCAAGCACGCCTCGTGTCGATCACCTAACAATATATTATGTGATTTCACATCGCGGTGCAATATTGGTGGCACGCAATCATGATGCAAGTAAGCTAAACCCTCGGCTACCCCCAACGCAATCTTGAATCGCGTCTCCCAAGCCACTGATACAGCGCCGCCACCGCAATCTTCATGTAACAACTCACCTAGCGAGCCGAGCGCCATATAATCGTAAAACAACAGCTTTGATTTACGATTAGCTGCCCACCCGAGTAACCGAACAATATTCCTGTGCCGGATTTTCGCTAATGTTGCTATCTCGGATGAAAATGCCCCGGCCGATACTTTATCAGCTGAACAAAACCTCTTGACAGCAATAATAAGTCCAGAAGGAAGTGTTACTTTGTAAACAAGCCCAGTTCGTCCTCGACCAACAAGGTTGGTTGCTAAAAGGTTCATTGCCACATCAGCAATCGACAAGTCGAGTTTTTGGAACAGTGTAACTTCCCACGGTGGACCCATCTCAATATCATTGGCGACTTCGGTTCGACCGCTTCGCTTGATAGGTCCGAGAATAATGTAAAGCGCGGCTAAAATAAGCCCGCATGCGGCACAAAGCAGAACTATCATTGCCACGCGGGCTGCCCTCGAATGCTTTGATGCCCTGCTGTTTTGATTCCTCGTGCACCACCAGTCGCCAGGTAAGCATAGTGAAGGATTATCCGATAACACGCTTAAGGGAAGCTTAGCAAAAAAGGTCGTATCAGGTACGGTCCCTGAGAAATTATTGTGCGATATGTTTAGTACCACAAGATTTTGCATCTCCATTAGATAATGTAGATCACCGGAAAGTTGATTGTGAGAAAGATCTAAGCTTCCAAGTTTGTCTAAAAACGTAAAATCAGCTGGAATTTCGCCCGATAGTTGATTCCAACTTAGATTAAGTCCGATTTCTAATGCGGGGATTTTCCCCAGATTTGGTGGTATATAACCGGAGAGGTTGTTTGAGCTTAAGTCGAGTAGTTGTAGCTTCCCACACGAACCAAGTTGACCCGGAATAGACCCGGAAATCTTGTTTTTTCCTAATAGAAGTTTTGTAAGCGAAATCAATGATCCGAAACTCGGACTAATTGTACCTTGGATCAAATTGTCGGATAAATCGATATATTGAAGTGAGAGAATCTTGCTCAAGCTAGCAGGAAAAGACCCAGAAATCGAATTCGAATGCAGATCGAGAAAAGTAAGATTCCGGCAACTTGAGATCTCCTCCGGTATTGACCCCGTTAACCGGTTAGACCCAAGATCGAAGAAATTCAACTTCTTTAAGTTACCAATTTGAGCAGGAATAGACCCGACTATCCAATTTTCACTAATCCGAAACCTAATCAACGAAGAGCAATTACCAATCTCCGGTGGTATCTCGCCGGAGAGATTATTTGATAAAAGTAAAAGCTTACTCAGTTTCTTGAGCTCGAAGATTCCTCTCGGAATTGGACCCGTTAACCCGTTTTGCGACAAATCAACTGCTTCCAAGTTCAGACAACTGGAGAGAGAGTTCGGGATATTGCCTTCGAGCTTGTTCTGCCATAGAAACAAGAGAGTGAGATTCGACAAGTTTCCAAGTTCAGACGGTATCGTACCGGTTATCTGATTATTGTCTAACTCAATGTGAGTGATTTTCAGACAATTTCCTATCTCCCACGGAATCTCACCGGATAACTCGTTCACACTTAATTGAAGCTCTTGAAGTCCGGTCAAGTTACCAAACGTGACCGGAATACTTCCAGTGAGTGAGTTCATCGATATGTCGATCACTTGCAACTGAATACAGTTTCCCAGTTCAGGAGGAACGATCCCGACAAGATTATTCTGCCATAACAACAAATTACGAAGATTCTTCAAATTCCCTAAGCTGGTCGGAATCGAGCCGGAAATCGAGTTTTCGTATAAATAAATGTCCTGCAGCTCGGTACAGTCACCGAGCTCCGACGGGATTTCACCAGAAAGATACGCCGTGTAAATCGCAATCGTCTCGAGTTTCTTCAGTCGACCGAGTGATGAAGGGAGGAATCCCGATATACCCGTCTCTGCTAACCCAATCAATACCAAATTAGTACAATTCCCGATTTCTTCAGGTAACGAACCTTCCAGATTCTGATTCCCACCAGCTCGAATTTCTTCGAGATTCTTCAGATTCCCAATCGTACTAGGAATTTTACCACTAAAGTGATTGTCGTACAGACCGAGAAACTTCAAACTAGTCAGGTTTCCGATTTCCGATGGAATTACACCGGCGAGTTGATTTGAATTAAGGTAAAGCGACTCGAGCTCGAGTAGACTCCAGAGCTGAACCGGGATTTCTCCGGTTAACGCATTGTCGCTCAGGTCTAGATAACTTAACCGGAAAAGATCAACGCCGATCTGTTTGGGGATCGAACCGGTGAGATTGGTGCCCGTTAAGACGAGTTTCTTCAAGGTGGATAAGGAAGTGAAATTGGATATGACATTTCCGAGTAAATCAACGTACTTTAAATCCAATTCGATAACTTGGTTATTGGAATCGCAACTGATTCCGAACCATAGACACGGATTTGGATCGATCGGATTCCAATTGTTTAACGTCTCGATTGATCCGTTTAAGCTTGTTTTCCAAGAAAGGAGTGATTCCCCTTGCGGGTTAACTGCGAAAACAGTGTGGGATGAAAAAATAAGGAATAGAATTGAGAAAGAAGAAGGAATCCATGGATTTACAGGCATTACAAGGTTAGGGTAGAGAGAGAGAGAGGAGAGAGAGAAATGTGAAGGGTATGAATCTTGGGGATAGAGAGAATGAGAGTGTACCAAAACAGAACATGTCTTGATGGGGGTGGTGGTGGGTTACTGAATAATATTATAAGTATGTTGAAGTAGAAAGTGTTGTTGTTATATAGGATGACTGGATGGGTACTCCTACTCCTACTACTTAGTAATAAAAAAGGAAGATAGTGAAAGAAACCAGAATCTCCGGATCCAAGAAATTAACAGCTAGGCCATTATGTCTGTTCTATGTTCTAGACAGAGAAAAAATATATAGAATTTACAGAATAGTGTTTTTATGCATTTGTTTATGGTAGAGAGAGAGAGGCAGAGTTAGTGGGAGGTAGGAGGAGATGAAAAAAAAAACTATATTATCTTTCATAATTTGAATCACGTATGTCTATATAGACGTTGCAAAATCTTAAGCTGGTAAATTTATTCGACTATGTTTAAAATTTATATTTGATTTTATTTAACAAAATATTTTTTTTTATTGAAATGATGGATTAAAGTATTTCTCCGATCATGATATTTGAGGTTTTTTACTAAAAAATTAAAAATGAGATTTGATGCGCTTATTTTAGCGCAAAATTGTGAAAAGCTTTTTTGGATTTTTTTTTTCATCCGGGAGAGTAGTGTTTTTTTTAATGTTTCTTGATTTCATCTTGTTTAAGTTTTCGAAGGTTTGGTTGAAAAAATTAGTAGGACAAAATCTAAGGTTGGTTTCATTTTTAAAACTTCTTTTTGGATTTGTTTTGTTTAGTCCTTTTCCTTTGCTTGTTAGACTCTTCTTTGATTGAGTGGTTATTTTTTACTAATTTTTTGAGTCTTTTCTTTCTTGCGGTTATTATAGTTAAAATCAATGAAGTATCTAATCTTCTATTCTGAGGTAGCATATCTTTAGGCTTTCTAGGAATGTAATAGCACTAAGTTTAGTAGGGATGATTCTTTGATGTAGTTTAAATTATTGATTTGGTTAAGAGATTTTTCTTCCCATCTAATTCACAGCTAGATTTTGTTCAACGTAGATATGAATGATAGTCATACTAGTTTTAAATAGTTTTCTACAGCTTTTAAGTAGATAGTTCATGAACCAGGGAGCCTTATGTCTTGCTAGCATTTCGAAAATGAAGAGAAAGTCTATTTCGATGTCTATATTGTGAAGGTTTTTAGCATTGCAAATAGTTAGTCCATCTAGCAAAGTTGTACCTTCACCTATCACTTATGATTGCTTACCATAAATTCTGTCGAATACCAGAATTGTGTCTCATCTATCTTATCTCAAGATACCACCCCTACTAGCTTCTCTTAAGGGTAAACTGGATCCATTAGTGTTAAGTTTTAGCAAGTTATTAAAATGGAGCTATCATTTGACTAGTGAGCAGTGGCCCTTCTTTGCCGAGTTCAAGTAGCACCATAATTCTGGAGCAATGTGCAAGTCACATTCCGAGTGAGAGAGATGAAACAGTAGAGTTATGTCCAAGTTATAAAAAAGATAGTTGTTTTTGTTTTTCACTAATTTAGGAGATATGAGAAATTCTTGATTTTTTGCTTTCTACATTGACCAGACTCTGATGTGGTTTTCCTTCCTAGTTGACCAAAACCAAGATTTTTTTTTATATTTAAACGATTTATGTGTTTTTTTATACGAATGATGAACAATCCGTAGAAATGTTTCCAAACTTCCCATAAAATTTTATACTCCACAAAAAGATGTTTGTTGGATTCACTATTTTTACAATGTTGATATTTAGATGCTATTGAGAAGTGCATTTTCTGCATAATAGTGTCAATAGGTAACAACCTATTCAATAGTCTCCATAAAAGGAATGAGCATTTTTTGGGAGTGATATTGTTCCATATTCTTTGAAATAATCAAGATTTATATGATTTGACTCTTATTTCAAGTGAATTTTTCTTAGTATTGAAGTCTTCATTGTTGGATAGAGTCCACTGGAACTTGTCTTATATTGTTGAGTGAAGTTTAAGCTTAATGATTTTTTCAATATCTGATGACAAAACTGCGTATTTAAGTTTGTTAATGTCCCATTTTCCTGCTTGCGAAAAGGTGTTTATTGTTTTCTTAAAGCTTGGTAGTGATTCTTAGAAAGAATAAAAGGATTTTTATCACACCATCTTTCAATCCAAAATTCTATGTTTCCACTATCGACCTTCTATAATGTAAAATTTTCAAGTATCTCTTTGATTTCAATTAGTATTCTCTAATTTTTTTGAGTTACTAATAGATAGTTTAACTAGTAGTGAGTGAAAACTTATGCAATAGATGAAGGACATAAAATTTTCCCATATAGAGGATTGTTCTCTAAATTTGAACCATATTTTACATGAGTAAACATTATGTAGTTCCTTTATATTTTTTATATACTGACACCACATTTATTGTACTGTTTACATATTGAGTTTCATTTAGACCAATTCCAAGAAGATTTCTCCTCTGTTGAGCCCCAAAGAAATCTGTTACAAAGCTTTTCCATTCTGATGATGACAGTTTCAGGAATGAGACAACTTTGAATGTTATAGTTTGGAATGATCATTAAGAAATTTTGGATTAATATGAGCCTGTTTCCAAATGATAGGAATTTACCATCCCATTGCTGGATTTTAGTTCTGATCTTTGATACTAGTTTTTCATAGTTTTGTATCTTGTTGTTTGAATGAATATTAATCCCAAAGTAGATAAACTGTAGATTTCCTTGGTGAAAACTAGTAAGTCTGGTAATAATGTTAGATTTGGTTTGAGATATTTAAGATAAAGTGATAATAACTTTTTTCTTATTGTTGATCTTCTGTCCTGAACATGTTTTATAATATTTTAGAAATTGGCAAATTTTGTAAAAGTTAGATAAAGGTGATAATGAAGTCATCAACAAAAGAAAGACAAGGAATATGTAAGCTACATTTGAAGTGTAGCATAACGTTTTTATGCCTCTAATAAGATACTTTTTATGGTATAATAAATATGGGTCCCATTGTCTAATTTTATTCGTTGATTTGAAGTGTCCATGAAGTTCACTATTAACTAATATTGAGAAACCAACGGAACTTATACAAGTATTAATCCACCTTATCTATTTTTTTTTATCAAAACCAAATTCGTCCAAGATATGGTAGATAAAATGAAAAGAGAGTCTATCAAAAGATTTATTAATTTTAATCATAGCATTGCTCCCTGTGATTTGTTTTTTAATTTTGTGAGCAATTTCTTGAGTTAGTATTATGTTGTGATTGAACAAACCCTCATTATTATTTTGATATTAGATTCGGTAGTAGAGTAGCAAGTCTATCATTTATGATCCTATATAGAATTCTATTGAAAATAGTACACATATTTATTGGTCTAAATTCTCCTCATATTTTAGGTGATTGAACTTTTGGAATTAAACATATGTATATAGCATATAACCTTGTGGTATTTTTTTATCTTGGGAAAAATAATATTATGGCAGAACATAGATCTTTAGATAGGATTGTCTAGCAAAACAGGTAGAACTAAATGTTGAAACCATCAACACTAACTACACTATTGGAATTAAGACTTTTAACTACTGTAAGTCTTTCTTCTTCTCATAGGGTTCTTAGGAGCATGTTATTGTCTTGATCATTTATGAGTTTATGGATTATATTTTAGATTTTTTATGTCTCTCTGATTTAAATTTGAGCATTAAGTAAAAATTTGAAGTGATTTTAAGTCGATTTTCCAAGTTCAGCTTGATATGTAATCCATTTGTCATTTCCAAATATTCTATGTATTGTGTTTATTTTTCTTTTTATTTTCACATAGTTTTGAAAGCATATTGCGTTTCTATCACCATCTTTGATCCAGTGACAACACATGTTTTTGGCCCGATAGGTTTCACCTTCTATAAGTTGTTGGAAATGAATAGTTTTGACTTTAGAGTATTGGATTTTGTCTACCATATTTTTACTGAATTTAAAACGATTTTAAAGGTATAAAATCAAAGATATTGTTAAATGTGTTCCACTTCCTATCTTTGAGTCTATATTTTAATCTCTTAAGCTTGTTCGAAAAGACATATTTAGGAGATCCATACATTTCTTCTTTCAAGTTTAGCTCTACCACTTTTGAAAAATCAGGATGTTGTGCCCACATATTCTGGAACTTGAATGATGATTTGGTGTGGTTCTTTTCAAATGAAAGATTGATGTAAAAAGGAGAGTGGTTTAATCTTGTCATTGAGAGATATTTTACTTTAGTGTTCTCAAACTGGTTGAACCAAGTTGAGTTATACAAAACTCTGTTCAACCTTTTCCATTTGTGGTTGTTTAACCATGTATAGTTAGATCTAGTGAATCATGCAACCTCAAGTAAGCAATCCTAGATACCATTGTTGAAATGATCTATACTTCTCTAGCATACAGTAGTGCATGCTAGTTGTTCATTGTAGTTTGTTATTGCATCGAAGTCCTCCATGAATACCCATGGAATGGAATGACCATCTATTTCCCGTAGGCCATTCCATAGTTCAATTCTTAACTATTTAAATTTTTTAGAATAAACAATTGTTACTAGAAATTTCTAATTTGTAGATACATGACTGACTTGTAAGTGGAGAAATTTATCTTGCTTAGTTTCAATTTTAGGCTTAAAATCATATTTCCATAGAATCCATATTTTTGTTTGAGTTAGCTAAGATGGATTGGAACCCTCGTTGTTTGGATATTTTTTTCAAGTTTTTATATATGAACCAGTGGTACTTGTTTAAATTAATTCAATATTTTCAGCTCTTTTATAGATATGAATCTTCTTATTGTTTCTTTGTTACTACCACTCCTCCTACATTACAATTAAGAAATGTGATTGTCATTTAATTTGATGAGTTGAATGGCCGAGATGACCCTTTGTTGTTGAATGCTTTTTTATGGTTTGGTATCTTTAAAGGATTGGAAATGTTTCCTTTTCCTTTTTCTTACCACCTCTTGAAACTCGAAATTGGTTGCAATACTTCTTAGTATATGTGATGGAGGAAGGCTTCCTATGGAGGTTGGTAGAGGGGAGGAGATATAGATTATTGTTTGTTCAAGGAAATTAGATAGGTTAAGTTTAATAGAGTTAAGAGCTTCAATAATTTCATTCTCTGGATCATTTTCATTAATGGTAACTATATATGTTTTTATGTTTTGGTTTACATGATTTGATTTTAAAAAAATGGTTGGTGATTTATTTGCTTTAGAAGATTCTATTAAGTTAGACTTTTAGATGATAATAACTTAATTTTAGGAATCCATCTTTGAGTCAATAGAAGGTTCTTTACATAACTAAGAGAGAGAGAGAGTTTGATCCCGCATCAAATTGTTATCTTGTGACTTGGTCTTTTTGTTTTCAGAATATTTCCTACAGTCCAAGGAATTGTGGCCTAGGTTGTTACAGATTTCACAGTAGGAAGGTTTGTTTCCATAGATGATCTCTTGCCAGAGACCATATTATTTCAAAAAGATGTTTTATCCTAAAAAACCAATCCGAATTTATCTTACAAAAGGTATCTAACTCAATCCATAATTTAAATTCGTTAAATCTAGCTTTATTTTTTAAAGGATCCATATTTTTAATGGATCACCTATGGCTTTAGCAAATGATAGGATGGCTACATCGTTACAAATGTATTATGGAATATTTGGGAAGGTTAGCGAGGCAGGGGTAACAGGGAATTCGATTCTTGGATTAAAGTGAGGATTCCATTTTAGTAATCTCATTGTAGATTGATTAATTATCTAAATTGATCTTCTACATAATTTTGATTAGTCATCCTGCAAATACAACTCTATTAGCACATATCTAAGGTCCTATAAAGCTAGACTAACTTCTCTAGTGAAGCCAAAGTGATCCAGTAAGTTTTGTAAATTGTTCATCTGTGGTCGGGCATGAGAAAACTTACAAAATATAATGTGCTTAGCTTTTGAGATGAGTGATTCTTTATTATTGGATGAAAGTATAATTGCAAAATAATCTTATTTTTTGATGATGAAAACTGGAATTCGATTTTTGGCTTGAGATTTAGGTTTAGTTATTTCAGCGTATGTTTTGTTGTTTGATGTCAGTGTTTGATTTTTTTGCAAGATAAATCTTGTGTTATTGTTTGGTGTTGGTTAATGGATGATCTTGAGCAGTCGGACATGGTTCATCAGTTGTTGATTTGTTGGTGTTGTTTTGATATGTCAATATGGATATAGTCAGTGCAGGAAAGTGAGCATCATTGAATCTAGGGTTTCGTGCTGATGAATGTATTGGTGGTTTGGATCTTGTAGAGTTTTGGGTGTTACGATTGGTGGTTTGAAAATATATTTTTTCTCTTTATATCTTCCTTATGTTCAAATTAAAAAAAAATACTTCGGTTTAAAATTTAGGTGACCTCAAATAATATTTAAGTAAATTGATCTAATTTATAAATTAAGAATATAATAAAATAATTCATATATCATATGATTAAAATAGTATTTTTTTATATAATTTAATTATATTAAACATAAAATTTCATTCTATATATTTAGTCTCCACCTTGACCGCTCCAACCACAAACTTTCAGCAGTTTGCGCAAGATCTCGGGAAAAGTAGGATACTAATTTTAAAATTCTACAGATTTTGATGAGCGAGGTTTTGCAATTAATGAAATCAGCAGTCACCCCTTCAAAAACCGAAACATAAGCCAATTAAGGAAAACTATGATCATGCATCCTTTAAGTAGTAAGGTGAAAGATTGGTAAGAAGATAAAAAACAATTTAGAGTCCATCAATAGCTTAGAGTCCAACCAAACCTCTAACAGCAACCTAGTGTCCAGCCAAACATCTAGTAGCAACCTGGAGTCCAGCAAAACCTTTGGCAACATATTAGAGTCCAGTTAAACATCCAACAACATTCTGGCATCCAACAGAACCTCCAGCAGTATCTTGGAGTCTGGGCGAACCTTTATCATCAACCTGGAGCCCAACTAAACATCTATCAGCAACATAGAGTCTCTCTGAGCCTCTAGTAACAGCCTAGACAACCAAATCAACAATAACAATATGGATTCCAATCGTACTTCCAACATACCTTGAAGTGCACTATAACCCACAATAGACTAACATACCTCGCCAAATCTTTCAATAGGTTCCGTTGAACTCTGAAATACAACCAAACATAAAATTATCCTAAGAATACAGTCGGGATCCCAGTAGGGATACTTTCCCCTTTACAAGAGAAATGACTATTTTATGGAGGTCAACCATCAATCACTAATGACACAACAATACTAAACCCAATCGAATGTTAGGGGGTAGCAGGAAATCCTATCACGCATACAAAATATATACGTTAATAAGAACAATACAAACACAACCAACAAATGCAAGGGGCCATGCCACCATCAAACATACCATATACTAAGGTAAATAATCTATACAAAATTGGTACCGTGCATAACGACGACAAGGACCAACCAGATGAGAATTTTTGTTGGCCTTAGAAATCTTGTATAAATATCTTTCATTAAGCTATAATATCTGTAGTATGGACAAGTTCAATGACAAAAAAGATCCAAAACATTACATCGAGTAGTTCGACAAAGAGATGACACATTTCGGGTCGAACAATGTCATAAAGAGTAAATATTTTTCTATGATATTATGGGGTAATAACTTAGTAGGGTTCAACACTTTACCACTCGCACGGATAAAATATTTCAAGATATTGTGTACGAGTTTCTAGAATAATTTTATTAGATCCAAGGTTATGAAGGATGATGGGATAGAAATCATTTACTATAAATAACGATTTAATGAGATACTCATGAATTACATTCGGTGATTTATGTATACAAAAATAACTTGTATGATTGTGGCGATCTGGTGACATGTATATCATATAATCAATGAATGATGTTAAAGTCGTTAGCAGAAGTTATAATGAAAAATAAAAGCCTTCAACTTCGAAAGATCTGCTCAGGTAGGTGGATATCCACATCAAGGTGGAAGAAATTGCAAGGGAAATAATTTACATGAATACTCTTACTCCAAATAATTATAATCCTGATCATATTATGGTAAAAGGAAACGATTCACTGACGGTGGCACAAGTTAACATTAAACAACAACATGGAATTCTTTAGAATGTTAATGAATAACCAGCAAAACCAACTATTTTGAGCGAACAATTATTGAGGAAGATCACGAGGTGGAAATACTAATAACGGTTTAGCCTATTAGAAGATCACCCACCATACGGTCCATTCACCAAATTAACCAAAAAATTGGAAACTATTTATGATAGGACCAATAATGTCGCCCACTATCGAAGAGTAGAAAATCTACAAGCACCAAAGGAACACAAGGACAAGAGCAAGAAATTTAAGTTCCACTAAAACGTTTTAAACTATACAAAGATTTATTGGGTCTTACAAGACCAAATACGTCACTTGGTAGATAACGTGAAACTCTTGGATTTTGTGAAAAGAAAGAATGGAAACGAACCATAATGTGCATCGTCTGACTAAGAAATTATACCAAGACGTGAGATGTAGGACACACCTATAAGGGTGGAGCCAAGAGAATCAACTGATAAGCTATTGGATTCATTGATGATGGAAATATTTTCTATTAACTCTCCACCAAGTCTAGGAAGCAACATATGACTGAGCTGGAAATACAACACTAAGGGCATACATTTGTACAATTTTAGTGTAATTCATATCTATGTAAAATTTATAAACAATGAGTTAAAAGCTTCACAACATCATACAAAGATATTGTGCTAATCATGATCGAACTGGCATAAGTAAATATTAACCATGTTTAATCGACATATGAAGCTCGGAAAACATCATATAACAAAACAAATATGAAAATGTGAAGCGTACCGTAGTGTTGATCCCATATCTCAAAGGGTCTTAACATGTAATTTAATTTGATGCCAATGTATCAAGAGATCTCGTCTTAGATGTTTTCCCAAACATGGAATATTTTAAGAAAAAAGTGCAACGCCTTTAATGAAAGTCAATTTTTCATCTTCCTACAATGTCATCTTCGGTTGATCATGGTTAGACTAAATGCACACCATCATCTTCATGTTGTATCAATTTCTTTGTTATTCGATCAACGGTAAATTTGGGTCAGATGAGGGAAATCAAAAAATATTAAGGGAATGACATGTCTCTTATATATCCCTTAATAAATAATAGTTATTTGGGGAACCAATCATCCTAGACACCGTGTATGATCTATGAGAGGTCACCACATTATTGATCTAGGGGAGGACATTTACGATATCATGATAGACGATTCCAAAACACTAAACTGGGATGATGCATCCTCCACTGGTTTATGATATCAAATGGCGTATCACATGCTCACAATGGAATCACCACAATAAACCATATATGAGAGTCACATTACCCATTGGACAACAAACCCAACACTCGTCAAGAAGAATAACGACAAATAGAGAATGCGCGTTGATTTTATAGACCATAACAAAACTTGCCGAAAAAATCCATTTCCATTAACTCGAATCGATTAATTTGTTGATGCAACATCTGAGAACACGGTGTTATTATATATTGAATCTTATTCGAGTAGAAACCAAAAAAAAATGCACTAGGACAATTAGGAGCGCACAATATTCATTACAAGATAAATCTACACTATCATAAGGCCATCCCTTCGGTTTAAATATATTGGGGAGACATACCAACGAGTCCTCAACAAAATGTTTGTAACATAGCTCACGCACAACCACCGGGCATACATCGATAATATGTAATGCTTAAGAGAAATATCATATGACCGATATGTCTGAAAATTTCTCAAATTTATGATGAGTTAATTTAAAACTAAACTGCGAGAAGTGCACTTTTGGCGTCAAGGCTGATAAATTCTTAGGATTCATAAATAGCCTGAGGGGAATAGAAGAAAACCCAAACCAGATCTCAAACTTGGCTACCATGAACTCTCTACGTATCACAAAGGAAGTTCATAATAAGTCTTGATGTGTAAAACCATCTTTATCTCTCACTCTTCAAAAAAACAATGCCAGCCTTTTTTCAAGTTATCCTAAGAGTAGGAAAATTCAAATACACCAGCATATGAAGATTATTTTACCAACATCAAGAAACTACTCACCTCCTCAAAAAATCTAACCAAACCTTAGCTAGGGAAGGTACTATTCCTATACCTCACACTTTCAAATTACACCATAAGTATTGTGCTACTCAGTGAGGTTAGAAAATAATCTCGAGCAGTATACTACGGAAGTAAATATCTACTTAGTGTGGACTAAGCCTCGTTAGTAGCCTCTTTTTTAGGCTTTGTCAAAGATCTTTGGCGGGACTAATCAAAATCCCCTAGCCAGTAACAACATTTTCCGGATCGCTCATGTGTTTGGTTCTAAATTTATCTGAACTGATTATTTTCTCAGAATTCCAAGAGTTTTTCTTTGGATCGTGGGACATGTGTCGCACTTTGATTCGTTCTACCAGCTGGTTTCTTCCTAGAACGGCGCTCCCACTAAGCCTAAAAAGAAACTCCTCCATTTAATACTTCTTACGTCAGCGCCGCCTTCAATCATTACCTAAGTCTTTTCGTTTTCTCCTAGGTATCAGTAAATTTTTGCCTCACTAGTATAAATTATCTTCCTTTACTGTTTCACCATCTTCAACACTCCATAATTTATTTTCTCAAAGCTTTTTACCTTTTCTCTCGAAAAATTCTCTTGGAATGGTTGGTTAAATCTTTTTGAGCTAGAGAAAGTGAAAAAAGTTGAGCGTGAGAGATGTATTGCTGCTGGTCTTCCAGTCTCTCTAAGCAGTAAGTTTGCTACACCATCCTTAGAAGCTGATCAAGGATCTTCTTTTTCTAAAATCCCAAAACCTAAACGTTTATTTCAACCAAACCTCTCGCCAATCCCGTCAGGCTCCTCAGTTTAGGAGTTTTAACCTTCTTCCGTACAAGAGAAAGCAGTATCGAGTGTTAGGAATCCTTCTCTATTTATCGCTATGGGATCTGACATCGAGCAATCCCCAGAGAAAACCAACCCTCGCCGGACAATGCGTCTGGTAAAAGGCCAAACAACAGGCTCACAACCCAAGTCCTCCAAAACGGGGGCCTCTAAGTCTGTAGCCAAATATAAAGCCTCCGAATCAGAGGCATCTATTAGAGCCCCAAGAGACAAACCCTCCGGATCTGAGGCAACCAGAATTACTTCTCACACCAAGTCCTCTGGACCCGAGCCCCAACCGGACATCAGACCTCTAAGAGAGACTGACGCGCAACCGTCCGAACAAAATATTGAGCCACAAGCTGGCACTCTTCCATCCATAACGACTGATAAACCTTCCACAGTGATGGAAGAAGTGATAAAGGATAGTTTCGAAGAGGCCCCATTTAAAACTGAAGCCTCCGGGAAAACTGGAGATGCTGCCTCCGACAAAAAGGGGAAAGGCAAGGAGAAAGTCTGCATGACCCATCCGTATCTGCCGGAGAGCCTGGAAGGAAAAGTGGGACCTTGTTTTCATAAGGTCAATGTGAAGTATCTACTGGCCATGCAGAACATTAATTATGTCTATACTCACACCGGTGAGCTGGACCGGATCCAAACTAAGTGGGAGATCCCTGAATCAGTGAAGGTGAGAATACCAGTCACACCGGAAACTCCGATGGACTGCAAGCTCAACGAGATCGTCATCTATACCGAGCTATTCAACTGGGGGCTCACATTCCCCTTGGATCCAAAAATTATCAGTTATTTTTACCTGATTAAACTCTGTCCAAGCCAACTGAGTCCAAATGCTTGGTATACTCTCCTCGCCTGTATCATGGCGTCAAGGCTGTCCGGCATTCCTCTCCCAATGGAGTAGTTCGCTGCAGTGGCCACCCTTTGTAAAAACCATCACATCCCATTCTATCACTACAATATGTGAGACAATTTTAAAGTGGTGGATGATCTGTTAGAGTCGGAGAAAAACTGGAACACCCAGTTTTGATTCATCCGTGGGACATGGGAGAATGGGAGAAAAATTAAGGCTAGGGTCAATCCTAGTATGCTCACCAGCAGGTGGAAGAGCACAAGTAAGTATTCTACTTTGTTTTTCTTTCATATTTAGGACAAATTTTATTCCTGAATTACCTCTTCTCTTATGTCAGTATTGCCGAAGGAGTTCTCCGACTATTTGGAGGAGGCTCAGACCACATGCGCCAAATTAAACGCCTGGGATGCTGACCATTGAGGGAACGCCTTCCACAACTGCTTTACTTTAGGAAACTTGGTGAGATCCCACATTTGGAACATTACGGGTCGGAGAGATCTCACTTGGGAGGAGCTGAATACACCACCTCCTCCGGCCGTTATACTAAAGAGAACAGAGGAGAAGGATGGAAAACTGGGTTTGCCCTCCAGATCCAAAGCCCCAAGAAAAATGAAAGGGAAGCGCAAGAAAAAGAAGGCTGCAGCAGAGGCTGTTCGGGGTGCTACTTTATTCAAAGTAGTTGAAGATGAGAGCATTAGGGAGGGAGGTGGACCTCAAAATCCTCCAAAGCCTCCTAAAAAGGACCGAAAAAAGAGAGCAACCAGTGATGAGATGATTGCTAAGAAGAAGAAGGTCTCCCTGGGGGATGAAGTAATCCTTCGCCCCTTGGAGTCCCTACCTCCAACAGATCCAACTGACCCCACCTTGGTAGAGCAGATCCCCACTGATCTACAATCCGGGGAGGGTACCGGAGGGGATATTAATATTGATGGAGTAGACATGAGTGGCCCTCAAGACATTGGTCTCTATTTCGTAGAGTTTGAGAAAGACGACTTTGATGGCCCCTACCTTCCCCCAAGCTCTTCCAATATGGTGACTTTTAATGGCAAGTCATTCACTGTCTCAGGGGAAAACGATGTGGTGACTCACTCTCTACTAGGCGATATTCAGCCAGTGCGCAACTTAGAAAGGCAAGTAAAAAATCAGTCCGCCCTCATCAACACCCTCAACAAAGACAAAGAAAGTTTGTCTACTGACCTCCTCAATGCCAACCAGAGCATTTAGGCATTGATGAAGGAACTTGAGGAGTTGAAAAAGGAGAAAGAAGATCTGGGAACCAAGCCAGTTACGTCTGAGACAGCTAACACAGAGCTCCAAACCAAGTTCTCCAGTCTAGAGAAAGATCTTTCCACTTTGAAATAAGACTTGAAGACTAAATATGAAGCCATTCACGCCTTGTCCGATGAAAAAACTTCCCTTGAAGAGGCTATATCCAAGGCAGACAGAGAGAAGGAGGATTTGGTCAAAGAGCAGGAAAAGACAATCCATGCCAAGATTGATGTGTATACCAACAAGGTGACTGACTCTCTGGAAGTAAGAGATGCAGAGGTCAAATCTGATATGATACTTTTTGTGCATCAGAAATTTTCGAAGAGAACCCTTGGAGATTTATGGAGATATGTGGAGTATGAAGACCTTCTATTTCACACCATGGTAGAAAGTGATAGGCATGGCTATATTAGTGGAATATAATCCTCCACTGGTGAAGAAGAAGAAGCTGAGAGTTCAAGTGCCGAACTCAAAAGTCCCCATAAAAAAGATGATGCAGGAACATCTAAAGGGAATAAGCCCTGAGATTTTTTAGCTATCTTTTCTTATTTGTTTTCCTTTTATCTTGTGAACTGTTAAAGTCCTTGGAATGCCAAGAAATTTTTGTAATCGTGTCCGGTTTGGGTCCGATTAATTTTTCTCTTTAAACTTAAAGTCCTTGGATGGCCAAGGCGTATTTTATGTTTTAATATTATCGCCCGGTTTTTAACCGGACAGGTTTACCTTGCTAAATTTTGCTATGTTTCATACTTGCTTAAATTTAATGGCTAATGTTTAAAAGAGCCCATATTTATTTTACAATTATTTAAGATGAGAGTGTTTAAAATCTCTGATGACAAAAGTTAAATGGTCATCATTCCACCAGATCAATTCGATCTGCCAAAGATCCTTAGAAGATTTTAAAGAAACTGTAAATCAAACCACTCCGAATATTTTAAAGAAGGAATCAAAATTTATTGAAAAACCCGGAAACCTCATTAAAACCTCCCTGCGCCGCATCTGCAGTTTGCTTAGTACTTCTGTCAGAATAGAACTCAACCAGGAAATCAGCAACAGATTGAGCTTTGATCGCAGTTCGGGGGTGAAATCAATATTATAATCACCCAATTCTACTGACCACTTGGTCATCTTGTTTGATATGTCTGCCTTTTGAAGGAAATGTTTTAAGGGAAAAGATGTCCGGACGACAATAGAATGAGACTGAAAATAGGGCCTCATTTTTATGGCTGCTATTACCAAAGCTAGTGCTAGTTTTTCAAGCTTTAAGTACCTTTTTTCAGCATCCATCATACTCTTGCTATGTAGTATACCGGACGAGGATAACTGTCCACCTCTCTCACCAGCACTGAACTTATAGCACATTCAGACACAGCTAGATATATGTACAGTATTTCTCCATCAACAGGTTTGTAAAGAGTTTGGGGGAAGATAAATGCTTTTTTATTTCATTGAACGTATGGTCGCACTGTGGAGACCAGTTAAAGTCTTTAGCATTCTTTAATGTCTGGAAAAATCGGACACACCTATCTGAAGACCTTGAGATAAAACGATTTAAAGCAGCTAACCTTCCTGTAAACCTTTGCACTTCTTTAATATTCCGAGGAGGGTCCATTTGTAATAAGGCATCAAAATGGTCCCGATCAGGCTGTATCCCTTTCTCACTTATCACATACCCCAAAAAATTTCCGGACTGCACTCCAAATATACATTTTTTTGGATTTAACTTCAAATTAACCTTTGCTAAGTTGGAAAATTTTTCTTGAAGATCTACTAGGTGCAACTCTTCTTCCACGTTTTTTACCATCATGTCATCAATATATACTTCCATATTTCTCCCAATCTGATCAGCAAACGCTTTGTTCACCAACCTTTGATATGTAGCCCCAACATTCTTCAACCCAAAAGGCAGCACCTTGTAACAATGGAGGCCCCTATCTGTAACAAAAGTAGTGTGTTCTTAGTCCTTCAAATCCACATATATCTGGTTATAATCGGAGAAGGCATCCATGAAGGACAATAACTTGTTCCCAGATGTGGAGTCTACCAACTGATCTATTCGGGGGACTGGATAAAGATCTTTTGGGCAAGCTCTATTGAGGTCAGTAAAGTCGATACACATATGCCATTTCCCATTATTTTTCTCTACTAACACTGAATTGGCTGTTCATAAAGGATATTGAAACTCCTTTGTGTGCCCCATCTTGGTAAGCCGGTCAATCTCTTGAACTATGACATAAGCTTTCTCTTTAGAGAAAGCTCTTCTTCTTTGCACAACAGGTGCAACATCTCTTCGGATGGATAGTTGGTGTGATATAACATTCGCAGGTACTCCGGTCACATCAGCATTACATCAAGCAAAAACATGTTGATGGTTTGCCAAAAAGGACAACACTTTTTTCTTCAATTCTGGTGCCATCTTGGAGCCGATTTTAACATTTCTTCCTTCAGCCAGAGAGTGGGTTTCAACTTCTTCAATTGGTATCAAAACACCAGGGTCTCTCTGGGGTCATCAATTTCACCCTCACCCCCACAGGGCCCCAACAACTGCTAATCTTTGTTTATCCGGACTACCCTCAGATTTTTAGAGGCAATAGAAGTTGCATAACATTCCCTTGTTATTTTTTTACTACTCAGGACAACTCCCATTGTGGTCGCCAATTTGGTGACGAATATTTTAAAGTTAGGGTAATTTCGTCAGGTGTTTTAGAGAGTTTCAAAGTTATTAAATGTTTGGGTGTTTTGTAGTGAGAGATTTAAGCTGATTGGTTGTATTAAATGTTCATTACACTCATTAATGAAAGTGGTTGGGTATTTATACCCTTAATTATGGATCCATGGGCTTTCGGGTCAATTTGTGAAACCGGGTCGAGTTTAAAAATCCATTAGTTCTTAAGTAGATTAGCACCTAGCTTAGTCTGAATTACCCCTGTCTGATTTTCTCAGAGAGTGGTGGTGAATAAATTCGGGTTCATCATTTACAATCTTCATTCACCGTGTGATTTTGAAGATGGACTCATCATAATCATTCACACCGACCCAATAATATTTTAAAAATTCAACCTAACAATATTGGATAACCACATAATGATGCATTTTTTTCCGTGATATTCTAAATGACACCAAGGTCTCAAATTTATAGTAAAAAATAGCTTTTCAATAAATGATATTAAAAACATGTACAACTAGATTAAAATCGATTTAATACTCTAATGAGATATGAACTCTATGACTGTTTTCTTTAACAATGAGATCGATCTTATGAAAAATTAGTAATATATATTGAGCTAGATCACTATACAAACAATAATTTTTCAGATTGTCATTTGTCATTATTGATGACCTTTTGGACTAAAATGGTATCTTCGGGCGACCATAGTACTTAAAAGTACTATGGTAGCCTCTTAATATTATAAGTGAATTTAAAAATATATATATGGCTTTTTTGAAATATAGTTGTCTTGAACTTTCCATAACAATTACAAATGGTTGAGCCCATAGATGACACTTTAAAAATCAAACACTATATTAAAATATACAAAACACTAAGGCTCATCAAACGAGTAAAAACTATAAATAGAAAATACAATTTTTTTTTATTGAAGTATAAGATAAGTTACTCGAAGATGAAAGACAAGCACTAACCACATTTCTTACTATTAACTTTGGTATATCTTCCAGAAATACTTCAATGGCACTGACATCAAGCTATAGTTTATATGTCATAACAAATTAATCAAATAACATGCTTGGTCGATTGAATAACATCGGAAAAACTTCATTTTGAAGCATATCAAAGTTATCAATGATTAAATCGACCGTCTACCAAGGCTCATCCATATACATGATTTTTTTTCATCTTGAATTTCCAACACAAAATACAAATAGAAAAACTGAATTAACTTCGCAAACCTAAAAAATATTGCCAATTGACTCTTTTTTATTACACATATTAAAAATTGTGGACTTAATTTTGAGAAACAATATTGTCTTTGTGGGTGCACACTTATGGTACAATCAGATCTAATTGGGTGAGCAAGACCAAGCTCATATCTTGTTAATAACAAAAAAATGTATTGATATATGATCATGCCCTTTGGTTACAAGAATGTCGATGTTACTTACCAACATTTTGTTAACAAAATTGTCCATAATAGCAGACATAAACTAAATTTTACACTTGCGACATGCTTGTAAAACTATTATCAAGGACCAAACACATCGTTGACTTTAGCAAAATATTCACCACCATCAGGTCATATAAAACCAAGTTTAAGTCATAGAGATATCCACTTTGATGACATTGATGTTGATTTTAGAAAACTATAGGCTTTGTTAGATATAATGTTACCCAAAAACATACATGGGATACAACATCTCACCAAAAATATAATAACATTTAATAATTTTTATTTTTAGACTTCAGTGGACCAAAAACTGCAAGTTGCCTTCAATCAAATCAAATTTTATATTTTCTCACCCAAAATATTATCCAAATTAGAGCCTAGGAAAAAAAATCCAAATTTACCTCATTATCACATACTGCATTGTCATTATCACTCTCATTCACATATATAACAAAAAAAATGTAATGTTATGTGCCAAAAAAAATGCTTGAAGCAAAAAAACTTGTTTTACCAAAGTAGAGAAATAATTTTTTACACATGTCACATTCGTGAGACATACGTGTCATTACTTTACGAGCCACTAGATCATCATTTTTAGAGAAGTTTCACCATGAAAACTATTAGGCATATCTGAGATCTACGTTCAATCTGTTAAAGTAACCATAAAGGTAGATGAGTATGACGTTATTTTTAAACTTTATATCGCAATTAAAATCCAAGTTTTGACTGATTGCATGATAGAATTTTCCTTTTCCTAGCCACCAACACTTGAGAGCCATAAATATTCAACAAAACATGGATTAACTACACTTGTGGTGCATCAAACACAAAATATCACGAACTCAACATCTTCCTCATTTTAACAACATGCATCTCACCATCAAGATTGGTTTTCAGGACACCAATAAAAATGTAATATAGGAAAAGATAATATTCATACTCCTAACCACACTCACATGTGCACCATAAAGGTTAACATGAAATCTAACTCCCAACTAGTCATTAAATAACTCTTTGATGAATATAAGATTATGACTTTTGGATGATCAAATATCAACATTTAGTATGAAAATTGCACTAAGCCGTCAATGATATCACTCACAACCAAATGTTATGGTCTAAAACATTATCGTTCGTTTTTCATGCGATCTTAGAAGACAAAAGCCTTACCATGATCTACAAAGAATCCTATATTAGAGAACATAAGTCTAAGACTTCTCAAAAGATGCATTGAGATGAGAAGGTTCCTTAATTATTTTATACAGTACAAATTATGCGTGCCCAACTGATATGGGATAACACTTCATACCCACCCTCAATAACAGAGACTAGACCCACTTGACAGTCCTACATACAGGTAAGGCTTGGGTCAATAACAAACAAACAATCCAGACAACCAATCTTCTCATACCATGTTAGAGGATATGTCTAATAATTCTCAAAATACAACTTGAGAGAAAAACTTGATCTATCAGTACCTTATCGATGACATATTGTCTAAAGATAAAAAACATTGCTCATAACATTAAATTATGAGTGGTCATTATGGTATACTACATTAGAGCTTATATTGATGTTCTTATCTCTTTTCTTGTTATGTTGCGTTACTTTGAAGAGGCATGCACCATACTCAACAAAACACATTGAAGGGTTTACGAATCTTAAGTATATGTGCGTAATTTGATTCATAAACCCTTAACCGTTGACTATTATTGGTCAATTATGAAGGATAACTCTAAAAAACTAGTACGAAAATATATACCAACGTTATTATCGATACAATTTCTTTAGTGGTATTTTACCATTTTTAACCCTTATGCATCTATATTATCGATCCTCTAAAAATAAATTATGACTATATACAATTTATTATCATTATAGACAATAATTGACCCAATAAGCAGCTATACATGCAACAATATATATCCAATAAAACATATTAACATCTTCATCTAGTGTCAAATTATCTATCAATTTGACCTATTATGGGTGATTGTGTTAGATAATGAGACATAGTTAAAGAACAAAACTCTAACCACCATTTTCACTAACCTCATATCAAATAGCATGTTTTTGTTTTCTTCCACCCATGTACCAACGATAAAGACAATGAAAACACCACAATATTTGATAGACTTAAAAGATCTTGGATAACGCTAAAGTCGAATAATCCAAAAAAAACTACAGTATTTTTTAATTACACTTAACAACTAGAAAAAAACGCAACCAACAATACATTTTCCCTAACCTAAAGTATGAAAGTGTTTATCCGTGCTAAAATCATCACTTTTCCTCTATGATAAACTATTATGACACATCGCTAGCAAAATAGATAAATCCATAGAAATTCACTTCTTGAAGGAATATAAGATGCATCCAAAATCTAACAATAAGATTAGCAAAACATTACAATTAAGAAATTTTACAAGGATATATACTTAAATGATTTCAGGTCGAATACCATGTACTTAATTTCATATTTTAACATACCCAAGTTTTTAGTAAATGAAAACTTGAAGCTAATCAGGAAGGCCCTTAGAAAATGAATGACAACCTGAAAGCATTATATAAAAATCAGCTATCGACGATGGACATACTCCCAACTTTCGAAACAAAATTGTCTGATATGTTGGGATGGTTAAGGCCTAAATGATGTCCAGTAATATCATGTCTAAAGCTTTTCCTTAACATCACATATTGTAGTCGCATTACACATCCCTGCCAATAAGACGCATCAACATTTAAAAATATGTATATGTATTGATCTGCACTACCCACTCCATGCTACAATATCAAGAGTAATGCAGTTTCTCAGCCATAATATCACTAGCACAACCTTATATTTTTCACAATACATCTCGCCTCGATTGAGGTCTTTACAATTTGATAAAAAAAAAACGAATCTGATCCGAACAATATCACACTATTTTCATGTAACATCTACATTATCTATGACACATGTATGATGAACTTCATTTTTCCCACTTTTTACGAGATACAAAAATGAATCACAAAAAGTATACTCATCTTATCACTAATGATCATTTGTGCCTTCCTCACTAAAGTACGACATGATAAAGTTATTTTTTAACAATAAAATAACTAATAATCGATATATATATTTATTTAAAAATACAAAAAATTAACTGACATTATACATATTAAAATAAAATAAGCTTAAATTATAATCTTGTTCAAAAATAAAAACTAATATAAATTTAAAATTTTGAACATTTTAAATTCATATTTTACCTTAAAATTAAAAAAAGAAGAAAAAAACTATATAAAATTTTAATTTTTACCCATAAAAATCTATAAATTAAAAATTAAAAAGGTAAAAAACATCGGAAACCATTTACGAGATTAATTAGCATGCGATTTTAAAATTCTAAATAGATATCACAATTAACAATATAAAGTTTCAAATTTGTTTATATACTCCCATTTAGCGATTCGAAATTGCCTGTACTCTCATTCTGCGTTTCGAAATTGACTATGCCCATAAATTCACTTAATACTCTATCATAGTTTCCTCGTTCCTTGTTAGGTTGCGTTGCCGTATTTCCTATCGTGACAAGTATTACAAACATTAAATTCAACGTAAATTTACGTCATACTATTTTTGTTATAAGAAAATTAACCCTCAGGACAAAGCCACTCTGTCCAATGGGTTTAAACCTCACTTTCATACACACCCTATTATACTTACTCTTTCCCCAAACATAATGAGTTAAAACACAAGAACACTCATCTACACAGTCTTATTTATTACTCACCCCCTGTATCCTTTCCCCTTTCTTCTTTATTTTACATCTTTTCAACATATACTTTTAATGTATAATTCTAACTATTCCAATATTCCATCGTACCTATTTAATATTCATATACCCATATTTCATAAAATATTGTAACCAAATCTGGACCAGGGTTCAAATTTTATATCAATTCTATGTATCAAACAAGTAATTCAAGATCTAAGAGGGCCACGGCTTGTTCATTGACAGAATAACGTGACAGGATATGGAAATACATATATAAACATTTCAAATATTATGTACTAAAATATTAATTACTAGACACAGATCTGCTTTCACAAAGAAAATCTGATACCTTTTTTGTTTCGCGAAACCAAAACCCATTAAGGTTTTGTAAGGCTGATCACGTGACGTCGTTTTAAGATTGGTTGCAGTACTGATAATATTTATTTTTGTAAACTATAGTGTATAATAGAAAGGTTGGGTGGCTCGTGAGGGTGGTGTGAATTATGTAATTCTTAATAGTACATGTTGTTGCTTGACTAATTAAGAATCTAATCACGAGATGAGCACATGATAGAGTGAAAGATGATTTAAAGTAGTTTAAAAAGAGACCAAACAGAACTTAGTGAAGGACAACTTTTGGTTATTAAAAGTCTTGATTTAGCAGATTTGCAAGAAGGCTGAAACAATGCACAGCTTAGCGGAAAGGAAGATGGGGTATCTTCTTCTTTTTCTCTTTTGTATTTTATTATTTATCACGGCTTTTAGGTTTGAATTAATTATTGTTTATATATTTATCTTTGGGGAGAAAATTAGATTTTTATTTGAGTTGCGATATTATTAAATCAATTTCTTATAATATTGTACCATATGTGGTTTTCTTTATTACACGTACTTACGACTAACATCTCTTATATTCTTATTTATAGTTATTCTTTTGAATGAAAAATTAAATTAATAAAAATAAAGGGTTGGTATTTATATACACAAAATAATTATCTTATTTTAGTAAAAAGTTAAAATAAAATATTACGAGGTTAAAAAAACAATATATAAACTACAAGAATATATGGATCAATTCTTTTTATAATTGTTTTGGTTTATCATCCGTGATAAATTGTTGTTTGTCTCGTATAAATTTATTAGATGGAGATTAAGTTTTTATCTTGTCTGTTGATTATTGTTAGCATCAAGCTCTGGTTGACTTTCAACGACGATGATTGACCATCGTGGATCATGGTGACTTCGAATTGGTCACTCTCTAGCTGCCGTCATATTTGACGTTCTTGCTTCTACACGGTTATGTACCACGTTTAGTGGGAGAGAAACTCTAAAATTTTTAGATCTCTTCTCGCACCGTATGTTGGCTGACCTTCGATTTAGATTCTTTAGATCCAAGATTGTGTGCCCGATATAATCTTGTGCTCTGGTTCTAACTTATCCTTGTTTGCACTTATCATTCCCATTTTATGTGGAAGTTGTAGTTGACTTTTGGAGACGATGGTTTTAGGCTCACATCGCTCAAGAATATTTACGAAGTTAATTTTATGATATCTTTCTTAATATTTCCTAGACTAATCAATCTGGGTTCAACCATTACAATTATACTATCTTTCGTATTCAATATTATGGTCCCAAATATTTTGGTTCACTTATAACTTTCATATTGTTTATTTTAGAGTTATTTTCGTTCTCCAGGATAATGCTCTAGGTATATGTATGAACAATACATTATTTAATTAACGTTTTACTTTTACAAAAAAAAATATCCGTAAAAAATTAACATCTTCAACCCATAATATAATCTATCACGATAACATTTGAAATGCTAACACCGTAAATTAATCATAAAACCTAATTTTTTTTGGATAGTATTTGATATCGAAAATCGACAATTTTTATTAATTTGAATCGTCATGATAGTCTAAATATCCATCAGACTTGAAATTATAGTCCTCGACATCTTTGATATTTTCTCAAAATGTCATATAGTTTTACGATTTGTGCCACATACATAGACGAGGGTAACTCATACAAGATGATTTTTTTATTTTTTATTCATTGAAGGGACGAAAAATCATGGTTGAAGTAAGATATTTTATAGCTTGATTTGTCTTCGACACAAACTCTTTATAGGAAGAGGTTCTATGAATGTTGAATGAATAAACATGATCAGGACTGATGAGAATTGATAATTTTTCACTATCCAACATGGTAAGTGTAGGCTTTAGGGGAACTCGAAGCATAATCTTTTATTTAAATTGGTCTCATATATTAGTTAGCTTTCCTATTAGTTTGGTATTCTATATTAAGTAGATTTTATATTAATTGAGTCTTCTATATCAATTAGATATCATATTAATTAAGTCCAATATATTATTAGATTTTATATTAATTGAATCTTCAATATTAATTAATTTTTTTATTAATTGAGTCTTTTATATTAATTAGATTTCTTAATCAATGGACCATGAGTTATCACAACCGTTATATAAATAGAAGAATATATTGTTACGCAAAGTGAAATTTGTGAGCAATATATTTATGAAGAGAGAAAAATAGCTATAGTTTTTGTAAGAAAAGGGAGGTGAGAGACAAAAACTGAAGATATGATTTTTTAATCATGTTAATTTTTGTTACAAATAGTGATTGAGTCTTTTATTTTTAAAAGTCTTTTTGTAACCTACTTATTAATAAAAAAAATTATATGTTTCCCGTGGATGTAGAATTATACCACAATCCAAATCACGTTAAATTTTTCTTATGTGCTTGGTTTTATTTTTATTTTTTTATTATTCGTCTTGAACAAGGTTAATTATTTTCTCCGAAGATTCGTTAATCGATACATCGGTTCTTACCTCACCATAATGTTTTTCCTAATATGAATCTTATTTGGTGTTGAGAGTTTGATATCAATAACAATAAAGTTTTTACCTAGTTCAAGTCTGATCTACCACTCACGTAACCTTTAAACCATCATCTCATAGATGAGTTGAACAACCATTTTCTTCATCACATCTAGTGCTTCTTAAAACATCAAAAAATATTTTATTAAAATATTAATGTTGTTATTATTAAACCATTTGACCCTTATTATTTCCTCTAATTTGGTTTTCAATCTAGTTGGAGTTGTGTTACGGTTTTTATCCTGATGATCGATAGACGAATTTAGGCTGAAGGAAAAATTATTACATCTGACTTGATTTGAGCAATTTATGTGTTTTCCTATACAAAAATTGATTAATGGATGGCGACATTGAAACAAAATTAATAATCATGGTTTGTATATACACTTTTGAGAAAAACTTGAATCTTTACTAGTGGAAATCCATGATTTCTCTGTTTTCTTTTAGGTTACGTTCAATTCAACACAAGATTTTTTAAGACTTATTTAAGTTCATAACAAAATGTTATTTAAATTTATAACTTTATTCTATTGACTTTATATCTCATATCATTTTTGTTATAATAATATTTTTTTCTTTAATCCATCAATTTAAAAAGTCAATTTGACATCCATATGGTAGAGAATTCAAATCATATGTACAACTAAAGATAGAAAATTTAGTAAATCTTGCAATATGTCCATCTTTGTAGGTAAAAGTGCTAATATATTTACTCACTCAATAAGTGTATACTTTTTAGCCATTAATCTTGTTTTGTACTTTAACCATATTTTAATAGGATTATGTTGGTTTTATATAATCATTTTATTGATATAATATGATATATTTATTTTAGGTAACTTTGTTAGTTTTCGTGTATTGTTTTGGCTATATTTACATCCCATTCTCTACGAGATTTTTCTATGCTTGGTGACTGCTGCATTTTTAAAACATCGTGATTCACCACTCATGAATAAGCAATGTCATACATATCATCATGTATATTTGTTTTCAACATTTGATATTAATTATGCTCAATATATCATAATTTATCTTTTTTGTATGTTTTACATTTCAAATTAATTTATTATATTATTGAACTATTTTACCAATACATTAACTTTCTTTCCATTAAAATATTAATCACTAAATTTTTTATCTCAACTTTTGTAATTGACCGTTGCACTTAATCTTTAAATATAAACAATTTATAATTCTTTATCATTTTTTATCAACATATTATGTTAGTCATTCTTTTGAAATATATTAGTTTCTATGTTGCAGATGTTATCTTCGTTAAATATCATATTTATATTAATAATTTGATATTGAGAAAACAAAACAAAATATTTATACATTTTGGTATGTTTACCAGATTTATAATAAATTCATATTTTAATTCATATTTTTTTAATATATAGTGTGAACAAAGTAAGTGGTATAAACTATATATGTGTGCAATTAAATTTTCATTGCACCAAACTTCATATTGAGTAACATTGTCCATTTTTTTAAGAGGACATATGTTGACTAGGTACAATGCAATGAGATTTCTTTAGCGTTCTAGTGGGAAGTATATTCTCAGTAGCATACACTTTTCTATCTCAAGTATTATTATGTTTTTTTTCTCTCTCATTCATACCATTTTAATCTGGTGTATGAGTTAATGTAGTGTTTATACATTTTTATCAAAATATTTTAGCATATATTATTCTCATATATCACTCTTAATACAATTCATATGCTTCCCAATTTATGTCTCATTTATGGCTTTGTACTTCCGAAACACTGAAGGCTTAAGTTTTATGAAATCACCACCTGAATCATTTTATATTGTCATGTACAAACATAATAAAGAATTTTCCTCTTATAAACAAATCCTTATAAACCCATTCACACACATATATATGACTAATTTTAAGTAATTTTAAGATATCCAAGCATATATTTTAGAAAAAAAATGATATTTTGTTGTTTTCCTTACATGCAGCTCTCACACACCTCCATTTCCAATTGTTAATAACATGTCCATCATATTTATTGTGTTTATTAGTCTTCAAATTTTAATAGTATAGATGACCAAGTTTTGTATACCACAACATATCATCCCCCTTACTTTCCATATTTAAATTCTTATTTTGGTTGAGGATGTTTAAACTTTTTTCTTATTTTTATTACAACCTCAATAATATTATCAATTTATCTGGTTTTATCGAAGTTTTTTTTTGCAATACTCTCTATAAAATAGTAGGTCATATACATTCTTTATTATCCATCTCACAGTAAAAACATATTGGTACTCAATTGTGGAATGCTACATAAATTTTTTAATATGATATCTCTCATTAATGATATAATTACTCCTCATATTCTATACACATTTACCAATTATCTATTTGTTAGTCTCAGATAAGATTTTAACTTTCTCATTTCAGCAAATGAAATATTGTTTATTTTTAACTATGTGATTTTCCTTATAAAAAGTCGGTTAAAGTCGATATAGAAGAAACAATAGCTTTTTTATGTATTACAATTTTTTTTAACAATGATTAATAATATAAAGTCATCATAGTTTATTTTGTTATGTTTTTTTAATAAAATAAATTGTTAATATACCAACTCGTTTTAAGTTCATTTATTTCGATGTAATTAAATTGAAATATATTTTATATAACTGTAAAACTTATTTTTTTATAACATTATAACTCTCCCATATATTTTATTTACTAAATATTAATATTTAATACATTTTGAGTTCAATAAAATATTTAAATTAATTTTCATTTCTTTCATTTACTAGATTATATTTGTTTTTATTTTGTTCATTGTCAATAACATTTTTATAAGTAAAATTACGCAAACCTAACAACTCGTATATCGTATAGTTTATTTTATTAATCGTTTGAAAAATGTAATCAACTTAATATTTTAAAAGGCACCATATATTGTATACTACCTAAATACCTTCGCAACCTCTTTATTGCTCTAAAATACTTTTGAGTTGGTTTCTGCATAAATCTAGACGATACAATTATAAAGAACATTATGTCTAGTATTGTAGTTGTTGGGAATATGAGTTTCCGTCTCCGTATATAAGTAAGAACAACCCGATCTCAACACTAGTATGATATTGTCCACTTTGGAACCCGAAGGCTCTCACAGCTTTGCATTCGGTCCACTACCAAAAGGCCTCACTAGTTGAGGTATATTCTTACTTATATACCACTGATCATTCCCATGTTTAACCGAAGTGGGATGTGGGACTTTGGTCTCCACCCTAACAAATCCTCCTCTCAAACAAAGTACCATTTAGCCTCCTCTCAATTGACTTTCATCCGCTCACTCTAATCAGAAGTTGCTCCACCTGAGCAATAGAGCTTTTACAGCGGATCTATTTACTCACTCGACCATCATGCGCCGCTCCTGAACTAGGATGTATAGAGTAGATCATTCACCTTGAGCATGACTACTGGATCATCATGTTCGACCTCCGAGAATTTTATCACCATCGCGTTCCGTCTGGGCCTGGCGCTCTGATACCACATGTTGGGAATATGGGGGGTCATGAATTAGGGGTCCGGTCCGTATATTCCTCCTCCGTATATAAGTAAGAACAACACGATCTTAACACTAGTATGATATTGTCCGATTTGGCACCCGAAGGCCCTCACGGCTTTGCATTTGGTCCACTACCAAAAGGCCTTACTAGTTGAGCTATGTTCTTACTTATATACCACTGATCCTTCCCATGTTTAACTGATGTGGGATGTGAGACTTTGGTCGCCACCCTAACAATAGTTGATAAGTATAAGTTATCTATCTACTAACATATCTTTATATATATATATATATATATATATATATCTTTCATTTGCCAAATTAAACCATCCATATAGTTACTAGGTGATTATTTTTCATCTTAATGTTAATATAAATTGAAAATAAATTTCACATGTTTCATCACTATATTTTCTTATTTAATTTGTCGCACTTAAATAAAAACATTACGAGCCTTGTACCATTCGTGTCATTTTTTTTTTCAATTCAACATTGACTACTCAAATTTTTTGTTTATTGGTATACGTAGAGCTATTAAACCTTTTGTTGAAAAAAAAATTATCCAATCATTTCATAACACGTCTTTGGAGATTATTTAAGTACATATAAAGCTTTAGTTAGCTTTACCGATTTCTTATATTGACCTTGTTTCTCATATCTTATTTTTATAAATAAATTTCATCTTCAACGCATGAATTGAAAAACCAATTTGACATCCATATGGTAGAGCATTCATTTCATATGTACAACTAAATCTAGAAAATCTAATAAAAACATTATGTCAATCTTAGTAGCATAGACAAAAATATCACGTGTTTACTCATTTAATATGTGTATATATTTTAGCCACCAATCTTGTTTGTATTTTAACCATATCTCATAAGGAGTATGTTTGGTTTTGTATAATTATTTTTATTCATATGATATTTTTTTCCTCTAGAAAAGCATGTTAGTTTTAATATATCATTTTGAATTATTATTTGCATCAAATTATCCATGATATATTTCTCATACTTGCTGACTATGTATATTCAAAACACGTTGATTCACCACCATGAATGAGTAATGTCATACGTATCATCTAGTATATCTACTTTCAAAGCTTGACATCAATTATTTTTAATACATCATCATTTATCTTATATGTATGTTTTACAGTCCAAATTAGTTTTTTGAACTATTTTTTTATATATTTAACCATTTTTATTGACCTATTAATTACTATACGTTTCCTTCAATTTTTGGAACTCTGTGTTGCAATGTATCATCTCTAAACATAAACATATTACAACTCTCTATATTTTTTATCCACACATTATGTCAATCATTAGTTCTATTGATAACTTAACATTGAGAAAACAAAACAAATATTGTATATCTTTTGGTATGTTCACTATATCTTTAATGCATTTTTATGTTGTAATTTACAACGTCAACAATATAAGTATAGTGAAATACTTTTAAGTTAGCTGCAATTGATTTTTATTCCACCACCCTTCATATAAAATAATTTTGTCTAGATCTTTGATCGAAGATATGTTGATAGCTAAATTGCAGTATTGATTGCTCTAATATGCTATTATTATGAAGCTTGTTCTTAATAACATACACTTGGTTATGTCAACTATTATTATTTTCTTCATCTAACCATTCCCTTTTAATCTAATGGTACCTCACAAATTGTTAATGAGTTACAATCATATTGATATAATTTTATCAAGAAAAATTGACATTTATTCTTCTTATCTAATCACTATGAATGCACTTGATATTTTTCCCAATATATGTATCCACTATGACATTCTACTTCTTAAAACCTCAAAACTTATGGTTTACTAATTAATTTAATCCAATCAAAATTATATGGTCATCTACGAACATAATAAAATATTTTATTCTAATAATATAATCCGTAGAAATCAATCCCCACACACATATGCATAGGCTGATTTTAATTATTTTTTTAACTTACATGCATATATTATAAAAAATGATAATTTGTTGATTCCTAACATGCAACTCACACAAACTTTTACTTTATCCTACTAGTAATAGTTTTTCTATCATAGTTGGTATGCTTACTAGTTCTAAAGTATACTATTATAGATTTCCAAGTTTTTTTGTACCAAATTTTATCATTATCTAGACTTCCTATATTTGAATAATTATTTTGCTTGAAGATGATTATAAATTTCTCTTATTTTTCATTATAACCTCTACAATATTTAATCATCTATTTCGTTTTATAAAGAAAGTTACAATACTAAAAAACAATTATGACACATATCCATTCTCCACTATTTATTACATTTTGAATATATTGGGACTCATTTGAGAAATACTACATGAATATTATAATGTAGTGCATCTATCTCTTTAATACTATAATCATGCTTTATAATCAACACATATCTACTATTATCAGTTTCTAGTCCCAAATGAGATCTCAACTCTCATTTAAGTAAATGAAATATTATTTATTTTTTTGTCATGTGATTATTTCATCCACTGTCAATATATAAATATTCATCTATGTCATTTCCATTCAGTATACTAGAGAAGTCTATAATAAACACATAATAATTACTCGATTTACGATACTATTCTAAATAATTAACTTCAGCACATGTTTTTGCATTATATTAATTTTTATATTAAGCTAATTCTCTCACACAAAATATTTGATCTTAATTTTATAGTAATCATTTTTGAAATGATTTTGATTTCCTACGTATGATAAGGTTATTTATTATTTTACAAACTCCCATTATTGTTCATTGTTTTCCCAGTCCAAATAGTTTCTATTATGTTTAATCATAATTCTTAAAAAATATTATACTCACTTGAATGGATTTAATTAATTGAAAATTATAATCACATCAAGATGTCAAGCTTCTTTCAAAACTACAACTAAATTAGAAATAGTGGATAAAATCATAAATAACTTGTTTATAATTTTCACATTTGTAATTTTATCATCATACGTTCTATTATAGTTCAATATTTTGTTAAGACTATCCTAGTAGTTAGGCATGTTTGTTTGTCTATTTGCTTATAATATTATCCATTTCTATTGTATATTTTAAGGATAAATAATTTTTCTTTTCTTATTTTTATCATACACTTTCATCATCTTAAATTCTACAAGTTTTTTATAAAGTTTGCGCATCAAAATAATATGTGAGATACACTCATAGTTATGTATAATTTTTTACATTGCATATATGTGGTGCAACAAATTTTCTTTCTTCAAAATCAGTAATCAAGTATTCGATTTTCAATTTTTTGATATTATATATATATATATATATATATATATATATATATATATATATATATAAACTTATCTTTATAACCAACATTAAAGCTTTCGTATATTGCATAGTAGCTCAAATCATAAAACTAACATAAATAGATGAAATAAAACTATATGTATTACTTATTAATCTATTTTGTTCACTATTGAACATAGTTCACTTTGATATAGTAGTATAAATGTTATCTAATCATTAGTATAATCTTTTAAGTCGTTTGATGTGATATTTTAAAGGTGATCCATATTTGTAATTATTCCGTAAGGTTTGGAGACGTGTTAAATATATATTGCTGTGTATAGTGATGAAAAATTTATATTTTAATATTTTTGATATTTTTTTAAACGTAAAGTTGCTACAATAATTTAGTATTAAAATCGGATATTTATAATGCGGTGGAATTATAGACAAATACGTATATACTAAAAAATGTCATTGTTTGACCCAATCCAGAAAGATCCAAAACCAATCCAAACTGAATACGATATTTATATTCATAATTATCAATATACAATACAATATCTAAATCTAACGGTAATTTAATACTATATTTTTAATCAAAATTTAAATATTCATGATTAAATATAATTCTGGATCGATACAAATACAACATAAAAAATAACCAATCAATGTTAAAGTTAAGTAATACTACTGATCCATATCGATATGACATGGTACATTACTTGTCTCGAATCCAATACCCATATATTTATATGTAGAGCTGTGTAGTTTTTGCATAATACTTAGCATCATTTACAAATTTGTTACATCTTTGTTTTTTTTTTCATACTTTGTAATAACAGGGTTTGGTTATTTTATCCAAAAGCACCTTCCATATTTGGATGTTATATTTATTTCGTGTAAAATAGATTGATTATGACACAACATTACTCATTTTATATATTTTTTAAAATGTTCATAAAATGAGTTAGATCAATCTCCAATTAGAAAATGTTAAAATATTTAGTACATCATAAAAAACAGACAGCGACACCATTTTTAATTTCTTCACAAAGTCATCAAAGAATGAACACTTTAGACACGTATTGAACATGATTTATGAATTTTTTTATTTATATACCTATATTTCTTAGACTTTTTTTAGAATTCCTCCCAGAATATAACAAACCTTCTAAATCTATATACAAACAACTAGAACTAAACTCTGATTGGTAAACGAGTAACATATTTTGAGACAGTTCAAACTTGTATACTTTCATCTGTCACCATAAAATCTATTATAGTGTTCATTACAAGAAAACAAACTCGTCTATAAATCAATTATGATAATCAATGTTGAATTGTATTTGATTAAATGACATCTTTTATATTCTCATAGAATATTTTTTCACATAAAATAAATATATTTCGATTTGAAGTTTATCTACATGTAAAGAAAACATAATTGAACTATAAGCTTTAATAATCGTAAATTTGAACCAACGTCTTATGTGGCCTAATCAGAGATCTCACATACGCAATCGTTTTATCTACTTCTTTATTCACAGTTTTACTTACATTATTTTGGTGTATGGTCTATCCATTACAAGAAACATAACTCAAAAGGAACTCAATTTCTCATGAGAGATGATACCACCTCTAGATTTGCATAGATATAATTCTTACAATGTTTTAATTATCTTTAAAAACACATGACACATGTAGACCAAATTATGTTTAATTTATTTAAACTTACCCATCCATGATAATAATCTATATGTATTGCATATCATAAATAGAACTCGATTCTATATGTTGAAACCTTTCTCAAATAACTGTTATAACCCATTACAAATTTGATGTTTAGTTTCTCTATAATTAAATTGGATTACCATTATTTGTAAAATATAACATTCATAGTTTTAGTCTTATCGCATGAGATGTCAATTACCAATTTTCAAGCCAATGTTTGGTAAACAGGCTTGTTAGATGTTGGTAAATGCATGTATGCGACTTATATGATTTCACTATGAATCAATTGGCTAACTTACTTATGTCCTATATTCATATTTCTATACATCTCATTGTATATTTCATTGTAAGCTCCACCCATAGTTTCGTGACTATCATAATATATTTGTACTGTTATATTTCATTTTGAAGTGAATTATATTTCTAATGTTCATCTTTGTTTTTTGTTACAACAAATGTTATGAATCTATACTTCATAATTAAATGAGATATACACATATGTTTATTTTTTCTCCAAAAAACAACAACCTATTTAAAAGTGCATATCCACCATCTTGTTAATTTATTATTGGCTAGACTAGTGATTCAATCCCGCAAGAATCCGATGAAAATTAGAATATTAAAATCACATATTATAAGTTTTATTCAAGTACCCAAGAAATCTTCCAACTTCATTCTAATTTTATGTAATTAGATTATTGGTAAATTGACTTAGTTGACTCAGTAAAAATGAATTCTCCATCATAGTTCATAAATCTTCATACATTAGATCTCTTATAGCACTAACGTATTCCAACTGAGCCATAGTTGGTCCCTCATTTTTTTCTAAGTTTTAAAATAAGATGATATAATACATATATTTATTTTAATTTCACATGTTTAATCATATTATCATTAAATAGCTTAGATTCAAAGAAGTTTACTTCTCTGGATTCAAACACAACATTAATCTCCAAGTCTAATAACATATAAGCCTTACTATTGGTGCATACCCAATAGTAACACGACATATAACTTTTGGACCTAACTTTATCCTTTTGTTCTAAATCCAAATATGCTTCTTGAGAAATATTTTCCACGAGTTCTATATCAGTTTTAATCCTATTATCATTAAATAACTTAGATTCAAAGGATTTTGCTTCTCAGGATTCAAACACAACAGTAATCTCCAAGTCTAATAACATATACAGGGGCGGATCCAGGGGGTGGGCATGTATGCCATGGACCACCCTACATTCTAAAAATAAGTTTAGTGTAGTGGTAACTGAGTTTAGTTTTTAACATTGAGGTCAAGAGTTCAAACCTTGGACCACCCTAAATTGTTCTTTTTTTTCCTTTCTTATTTTTTCCCCAACTAAACCCTAAATTGTTCTTTTTTTCCTTTTTATGTTGCCCCCAACTAAACCCAAAATCTACACAAATATAAAAAATCTTTTATTTTTTTTTATTTTTTTCCTTTTTTTTCTTATTTTTTTTCTTTTTTAATTTTCCTTCCTTATTTCCCCCAACTAAACCCTAAATCTACACAAATACAAAATACGCAGCAGCCCTCTTTTGTCTCTCTCCGCAAACGCAGCAACTCCTATCTTTATCTCCCTCCAAACGCAGCCGCTTCTCTCTTTCTCTCTCCTCAAATGCAACAGTCTCCTCTACCCTCTCCTCCTCAATCAAAATCAATCCGCTCCTCCACCCTCTCCTCCTCAAACGCAATAGCCTCCTCTACCATCTCCTCCTCAATCAAAATCACCTATTTTCTCTTACAAACATAAAAAACGCAGCACTGAAGCAGTGGAATCCTTTGATTTTAGGTATGTCAATGTACTTTTAGTATTTTCTACTATGTTAAGAAATCAATTTGAGAATCGGGTATGTTAACGTGCTTTTAGTATTTCCTACAAAGTATGTTAAGAAATCAATTTGATAAATTCATTTAGAATTGTTAGAATTGTTAGAATTGTTTAATTTATTTATCTAATTGACTTAACAAGAATCATGAAAAATATTTTGATTTAGAAAGAGAATTTCACAGCTTTTAAAAATCAGAGAGATAGTGGATGGAAACCATTTTATGAAAAAAGTTGTGGGTTCTTGTGGTAATCTTGAAGTTGATGTGCCCGACATGGAGTCAAGGTATGTGCAAGGTAATAAATCCAAAAGACTTGCTACGTTTTTTACAAATCACAATCATTTCAAGAATGATTGTTTTTTATATGTCATAGATTGTGTAATGCAAGAGTTGAATGATCGATTTACACCCGAAAATGTTGAGTTGTTGAATTATGTGGCATGTTTGAATTCTTGTTCTTCATTTCAAGGTTTTGACACTAACTCACTTGTGAGGTTGGCAAGATTATACCCAAATGACATTGTGGATGTTAGTGATAAAGAGTTGTCTAGCCAACTTGAGATTTATATTGAGTGTATGAAGATGGACGATAATTTTTCCGATTTGAAGAGTATCTCGGATCTATGTAGGACTCTTGTGCGTACAAAAAAAACACAAAACGTTTGGATTTGTGTACAAGCTTTTAAAGCTAGCTTTGTCATTACCGGTGGCCACCGCAAGTGTTGAACGTGTATTTTCTAGTATACAATATGTGAAGAATGAGTTGAGAAATCGAATGTCCAATCCATGGCTTAATGATAGCTTAGTGACATTTGTGGAGAAAGAAGTGTTTGCTACAATCGATGATCGAGATATTATCAAGCGCTTTCAAGGCATGAGTAAGAGAAGAAAGCAATTACGTTTAGACTATAAATAGATTTTCATATTTAGTTGTAATAGTATATTAATATATTTTGACTATATATTACTCGGAATTTTTTAGTTCAATGATATTTTTGGCACACCCTAAATTCTAATCCTGGATCCGCCCCTGATAAGCCTTACTATTGGTTGCGTACCCAATAGTAGCACGACATATAATTTTTGGACCTAACTTTATCCTTTTCAAATATGTGCTTCCGTAAACTGTTAAACACATACATAGTTTAAAATATCCAATATTTTGTTTCCTTGCTTTTCACAAATTGATAGAGATAGATTCAAGTTTTCTTAAGAGGAATATAATTAGTAATATGACATGTAGTTAAAATGATTTCACCCCATAAGTTTATGTACAATCTAAAATTAACTAGAATAACATTGGTCATCTCAAAGAATGAACCGTTTTTACGTTCAGACAATTGATTTTGTTGAGGTATCCAAGGCACATAACATTAATAGATTATATTGTGCTCTTTCTAAAATCTAGATTTTTATTGTGAGAAATATTCGACACATCTTTCACTACGCAAGGTTTTAATCTTAATGTCTAATTAGTTTTCAAATTATGTTTGAATATCTTAAACACGTTAAAGACCTTATCTTTATGTTCTAGAAAATATACATAATTAATTCTATAATACTCATATATAAAAGCTATAAAGTATAATAGTTTCACACAATTGTTTATACTCTTATAAATATTTTTAATTATCTTCAATTCTATACACAGTTCAGTTTTTTCATATGAGCCTATAACCTAGTTTAAAAAATTCTCATAATCGTGTCATAAGCTATGTGTGAAACTCTGTTGTGCGACAATACATAATTATCATACGAGCAAAAAATAATATAACTTATTATTTTAGTCATTGATTTTTTAGCGGTTCGAAATCTTACCATTATGTATCATCAATATTGTTTCATAACAAAGATACCTCATTTGTTTAGAATAAGTTTTCCAAGTTCGTACATTGAACGACCTTTTGTTTTAGCCAAAACATCACCATAGGCCAAGTTTTTGCTCATTTCTGGAATATACAGAACATTAGTGAGAATCATCGTTTCCTACTTGTGAACACTAACTCGATATTCTTTCACTTTTGATTTGTTAGTGTTTCTCATTTATACCTCATGTGCATCGCTATGTTTTTCAATTGATTTGAATAGAGTTTTATTATATGAAACGTGAACTTATACACATGTATAATTTAACCAGCAAGAAAATTTATTTATGTAATATTGATTTGAGTCAGCCTTAATATAATTTCTTCTTCCGTAATATTTATACTCTCACTCTTTTTTCAAATATCGTAACATTTTCTAAAATTGCATTATTTACCAAAAACGTAACACATGTTCCACTCTTCTTGAAATTTGGTTTCAAACATCATTTTTGAAAATTTATGTTTCTTTCTTTTGGATTTAACCACCTTTGTGAATCCCTACTCTTAGAATATTCCTCTATTTTTACAAACACGAACATTTTAACTATATTTCCAAATTCAAAAATTTAGGGTAGAATAGTGCTTCGTACTAAAAATTTATAATTTTCAAATTGAGGTATAAATGATTCACATGTTATAGATCTTAGTGACTCTTTCGATCTTGTATTGTTTACTCTGTACCGATCCAGTTGGACAAAAGATTGATTCATTACTTTGACGGTAGTCATCACCATTTTTGTTTTCATTATAAATTCTAATTCTTTTTTGTTGTTAGAAATATTAGTAAAACAAAAATAAACTTACAACAACGTTGACAATGTCGGAAAGTCATTGAGATAAGTATTGAATACAGTTTAAAAAAATCATATCTTGTTTGCTCAGATTTTTTTAATTTTCTTTTGGATATAACAAGTTTTCTAAAATTTGATTCAAACATTTTGAAAATCAAACTTTGATTCTTTGATAAATAAAAACTTGTTTGTTTCATCTCTTACCGTAGTAATTTATTTATGGATTTAAAAAAAAAACCTATAAATTCTGTATTTGCAAAGAAAATATAAATTTGGAACCTTTGACTAAAAAAATTCATATTTAAAAAGATATATTACATGTCCATTATCGTTTCGGTGATGACATAAGTCGATAGTTAGGAACATAGCCATCATATAGATCTAAAATGAATAATAATTTTTATAAACTGCCACAAAATATTTTTCATATTAGCACGATAATGATTTATAATTTATAATTTTGAATTCACCTTTAAATCATCACGACAAACTCTCTTTCATAAAACAATGATCTACTTATTTTTTTGATTTTTTTTAGTTTCGATAAATATTATATCTTCTTCTTAGTTTGCTCAATTTCATTACTGTAATATATAAAATCTTGTAAGAATATTTACCATAACGTTAGCGTTTTTTATAAATTTATTTAGTCTCTCGTTCTTTTCGGGTTCTCTATTGTCTTGTAATATAGAAAGTTATTGTCATGCCATTCATATCCTACCAGAATAGAACCTTCAAATAAAATAAATCTTAATGTTATTTTGATGTGTTTATTAATTTTTACACCGACACTACTAGCAAAATATATAACGCCATATAGATCTTACACAATTTTCTCTAAAATCTAAGGTTAATCGTCTCGAGTCCAAAACATGGAAAAAGGGAAATGATAGACCCTTGTCGATCAATCTATTAAATAGATAAAAACATCCATATGCATACAAATACGTTACTGTTCATATAGACCTTACCTGGTCTTTATGCTCTCAAGTGGCACATCACCTAGTATTAAAGTCAATAAAGACGCATGCAAAATGACTAAAAGAAGAAAATCCAAATAACACCCAAATGAATAATAGAAACGATCGATATTTTTATTTTTATTTTCTTTCTTCTCTCAATTATAACCCATTTATAGTTTTCATAAAGTCCGTCTCGTTCTTTCGGATTTTACAATTTTAGTTTCTAGAAATGAATCATATCTGGAAATATTCCTTTTATAGTTTACTTTAAAAAGAAAAGGAAAAGGAAACTTTATTATCGTACAATAACGTTATTGTACATGTGGTGTGACCATGCACATCATGCAAGTCACTGCGGTATAAATAATATATATAATTACACGATTTATATTAAATGAATAAAAATATTTTTTTTATAATCAGTAGATTTAGCTGGTGTTATCTTTTTTAACATTGCACTTGAAATTATAGTAATAATTATATTAGAATTTTGGTTACCGAAACTATATCCAAGAATAAGTTGTTAGGGTCCAGTCCAGTTAAGCCCGACTTATAATTTAGAGTTTTTATCTTTTTATGGTTATATATATATATATGAGGTTAGAGAAGAGACGGAGACATCTAAAAAGATATCAAAAAAATAGAGAGAAAGATTTTCGAGAATACAAACAGAAAGAGTATTTTTCGATTTTCGGTTTTTCGAATTTGTCCAGCGCAGTCATTGTAAAGAGGTTGGATTGAGGGGTAAACGTCGTCCATTTGTCCTGAAATTTTGACAGTGCGTTTAAGACATATGAGCTTCAATCTGATTGGTTAGATTGTGAATTGATGCTACGGATCGGGAGAAATCACTGTTGGAACAGACCAACAGTTTGGTGATATTTTTCTCTTTTGTGCTTTTCTTTTGTTATCTATTATTTAGTGTAATATTTGGTGGCTTCTAGATCTGTGTGAGATTGATTCATACTACTTGTACCCTAAACTATAATAATAAAAGTGTTTAGGGTGGATTCCTAATCCGTCCCGTGGTTTTTTCTCTTCACATTGAAGAAGTCTTTTCACGTATAAATCTTGCGCGTTGTTTTGTTTTTCGCTGATTATTTTTTTATTGTTGTTGATTTAGGATTTTTCACAAGTTTGGATCGGAAAGTGATATGTGAATATAAGTTCTAAAAAATAGAAATATGTTAAGACAAAAGTACATCCCATTGTTAGTTGTGTTTGCTTTCGGTTAAGAATGTAGTTTTCTTAGTTTTTATGAATTTTATTTGCAAAAATAATTTATAAAAAAAATCATTTTATTTGTTTTATAGGTGTTTGTTAAAAATTTGTTGAGTATTTGTATTTCATAATATTTTTATATTTGATGTAGTTTTTCGACTATATTTGAAATAGTATTTAAATATTTTGGTTAATTAGTTTTTTCTATTTTATCCAAACTAATTTTAGAGACGTTTTTAAATTACTTTGCTCTGAATATGTTTCGTTTTATTTTAAAAATATTTCGTCAGCCGAAACTTCTTTAGATGATAATTCCTTTTATTCTTTTCGAAGAAAAAGAGTATCAGAATAAGTAGTAGGCGACTAGATTTTTGGATATTGTCTTTATTTTATTTGATTATAGTTTTTGCTTCAAAACTTGCTTCAGAAATGAATTTAGTTTCATGTTGATTGCGGGTATGATGCAGTAGACCCTTCGGTTATTCCAAAATATGTACGAAGGACTACCCATATTCATGAAATAAATTATATTCTTTATTCCTTAGCATGCTAAGTGAGTCCCCTTACATATTGGTGAATGGTGAGGAAATGACTAGATAAAAAAGGTTTAGTCTTTAGTTTGTTACTCGACGGGTAGCCTCACTTTGAAGGATAACCGAATGACTAAAATATAATAGATATAGACTTCATGGTTGAAATGAGAATGCCAAAGGATATGATAGGTCATGTGCCTTGGCATGTGAGATAATTTTTCACAGTTGATGAATTTTATGGGGTGATTCAAAGATAAATTAAATGGAAAAAAGTAGATATGGTCAAGCATCAGAACTTCAAGGACTTAGGTGAAATTTTTGAAGCACGCACTGGAATGGAAAGCGTGTTGGAATGACATGTGGCTAAACAAAGTTAATTATTTTTCTTACGTAACATTTTAGCCGATTTAGTTTCTTTCATCTTGGCCGCTGATTGCGATCCATCATGGTCGTTAATCCTATAAAAATCTAAGATATTGGATTAAAATAAATAAATGATTAGATTTGACTTACACGTGTCTATATAATGGAAAACATTATCTTTTCTCTTTTTTTACACAAGAAAACTATTATAGAACCTTGAGAGAGAAAATCCATCTTGTTAAGCCTTCCTATTTTTATTTTTTTACAAAAAAGCATGTAATTTTAGTGCTTTTATTTGTTTGAAAATACTTCTCCTTTGCTACCCTCCAGAATTTACGATGGTTCAAAAGAAATTAAAGACAATTTTCTCTGTTTATGTCGATGATCACCACTCTGGTGATAACTCAGATGATGAAGTCCCTTTGGTGGATCCTCATTGGAGTAATATTGTGACTCAAGTAGAGGATAGTTTCCCTCTGGACATGGTTTTCGATACTAATAAGATGTTGTGTGTTAAGAGTGAGACACTGAAATGTGGTAGCGGTTATACATGTACAAGATTGATGGTGTACTTCTCGCTTGAAAAATGCTAAATTTGGATTGTGAAGGATCATGCGGATGATTATATCGAGGAGGTGATGCATTCCCAAAATCTAGTAGATTGGTGCATTCGTAGAGGCATAGAGGTGTATTTTCTCAAGGCAAGAGATGCTTCGTTCAACACCCAGGAGAATGAGGTGTAACTATTGGAGTTTTATGAGGAAACGGGGTCATGCCCATCATAAATGAAGTCAAACGCGTGAAATGTGCCTATGGGTAACGTAGTATTAACACGAGATATCTTCTTTTATTTCAATATGCATGAAATCTTGGCTGCAAATAGATTAATAAATATGAAAAAGTAACCATTTTTTTTCTTTCAGATAGAGTCTTTTGGTAGAGTGATAATTGATCTTACAGACTTACAGACTATAACACTCTGGAATGATGAGTATGTATATGTGTCAGATTATTGGAAGGCGTCCAATATTGAGAAAATAATGTGTTGTAGGACGTGAGTGCCAAAAGGTAAATAATATATATATATATATATATATATATATATATATATATATATATATATATGTAATATAATTATGATATTTGGTCTAGTATCAACATAGTGGATTTTCTATTTACCTGAATATTTTACTTGCAACTCCATATTTGGATTACAATGAGTTTATAAAAGTGGAAAAGTTAAGTTACGTCGTAATGATTAAAAGGGAGAATAAACTGAATATGATTTATAATCAATTGTTTGGTGCCAAAGACGTTAGATACTTATAGGTTATGGCCTCATGAGGGTTATGTGGGTAACTTTCTGTTATTAGAAGAGGGAGATATTGAGGTAGAGACCTGTTACGAGAGACAAGTGATGGATTCCATATTGTTCGTTTTTGTAAAGAAAATGGGCCTCTTTGGCCAATGAGAAGACGAGGCATCCACTTTGGAAAATGATATCTTTGATGTGGTGAAGGATGATGTAAATATATCTGAGCCGCAGAATAATATAAAAAAGAAAAGATAGAGGACCCTTCAGGGTCATGGTAGGGGATATTCTGACAGGGGAATGAGAGGATGAGTGTTAGCATTTGTAAGTCAGCCAAGACTAGAAATGAATCCACGATTGCTAAAATTTATAAGGTTACTAAATATGGTTCACATTGTAGATCGGTAATCAAGAAAGACAATACTCCACACTTTGGGAGGCAGCCCCAAAATAAGGAAATTATTACATATGGCCTGCAAGGTAAAAATAAAGATGGAACGATAAACTTTTCAAAAGATGGGCCTGGATTATAGAAGTCAAAGAAATAATATTGATACGACCATATTCCCAGCGGTGAGCCCATAAATCCTTATATAATGAAGTTAGATGTTGAGCTGATATTGAGCCCATAACTCCAGTCAAGAGCCCCAAAGTGAATCTTAAGGTTTCAATAAGTGTGACTAATATTGAGCTACACACAATGCTACAAGAAAAATATAATGGAGGAAAAATGAAATTGAGTACCTCTGCTTTGATTAGAGACAAAAAGGTCATAAATTAAAAAGTTATGGAGATAACTAGTTCGATAGAATCCTTCCATCTTTAGAGGATATTGCGGCTAGTTTTGGGGAATTAATTTATTCTTTGTTTGAAGATTTTAGAGTCTATGCCATAAAAATCCGAAACCTACTTGGCCAAAGGCGAAAAAATATAGGGTGATAATCCACTTGGATAATTTATTACGAGAAGAGTGAGCTCCAGTCGTGAAGGCCTTATTAAGGCCCAACATGGATAAGTCTCTTAATGAGTTTTGACGTATAGTTGCACGTAGGAGGTTATATCTAGCATTTCCATCTTGGATGTTTCTCAAGGCAAATGAATCTTGATCATGAGGTAAGCAAGATCTGTCGTCTTATTTTTCATCATATGATTGTGTCATGGATTATATGATTGCTGATTGTGTTGTCAATGTGGTATTATAACATATGATTCTTAACTTCTTTCCATTGCTTAATGAAGATCTCGATGAGTCTATTTCTCAGATTTGAGGTATGGAGATTCCAGAGTGATGGACTAACTACAAAAGGCGAGGAGGGTAAGGAAAATTTACAAGAAAGATTGAATGATATTGTTAGTGTTGAGCTTAAAACTAGGTTAAGATGTCAAACCAAATATGCATTAAAGAAGTAGACAAAGATAGAGCTTATGCATGAGCAATGCCTATTATTTTCTTAAGAAGCGAGATGCTATAACTGTCAAAAGTCTTCAAATTCAACTAGAGGAGTACAAGGAAAGGTTAAAGCCAACCGAGTAATTATTAGATGCAAAACAGACAGACCGAGCCAGAGTTCTTATGGATTTTTATTGGTGAACAATCTTGAATGAATGAACAAATTATTTATTTTATTCAAAGTGCGAAAGTGGAAGGAGTGATGTGTAGGGCTAAAACCGCTGTTATATTTCCTTGCTTGGTTCGGTCAAGGTAACAATACATAAAGCTGAAAGTGTTATTCTTGCTAACCTTCAAAGAAAATATCCATGTTTTGACTTAGATTCAGATTGTGTCAAACTTTTAGCGGAACTACGACCTCGTCATTACCGAATGAACTACAACTTCTATTAACAAGATTAGTGCAGAAAGTAGTGACATAATACAATATATTTCCTTATTAATAGAAGAAAAATAAAATATTAAAGGAGAAAAATGGTATTCAATTTCTCTATCATTTTATTATATTTTTAAGTTTTTTAATCTATTGGGTCAAGTCCCTATTTGGGTAGTTTTGTTTTGTTTTTATTATTTTATACAACAAAGTCCGTCTATTGTGCAATTTAATTTAGCTTTGGCTTTATTTAGTTATTTATACTCATTGGAATGTTATTTGTTGACGAAGGTTGAATGGGTTCCCATTGTGAAATTTATTTTATTGTATTAATGGTGGATAATTTGTTTTTGTTCGAGAGGGTTCTGTTAGTCCAATAAAGTGATCAGCTTCAAAGACAGAGACTCCCGTGTGAGTGCATGGTCCCTCATTGGGTTGTATTCAGAGTACTCAACTAGTATTTTTGTCTTCAAATATGAAGGGTACGTGATCCCCTCCCATATTGAGAATGAGATTAATAACTTCCTATTAATGTCATAATGCCACCTCACATCAAAAGATGCAAGACATTATGCACAGTACAGTCTTAACATTTTTTTTATGATGTATCACCTAATTTTGTAGCATTTGTTCCTTCTTTAACAGGTCGATGTTGTGGACTGCATTTTATCGTCCAGTCAAAGCTCATCAATAGGTGCTGAGGGATCTCAGTCTTAGTCTTGTAATATACACTTACAAAAAAAGGCTAGTCGGAGATTTCAGTTTAACCCTTATAAAATATATATTCCTACTAGAGGAGGACGCTAAAAGATATCAATTTTATCGGTAAAAAATATAAATTACTGCCAAAAATAGGCGATGAGAGATTTAGATCTTATTTTAAAAAAAAAGTAAATGCTCCTGCTGGAGGTGGATGCTGACAGATCTCAGTCTTTCGCTTGATGAAAAATATCGCAATGTTCGACCATAAATGAATGGGATGGAACAATGATATGTGTAGTTAGACACTGTTATGTAGCCAACTATAATTTTATGGTGACATAATAAAAGTAATGGAAAGAAATTGTGTAGCAAAATTATGACGGAACATTGTATTAAATAGTAGGGCCTCATTAAAACCTAACCATGTGCCACAAAGCAAGGAAATATTACACCAAAAAAATATAAATCAATAAACGATTGGATAATAAATGAACACTTAAAAAATATGGTAAAGCTTTAAATGTTCCACATTCCAAAGGTGTCGAACTTGATTTCCATATTCATATAATAATCGGTATCATCATGACTTACCTTAGGTCTTTATCCTATAAGGTTCATCCCAATTTGGGGTAACCTTTCCTGGGCGCTTGTCCTTAGTATGTAAGAATACTCTTCCCTAACACTTTATCCTCATGCTCGAACCTCTGAAATCATACTTTGGAGGTGTAACGGTTATCCATTAAGGATTTGTAATGCTCAAAGCATATGTGAGCTTTGATTCTTTTTGCTTCTATGATATCCACTTTGACCCGTCTAACCGCATCATTTGCTTCAGTATTGTAGTTGGAGATCCTATAAGAGGACACAATAGTTTCGACATGAACGAGTGCCTTCATGCCATAGATCAATGATAATGGAGTTCCATTTATAGCGGTTTGAGGAGTTGTCATGTAAGACCGAAGGACATCCTACACGAGGTCTAACCAATTACCAACTGCTCCAACAAGGGTCTTTTAATCCCTTCTGTTATTGTTCTATTTGTCACCTCCACTTAGCTATTATCATGTGGATGAAATTGGGAGTATAATATTTTTTTGATACCCTTCTTTTGAGAGTACTGGTTAGGTTTTCTTAATATAATTGCGTGTCATTGTTAGATGTGATTAATCATGGTAAGCTGTAACGAAAACATATGCGGGAATCTAAAAATCTTATGACTTTTTTGTCGTGATTTAATTAAGTGTTTTAGCCTCTGTTTACTTATAAAAATAGTTAACATCCATGATTAAAACTTTTCTTCCACTTGAAGCTGGGAGGAAGGGTTCCACGATGTCTATTATCCACTAGTTAAACATTATTTCTTTATATTTAGTATCTAAATACATTCGTAAACTTAAATGGAGTCGCAATGCTTCAGTTTTTTTTATATGTCAAAAGGGCTGACCATGAGCAGCCGTGAAGTATAATTCACTTATGCAAAGCTTTATAACCATAATATGCACTCCCTTCACCTTCATGCAATTCTTAAACAATAAAGTTGACATTTTTTGGCTGAGAAACCGTAGTAGAGGTTTTGTTAATCCTATTTTGTAAAGCGATCTTGAGAGTAAATGGAACTGGTCAGCTTTCATCCTAAGCTTTCTAGCTTCAAACTTGTTATCTGGCAGGGTATCGTCAGTTAAGTAGTTTATAATTGAATTTTCCAGTATTCTTTTTCTTCTTCACCCTCAATCATCATAACTCCAGATTCAGTGATGGTTTTAATTTTTTTTAGGAGGGTGATAGATGTTTTATCTTAGGATATGAGTCTTTCTCCTATATTGGTGCAAGACAAAGATGTCAGAGCAACTTCTTCGGTATTATCTACTCGAGGTACTTGCTCAAAGCATACTTGATCAGAATATGTTGTCTTTCTTGGCGTTAGTCTGGCCTAGCACCTGATCGATTACTAATTTTGAATTTTTAAATAGTTGGATGCGTTTAGCTTCATAATATGTTTCAGTCAAAACCTACATTAACGGCTTCATATCTGGCTTCATTATTTGATGAGGGGGAGCCAAACTTGATAGCTTGGGTTAAAATTTCTCCCATATGTGACGTTAGTTGTATCCCCGTGCTGGAGCCTTACTTGTAACTATCGTAGTCAGTAAGAACTTGCCATGTTGACTCTTTTTGGGTCTTGAGATGGTATTGACCTTCTGATTAGAACTCAGTAAGGAAATATACTAAGGCTTATGTCTTGACTGTTGTTCTAGCCTCGTACTAAATGTCACAATCTCATACCTCGACATACCACTTTTTTAACCTCCCGGATATGTATGACCTTCATATTACACTTCTTAGGGGGAATGACATTTGGGAAATAATAGTGTTAGCTTTGAAGTAGGACCTTAATTTCTTGTTGCCACCACCAATGCAAGGGCTAGATTTCTGGATATGTATGCACTTCATATTACTATGTTTACTTACATAGTAATTCGTATTGGACTCAACTTTTTTTTCTCTTTTGAGCATGAAGTGTACATCGTCGTATGGGACTGAGAGGTAGAGGTAAAATGACTCTCATGTATTTAAGTTGGTTGAAATCTCTAGAGATACAAGGAACTTCTTGATGTTTTGGAAGGTTTTCTTGTAGACCGACTCCCACTGAAATTTTCTTGCTTTCCGAAGGACTTGGAAGAAAGGCTGACACGTTTTCGAAAACCTTAAAATAAAACCGGTTGAAAGCTTCCAGTGGTTCAATTAAGAACTTAACTTATTTTTTAGTACGAGGACAGGTCATGGTTACTAGATTTTCTAGTTTGATGGGGTCCTCTTTAATTTCTCTCTCGCTAATCATGTAGCCTAGAAAGTTTCATGATCCCACACAAAAAATGCACTTCTCCTAGTTTATCTGATCTTCATCTTCTTTGTTTGTGATTAGCATATCGTCGATAGATACATGTAGACTTTTTCCCAAGTGGTCCGTAATTATTCTGTTTCGCAAGAGTTGGTAGGTTGACTCCGCGTTCTTTAAGTTTAATGACATGACTTTGTAGAAATAAAGTTTTTTTTTGTCACAATGGTAGTATACTTTGGGTCATCCTTGTTTATTTGGATTTGGTTGCAGCCTGAGTATGCGTCCATGAAGGACATCATGCGGTTTCTGGATGCAACTTATACAAACTGGTCAATATGCGGAAAATAAAAGGGATCCTTTGGGAAATCTTTATTTAGGTTAGTGAAATCAGTGCACATCCTCTAATTATTGTTCTTTTCTTCACTATGATCGGATAATTATCTAGAGAGGGTAGTTAGCCTCTCCAATAAACCTAATAATAGTTACTTTGTCGATTTATTTTACAATTGACCATGTTTTCTCAAGTAAATAAGATCAAAGTTTTTTCTTAATTAGTTGAATGTTCAGATCAATGGATAATTTGTGACATATTACACAGTCGAGACACCGTTATGTCGTGTCCAATCCAAGCAAAAAGATCCAGGTTATTTTGTAAGATGTCAAGAAGTTTCCACCTGAGGTTTGCTGGGATGTCCTTGGTGAGACGTAGATTCTTAAAATCTTTTATTTACATTTTTTATTATCTTTTTTCATGTTCAATGATATAGGGGAGGGTGTTCCCGCAGATCAGCCATATCATCCATGATAATTGGGTACTCTACTAATTGTTATGTTGATAAATCTTTTTTTTGCAGGCCAAGATTACCGAATAACATTCTCTTTAGACTTTTGATTCCCGCGGATAACCTCAACATTCCTATTTATTGGATATTTCAAACACTGATGCATCATGGACACGACTGTATGTGTTTGGTCCAACTGCGTCCTATATTGACATTGTAAAATGATTTTGTTTCCTCAACCATAAAGAGGGACCCTAGTTTATTTTTGCGTTCATGCCTTCCCAAGACTATATTCATGGTTAGTTATCATATAAGTTATGTATATTCCCATATGAATCATGTGAGAAACCTGTGGGAGGTAATCAATGATGGTTAACCTCTCATGTGATCATACATACTCTTATATAATACATTTATGGAGCTATCAGTGTCTATCATGATGCGAGCTACCAAAGTACTGACCAATTCTATATTTATTAAGATTGCATCCCCAAAAGGTCCCGCGACACCTCAAACGTCACCATTTGAAAATTACAGAATGGGGTATGACCTCCGATATATGTGAGGTGATGTCTTGTCGTAGTGTTTTACATCCAATTCATCAATATATCATTTTCTTGAATAATTGGAGATTCATGAGAAATGATCTCTGCTAGCGGTAACACCAATCAATTACCTATCAAGGTTGTAATCCAAGTATTCTTCTTCTGGAGATCGAAGACAACATTATTGGCAAGTGCCCTTGGTTATTTAGCCCTCTCTTCAGCACAACTTTCAACCCGGTTTAGCTCTCTTCTATGTCACCTCACTAGGGAGTATCTCTCCCGATGTTTTTCTATTTTAGCCCATCTTTGATCGCACTTTTTGTTTTTCTAAATTCTGAAAGTTTACCCTGGTCTACCAACAGTTGAATTTAATATTGAGTTTGATGCACTTGGGTGTATCCCTATTTTCCCTTGGGTCGTTAATATTTTGAAGCCTTTGATAATTGAATGCGTCCTTAGTCTTCAAGTAGATGGAAGGAAGGTTGCCATTAGATTCTATCAACGGTCCCTATGGGGGATGTTTGGACCTACAACTGATGTCATGGTTCCTTAATTTTTTGTTGTTGTTGTTGTTATTGCATCACCATCCCTTTCTTTGATTATAGTACCACGGCCTTGACGAGCCCCTTGTAGTAAGAACTGACCTATGGATAGGCGAATATTGTACATGTCTCCGCAGCGATCCGTTACATTTCAGACTTATCTCATTTAATATAAAACTCAACTTGAGCTAATATATCTCCACAAACAGGTGAAATTTTCATTATAATAGTTCTAGACGAAGTTCCTCTTAAAATTAATTGCATATACGCCAAACATGTCACGTTATCCATATAGTCCCATGAATAGTCTCATAGTTCTACAAGTCGCTTCATAATATTTCATTCGGTAGCAACGTATTATGAAGTCCATATCCTCCATGATAGTTTTGAACCCTATGTACTGTTTACAAAGAGTAATCTATAGTTGATCAAAGATTCAGATATTACCCGTAGATAAGCCATGGCAAAAGGTGTGTGAAACACCCTTCAGCATCAAGATAAAGGTTTTGGACTTAAAACCATCATTCGTCTATGAATTCCTTACAATTTCACTTCATTATCTCTCTAGGTCACATTTACCAGTGAGCTTGTCAATCTTATAGATGTTGAAATATGCGGGTAGCATGGCATGTTCGATTTTTGGTGCGAATGAGCAGTCGTCTGGCATACATTCATTATAAGCCCACGCATTTGTCTGTTGAATCTCAGTTTCTATAATGATGTACGTAAATCAACTTGAAGGATAATAACCTGGAACTGGAGGCATGTTCGGTTTATAACTTTATTATTTTTATTTTCTCCATGTGATATTGGTAGATAGCCTGATGGCATGCTTAGGTAGGATGAAGCAAACCTGGGTTGTATGATTGTTATGTTAGTGTTGGAGGGAGAGATGGATGCTGTAAGTTTGTCGGATACGCCCCATTGTTGGGCTATTAGGGCCAGATAATTATGAGATCCATCCAGATTGGTGCTTGGTGGAGACGTGCAGTAGGGCACTACTACCTGTTATTGCTATTGGCAGTTCAGATCAATTGTTAGAGTAGGCATGTTATTGGCCGTGAGATTCGTCTGTCATTTCTCCTATTTTCGTGGGCAGATGGCTCATATAAACATTGTTTTTTGCATCATTTTCCATTTTTCTAGACTGTATCTTGTAGTCCGGTTCTTTCTCTTCTTTTGCAGCCATGTTTTTTGTTAATGTTTTCTGAAGATGCTTCGTCGGATGTATGTGCTTTTTCAATGCATTTGTCAAAATGAGCATTGCATCTATTTAAGATGTATTGTAACGTGTTTGTTGGACTGTCCATATTGTCAACCTCTTCTTCGTCCCTTTATGTGGCTTTGTGGATCTAAGATCTAACCCTTGGTTGGGTGGGTTTTGTCAAATACTCTAAGTATATCTTCTTAATTTCTAAGTTGTTCTCCCACATTTACTTTGTCAGAATATTGAATTGTATCTCCAAGACTGCTCTCTCATCGGCTGATGGATCAATTGCCCCTAACTGTGATTTCTCATGTTCTGATTCCGCCATTTTTCTACTTATTCGTATTATATTAGCTTGTGTGTTATATTTGGTTTTTAAAAAAATCTAGGGTACCACCGGTCCCTAACAGAGTCATTAATTTGGTATGTAAATATTATGGTGAAGTTGTATATATATATATATTATAATATATTCTTATGTTTTATATAAGGAAGAATGTACCATAATACATTTATTATATTATGTTGACTTCTCACTTAATAAGATAAGACTATTACAGCCCAGTACATTAATATATGTGTGTTTAATATTGTCTAAGGGTAGCTAATGAAGCCTTGATGATGTTTATAGTTGATCAATATTAATGTCATTGTTATAGCCGTAAGTAGCTACAACTGAATGTCCCTCTAGACAAGTGATCATTTGGCCATGACCTTCGGTTTGTGGGGAGCAAAGTGACAAAAGTGATCAAAGGTAATGTAGACCATACTACAAGCATATGTATGAGGTAATTTTGAGGGACTAGACATTACGTTTTGTACACACCAAGAACAGAGTTAATGACGGTCGAGGTTTGGTGACCGGTGCTTCATATATATAAGGGCTCATCCTTAGGACCAATTGGGGAAAGGATATCATGAGAAAAAGGCTCTTATTTTTGGGGTGCTTCTCGCTCTGGTCAATTCCCAGATCAAAATCAAGGAGACTATACGTCTTCATTTGAGTATCGATGATGCATCTAGACTAAGTTATCAGTATTTAGTTCTGATTCCAGTGATTACCTCGACCACGTACTATGCAACACAAGTGGCTCAACAAAGATAAATTTTATATCACCTTCGTTCTCCTCTGAGGCTCTAATATAAAAATGATCGAATCAAGTCTAAACCTTAAGGAAAATACAGACATCAGCACCACAGAGGTCGTCTTCAGGTCTGGGACATGACAATCATAGGATAAGTTGCTAATACATGCTAACTATACCAAGTTAATGGTGAGTGTGGGACAAATTTACCAAAATACTAAGAACCAAGTCTATTTTTGGCCTCTCTCCCGATCACCAAACCTCAGGAGGATAAACATGAAAAACATTCAAACTATCATAATGACATTGGTCATTGGACGAAGGATTGCATAGCTTTTAAGGAGAAAATCAATAATTTTATTGATTACATTAAACTACTTCAATACGTGAAAAATAATCGCAGAGTACAAAGAACTTTTGAAATGAAGCAGGGTCCACTAGGGCAAGTAGCTAAAGGACCCAAGTGTTCGTTCTAAAACAAACAAATAACAATATGATGTGTTTAAGTCAAGAGGAAATTGATTGCGATCAAACTAATTAATACTTGGAACCCGACCCAGACCGTCATGGTGAACTAACCATCTTCAAGGGAGAGTATCTTGACTTAGATTATGAGCGTTACGTAGTCACGATTATGTCAAGAGGATATGATTTAAGTAAGATTATATGACTCTAACTACCGCTGGGTTGATACTGTTGCAAGGATCACCACATTGTCTAGGAAAAAACAAGTTAGGGGCATCAAAGCACATATATATGAGAAAAACTCTCCGCACCTTAGAAAATCCTTTTATCCTCCTATTATTTTCGAAGATGAGAATATTCAGAGCATTTTAGAAGAATAGATATGTCATGTATTAACATAGGATGTTTGGAAAATATTCTGTTTAAGGGACCTATGATCGTATAAGAAGTTCCTCCGTCATGCGACACTCTGATGGAATTATTGTTGGATTCACCAAAGTAAAGGCCATATCAACTAGGAAGTTTGAAAGATATATGATTATGAGACGAGCTGATTTCAAAAAGACTGTCAAAGTTCTCTTCATGGTGGTAGATAACCTGATTTCTTACAATATGGTTTTTGGTAGATCATGAGTTATCAGTCGACCAACATCCACCATTAAACAAAGATTTTACCAGGGTCCCACGAGACATAATCTTCCATGAGTTATCAGTCGACCCAAATGTACAACCTATCTCACAAAAGATGAGATCTTTATCTATCGATAAATCAACAACCATTGTTGTCGAGGTAGGTAAGCTATCTAGCGTGGGACACATACGACAGTCCAAATATTCCATGTGGGCTGCTAAACTAATAAGAGTAAAAACACATAATAGTTGGCGCATGTGAGTTGACTTCACTGATCTAAATAGAGATAATACTAAAGAACCATTCTAGGTGCTTCAGGTAGACCAATTGGTAGACTTAATATTAGGTAACAAGCTCTTATCTTTCATGGATTCCTATTCAGGATACAACCAGATTCATATGCATCCATCAAACCAAGAAAATATGACTTATGGTTCTAGGAATTTATTGTTACAAGGTAATACCATTTGGATTTAAGAATGCATGGGAAACCTACTAGTTATTTCTCAACAAGTTTTTTACTTTCTAAATTGGGAGAATGTTGAGTTCTACATTAATGACATGCTTGTAAAGAGCGCATATGACTCAGGGAATATCTCTGATAGGTGGAAACTTTTCAGAACCTTATACCTGTAAATATGAAGCTTAACCCAAATAAATGTACATTTGGAGTCAGTTCTGCAAAGTTCCTAGAAAATCTGGTAAGTCAAAATGGTAGATAAGCGGATCCAACACAGTTAGAGGCTTTGGCTTCCATGCAGCCACCTTGGAACCTTAAAGAGGTCTAAATAATAACTTGAAGGCTCACGGTTTTAAACAGGTTCATCTCTCGATCGTCGGACAAGTGTGCACTATTTTTCAAATTACTTTGAAAGGCCAACAACTCTCAGTGTAACGATTAATGTGACAAGGCGTTTAGTAAGATAAAGCAACATATTGCCTCCCCGGAGACATTACCAAACCTATTCCAGGGAATAATTTGTAAGTTTATTGGGTTGTATCCGAACACGCAAAGAAAAGATACTTCAAGTTAGAAAAAATTTCATTAGCCTTAATCACATCAGCCATAAATATGAGGCATTGATCACAACATCCAAAAATATGAATCAATGGGTTGTGAGATGGAATGAACGATCCGTACAGATGAAGGTTCAAGTATATCGGGTTGTGAGGAGGGTGTTCATCTTATAGCCCTATGTGTGGGGAGGCACTGGGTAAAGCCATCCCTTTTGGCTTCCAGCTTTCAAACAAAGACGCTGAGTATGAGACATCAATTAATGTCCGAAGTTAGCTTATGTTTGCAGTGCAAAAAATATTTGATTGACAATATACTCCTAACTTTTTATAAACCATGCTTTATGCTCACTTAAAAGTACCTAAAAGACCTAGAAATGTTGAAGGCTCAGGCTCATTTATTCAAAAAATTAGCTTCAAACATATCTTAATAGCAGAAAATTTTCAAACGGAAGTTCTCGCCTCGATAGCATGTTCTAAAACAGAACCATGGGTCACATTGTTGGATCATCCTTTTATCAATAAGAAGTGTGAGCCTGACCTTGAGGATACCTTAGATTTGGGGGCAGTCGACGCTGAGGACAATATGGTCGATATCTTAATTTATTTTAGAGGTATTGACCCCGAGGATGGCGTTACGACATAAAGATTGAAGTTAAAAGAAAAAAAATTTCTAATTTTGGGGGGAACCCGCTTCAAGAAAGAGTTGAGTCGACCCTTACTTCAATGCTTGGGACCCGAAGAATGAGCCATGGTATAGAAAGAAATCCATTTTAAGCAAGGGTCGACTTATTGTGGTTATAGGTCGCTAATTCAAGGAGTTTTTTTGGTGGGTTTCTTTTTTCCAACCATAGAAAACGATGTTAAGGATTTAATAAGAAAATGTGACCCATGTCAATGGTTTACTAACACTATTCACGTGTCTGCAGTGCCATTAAAGCCGATCTCCATAGTGCTACCCTTTGATAGAAGTATCTTAGATTTGGCTAGACCTGATAAAGATATACACCTCGAAATAGGGTATACTCCTTATACCTGATGAACTAATAAAATCTTTATTGAAGTTCAGAAGCGGAATTGTTCGTAGGAGACGATCGGACTAGGGAATATTCGTATGAAGTGACAGCAAATAATGAAATCAATAGTTACTAGAAAGGAGAAGAGACAAAAGGAATAAATGTAGCAATAATTGACTAATCATTAGCCCATTTTCCCAAAAAAGAATGTCTTTATATAGTAAATGAGGTAGATAGTAAAATTACACAATTACCACCATACAAGTGGATTTTTCACCCCACTATTTGACTATTTACAGACAAGTTCTTGGGATGTATCATTTGACCCCACTATATCTTATGTTTACTTTATTTTGGTCCTTAACTACTAGATAAATAAACTTTGGTCTCATTTATGGAATAAATTACATATTAATCACCTATATTTTCCTTCCCTTATCAGTAGCCCCTAGTCCATGTACAGGTCTCTGGATGAGGACTGGAGTTGTTGTTTCACCCTGGTTGGATCGGAAGCCTTTGCCACTCGAAAATCTATTTCTCTGGTCGGACATTTTAGCTTCTTGATGGGAGTCTAATAGGGTCGGAGCGGAATTTTTGCGTTGCTGACCTCATCTTTGGTCACAATGACCTCACCTAAGCAATCATTTACTTTAAGCTCGCGTGCCTCCTTTTCGCTGTTATCGAGTCAAAGATTTTTTAGGCGGCGAAGTTATAATTGGACACGCATTACGCTTTCGCCCGTCTTTCCAACATGTCTTTCGAGGCGGTTCGACACAGGCTTGCGTGTCACAATACCGTGACCCTTTGACTGTTCACCTTTTAGTCCCCTTCACAATAAATATCTGTCTTTTTTCTGAGTTAAGGTTTCATTTCCTCTTGATTTCTACTTGTATTTTCGAAAACGTTTGTTCTAGAGAGAGAGATCGTTGCTAAACCAACTTCTTATTCTGCATTTACATGCGTGACGAGTTTATCAACCTCGAAAGATATAAACTCTGGAGGTGGTTCCACATTTCCAATTGAATCGGCACTCGTAGATCCACCGGTGCAAAAGAGTATCCTTCTTCTACAGAAATATTTCGGAATCAACCTTCCGTGATAACTATTCTACCATCCGTGAACGTTCCTTCAGCCTTGCCACATCTTCCTCCGGTCAAGCTCGCATTTTAAACGGCGGGGTTGATCCTTCGGTACCTTCAACGCCTCCTTAGTTTCCTTCTCTATAATAATGGGTGACGAGAGAGGAAGAACGAATGCCAAAGAAAACATAGATAATGCTAAAAGAAATAAGTCACCCGACCCCGCAACAAAATCGGTTAGGACGAGGATTTCCGCTTCAGCCTCGACTCCTCACGTAACCCCACATGGGTCACCGCAGACGACTCCAGAAGTAAGCCCTAGGAGACCTTTGACGAGGGGAGCCCAACCAGAACCATCTCTCACATCTATTCCAGAACTTCAGGAGAGAAATTTGACTGATGATCTTGATGATGATGGGGGGAATCATAACATGATTGTGGTTGAAGCGTAGCCTCTTCGAGCTATTCCTGTTATCATTCCCCCACCAGGATTATCCGATCCGGATAATAATGCTTATGCTCTTCCCTCAGAACCTACTACCAGTCCACCCCCTTAACGCAGTGAGACTTCCTTGGTGAAAGGTAAAAAGAAAAAGAAGCGTACCACAGGTTTGCCTTCGAATATAGAGGATATTTTAGGCAAAAACCTTCGCGGTATTGAATCTAAACACCTCTTGGCGCTATATAGAGTGAAGTACAAGTACTTTCATCCGACTGAAGAGGTTAAGCTAAGTGATCGCTGGGGTATTACAAGGAACATTACAATCCGATTTCCCACTATTGGTGAAACTCTGCTGTCTGCTCGGAACAATGAGTTGGTTCTCTATACCGAGCTTATGAACTGGGGTCTTCAACTGCCCCTTGACCCTCTCTTGGTTAACCACTTCCATATGTTCAGACTATGTCCCTCCCATGCTTGTATTATGGCCTCCAGGCTCTCCGAGATCGCCTTTACTATGGAGCAACTTATCTCCGTCTCGGGTGTGGCCAAGAATTCCCACTACCCTTTCTACTCGCTTGGTTTTTCCAGACAACTTAAAGTAATTAAAGATTTTTTGGAGACGGACAAGAAGTGGAAGCAACAATTCGTATTCATCTTCGGGTTGTGGGAGACTAGCTTTGAAGACTCTGCGGATCTCCCCCATCGGTTAACGCTGAAGTGGTTTGGGCATGGTAAGTATTTCAACCTCAATTTTTTCGATTCGTCAGGGTCGGCAGATTCTAACTTTGTTCATTTTTCCGCCATGAAGGGGATCGCTAAGTCTTTTAAGCGTCACGCCAAAGCAAGCAAGGATATTTTTAAGAAGCTAAGTGCTTGGGCAGGCTAACACTGGGATCACAAGCTTCATCAAAGTTTCCTTCCAATGAACTTCGTCAAAAGTAACCTTTGGCGATGCAATCTTAGTGAGAAAAAATATACCTCTGAGTTGATAGTGCCTCCCCAAGTGACAATGTCCTCAAACGCTTAGAGTGCTTGGACAATGCGGTCTACCTTCGTACTCTGGCCCGGGCTCTGAGTCATCAAAATGCCGAAAAACCCGAGGAAGAGGAGGAGGAGACCGAAGAGGATGCTGAATCAAAAGGTGATGCTCCCGAAGAACGAGGAGTTAGCGCTCAAGGGGGTTCTCAACATGAAGCTCAGGGTGGTCCCCAAGAAGAAATACAATGCAATCTTCCTGAAGAAGTTCAGGGTGGTCAACAAAATGAAGTTCAAGTGGACCCATTACGAAATGCAAGGTTATCAGAATCTCAACAGGAAGCCCCCTCAGGCCCTCAGGCTGTTTCTCCGGCCCCTCCGTCAGACAACAAGTCAAATAAGGCTGACCATGTAGTTGAAGTAAGGCCTCACGGTCGGGGTGGTGCAACGAGGCCAAGAAGGTTTATTGTTGAGGAGAAACAGAAAAGGGTCATTGAGAGTGGAGGGGAGAGCAACAATACCACTTGTCCAAGCTTGCCTTCGATAAAGAAGGTCGTAGTGGTCGAATCGGCCTCTAGCGGTGAGTTCGTACTCCAATGAAAGGAAACTCAAGAGGATGACTCTGATGAAGGAAATTATCCCTCATCTGCCTCACCTTACTTTGATGTATATGAAATTGATTATGTTGCGAAGGAGTTGAATAAGCTATTTCGCGGTGCTGCCCTTCTTGAACGCAAATCCAACCGCAAAGACCGCTATAAGGGTAAAATTATTGAGAGAAGGGTTGAGGTGAAAACCTTAACTTATGAGGTAGCTGAATTGAAGGTCAAGGTGAAGGACTTAACCGATGAGCTTTCCAAACAAACAGAGATATTTTCCAAGGTAGAGACCTTGACCTCTGAGTCCAATGAGTTAAAAAAGAAAGTAAAGGAGATAACTCATGAGCTAACCAAGACATCAGAGGTATTTGCCCGACTGAAGGAGGTCGAGGAAGAACTCGCTAAATAGAAGAAAACTTCTGAGGACCGCTTGGCCACCATTACTTCTCTTGGGACTGAACTTTCTGAGGAGAAGACAAAATTCGATGATGAACGGGAGAAGTTTATTGCTAAGGATGCCGAGCGTGACACGACGGTAGTTGGTATCCTTGTGGGTTATTTCAAGATAAAGGTATACTTTGAGAATGCAGTTGCAGACATTGAGAGACTAACAACAGAAAATGAATCTTTGAAGAAAAACTTCGAAGTTGAGCAGAAGAAATACCTTGATGAATATGCGGCTGAGTGCCGAAATATGCCTTGATGTAACCTTAATTAACTAATGATTTATCTCTTTTCCCAAAAGGGGATGTCCTTTATATATCATAGTTTATCTGATCTTCATCTTCTTTGTTTGTGATTAACATATCGTCGATGGATACATGTAGACCTTTTCCCAAGTGGTCCGTAATTATTCTGTTTCGTAAGAGTAGGTAGGTTGACTCCGCGTTCTTTAAGTTTAATGACATGACTATGTAGAAATAAAGTTATTTTTTGTCACAAAGGTAGTATGATTTGGGTCATCCTTGTTTATTTGGATTTGGTTGCAGCCTGAGTATGCGTCCATGAAGGACAACATGCGGTTTCTGGATGCAACTTATACAAACTGGTCAATATGCGGAAAATAGAAGGGATCCTTTGGGAATTCTTTATTTAGGTTAGTGAAATCAGTGCACATCCTCAATTATTGTTCCTTTCTTCACTATGATCGGATAATTATCTAGAGAGGGTAGTGAGCCTCTCCAATAAACCTAATAAGAGTTAATTTGTCGATTTATTTTACAATTGACCATGTTTTCTCAAGTAAATAAGATCAAAGTTTTTTCTTAATTAGTTGAATGTTCAGATCAATGGATAATTTGTGACATATTACACCAGTCGAGACACCGTTATGTCATGTCCAATCCAAGCAAAAAGATCCAGGTTATTTTGTAAAATGTCAAAAAGTTTCTACCTGTGGTTTGCTAGGATGTCCTTGGTGAGACGTAGATTCTTAAAATCTTTTATTTAAATTTTTTATTATCTTTTTTCATGTTCAATGATGTAGTAGAGGCGGGGGGGGGGGGGGGGGGGGAGGGGGTTCCTGCGGATCAGCCATATCATCCATGATAATTGGGTCCTCAACTAATTGTTATGTTCATAAATCTTTTTTTTGCAGGCTAAGATTACCGAATAAGATTCTCTTTCGACTTTTGATTCCCGCGGATAACCTCAACATTCCTATTCTTGGATATTTCAAACACTGATGCATCACTGATGCATCTTGGACACGATTGCATGTGTTTGGTCCAACTGCGTCCTATATTGACATTGTAAAATGATTTTGTTTCCTCAACCATAAACAGGGACCCTAGTTTATTTTTGAGTTCATGCCTTCCCAAGACTACATTTATGGTTAGTTATCATACAAGTTATGTATATTCCCATATGAATCATGTGAGAAACCTGTGGGAGGTAATCAATGATTGTTAACCTCTCATGTGATCATACATACTTTTATATAATACATTTATGGAGCTCTCAGTGTCTATCATGACGCGAGCTACCAAAGTACTGACCATATCTATATTTATTAAGATTGCGTCCCCATAAGGTCCTGCGACACCTCAGACGTCACCATTTGAAAATTACAGAATGGGGTATGACCTCTGATATATGTGAGGTGATGTCTTGTCGTAGTGTTTTACATCCAAATCATCAATATATCATTTTCTTGAATAATTGGAGATTCATGAGAAATGATCTCTGCTAGCGGTAACACCAACCATTTACCTATCAAGGTTGTAATCCAAGTATTCTTCTTCTGGAGATCGAAGACAACATTATTGGCAAGTTCCCTTGGTTATTTAGCCCTCTCTTCAGCACAGTTTTCAACCCGGTTGAGCTCTCTTCTATGTCACCTCACTAGGGAGTATCTCTCCCTATGTCTTTCTATTTTAGCCCATATTTTCTCGCACTTTTTGTTTTCTTAAATTCTGAAAGTTTACCCTGGTTTGCCAATAGCTGGATTTAATATTGAGTTTGATGTACTTGGGTGTATTCCTATTTTCCCTTGGGTCGTTAATATTTTGAAGCCTTTGATAATTGAATGCGTTCTTAATTTTTTTGTTGTTGTTGTTGTTATTGCATCACCATCTCTTTCTTTGATTATAGTACCATGGCCTTGACGATCCCCTTGTAGTAAGAACCGACCCGTGAATAGGCGAATATTGTACATGTCTCCGCTGCTACTCGTTACATTTCAGACTTATCTCATTTAATATAAAACTCAACTTGAGCTAATATATCTCCACAAACAGGTGAATTTTTTCATTATAATAGTTCTAGACGAAGTTCCTCTTAAAATTAATTGCATATACGCCAAACATGTCACGTTATCCATATAGTCCCATGAATAGTCTCATAGTTCTACAAGTCGCTTCATAATATTTCATTCGGTAGCAACGTATTATGAAGTCCATATCTTCCATGATAGTTTTGGACCCTATGTACTGTTTACAAAGAGTAATCTATAGTTGATCAAAGATTCAGATATTACCCGTAGATAAGTCATGGCAAAAGGTGTGTGAAACACGCTTCAGCATCAAGATAAAAATTTTAGACTTAAAACCATCATTCGTCTCTGAATACCTTACAATTTCACTTCATTATCTCTCTAGGTCACATTTACTAGTGAGCTTGTCAATCTTATAGATGTTGAAATATGAGGGTAGCATGGCATGTTCGATTTTTGGTGCGAATGAGCAGGCGTCTGGCATACATTCATTATAAGCCCACGCATTTGTCTTTTGAATCTCAGTTGCTATAATGATGTACCGTAAGTCAACTTGAAGGATAATAACCTGGCATTGGAGGCATGTTCGGTTTATAACTTTATTATTTTTATTTTCTCCATGTGATATTGGTAGATAGCCTGATGGCATGCTTAGGTAGGATGAAGCAAACCTGGGTGGTATGATTGTTATGTTGGTGTTGGAGTGAGAGATAGATGCTGTAATTTTGTCGGATAAGCCCCATGTTGGGCTGTTAGGGCCAGATAATTATGAGATCCATCCAGATTGGTGCCTGGTGGAGACGTACAGTAGGGCACTGCTACATGTTGTTGCTATTGGCAGTTCAGATCAATTGTTGGAGTAGGCATGTTATTGGCCGTGAGATTCGTCTGTCTTTTCTCCTATTTTCGTGGGCAGATGGCTCATATAAACACTGTGTTTTGCATATTTTCCAATTTTCTGACTGTATCCTGCAGTCCGGTTCTTTCTCTTCTTTTGCAGCCTTGTTTTTTGTTAATGTTCTTTGAAGATGCCTCGTCGGATGTATGTGCTTTGTCAAAATGACAATTGCATCTATTTGAGATGTATTGTTATGTGTCTGTTGGACTGTCCATATTGTCAACCTCTTCTTCGTCCCTTTATGTGGCTTTGTGAATCTAAGATCTAACCCTTGGTTGGGTGGATTTTGTCAAATACTCTAAGTATATCTTCCTAATTTCTAAGTTGTTCTCCCTAATTTACTTTGTCAAGATATCGAATTGTATCTCCAAGACTGCTCTCTCATCGGCTGATGGATCAATTGCCTCTAACTGTGATTTCTCATGTTCTGATTCCGCCATTTTTCTACTTATTCGTATTATATTAGCTTGTGTATTATATTTGGTTTTTCAAAAAATCTAGGGTACCACCGGTCCCTAACAGAGTCATTAATTTGGTATGTAAATATTATGGTGAAGTTATATATATATATATATATATATATATATATATATATATATTATTAATATATTCTTATGTTTTATATAAGGAAGAATGTACCATAATACATTTATTATATTATGTTGACTTCTCACTTAATAAGATAAGACTATTACAGCCCAGTACATTAATATATCCATATTTAATATTGTCTAAGTGTAACTAATGAAGCCTTGATGATGTTTATAGTTGATCAATATTAATGTCATTGTTATAGCCGTAAGTAGCGACAACTGAAGGTCCCTCTAGACAAGTGATCATTTGGCCATGACCTTCGGTTTGAGGAGATTCAGTTTGTGGGAAGCAAAGTGACAAAAGTGATCAAAGGTCATGTAGACCATACTACAAGCATATGTATGAGGTAATTTTGAGGGACTAGACATTACGTTTTGTACACACCAAGAACAAAGTTGATGACGGTCGAGGTTAGGTGACCAGTGCTTCATATAGATAAGGGCCCATCCTTAGGACAAATCTGGGAAAGGATATCATGAGAAAGAAGGATCTTATTTTTGGGGTGCTTCTTGCTCTGGTCAATTCCCAGATCAAAATCACGGAGACTATACGTCTTCGTTTGAGTATGGATAATGCATATAGACTAAGTTATCAGTATTCAATTCTGATTCCAGTGATTACCTTGACCACGTACTATGCAACATAAGTGGCTCAACAAAGATAAATTTTATATCACCTTCGTTCTCCTCCGAGGCTCTAATATAAAAATGATCGAATCAAGCCTAAACCTCAAGGAAACTACAGACATCAACACCACAGAGGTCGTCTTAGGGTCAGGGACATGACGATCAGAGGAATAAGTTGCCAAGACATGCTAACTATACCAAGTTAATGGTGAGTGTGGTACAAATTTACCAAAAAACTAAGAACCAAGTCCATTTTTGGCCTCTCTCCCGATCACCAAACCTCAGGAGGATAGACATGAAAAACATTCAAAGTATCATAATGACATTGGTCATTGGACGACGGATTGCATAACTTTTAAGGAGGAAATCAATAATTTGATTGATTACATTAAACTACTTCAATACGTGAAAAATAATCGCAGATTACAACGAACTTTTGAAATGAAGCAGGGTCCACTAGGGAAAGTAGCTAGAGGACCCAAGTGTTCGTTCTAAAACAAACAAATAACAATATGATGTGTTTAAATCAAGAGGAAATTGATTGCGATTAAACTAATTAATACTTGGAACCCGACCCAGACCATCATGGTGAACAAGCCATCTTCAAGGGAGGGTATCTTGACTTAGATTATGAGCGTTACGTAGTCACGATTATGTCAAGAGGATATGATTTAAGTAAGATTATGTGACTCTAACTACCGCTGGGTTGATACTGTTGCAAGGATCACCACATTGTCTAGGAAAAAACAAGTTAGGGGCATCAAAGCACATATATATGGGAAAAACTCTCCGCACCTTAGAAAATCCTCTTATCCTCCTATTATTTTCGAAGATGAGAATATTCAGAGCATTCCAGAAGAATAGATATGTTATGTATTAATAAACATAGGATGTTTGGAAAATATTCTATTTAAGGGAGCCTATGATCGTATAAGAAGTTCCTCCGCCATGCGACACTCTGATGGAATTATTGTTGGATTCACCAAAGTGGGGGCCATAACAACTAGGAAGTTTGAAAGATATATAATTATGAGACGATCTGATTTCAAAAAAACTGTCAAAGTTCTCTTCATGGTGGTAGATAACCTGATTTCTTACAATACGGTTTTTGGCAGATCATGGTTAGATAGATTGCATCAACCAACATCCACCATTGAATAAAGATTTTACCAGGGTCCCACGAGACATAATCTTCCATGAGTTATCAGTCGACCCAAATGTACAACCTATCTCATAAAAGATGAGATCTTTATCTATCGATAAATCAACAACCATTGTTGTCGAGGTAGGTAAGCTATCTAACGTGGGACACAAACGAGAGTCCAAATATGCCACGTGGGCTGCTAAACTAATAAGAGTAAAAACAAATAATAGTTGGCGCATGTGAGTTGACTTCACTGATCTAATAGAGATAATACTAAAGAACCATTATAGGTTGCTTCAGGTAGACCAGTTGGTAAACTTCATATTAGGTAACAAGCTCTTATCATTCATGGATTCCTATTCAGGATACAACCAGATTCATATGCATCCATCAAACCAAGAAAATATGACTTATGGTTCTAGGAATTTATTGTTACAAGGTAATACCATTTGGATTTAAGAATGCATGGGAAACCTACTAGTTATTTCTCAACAAGTTTTTTACTTTCTAAAATTGGGAGAATGTTGAGTTCTACATTAATGACATGCTTGTAAAGAGCGCAGAGGACTCAGGGCATATCTCTGATAGGTGGAAACTTTTCAGAACCTTATACTTGTAAATGTGAAGCTTAACCCAAATAAATGTACATTTGGAGTCAGTTCTGCAAAGTTCCTAGAAAATCTGGTAAGTCAAAATGTTAGATAAGTGGATCCAACGTAGTTAGAGGTTTTGGCTTCCATGCAGCCACCTTGGAACCTTAAAGAGGTCTAAATAATAACTTGAAGGCTCGCGGTTTTAAACAGGTTCATCTCTCGATCGTCGGACAAGTGTGCACTATTTTTCAAAGTACTTTGAAAGGCCAACAACTCTCAGTGGAATGATTAATGTGACAAGGCGTTTAGTAAGATAAAACAACATATTGCCTCCCTAGAGACGTTACCAAACCTATTCCAGGGAATAATTTTTAAGTTTATTGGGTTGTATCCGAACACGCAAAGACAAGATACTTCAAGTTAGAAAAAATGTCATTAGCCTTAATCACATCAGCCATAAATATGAGGCATTAATCACAACATCCAAAAATATGAATCAATGGGTTGTAAGGTGGAATGAACGATCTGTATGGATGAAGGTTCAAGTATATCGGGTTGTGAGGAGGGTGTTCATCTTATAGCCCTATGTGTGGGGATGTACTGAGTCAATCTATCCGTTTTGGCTTCCATCTTTCAAACAATGAGGCTGAGTATGAGACATCAATTAATGTCTGAAGTTAGCTTATGTTTGCAGTGAAAAAAATATTTGATTGACAATTACTTCTAACTTTTTATAAACCATGCTTTATGCTCACTTAAAAGTACCTAAAACACCTAGAAATGTCGAAAGCTCAGGCTCATTTATTCAAAAAAATTAGCTTCAAACATATCTCAATAGCAAAAAAAATTCAAACGGAAGTTCTCGCCTCGATAGCCTGTTCTAAAACGGAACCATGGGTCATATTGTTGGATCATCCTTTTATCAATAAGAAGTGTGAGCCTGACCTTGAGGATACCTTAGATTTGGGGGCAGTCGATGCTGGAGACAATATGGTCGATATCTTAATTTGTTTTAGAGGTATTGGCCATGAGGATGGCGTTACGACATAAAGATTGAAGTTAAAAGAAAAACAATTTCTAATTTTGGGGGGAACCCGCTTCAAGAAAGAGTTGAGTCGACCCTTACTTCAATGCTTGGGGCCCGAAGAATGAGCCATGGTATAGAAAGAAATCCATTTTAAGCAAGGGTCGGCTTATTGTGGTTATAGGTCGCTAATTCAAAGAGTTTTTTTGGTGGGTTTCTTTTTTCTAACCATAGAAAACGATGTTAAGGATTTAATAAGAAAGTGTGACCCATGTCAATGGTTTACTAACACTATTCACGTGTCTGAAGTGCCATTAAAGCCGATCTCCATAGTGCTACCCTTTGATAGAAGTATCTTAGATTTTGCTAGACCTGATAAAGATATACACCTCAAAATAGGGTATACTCCTTATACCTGATGAACTCAGAAAATCCTTATTGAAGTTCAGAAGCGGAAATGTTCGTAGGAGACGATCGGACTAGGGAATATTCGTATGAAGTGACAGCAAATAATGAAATCAATAGTTACTAGGAAGGAGAAGAGACAAAAGGAGTAAATGTAGCAATAATTGACTAATCATTGACCCCTTTTCCCAAAAAAGAATGTCTTTTATATAGTAAATGAGGTAGATAGTAAAATTACACAATTACCATCATACAAGTGGATTTCTCACCCCACTATTTGACTATTTACAGACAAGTTCTTAGGGTGTATCATTTGACCCCACTATATCTTAGGTTTACTTTATTTTTGTCCTTAACTACTAGATAAATAAACGTTGGTCTCATTTGTGGAATAAATTACATATTACTCACCTATATTTTCCTTCTCTTATCAGTACCCCTAGTCCATGTATAGGTATCTGGATGAGGACTGCAGTTGCTGTTTCACCTGGTTGGATCGGAAGCCTTTGCCACTCGAAAATTTATTTCTCTGGTCGGACATTTTAGCTTATTGATGGGAGTCTAATATGGTCGGATTGGAATTTTTGCGTTGCTGACCTCATATTTGGTCACGATAACCTCACCTAAGCAATCATTTACTTTAAGCTCGCGTGCCTCCTTCTCGCTGTTATCGAGTCGAAGATTTTTTAGGCAGCGGAGTTATAATTGGACACGCGTCACGCTTTCGCCCGTCTTTCCAACATGTCTTTCGAGGCGGTTCAACACAGGCTTGCGTATCACAATACCGTGACCCTTTGACTGTTCACCTTCTAGTCCCCTTCTGATGACGCAACGGAAATAGAAGAAGAAGCAACGATAGATGAAACCCTAATTCAAGGGTAACATGATGCAACCCTAATCTAAGGGTAACAAAAACTGAAATTTTCACTGATAAAAATATATTATTCCCAAGACCTCCAATAACTTAAGGCATAAGAGGCTTTATATAATAGCTTCTCAAAACCCTAAATTAGAATACAAGGAAATAAAATAAATATTCTAAAATAAAATAAAATAAAATCAAATAAAATCAAATCAAATCTTAATATAATTAGATTTGATTTAAATACATAAGATATTTGAATAAAATAAAATAAAAAGGCTTTTGTTTGGACTTTCTGGGCTACATCATCCTCTCCTGGTTGACAAGAATTCGTCCTCGAATTCACAGCACCATCACCATCAACAATCCAAAATATTTATTTTATTTTATTCAATAGTTACATTGGGAATTATAATTGTTGACCTTATGGGAATAAGATAAATTCTTCTCGAGTGTTCCTTATTCAAATTAACATTGAAGCCATCCGGTTAATGAAAAAAAAAATCGAAAACCTTTTCATAGCCTGAAGACAACATCCCCATGTCCAGTTGATGAAAAAAAGATGGTTTTGAAATTTTTTTCATAGCATGAGATAGCATCTCGATAAGTAATTTTTACCTTGATTCGACGATTGGTAGCCAATTTAAACTCCTTCAGTAACATGTCAATACGATCGTCATTGAAACGGTTGGTATGCCCCTTCATCCTCAAACGATATTCCCGATCTTATTGACCATGTATGTTGTTCTCTTTCTTAAACCTTTAATCAGATGATATCAGGATTCAGATACATGCTTGCCCCGTAGCAGGAACTTCGGCTCTGATACCAAACTGATGACGGATCGGAAATAGAAGAAGAAGCAACGATAGATGAAACCCTAATTCAAGGGTAACATGATGCAACCCTAATCTAAGGGTAACAAAAAGTGAAATTTTCACTGATAAAAATATATTATTCCCAAGACCTCCAATAACTTAAGGCATAAGAGGCTTTATATAATAGCTTCTCAAAACCCTAAATTAGAATACAAGGAAATAAAATAAATATTCTAAAATAAAATAAAATCAAATCAAATAAAATCAAATCTTAATATAATTAGATTTGATTTAAATACATAAGATATTTGAATAAAATAAAATAAAAAGGCTTTTGTTTGGACTTTCTAGGCTACATCACCTTCACTACAAATATTTGTCTTTTTCTGTGTTAAGGTTTCATTTCCTCTTGATTTCTACTTGTCTTTTCGAAAACATTTGTTCTAGAGAGAGAGATCGTTGCTAAACCAACTTCTTATTCTCCATTTACATGCCTGACGAGTTTATCAACCTCGAAAGATATAAATTCTGGAGGTGGTTCCACATTTCCAACCGAATCGGCACTCGTAGATCCACCGGTGCAAAAGAGTATCCTTCTTCTCTAGAAATTTGGGAATCAACCTTCCGTGATAACTACTCTCCCATCCGTGAACGTTCCATCAGCCTTGCCACATCTTTCTTTGGTCAAGCTCGCATTTTAAATGGCGGGGTTGATCCTTCGGTACCTTCAACGCCTCCTGAGTGTCCTTCTAAAAAATAATGGGTGACGAGAGAGGAAGAACGACTGCCAAAGAAAACATAGATAATGCTAAAAGAAAGAGGTCACCCGACCCCGCAACAAAATCGGTTAGGACGAGGATTTCCGTTTCAGCCTCGAATCCTCATGTGACCCCATAGGGGTCACCGCAGACGACTCCAGAAGTAAGCCCTAGGAGACCTTTGACGAGGGGAGCCCGACCATAACCATCTCTCACATCTATTCCAGAACTTCAGGAGAGAAATTTGACTGATGATCTTGATGATGACGGGGAGAATCCTAACATGATTGTGGTTGAAGCGGAGCCTCTTCGAGCTATTCCTGTTATCATTCCTCCACCAGGATTATCCGATCCTGATAATAATGCTTCTGCTCTTCCCTCGGAACCTACTACCAGTCCACCCCCTTAACGTAGTGAGACTTCCTTGGTGAAAGGTAAAAAGAAAAAGAAGCGTACCACAGGTTTGCCTTCGAATATGGAGGATATTTTAGGCGAAAACCTTCGCGGTATTGAATCTAAATACCTCTTGGTGCTATATAGAGTGAAGGACAAGTACTTTCATCCGACTGAGGAGGTTAAGCTAAGAGATCGTTGGGGTATTACAAGGAACATTACAATCCGATTTCCCACTGTTGGTGAAACTTTGCTGTCTGCTCGGAACAATGAGTTGGTTCTCTATACCGAGCTTATGAACTGGGGTCTTCAACTTCCCCTTGACCCTAACCTGGTTGACTACTTCCATATGTTCATACTATGTCCCTCCCAGGCTTGTATTATGGCCTCCAGGCTCTCCGAGATCGCCTTTACTATGGAGCAACTTATCTCCGTCTCTGATATGGCCAAGAATTCCCACTACCCTTTCTACTCGCTTGGTTTTTCCAGACAACTTAAAGTAATTAAAGATTTTTTGGAGACGGACAAGAAGTGGAAGCAACAGTTCGTATTCATCTCCGGGCTCTGGGAGACTAGCTTTGAAGACTATGCGAATCTTCCCCATCGGTTAACGCTGAAGTGGTCCGGGCATGGTAAGTATTTCAACCTAAATTTTTTCGATTCGTCAGGGTCGGCAGATTCTAACTTTGTTTATTTTTCCGCCATGAAGGGGATCGCTAAGTCTTTTAAGCGTCACGCCAAAGCAGGCAAGGATATTTTTAAGAAGCTAAGCGCTTAGGCTGGCTAACACGGGGATCACAAGTTTCATCAAAGTTTCCTTCCAATGAACTTCGTCAAGAGTAACCTTTGGCGATGAAATCTTAGTGAGAAAAAATCTACCTCTGAGCTTATAGTGCCTCCCCTAAGTGACGACGTCCTCAAACGCTTAAAGTGCTTGGACAATGCGGTCTACCTTCGTACTCTAGCCCGGGCTCCGAGTCATCAAGATGCCAAAAAAACCGAGGAAGAAGAGAAGGAGGAGACCGAAGAGGATGCTGAATCAAAAGGTGATGTTACCAAAGAATGAGGAGTTAGCGCTCAAGGGGGTTCTCAACATGAAGCTCAAGGCGGTCCCCAAGAAGAAATACAAGGCAGTCTTCCAGAAGAAGTTCAGGGTGGTCAACAAAATGAAGTTCAAGTGGACCCATTAGGAGATGCGAGGTTATCGGAATCTCAACAGGAAGCCCCCTCAGGCCCTCAGGCTGTTTCTCTGACCCTTCCGTCAGATAACAAGTCAAATAAGGCTGACCATGTAGTTAAAGTAAGGCCTTACGGTCGGGGTGGTGCAACGAGGCCAAGAAGGTTTACTGTTAAGGAGAAACAGAAAAGGGTCGTTGAGAGTGGAGAGGAGAGCGAGAATACCACTTGTCCAAGCTTGCCTCCGATAAAGAAGTTCGTAATGGTCGACTCGGACTCTGGCGGTGAGTTCGTACTCGAACGAAAGGAAAATCAAGAGGATGACTCTGATGAAGGAAAGTATCCCTCCTCTACCTCACCTTACTTTGATGTATATGAAATTGATTATGTTGCGAATGAGTTGAATAAGCTATTTCGCGGTGCTGCCCTTCTTGAACGCAAATCCAACCGCAAAGACCGCTAGAAGGGTAAAACTATTGAGAGAAGGGCTCAGGTGAAAACCTTAACTTCTGAGGTAGCTGAATTGAAGGTCAAGGTGAAGGACTTAACCGATGAGCTTGCCAAACAAACAAAGATATTTTCCAAGGTAGAGACCTTGACCTCTGAGTCCAATGAGTTAAAAAAGAAAGTAAATGAGCTAACTCATGAGCTAACGAAGACATCAGAGGTATCTGCCCAACTGAAGGAGGTCGAGGAATAACTCGCTAAATAGAAGAAAACTTCCGAGGACCGCATGGCCACCATTACTTCTCTTGGGACTGAACTTTCCGAGGAGAAGACAAAAATCTCATGATGAATGGGAGAAGTTTATTGCTAAGGATGCCGAGCATGACACGACGGTAGATGGTATCCTTGTGGGTTATTTCAAGATAAAGGTATACTTTGAGAACGCATTTGTAGACATTTAGAGACTAACAACAGAAAATGAATCTTTGAAGAAAAACTTCGAAGCTGAGCAGAAGAAATACCTTGATGAATATGCGGCCGAGTGCCGAAATATGCCTTGATGTAACAATAATTAACTAATCATTTGCCTCTTTTCCCAAAATGGTATGTCCTTTATATATAGTAAATGAGGTAGATAGTAAACTTACACAATTACCACCATAAAAGTGGATTTCTCACCTCACTATTTGACTATTTACATACAAGTTCTTGGGGTGTATCATTTAACCCCTCTAAATCTTATGTTTGCTTTTCTTTGGTCCTTAACCACTAAATATATAAAACTTGGTCTTAGTTGTGGAATAAATGACATATTAATCACCTATATTTTCCTTTTCTTATCAGTACTGACGAGCTAAACTCGACAAAAGCTTCAGGTAAGGTAAGACGACCATTAGACGATCCGAGCTTAGATTAGCTGAGGGTTACGGAGGAATAACGGGTCAACCAAAGGACGAAAAGAGCCTATATCAAGACGATATCGACATGAAATGTAATAAGAGATTACTAAATTACTAGAGGGATATATGAGCTAACCCTGGGAAAGTGGTACCAGCGCAGTTACTAAAAAAAAGAGACGTGTCTCCTTATTACGCGCCACTTATACACGTCTATCTTGGTCATGAAGTTTGGCAGACTAACATGGATCTTTAGCACCCTTGAACTTACTATCACACCAAGCATCATACGCCAACTATTCGTTGTCATCTAGGTTAGACAAATGCATATGTACTTAAAAAATCAAGTATTAATAAGTAAAGTGGGAATCAAAGTCCCGAGTCAAAGAGGGTGGTGTAGAAACATATCTCGCCCTCCCAGAAAATATGATAGTTTCACCCAGTTCGGGAATCCGCATTACCATTGCATCAAGGAAACCATACTCGCACCTAAATCTATGATACCCCTCTTCTGCCAAATACTCATAGGTACCAGTTAATCAATCAAATTACCACTCTACAAACTTTGTCTCTTTTACCACATCTTCGAAAGAAAGGCTGATGGTGGTTATCTTTGATAGTTTTCTATTTTTGGGTGCCTATTTTTAAGTCATTTTTGGGGTCTAAGAAGACAAGTCAACTACAGAGTTTTTCAAAGCAATCCAGGTCACGGGTGTCAATGAATGGCTCGATCGACAACTAGGTCTTTAAATGACTGATGTTTATACACATGGAAGGCTTACCCTTTCTACTCCATGTCAAATTCTACAACCTAAGGTATCAAATTTCCCCATCCCCCATTTTAAACCGATTAGGGAATCACAATAAAATAATAGAGCAACTTCATACATGGTAACTGTATTCACCTTACACAACGGTTGATCAACAAAACAAATATCAGTCAAAATCCTAATGGCAACAACTCTGGTCCCCTGCACCTCATCAATCCTCTCTAGAAAATACCTTTTGTAAAAGGGACATGCGTGTTTGCTCAGATCATAAGTACTCACGTCCACGACTATCTACCACTTTTGGATTTGTATCAAATCAACGACCTTTCTTACTCGTGTTTTTAATATATAAAAATAAAAGGGAAACGTGTGACAAAAAAAGAAAAAGACGTAACTTTACCCCATATAGTGACCTCTGTCTTCGTGTATGAATGGGATTTTAACACGTGTCAGACTACATACGCGCCAAGTGATAACCACGCTTATACGTGAAAACATCAACATTACATGGTTATAATTGCATTCACGCCAATTGTTTTCACAAAATTTCTAAGTACACAAGACTCAACCAACCATGATTTTTTTTATTGCCTCGTCTACCCAATTTTTTACTCTTTCAAAAAAAAATATTTCTCTAAAAAATTACTTAGAGGACTAAGGGGAGTCCTAATAATCATATACCCCTCGGATTAGGGTATACTTCTTACACCAACGAGGTAAACCTGGTAGAAGGGCAAGCTTTTAAGTAGGGTAAGGCGACTATTAGATGAACCGAGCTTTGGCTAGTTAAGGGTTACGAAGGTAAAGTTGGTCAACCAAAGGATTAAAAGAGCCTACAACAGGACGAGATCAGAAAGTAATGTTATACAAGATGACTAGGTTGCTAAAATGGCATGCGAGTCGACCCCGGGAAAGTGACACCAGAGAATAAACTAAAGAAGAACACTTGTCACTTAATTATGCGCCGCTACATATTGTGCATATTTATTAACCACATAGTGCAACCAGTGTTTAAAGTCAGTAAAACACATGCTAAATTACAATAGCTAAAAAAATAAATGAGGAAAAAGAATACCACAGATAACGATCTTCAATTCTAAAATGTAGAACTTATCGAAGAAGATAAATATAACAACATTTCTCTAACCATTTCTATCATAGTGTACACAGAAATGTAGGAGTAACTAATAAAATAATTTTAGAAGGCATTACGAAAAGATTGACGGGGGCTGCTGGAAGTGGCCAAATTACCTACATGAAGTTATTTTGGGCTTACATGACAACTCCACGAACTACCATAGGAAAAACTTCACTCTCTCTTGTTTATGTAATAAATGTTGTATTCCCAACAAAGATAACCACACAATCCTATAGGGTATTAAATTATTCCGAGGAGGGAAGCTATGAAGGAATGAGGAATGATTTGTATTTAATCAGAGAAAAAAGACACTAAATTTCACCTACGGGTCTAACACTACCAAACTGTTATGAAGAGTATGTGCACGTCTGAAGTCTGAAGGCGTGAGTTTAAGGTAGGGGAAAGTCGTCACGAAATTGTTCTTACAAACTAATGATTAAAGGCTGGAAAAGATAGGTCTAAATTAGGAAAGCCCATATATTATGGTGAAAAAATCAAAGCATAAACCTATAAACTGGTGGATGAAGAAAGAAAAAGACTTCAACACTCATGGAACATTAAACATATCCAAATATATCTTGTGTAAAAAATCTGTGCATCTCAAATATTTTATTTTTCAAACTAAAGTGACTATAAAATAGCCAAAGGTTCGATAGAAAATATTCATCCTTGGGAATGTAGGAAGATTTTTAATGAAATATCTTTTTAGTAAGAAACTTAATGAAATATTTTCCATAAAAATACTCTCATTTTTTCTAAATACACATATTTTAAATACGAGTTTTTAATCTTATAAAAATATCCAACGAATATTGGTTGAGGAAGAACTTTGAAGCTAAGATTGATAATTGAGGTTTGAATAGTTCTTTTTATCCTCGTAGATATACCCAATGAAGATTAATTGAGGAAGAACTTCGAGTTTGGAGTGATTTACAAGATGTGAATAGTTTTGTTTTTATTTTTCGTATAAATACTCAACTTAGATTGGTTAAAGAAGAGCCTCAAGGTCTCAAGGTCCAATAATTCTCAATGCATGGTTAGTTACCTTATATTATTTAAATTCCTAAGTGAACTTCAAGCCACCACGAGGTTGATCATCTCAAGGTAAGCATAAATCACTAAACAAATCGCAAGGTAAAAATAAATAAAGCGAAGATATAAAAGAAGCTTGTGGGTTCAAAGATATTTTACAATATACCCCGATCATCCGGGGACTTTAAAGAGTTTAAGAGATAAAATACAATATAATCTTTTCTTTGGAGATCCATAAACTTTGAGTTCAGAGATACACTAGGGAGAGCAAACAAGTAGAAACCTTATATATAATCAGAGAAGGTATTGGTGGCAAATTCTACAATCTAAAACTTCTTCTTCGGCCTTCTTGTCTTCCTCCCTTTTATTATATAACATGCAGCGAAACTCTAGACACACCCAAGGAAGATTCTTAGCTTTAGATATATATATTCTCATAGTCCTCCAATGTTGATCTTTCGGACGCACTGATGGAACGTCAAAGACTATTCCTTCACGAATCTCGTAATATTTCGCCTTAGCAACATCGATAAAACCCTACTTAAGGTTCTTCTTAGCTTATTCGATGAATATTTTTGCAACCTATTTTTCTTTATCAATATCGTTTTGCAAATTCTCATTATTTACTTTGAGTTTGGAGACTTCCTTTGTAAGGTTATCTTCACTCATACACTGATTTCTTCTAACTTTGATAAATGAATTATATGGACTGTACCTTGCCTTCCCAACCTCCTCTCCATTGATCACTTGTTTATTGGGTATTTTAATTAAGATTGATAGGTTGGAGGATTTAGCTTAGTGTTCCTTAGCTGCCTTTTGGATCATGTCTCAAGCGCTGTCCAAAAGCTGCGAAGGGAATTATATGATCTAACATAAAAAAAATGTAGTGGTTTTGGAAAATAAAAATTCAAAAACTCACCGTATTGTGAACGGAGATATGTTAATCGACCACATCAGGAATGGAATTTTCGATTGTTATGGGGGTACGCTTCAAAGTATTCGCATATTTAGCCACTGATTTGGGGAGATACTCAAAGCTTCCAATAATCCCTAAAGCTTTCTGTTTTGGTTTGGTCTTTACAATTACACGTTAGTAACCATGATCTGCGAAAAATTCAACAAGGTCACCTTTGCCTTTAACCTCAGAGGGGGTACCATAGCTTTGTACGTAAAGAAATCACTTGAAAATATAATAAAGATAAATTGGACAAAGATATATGACGTCGAACCATTAACTTCAAGAGAGACAATGCCCCTGGCCCCCGAGCAATTCTCGTTCTTTATCTTCTTTCGGGGAGCATCAAAGGTCGAGGACTGTATAATGCACATGCTAGGAGCTTGAACTAAGACCGATAATTTGATAGATGTACTTATGAAGACCGTGAGCTTCCAGGTGTCGACGTTCTTACCGAATTTCTTGTCATCGGGAGTTATCATTTGTCTATGTCCCACAACTTCAAGTCAACTAGGTTGGGGGTGGTGAAGCACTGGTAAAACTCAAGATTCATATGGATTTTAGCCAGTCGCTCAACGTTATAAGCAATTTTTTTCCTTCACTTTTAGACGTGCTAAATAGATTTGAGTACTTTGTGAAGAAATAGCTAGAATGAAAAAGTTAGTAAAAATTGAATAAAACTAAGGATTATTAGAGAGCGAGTTTCTGGGTATGAGGGTTTTCTATCTAAGCTGAGAAACTAGTCCAAATTAGGGAACTCTTACCCGTGCACCTCCATTTATTTGTAAGAGTCTTTGGGTTTGTAGAGCTAGTAGTGATCCTATTCTCCTATGCGCCCCACATAAATATGAAGTGATGTTAAACGTCGCTTTAGACTGCACCAGGTTTGCTACCATCTTCATGTCATCCCCCATGATAAGAAAATAATCATCGTAGTGGTGGTTGGTAGAAATTTTGCTTTCAAAAATCAAATACTCCATCGTCAGAGGAATTCTCAATAAACCGGAGGAAATTATAAAGTACATCACAGTCCTTCGGGCATTCGGGCTGGCTTGACTAGGGCAGATATCAAGTCGACCAAAAAATTCTTTAAGACGTCGGTGGAAAGGAAATCGAAAGCCCCAACCAAGGATATCACTAAATAAGACTAGCTTTTCAGACTTAGTAGAAATGAGGGTTTATCATTTTACTGGTAACTTTATCTTTACGTTCTTAGGAATTTACCACTGAGCATGTGTCAGCGAGAAGTTGTCAGGGTGCAGGTATACATATTCTATATTTTGAAGAGCAATGTGGTGAGACCCCTTGATATTAAAGGTCAGGTCATGCAACTCCGATCTCTGGGAGTTATTTAGAAGGTTCAGGGCTTTGGGCTCTGATAGTTACGAGTTAAAACCTGAGAGAGAGATGAAGATTGAAGAAATTGTAACTGAATCTTTCATTATTGTAAACTTTCTCTACCTTTCTGTATTTATATTTGTATTATTTATAGACATTCAAATTCTGTTTAATTGTGTAACAGAATCAGTTAGGTATTGTTACAAGTTGGTTATTGTAATGGACCTTGATAACAAACTTGGCCCATTCAAAACAAACAATCAGGGCCAAGCTTTAGGTCCAGCATAATAGATTAGTTCAACACATCATGACCCGGTCCAGAACACAGCCCATCATATAAAAGACTTAGAAACACAGCTTCACTCCCTTCTTGTCTGTCCAAACCCTAAATCGAAACACAAGCCTCCATCTTTCCCAATTCAATCAAACCCTAGATTAACACAGCCACCTTCTCCTTTTCTGAGACTTTGTCTTCTTCAACTTCAACTATTCTAACTTCCCCCCTCAAACGAGACGGAGGTTCACCAAGGCTCAGTTTGTCCCGAAGAAACAAGAATCGATTTTGAGACAGAGGTTTTGTGAGCAAATCTGCAACCTGATCGTGAGAAGGTATGTACCGTATATCTAGTAAGTTTTGTGTTACCATATCTCTTATGAAGTGTAAATCTAACTCGATATGTTTTGTTCGAGCATGAAAAACAGGGTTTGAAGCAAGAGAACTCGCTCCAAGGTTATCACACCAGATAACCGGAGCTCTGTGAAGATCTAGACGAATTTCACGAAGTACTGATTGTATCCAGATGAGTTCAGAGGCCAGATTTACAAGGGATCTCTATTCTGACTCTGTACTCGATCTGGAGACAATCCCTTGTTTCTTAGACGACCACGAAACCAGGGAGTCACCCAGAAACACGCAATATCCACCAACAGATCGACGGTCATCCAACGAGGCAGCCCAATCGGCATCAGTAAAGCCTGTGAGTTGGTGAGAGTCGCTCGGTTTGATGTGAAGCCCCATCGTCTTAGTACCAGATAAGTATCTTAGAACGCGTCTAGCACATTGTAGATGAATTTTGGTAGGATTTTGTTGAAACTGACTGAGTTTGTTAACAGCAAACGTAACGTCAGGTCTAGTGTGCAGTAGGTACTGTAAAGACCCTAACAAACTTCTGTACCTTGTAGGGTTCTGGAGCAGTTCACCATCAGTCTGGGAGAGAGGTGGAGTCACCTTCATTGGAGTCGTGCAGGAGTTGGCATTAGACAAGCCTTCTTTAACAAGTAAGTCTTCAATATACTGTGTTTGAGTCAAAAACAGACCAAACCCATCTCTTTTAGCCTCAATACCCAGAAAAAGCGTTAAAGACCCCATATCCTTTAGAGAAAATTCAGCATTAAGCTTCTGAATGAATTTGGACACATAAGAAGAACAATTTCCAGTGACAATAATGTCATCTACATAGACCAGTAGAATGACAAAAACCCCTTTAGACCGTAGAAAGAACATGGAGTAGTCAGCCTTTGAATTTTGAAAACCCCATAAGATCAGGGTATCCTTGAACTTGGAATACCAGGCTCGAGGTGCTTGCTCTAATCCATATAGAGCCTTATTTAGCTTGCATATGTGGTTAGGATACTTAGGATCAACGAATCCTTGAGGTTGTACCATGTACACCTGTTCCTTGAGATGCCCATTTAAGAAGGCATTATTGATATCAATTTGCCTGATGACCCAGTCCCTAGATACAGCAATAGTGAGTACTAACCTTATCGTAGAGGCTTTAATCACTGGTGAGAAGGTCTCATTGAAGTCAACACCAGGCTGTTGATGAAAGCCTTTAGCTACAAGTCTGGCCTTGTAGCGTTGAACAGACCCTCCTGGGTTATATTTAACTTTATACACCCATCTGCACCCCACCAGACTCATGTTACTACTGTGGGGAACAAGAGACCAAGTATGATTGTTTACCAAAGCATCATATTCACATTTCATGGCCTGAACCCATTGAGGACATAAAACAGCCTCTGAAAACTTAGTAGGTTCTTTAACAGTGGTAATAGATGTAACAGTAGTTCCTGAGTAGATATTCTTAGGTTTTGAAATACCATCTTTAGCTCTAGTGGTCATAGGATGCCTGTTAGATATAGTTTGAAGGGTAGTTTGATTATTTGTTCTGTCAAAAGGTAGCTCAATGAATAGCTCACCAGGGTTTGATGATTGTATTTCAGGTAAAGTGCTGGGCAAGGAGTTTTGAGGAGCTATGGGATCTTGTGAAACAGGTTGAGTTTGTGGAGAGATGGCAAGGCTATCAGGTGAGTTATTACAAGGTACATACGAGTTTGTTTTGTTACATTGTTCTGAGCATAAAGGTTGGTTAGTGTTTGGATGTTGGAGACTGTTTTGGTGGCTGTTAATGTGTTGTAGAGTAGAGGTCTCAGTTGGTATGTATAGATTAGGCAACTTAGGCAACCATGAGACTCTAGAGACAGAATCAGAGGACTTAGTGTTTAGGAAACCAGACATACATGGAAACTCACACTCATTAAAAATGACATCCCTTGACACATAAACTCTCCCACTAGGACTGAGACACTTGTACCCTTTGTGAACCCCACTATACCCTAGAAAGACACATTTGATAGAATGAAACTGAAACTTATTAGTTTGATAGGGTCTAAGACAAGGAAAACAAGTGCACCCAAAGATTTTAAGAAACATGTAGTCTGGTTTAGAACCAAATAGTTGTTCAAAAGGAGATTTGTCTTTTAAAAGGAGTGTAGGTAACCTGTTAATCAAGTAGACAGCAGTATGAAAGGCGTCTGGCCAGAACTTGTGAGGAAGACGAGATTGAGCTAGAAGGGTCAGACCAGTCTCAGTGACATGTCTGTGCTTCCTTTCTGCTCTACCATTCTGAGCAAAAGTGTAAGGACAGGATGTCCTGAGTTGGATCCCTGATTCTTTAGCCAAGGACAGAAAAGACCTGAACTCACCACCCCAGTCAGATTGAAACACTTTGATCTTTCTATCAAACTGATTTTCAACAAGAGTCTTAAACTCTTTAAACACAGTTAGAGCCTCACTTTTGAACTTTAGTGGATATATCCATGTGAACCTGCTGTAATCATCTACAAATAATATGTAGAATTTATGGCCAGAAGTAGATAAGATAGGAGCAGGTCCCCACAAGTCAGAATGAATTAAATCTAGGACATTAGAAGAGTGAGAGACAGAATTAGAGAAAGGTAAGGAGTGAGACTTGCCTAATTGACAATCATCACAGAAGATTTTTTCATTGCTAACAACAGTAGGTAGATTACAACTTTTTATCACAACAGACAGAACACGTTTAGAGGGATGGCCCAGTTTTTTATGCCACCAAACCTTTAGGGAATCAGAAGAACTAGTATGAACAGACACATGAGAAACAAAGGAATTTGACTTAGGAAAGGTTGCCTTAGTAGTCCTAGTAATAGAAGAGTCCTCCAACTTATAGAGCCCATTTTCAACCCTGCCTTTAAGTAGAATCATCCCGGTTGTCTTGTCCTTCACAAAATATTCAGAAGAGTGAAACTCAATAAAAATATTATTATGAAGAGTTAATTGAGACACAGAAACTAGGTTTTTGTTGATATAGGGCACATGTAAGACACTGTTTAGGAGGATCTGTTGGTTGGTCTTAGTAGATAGGCAAGTCTTACCTAAGTTAGAAATGTTCAGTTTACTACCATTACCCACTATCACTGTTTTATTACCTGTGTACTGAGTTTTCTGGTTAAGCATCTTAGCTGAGTTGGTGACATGGTGGCTAGCACCACTGTCAACATACCAGCTTTCATCACCATTCCCTTGTTCTTGTGAAACTGTCATGACATTTTGATCCTGGTCATTTCTTTGCTGATCTGCTGGTATTTGCCCCATTACATTAGGATCATCCCTAAAGTAGCAATAGGCAGCCCCATGACCAAACTTGTTGCATATTTGACAAGTAGGTTTGTTGTTAGAATAATAGAACCTACCACCTCTGCCTCTGTTAGGACCTCTACCCCTGTAATTGTTAGAGTAGTTTGAAGAAGACCTTCCTCTAGAGCCTCTACCTTGATTCTTATTTCCATACCTTGAATTGGAGCCATAATTGTTGTTGTTGTTACCAGAAGACTTAGTTTCTGACTTGTTAGCAGAAGTGAGACTCAGGTTAGCCATAGAAATCTGAATTTTACCTAGTTGTTCAAGCCTGCTTTCGTATGTAAGAAGAGTAGCTTGTAGATCAAGCCAATTTTGGACATCTTTGTCACCTAGATGGACTGCAATAGGAGTATATTCACTGTCAAGACCTGCCAAAACCTGTGAAACCAAATCACTTAGAGAGATAGGTGAACCAGCTAAAGCCAGACTATAAGCAATATGTTTCATCTTAGCTAGGTACTCCTCCGTAGAACTATCTCCTTTCCTGGTTCTTTGAAACTCAGCTTTAAAGAAAGTCACTCTGGACTTTGTTTGAGAGCCAGACAGCCTTAACACCGCATCCCATAGACCTTTGGAGGACTCCTCCTCCATCACCTGAGATGCAACTTCAGCACTCATGGTGCTGTACAACCAACCCAACAGCAACTGGTCTTTAGCAATCCAGTTGTCATATTCTGTATTATCAATTAGAGAACCATCTGGTCCAACTATAAGCTTGGGAGGACAAGGTTTCTCACCACTTATGAAACCTCCCAGCTTGTTGCCTCGAATTATAGGCAACACCATAGTCTTCCATAAGAGAAAGTTGTTTCTGTCCAACCTGAGACTAGTGAATGCATTCATTTGATTCATTGCATTGTTTTTGTTTGTCAACAGGTGGTCCATTGAAGACGTAACCTGATCAGCAGAACCTGAGCTGAAGCATGGTGAGTCAGTCCCTGCCATTGAAGACGAGACCTGCTCTGATACCAAGTTAAAACCTGAGAGAGAGAGATGAAGATTGAAGAAATTGTAACTGAATCTTTTATTATTGTAAACTTTCTCTACCTTTCTGTATTTACATTTGTATTATTTATAGACATTCAAATTCTGTTAATTGTGTAACAGAATCAGTTAGGTATTGTTACAAGTTGGTTATTGTAATGGACCTTGATAACAAACTTGGCCCATTCAAAACAAACAATCAAGGCCAAGCTTTAGGTCCAGCATAATAGATTAGTTCAACACATCATGACCCGGTCCAGAACACAGCCCATCATATAAAAGACTTAGAAACACAGCTTCACTCCCTTCTTGTCTGTCCAAACCCTAAATCGAAACACAAGCCTCCATCTTTCCCAATTCAATCAAACCCTAGATTAACACAGCCACCTTCTCCTTTTCTGAGACTTTGTCTTCTTCAACTTCAATTATTCTAACTTTACGGACTGCAAGGCTTCCTCGAAGATTTCAGAGTTTTTATGACATGTTTTCTTTTTCTTTTGGGCTTGTGAGGAGCCTTCACCTCTAGTTTGTAGGTGGATGTCTAAGTTTTTCTTATTCAAATGCTTCCTCTTCTTTGGAGGCATTGATACCGTTAGCTGTTTACCAGCTCTCCCTCTGTCTACCATGTTTTTAACCGCATCATCACTAGAGAAATCACTCGAAGAAATGTATGGTTGCGGTCGGGGATTTCAAGGCTAAACAGAGGGATCCCTCTTGGGGTAACGCAATTGGAAGGTCACTTGATGGTTATCGGACCGTACTTTGACCGAATAGCTTTGGTTGGGTGAATGACTAGTTAAAGTTCGAGGTTGGAGGACGATGTCAATTCATTTTATACCACACCTCATTCATAATCTAAAGGCTTTAACCCTAGGTTTTCTACTTCTACGTTATTCAACTCCAAATCTATATTTAAACATGGGAAAGATGAGTGGTATATAAGTAAGAACATACCTCAACTAGTATGAGGCCTTTTGGTAGTGGACCAAATGCAAAGTCGTGAGGGCCTTCGGGTGCCAAAGCGGACAATATCATACTAGTGTTGAGATCGGTTGTGTTCTTACTTATATACGGAGGCGGAATATGCGGACCGGACACGCATATTCTCAACACGTGGTATCAGAGCGTCAGGCCCAGACAGAACGCGATGGTGGTGAAATTCTCGGAGGTCGAACATGATGAACCAGTAGCCATATGATCAAGGTGATCTGCTCTAGAGATCCTAGTTCGGAGTGCTCGTGGCTCATCAAGCAGTGTGGCTTGATTGGAGTGGCGCTAAGGAACAAGACAGTGTGGTCTAAGAGGAGGTGAGCAGTAACATCTGTAGTGCCTCTATGGTCAGGTAGTCTCCAACCTGATTAGAGTGGGCGGATGAAAGTCAATTGAGAGGAGGCTAAGTGGTACTTTGTTCGAGAGGAGGATTTGTTAGGGTGGCGACCAAAGTCCCACATCCCACATCGGTTAAACATGGGAAAGATCAGTGGTATATAAGTAAGAACATACCTCAACTAGTATGAGGCCTTTTGGTAGTGGACCAAATGCAAAGCCGTGAGGGCCTTCGGGTGCCAAAGCGGACAATATCATACTAGTGTTGAAATCGGTTGTGTTCTTACTTATATACGGAGGCGGAATATGCGGACCGGACACGCATATTCCCAACAAGTTCGAGGTTGGAGGACGATGTCAATTCATTTTATACCACACCTCATTCATAATCTAAAGGCTTTAACCCTAGGTTTTCTACTTCTACGTTATTCAACTCCAAATCTATATTTAAGTTATACCGGCTTTACAATTTCCTAAGGCGGTTCATGTTTTTGTATCTTATAATGAAAAAAGAACAAAAAGAAGAATATACCTTTTGCAAAGGTTGAAGTGCGTCAGAAGAGAAGAAAATGTGAGAAGAATACACAAACTGTGATACAAGTTTTGGTAAAGACTTCGAGAGTTGGGAAGAACGAAAACGGATCTGAACATAAATCACCGAAAAGATACTCAGCGGAAGATAAAAATTGCAATGAAAGATGGCGAATCTTCTCTATCTAAGTTTGTGAGTTCCTTTCTAAAAATGTGAGAAGTGAGGTTGAGGCCCACCATTGTTTATAGAAGGAAAGACTCGCCACCCTACCATAGGGAGTAATCATGACAATAGGTTCAGGAAGTTAAATCATTAAAGATTAAACATGCACACCGCGAAAAGTTGCATAAAATTAGAGCTGTTAGGGGGCCTTCCAACCCGTTAACCCGCCCGCGACCGGACCGGTAAACCCGCCCGAAACCGGTTCGGACGACTCTTAACGAGCCGATCCCGGTCCATTATATTTGATTCCCTTCGTTTAGCGGTCCGACTCGAACCGCCCGATATTTAACGAATCGATCTCGGTCTCGTCCAAACCCGGACCGACCCGATAAAAGACTACATAAAATACATGTCTCAAGTTGTTGGGATGTGTGAAATCAAATCTTCAAAGCTTTCTTACTCTCCCGTATGATGAACTTTGAAATCATCATCCCGAAGTAAACTTGTTTTGAACCATATGTTTCGAAATGAACCGGCTCAACCGCAAAAAGAACTACTATAATAGATTATCGGTCCAGAATCTTTAAACTTGCCAACGAAAAGTATTCCTACTTCAACCACTTTGACAAGAACATGAGACTATTGATAATAGGATTACAGATAATAGAATTATCTGTTGGATTAAAGATTTTGTTCGGATAATAGAACATGAGACTATTGATAATAGGATTACGAAAATTGACCCATAACTATAGTATATTATCTATCACTTTGTTTATCCTAAAATATTCTTTTTTGTTTGGCTGATATATAAATTTAACAAATAAACAAAAAATATTTTACAAAATAGAAAAATATAAAATTATCAAATTTTCCATAGATTTAAGATATGCATTTAAATCTAGTTTAATTAAGTAAAATAAAATAAAATTAGATTCTCATATATATCATTATTTTCTCTCGAAAAATAATAAGTTACTTTTTTTTTGGTTTATATAATATCCCAAGAACATCCAATTTTTATATAATATCTCATAACATCCAATTAGACCATTAGACGAAGAATCTGGTTTATATGTCACTTACCACGTTTAGTTTTTTCCTTAATCCATTCAATTTATTGTACAATCATTACGATTTAATAAAATATTTATCTCTCGATCTCTCCTGCCGAATCACATGTCACTTAATTACTAATTAAAGAATTACAAACATTACAAACAATGATAAATATTAAGCAAAATCTTGAATTAAATTAAACTAAATTCTCCGCAATAGATAGATTATGTTAGACCAATAGTTGTACAAAGGAAGAAGAAAGAGTCGTTGGTCTCCTATTAATTAAATTATTGACTTTTGATAAAAATAAGCGAGAGGAAAAATTGTATACTTCAAAAAACGACCACAGCAATAAAGAATTTCAAGTTAAGGGTAGTGGATAATGAGTTAGATGATTTGACTACAAAAAAGTCGTACTTAATTTTTATTATTACTATTATCTATGATCTGTGGTATGACGATTCTTTCTTACGCATAATAATAGTTTTTCGGATTAAATTTTATTTTATGTAATATTAGTGAAGAATAAAAAATAAAATTTTATTTTACGTAATACTAAAGATTCAAGGCATTAACTCGTCGAGTTTTGTTAGTAGGATTTTATTAGCTTTCGATTATAAATGATGCTAAGAATTTGGTTTGAAGCTGTGATACTTGTCAAAGGTTTGCTAACACTATTCATAAACCAGCAGTTCAATTTATGTCTATTATCGAAACCGTTTCATTTGTTAGATGTGGAATATATTTGGTGGGACCTTTGCCGATGGCCTCTGGAGGACGACAAACGATAATTATTGCAATTAATTATTTTACGAATGGGTGGAGGCTGGGCTACTGTCTGCTACACAATATTATATTCGAAGTGATACGTTCTCTAAACATGCAATTGTTCCATGTATAATGTTATTCAAAATATCATGTTGCATTTTCACTTTGAATAACTAATATAAATAATAGTAAGAGGCAAATATAACTTAAGAAAGTAAAGGGATAAACAAAAACCTTTTGTCATTCAATTTGATTCGATGGGAACATAGTATTTTCTTAGATGCCAAATGAAAAAGGTATATATTAAAAAAAAGGTTACAATGATTGAATGACATGCACAAAAGAGATAGTAGAGTTATTCGTTTTCGGAGCTTTCCTCAGAATTTGCTTATAATTCTTCCTATTCGGATGAAAAATTAGGAACATGATCAAAAGCCTCGTTAGGATGTCGTTCGATGAGAATTCTCTCCCAAAATTTGGAGATTAATCTTAACATATGTAGCATAAATCTCGCGAATGAGGGTGATGAGTTTTTGCTCTTCGCCATTTTTAATGGCTGCTAGCATGTCATTTGCACATTCATTTTCAGCACCAGTGATATCAAGTCGCTTTTCTTCATCAAATTGGGCTTTGAGAACAGCTATGTCATGTGTTAATGTTTTCTTCTTTGTCTCACTTTTGTTAAGAGAAACTTGAAGGTCATCAGATTTCTGTTTTTCTGTATCCAACTCTTCAGAATGGTTGATCTTGAGTTAATCTATGTCATTCAGATTAGAAGTGTTGAGATCTTCTTTTTCTTTTCGATGCACCTCTCTAAGGTTATTCTTAACGTGGATGCGTCCTTTGAAAAATTCAGATCTGACCATTTGAAATCCATGAAATTGCTCTACCACGAGGCCACCAAAGATGTCTCCCATACTTTTTCAGCAGTAACAGCTTTCTTATGGCGCACCATCTCTTTTGCTATGTGTTTTAGTTGACTTTGAGAGGATTTGATTTCTTGAGGTAATTTGTGTGTTGCATCATTAGGATCAACAAAAGGTTGGAGAGAATATAAAACACCTTCGGATGGTTCCTCAAAAGAAATAACCATTGAGCTAAGACGAGGTATGAGAGCGAGGGAGATCGTAGGAAAAGCAACTGCAGGAGATATCACTACGGTCGTAATAGGTGTGAATATTTTACCAAGATTATGTAGTTGATTTGGAATTTTCTGATCGACTGGATCTTCGTCTTCAGCAAACTCTTGAGATTCATCGAAGTTGATAAAGCTATCAGAATCGAAGTGGTCATCGCCTCGATCATTATCAAGATCGGTTTTCTTTTGCTGAGTGTCGATGTTTTCAACACTTGCTTTATTTTCTTTTTGTTGACTTGGTTGACTCACCACAACCACAATGTCATCACCATCGGAAGGCACCTCTTTGACGGTCTCCAAGGTTTTCTTTTTCTCCTTTTTTTTTGAGGAGTTGTTTTAGTTGTGCATTTCTTTTTTGATGGGACAGTTGTTTTCTTCTTTTTCAAAGAAGGCTCGCCTTATACTCCTTATTTGATGTTAGAAGGCTACTTTCTGTTGCTTTTCTCTTCGAACCTTTTGGCTTTGGATTTATTAAAGGCAAGCATTATGTGTGCTAGTTGTCTTTTTTTTCTTTTTTCCCTTCTTCTTGTGGGGAAGGTGGCTATCCGATCTGTTTCGAATTGGTAAAAGTACTTTGCAATCAGGATGAACTAACCTTCTAACAACGTGTAAAGGATTGGGTTGCTCCATCAGATTATCAGAAGGGAGAGCTCCAAACTTGATTGGAAATAGATAGTTGTTGAGAAAATTGATAGGTTGGAAAGCTGTGTGGAAAACATTGTTCCATTCTTTTTCAGCCCACACAGAAAGTTTGACAAATGTATATTTTTCTTTTTCTCGACGAAGTGTGTAGCGTCTCAAAATTTCTATACGAAGTATAGAATTTGATAGAAAAAAGAAGAATATCAGTTGAAACTATAACTCAAGAAAAAGAAAGTGAAAGACTTACGATTACTCCTCTAGACGAGGTTCAATTTAGATGGGTTGGCTTCAAATATTTATTTACCGTTCTCCCAAGCTCATAAGATGAAGACAAATATTTTTCTCTAAAGTTGGTGTGCCTCAAGAAAATCATCGATGATCTTCGAGTCGTCATCCAAGGTAAGATAATAGGATGGAAGGACTAGTCCCTTCGACAGTTTGGTTAAGGAAATGAAGTCCTCGATGCAAAGTGGAATTTTGGACAAACGAGAAGTCATAATAACAGACATCAGTGTGACCCATTGATTTGGGGTCACTTGGGTTGGATATATATCCAAAATTTTGAAGTATTAAACTATCATGGGGTCCAGTGGAAATCGAAGACCCTAGTTGATGATATATGGCTAGACCAGTAGTTCATCTTTTCTGCAATGTAAAGGTGTTTCCCCTTCTTTGGGAATATGAAGTGTAATATTATCTCCCATTCCCTGTTACTTATTTGAATCAGCTGCTTGGCTCCCCTCGTAATATGTATAGGGAATATTTTTCAAAGCCAATATATAATGCGCTTCAAGAGGCCTTAAGTTCTCACCCACTGATGCATGCAACTCGTCAGATATTGTGACATGAACTGTCTTATTTCTTGTTTTACGAGCCTTTCTTTTTAAAGAATTTCCTGAATCCTTCGAAGTATCTTCCTCAGTTTTAGCTTCCTTATATAACTGTGTAGCTTCAAAATCGATTTCTCCATCAGATGCATCGTCCATCACTCGAGGAGTATCACTTGAAGGATTTTATTTAGACCATGTTGCTGTCTCAATAATCTCCCTCAAGGGAGGAGAAGTGGTTGATGGATTCGAAGCAACATTAATGTTCGAGGTGACATCGGCATTATCATCCATTGCTATGAAAGTTTTTCTTTTTGGAGTTCGAAGAGGGTGAGTTTTTGGATGATTGGTTGAGGAAGGAGTATCTTCGGATTTCTTTAGAGAATATTTGCTCACCTTACGACTGATTTGAGATGATAATCCAGTAAGAGAGGGTGAGATTCGAGTTGTCTTTGATGTTCAAGTTTTTTATGATTGACTTTCTTCTATAAGAGGAGAATGTGAAAAAACAAGAGTGTTTGAAGGATCGAAGTTACCGTAATATATTGTCTTTGTAGAAAAAGGACGAGCAGTGTTTCTTATTAGTCAAACTGTTCTGTATTCATCTGCTCTTTCACTAATACAAAAGTAGTCATAAGCTCTGAAACCTTTGATATCTGATTTTGAAGATTTGGGTTTTTTTTGGGAATTATGGCTTTAGATCTTCTAGTCTTTGGATGCTTTCTCATAAACTAGTTAAAGATTGAACGAAAAAATTGAGTTTTCTGGTGAAAATAGCCAACAGATTGAAGAAGTCATTGAAGATATCAAAGGAATTTTAAGTTTCTGCAGTTTCTCTCTCAAGGGATTTTGTTTGTGAATCAAACAATGGGTCAAAGTGATATTTATAAGAAGAGAAAAAAGTATCGAGAAGTGGAAGAGGTGGACAATGATTGGATAGAATTTGAAGCGGTTGCATAGATGAGGATCTAACGTCTGTCACGCTATGGGTCTAGTGGAAGACCTAATGCCTAGGGTATCATCATTTGCTAAGAGGTAGACTTGGTATCTAGAGTGTCATCATATACTTGTCTTCTCCTTCAAATCATGATAGAAGGAAGTGATTTCCTGTTAAAATAATTTGATGCACTTAACCTGAAATATGAGATAACAACACATTCGAAGCAATTCAGATTGTTGCTAAGAGGATTTTCTTCACCATCAAAGATTTTAGAGGCTAGTTTGTTCTCATTCATTTACTTACATGAGAACTATGAGGGCTACTGATAAGGAAATAGAACTTTGAGGACTGAAATGTAAAGAATAAAACTTATTATGAAAGATTGTATAATTAGAGGAGAAAATTAGAACTTTTTATTTTAGTCGAGGACTAACAAGTAATTACCCTATTTTTGTAACTACTTCAGTTGGAGTTAAGTGTTGGCGTCTCTATATAAAGCCAAGGCTGATCTAATAAAGGGTCTAACTTTTGAGATACATCACTTTTGCAATTCGAATTTCTCTCTCTAAAACTTATTTCTCTCTCTACATTATGACTTTTTTTTCAATTTACTTAGACAGTCTAAACTCACCATTACTAGAAAGATGTTCTATTCTTGGATTGATTTAATGAGAAAACAATAGCTCTCTTCCTTATTTCAAATATTCTATTTTATTATAGATTTTGATTTTGATTAGATAAGTTTTTTCAATTTGATTTTGGATTTTGTTTTTCAATTTTGGACTTCAATTTTCTTTTGGATTTGGTTTTGATTGTGTATTTTTCATTTGCTTGATTTTATTTGATTGGAGAAGTTGTTTCGATTTGATTTTAAATTTTGATTCTACTTTTGATTTTATTTGGATTTGGATTAGAAAAATTGTTTCGATTTGAATTTTTTGAATTTTTGAATTTCAATTTTGGTTTTTGGTTTTTGGTTTTTGATTTTGATTTGGTTTTAATTTTGATTTTGATTTGGTTTTAATTTTGATTGGTATTTTTTTCTGTTCGATTAGAGCTTGTGGACTCCTATTGCAAATATGAGAGAAAAATATGACTCTTTTCTACCCTTAAAATATAACATCAATATTGCTACAAGGTGTTGACTCTATAATTACCCTATTATATATCACTTACTAATATTTACTATGTTTCAAATCTTGTCGCGAATCTTGTTTTAGTGAGTCAATTATGTGATTCTTGTCATTGGGTTTATTATTCTTCTGATTTTGTTTATGTTATAACAGATCAACGTACTTAGATGGTGATTTGGATAGATCGTAGATTGTGAGAATTGTATGTTTAAGAGTAACTCAAAGTGATTAATGTTGTTATCTTTATCGTTGATTTATTTTCGTTTTGTTTAAATAATTTATCGTATGGATTTTATTTTTTGTATTCCTATTGGGACATGTATTTCCTTCACATTTAAAGTTATTATTCTCTAGATTTGTCTGGATCACTTGAACATTTGTAATATCTTTGATGGTAGTGGTTGTAAACTGTCAATTTTTTTTGTTTTACCGTTTTATAAAAATGTGCCTTGTTCTCTAGTTTATTTTTATATTATTCATTATGATGTTTAAGTTCATCTTTTATTTTCACAAAGAGCGGTTCGGCCTATTATATATCCTTTATTGATCATTTTACTCAGTATATATGAGTTTAATTTATTATTGTATTCGTACTGCACATAATTCAGAGATGTCTCATTTTAAGAAGTTACATGGACAACCTCCAAATTGTTACTATTTACAAGTGTTTTGATATACATGTTTTGTTAATATTTCTCATGTTGAACACAACAAGTTGACCTCTCAAACAATTATATGTATTTTTCTGGTTATGGTATCAAACGAAAACGATATTGTTTTTTTGATCAAACAAGTCGGAAATTATATGTATCTCGACGAATCGTATTTGTTGAGCATATCTCATTATTCTATTACGGAAAGATCACATGCTGTAACAAATATAAAAAATTCAAGGTATTGATCAATTTAGAATTAACAACGATACATCTATTGTTCATTATGTACTAGTTCATAAGACATCTAAATCATATAATATTCCCGATATTTCGTCAATGCCTAAATTTGCTTCTTCCTCTGATGAAACAACATATTCTCCACTTCTTAGAAGATCTCGTGCAAGTAAGTTTACCAAACTGTTAGACTTTTCTTGTTCTTCTTACTCAACTATCTTTTGCTTCTTTTATAGACCGTACATTATTTATATGAACCTCACTCATATAAAGATTTTTTTTCAATCCTTGTTGGAAAATGATATGGCAGAATAGCTTATTACTCTTTATCAAACTCATACATGGGATATGGTTAAACCTACACTTAGTAATCATATAATCGGTTCTCGTTTGGTTTTTTCAAATCAGAATAAAGTCTGATGGGTTTGTTAAGAGGCATAAATCTCTTCTTGTAATGAAAGGGTACTCGCATAAGTATGTGATGGATTATTATGAGACTTTTCCCTCAATGGCCAAAATAACGAAAATTCATACTCATTATGGTCTCAAACAAGCTTCTTGTGTTTGGTTTGAAAACTTATCTATGATTTTTATTTCATCTGGTTTTAATGCAAGTAATCGTGATTCATCTTTATTTATTAGATGATATTAGTTTCATAAGAATTATTGTATTTTTATACATACATGATATGATTATAACATGTGATGATTTAGATGGTATTAACTAGTAAAATGTGATTTGGCTCATAGATTTGCTATGAAAGACTTGAGCTTGTTATGTTATTTTTTGAGTATTAGGTGGCTCAATCATAAAAACAATATATTATTTCTCTTGATTAAATATATATTGGATCTATTTGGCTGAGCATAAATATATGATAACAAGACGATATACACCCCTCTTAAAAGTAATGCTCGGTATTCTCCTAATAATAGTGTCCATCTATCAGAACTGACTATGCATTATAATGTGGTTAGTCAGTTTGTTACTGCTCCTATTTTTGTCCATCTATCTGATAACAAGAAGACATACACCCTATTTTACTTTTTAATGTGGTTAGTCAGTTTGTTATTACTCATATTTGCGTCTACTAGGGAGTTGTTCATCGTATCTTAAGATATCTTTGTGGCATTCAGTTCCAGAGCCTCGTGTTTCCTTTGACATCTTCACTCAAACTGCATGCTTATACTGATACTAATTGAGATAGCAATCCTCGTGATTGTAAATCCCCTATTGGTTTCTATTTTTTCCTTCGAGGTTCATTAATCTTATTGAAAAGTAAGAAGCATGATATTTCTTTTAGATGTTCTACTGAGGCTGACTACAGGTGCGATTGTCGGGTTACACTAGCTTCTTGGAAATAGGACGGTTAACATTACTGATCTCACTTTCTTACATTGTAAGAAAAAACATCATACAGATTGGAAATGATTATGTTTTTCATGAGAGGATGAAGCACATCAAAATTGATTGTCACTTTACTCGTCATCATCTTTAGCTCAGGACAACCCGCTTTCATATGTTCCATCAATTTTGATGGTTGCTCATATATTTACGAAATCTCAATCGATATCTTGTTTTTGTTTTTTTATAACAAACTCTCAATGCTTATTACAGTTGTATTGTGAGTTGGAGAGAGCATATTAGTATTTAAGCTTATTAGATATTTTACACATTATCCTATTAGATTATTATTCTTTATATTATGGTCTAAGTTTTTTATAGATACACAATTCTCATTAATAAAATGATCGCGTCATTTTTTGTTTTTTTTGTTTTAAAGTTTTTAGAAATTATAAAAATCTAAATATAATATAATTGTGCAAAAGATAGATTTAAATTAATTTAATTTAAACATGTTTTATCCTTTGTAATTTATTCGAATGGAGAAATTTTGAGACAATATAAGATTTTATCATTCAAAATCATTTTTCTTTCGATTCATGTATGCCACAAAAAATTGCTAATATTTTTAAAAATAATTTATATAAAAATGTTTACATATCGAAAATACCATTATAAAAAACTAAATATAGGTTACTATTGTTAGAGTTATCTAACGTGACACCATATTCTGTAATTCCCCATTTAACACTAACCTTTCCTTACAAATTTACGTCATGCTGTATCCACGCCATGATTGCGTAAGTTGTGACTGCAGCACGCCGCGCGACTTGCACGTCGTGACAGTTTCTTATCGTGTCACGTGTTACAGGTTTTTAGATTTTTTAATATGTTTATTAAAAATTAATGTATATATTTTTTTAAAGTAATAAAATTTTATTGATAAATGTTTTTTTACAATAGAATTAAATTTCTAACTCTTTGAAAATTGCAGTCTTTTGTTTCCACATTTGAAAACCCTTTAATCTAATTGACGCTCCTCTCATGAGCCACTAGAACAACAATTTCCAATGCATCCTTATTGCCTACTTGATCAAATGCTTTACATCCTGCTGAGACTTCATAATGGTGTTTCTCAACTTTATTGGATGATAGCTACTACAACACTTCACAACATTTATTAAAATCAACATATAACAACTTATAAATTTTATCAATGGTGACTTTGCTACTCTTAAAGATTTACAAAACCTAAACCAAAACCTTCCAAAAATGTAATAACCCTATGAGGATTATATGTATCATTATTGGTGTAATCTTGTTTCATTTTATATATTAAAGTCTAACAGGCTAACCAGTCAGCTGCTTGGTTTTGAATTCTATAAATATGTTTTATTGTCATCGTTAAAGCTAAGAGTTTCCTACAACAATTGATAAGAATTTTTAGATAACAATGAGCATTTCCTTTCTCAATCATTTCAATCAATACTGAAGAATCACATTCTATCTCTACATACTTATAGTTACTTAGATTGCAAGTAATAAGATCATCTAAAAGAGCCTTACACTCAGAAAATATAGGGGTTTGTTTATTATATATTCTACCATAAGCAAGGCACATATCACCATTGTGATTTCTAATTAAGCAAGACCCACTTGAATATCTATTGAAATGACATAAACCATTTGTGTTCAATTTTAATCTGTTACCTTCAGGGGGTTTCCAATTAACAAGTTGACTCTTTTATCTTTACTCAAATGAAAGAAGCAATCAAGACTGCTAGCAGCTTTTAAATTACCAAACCAAATACTTTTCTTAAGCATATTAGCAAAGTCTAACTTATCTAATATGAAACAATTTTTATCAATTATAATTTTAGAAGATACTGATTGATTGTTAAATTTAGCTTTATTGCAGTAGTGCCATATAGTCGAGCAAGTAATAGATGGAACTACATGTCTTATATGGATAGTTTTACGAGTGGACCAAAACCAGCATCTGAGTAGATGTTGGATGGTCATAAATCTACATATCTTAATGTTAAAGATATTAGCCATATAATACCGAACAAACCATGAGATATGACAATTCACAAAAGTACGATTAATGTTTTTAATGTTTTGACAAAGCTTACAGTTGCATGCAAGATTAAAACTTCTCTTTTGATTAATATCAATACGAAGCCAACCTTTTATAATTTTCCAAAGAAGAAAAGAAAATTTAGTATGTAATATATTGTTCTAATTTTTGTTCCAATTTTTTTCCAAAATAAATTTAAATTATTACTTTTATTCTTGATTCGGTTCCATGTTTACTTAATGTTAAATTCACCATTTTGTATCAACAGTCCAAACAATTTTATCATCCTGGTCCTTCTTAATAGTTAAAGTTTTAATCATGTTGATATCAAAGTTGGACATGAAGTGATTTAGTTTGTTTATGTCCTATTCATCGTCAGTCCATAAGCCTATTACACTATCTTTTGAATACCAATCAGTGTTATTTTCATTTGAAAGCATAATTAAGGGTTTGTGTTTGAATCACTTATCAAGCTAGAATTCAACATTAACATTTTCGAGATTCTAATTAATGTATGGTTCAGCAATTGTTTTAGTTGAGTCTATGATTTTCCATTTTTTTACCTTTTAGGTCTGTTATTAGAAGGGATGGTTACCTTTACAATATATAGATTACATGTACCTAGCCCATAAATTATTATTTTTCTCTATTTTATACCATATTTTGCATGAAAAGGTATCTTGAATGTCTGAAATTTTCCTAATATTTAGCTCACTCTCTTATATAATATAGTTATATTGTTCCATTTGGTCCATATAATAGATTGATAATACTATTTGGATCCCCAAAGAAATCTATTAAGTAATCTTTCTATTCTAGTTATGACAGAATTCGGCAGAATATAACATTGGATGTGATAGATGGGGATATGCATTAGTACTAATTGAATAAGTATTAACCTCCCTTCAAATGATAATGATTTTCCATTCCAATTATCTATTTTAGTTATAATATTATTAACTAAATCATCATAAATGAAGGTTTTGTTATTATTGTGAACAAGGCCACCAAGATATTTTATTGAGAGAACTTTAGTTTCGAAGCAAGTAATTCTTCCAAGTTGATTAGTTTTCATGTGATTTATCTTTTTAGACACTATAAGGCTAGATTTACTTGCATCAATGGATTAACCAGACAAGCTTTGATAGAGTTTTAAAAAGGAGGTTGAATTTGTTAGTATGATTGATGGAACCATTTGCAAAGATGACAAAATCATCAACAAATACCAAACAATTAATTCTCATTTCTCATAGTTTTATAAGCCATGGTAGCATTTTGATTAACCAGCTGATTAATACCTCGAATGAGGTACTCTTTAGTAATAATAAAGAGGTCGAGGGATATTGGATCATGTCACCTAACACAGTTGAGCCCCTTGAAGTAACCACAAAGGTTACCATTAATGATTATAGAGAAGTAAACAAATTATATGTTTTTTTATAATATTAATGAAAGGATTGTTAAAACAAAAGGCTTTTAAGATATTGACGATGAACTCATGAGATATCTTATCAAAATCCTTATGCATATCAACTTTCATAAGGGTATTACCATCCCTAGACTCTTTATTAATGTCATGTATAATTTCCTAAGAAATGAGTATATGTTCATGGATATTTCATTCATGAATAAAGCCTCCATCCTCAAGAGAGATCATTTTAGAAATATATTTGATAACCTATCATTTAAAATATTGAAAAATATTATATAAAAAAACTAACATAGACTTATCGGTCTATAATCTTGCCAATATTTAAGATTCTCAATTTTAGGAATTAAGCATATATCAGTATAAATTTCTTTAAGAGAAGTTTTGCTAGAGAAACAGTCAATTACAGTAGAAACTTAGTCCTCCTGAATAATTGACCAACCTTTATTATATAATATTGCATTGAATCCATTAGGTCCATCAACATATTAGCTTTACGACTGTTAATAGCTTTGTAGACCTCATCTTTTGTTGGAATTTTAATTAGGGTTTAGTTTATCATCATTGGTTATGAGATTATGAATTATATTTAATTTATCAGTGTGATTAGTACGAGTGTCCTTATTAGATATAAGGTCTTTATAAAAATTAACATCATGATCACCAGTATATTTTTTATCCTCTTGCCATTTACCATCCAAATACATGCCACTGATTATGTTGTTTTCAATCTTTTTTTATGAAATAAAGCAATGCTCTTACCCTCCGTGCTTAATCCAATTGATTCTATTTATTTGCTCTTGATAAGCTTATTCTATTGCCAAGAGAAGATGGTAATTGACATTAGCTTTATTTAAATTTTGCTTATTCTCATCATTTTGATTATCCTGGAGCATTATGTCATAATAGTTTATCTCATCTTCAGCTTTGGCAATATTAGTACAAATATTTCCAAAAACTTCATCGTTCCAAGTGTTAAGCCTAATTTTTAGTTTCATTAACTTTTTCCATAAAACAAATATAAGTTGTCCCTCCATTTAAATGTTCCAAGAATCATTTATAAGGTAAGTAAATTGTGGATGATGTGTCCACGTGTCTAGAAACGTGAATGCAAGTTTTGGTTTAAAATCATTATTAGATAGAGGTATACATAATGGGAATGATCAGAGAAAATTTTAACTAAATATTTTACTTGAATAATATCAAAGTATGATCTCATTCTTGCATTGATTAAGACCCGGTCTAATATTTTCCAATTTCTTTTATTTGTCAAAGTATAAGGAGATCCTAAAAATCAAGCTTCCTCTAAAGCACAATCCATTATGATGTTGTTGAAGTCATCCAGACTTCTTAAACACAAAATTTTACAACATAGTGGTTCATTTGAGGTGGTAATATAGTTGGAATCTCTCATAACAATCAATTTGAATAAATTGTTAGAGAGTTCCCTGATTTTATCCCACAAAGGGATTATGTTAATTCTTGTAGCATAAATAACAGAAGCAATGAAATTTTTTTTCAAAGATAATTGATGAACTTTCGAGTGGAGGATTTGCTCATGATTGCAAATCGCATTCACATTGAAAGTATTTCTCCCCGTGATTCAGATTTTGTTAGAGGCAATATTAGTGCATTTATTAAAACCCAATATTTTAACTAAATCATCAAGTTTATTTTCAACCAATATTGGTTCTTGTAATATTATTAAGTCAGTTTTCTCCTTCTTTATTATAGATTTTAGGCTTGTGACTGTTTTTATTTATTTCCTACAGCTCTAATATTCCAATTTAATATTTTCATGGTCATATTAATCAAGAGGTTGTTGTTTACTTTACCCCTTGAAAAGTCATCGGTTATTGTTTTTAAGGTTAATTTTTTTATTCTTCCTATTAATGAATTTAGTGTATTTATTTTTCTTGGAATTTGGGTCATATGTTGGGATAGTAGGCAAACTACCCGTTAGTTCATAAAAATGAATTTGTATGCGTCAATTTACTCGGATTAAATAAATTAGAATATGTATATCATAAACGAAATATTTAAAATTATTATTTGATATTTTTGTATTTTTATTTAAATATATAAATAGTTTATTAATTATTTCAATTAATAATTTGTTGGATTTAAACGTTATTTTTAAACTTGTTGAAGTTTTCAAACATTTCGACCATTATATATAATAAATAGATTATTATATTTTCAATTATATTAGATATTTCAAATATATGTTTAGAAATATTTCAAATATTTTTTTAGAATATTTAGATACTTATACATTTCAAATATTAGATATCTTAAATAGTTTTTTAGTTTTTTTAGTAATTGAGTAGGAAAGTGTGTCTACTCGGGATTATATTAATTAAAGAAAAATAAGGCCCATATATGGAACCTTAAGAAAATTACGTCAAATGTGAAATTGGGGCGCTAAAATTGGACCCGCCAAAATCAACAGAGATCTCGAACATATTCGAATATGAAATTAGTGGCAAATTCTTCATTAAGATTGAAAACGAAGAGGTTCTGAGAACTTACGGAGGAGAAGCCTATTTGATAGGGAGAAGAAGAGATTGAGAGATATTGGCCAAAGCTCAGCGAATCCAGAGTTTACTCAGTTAATTTCTTCATCAGTCTAGAATATATAAGTCTGGTAATCTTCTTAAAACAACTTTATATTGAGAGGGATGGCTTGGTAGAGCCATGAATACATTAAGGAGTAAATTTGGAAATAGAGCAGAACAAATGTAAACTTGTCACGTATGCTAATTTTTAATTTGACTAATATACAATAGCTGTTTGAAGATTAAAGGAATTGAAAATTGAAAAAAGTAATTTTGGAGCAGAAATCGGGTCCTTAGAACTCTATGATATAGCTTTTCTCTAGACTATCTAGAGAAGAAATAACTTTAAGGTGATTAGGGATATGTTCTTCATTGATGTCTATCTTGTATTTGCATTTGTTGGTCCATTTAGCGAGCCAATTGGTCGTGACGTTTTGTCTATGTTGATGTGGGTGATGATCATTTTATATGATTAGATTCTTGCAATACTGTAAGATATAAATAAGATACTAATGGGCTTTGTTAGTAGAAATCATATTTAATAATATTTTAAAGTATATCTTTATTTCCAGTTCAGGAATTTACATTTTGTTGCATGGCATGAGACTATAAAGGAGAGCACGGGTCTCAGCGATGATATGGCTTTGTTTCCCCATAGATTTTACCAATAGAAACCTTAATATCTCCCTTGTAGTCTCTAATTATAGCACTGCTATAAGCTTCACTGGACTGTGAACATCATGCATCAGTGTTAAGCTTAAGCCTTGGAGCAGTAGGATGGGACCAAATGATAGCCATCAACTTTCTTGATTGCTTTAGATGATTAAAATATTCAAATGTGTATGCTAAGTTAGGATCTTTAGTCCAAAAACTCCTTTTGAGGAGGTTAGCCATATCCAACTTTAGAATTACATGCTTGATATGGGAGATAATAGCTTTAGAAGAGGTCTCTTGTAGATTGAATATCTTGTTGTTTCTATGATGCGAAAGTGTCCAGTAGATGATTGGTGTCAGATTATTTCTAATGTGAATGTTGTTAGGAGCAGACCAGTACCATAACCTAATAATATGAGAGAGAGACATATGTCTGCCAATTAGAACTTTGAACATGTTACAGAAGTGTAGCCAGGATGTCTATATTAGTTGTATAAAAGAAGTGTGATGAAAGGTTACATATTTCGACAGTGTTGACATTTAGATACTAGGGTTATATTCTTTTTTTAAAAGACTGAATCTATTGGTACCTAGCTATGAAGGAGTCTCCATAAGAATAAATAAAACTTCTTAAGAGTGACGTTATTCCAAGATCTTGAGTATAACATTGATGGTATTCCTTTGGTTCTCAGCACATTCCAAGTTTTCTTAAAACAAAAATACCCAGCCACTAGCAGTCCACTGAATTATGTCTTTAATTGAGGGTTTGATTGATAGCTTATAGATTTTGTTTATGTCTATTATGGTGACAGAAGATTGTAATCTGTCAAAGTCCCATCCATATTGGTCCATTACTTTTTAACTTTGTCTTTATGATACCAAGAAGTGTCATTAGTACCAGTTAGGTCAATCAGAGGTTTATTGTGGCACCAACAATCCAACCAAAATTCACAGTTTCCTTGACCAAGAGTCCAATAGGAGAAGCCCTCAGCAATGCTTCTTAGATCATATAACCTTTTTCATATTTGAGATCTTTTATAGGTTTGTTGAACTTGCATAATAGTAGAGCAGTAGATATTATGCATAAAGTTGGACCAAAGATTTATATTTTCTCTGAATTTCAACCATAGTTTGCAAGAGTAAGTAAGTTGTATATCTTTAGTTCTCATGATGTTTAATCCTCATTCCGTGTAGTGTTGATACAAATTGTTCCAACTAGTCCAAGCTATTACTCTATGGTTATTAGATGTGCCCCAAAGGTATCTGTTGTAGATGGCTTTAATTCTTTTAATGATAAAACCAGGAAGAAATGTGTATTGCAGATGATAGTTGGGAATGGCTAGCAAGACAGATTAGATGAGTGTTAGTCTTCCACCAAACGACATTAAGGTGTGATCCCCACTCTTGAACTTTCTTCCTTAGTTTAGTATTAAGTTCGTCATAATATATAGTTATGCTTCTGTTATGGATAATCGCACCCAAATGTTTCATTAGAAAACTGCTTTAGTTGAATCTAGTGATTTGATGAATGTAAGTAGATTTATTAGCTGGAGATGTTGTAGAAAGGATAAAGAAGGATTTATACTTGTTAATCAGTTGTCCTGTTTAAGCCTAGTACTTAAGTAAAAATCTGTTACGAATTCTAACACTAGATTTTAAACCATTAGTGAATATAATAATATCATCAACAAAAGATAAACAATGGATAATGTTGTTGTTATGAGTTTTGTATCTCAAGTTATAATGATCTTAAAACAATTGTTTAAGACCTCTTATCAAGAATTCTTGTGCCAAGATGAAAATACTATGGGAAAGATGATCCTTTTGTCTACTTCTATTAGTTGATTTGAAATACCCCTCAGCTTCACAATTTAATATAATTGAGAATACGACATTATTAATTGACTTCATTATTAGATTGGTAAACCTACGATTAAAACCAAAAGCGATGGTAATTTGCATGATAAAAGAAATAAAGACTTTATCAAATGCCTAAGACAAGTCTAATTTAAGGACTAGGTTTCGTCTTCTACTTTTCTTGTTCATGTTAAAAAAATTATTTTGAGAGAAGGATGTTCTCCCGGATGCTTCTACCCTTAACAAAGCCGCTATGTTCAACAAAGATAAGTTTAGGTAGGAGGATAGAGATTTTATCATTAATAATTGTAGAGATGATTCCGTTGAACGTATTATATTGACTTATAGATCTATAATCTCTCCAAGTTTAAAAGATATCTTTTTTAAGAATCAAGCAAATGACAGTATCATACACCCAACTTGGAACCTGCCCACCATTGAAAAATACTCTTATAGCAGAGCATACGTCAATAGAAATATTGTGCCAACATTTCTGATAGAATTTGATGTTAAAACCATCAGCACCAACAATGCTATTAGAGTTTAAAACACTGATAGAGTTTAAGATCTCTTGATTGGAAGGATGATCCATTAAAACATTGTTGTCTTCAACAAATATATTATTAGGAATGATAAATTGTATCATAGGGAGATCAGTACAGTTATTGTTTGTGAATAGAGTTTTGAAGTAGTGTCTTGTATAATTTTCCAATTCTTGAGGGTTTTGAATCCATGTGTTGTTGGCTTCAATTTTAGAGATTCTATTTTCCTCCATTTTTTTAATATATCTATGAAATACAACAATATTTCTTTCGTCATGCGTAGTCCAATGAATGTTTCATTTTGGCTCCCATCAACTTTCTTCTATAGCAAGAAATTAGAGATTATTTACATTTGCTTTTTAAAGATTAATCTTGTTCTCTTGGGTGTTTGAATCTCTGTAACATGCTTCATGAAATTTAATATTTTCTTTATTCCAGACTTCGATTTTGGCTTTGAGTCTCTTTAGTTTTTGTTAGAAGATTTGAATGTGATAGTCAGTACTAGACTCATCCCAGTTAGACTTGATTGTGGAGTCAAAATCAGAGTGATCAAGCCACATATTCTGAAATTTGAAGCTTGACTTGACTTGAGTGTTTCAGTTTGATAATTTGAGGTATAAAAGAGAATGATATGATCCTGTTCTGGCCATTTGAGTAACAGATGTGGTAGTGAAGTAGCTTGACCAAGATTTATTGTATATGAGTCTATCTAGTCGCTTCTATTTATGAGAGTTAGACCAAGTGAATTTTGAACCCGAACACCCAACATCTATTAGGTTACAGTCAGGTTGTTAAAATTATCAATGTTTTGTAGACATATAATAGAGCATGATAGTTGTTCAGAGGGGTCAACAATAGAGTTAAAGTCACCCATTAGAATCCATTCATTAGATGAGTCAGTAACATCTCTTATGTTATCCCAAAGATAGGTTCTGAAATCACGAGTGCATTTTGCATATATGATAGTAGCCAGGTAGTCTTTCTCAAGTGTTGAATGGTTAACTCTAACATGAATGAGATGTTCATGATCAAGTAACAGATGAACTTCATACTTATTATTCCAAAATAGCCAGATCTTGTTAGAGATGTTAGATATTGCATTCTGAAAACGCAAAGATTGAGCAGTTTTACTAAAATAAACATTTGCTATGATCGGCTATTGAAAAGCTAAGAATTCAATTTTTTTTTCTGATCTTATTATGGATTTGATTATTCTTCTTGTATATTTATTAGCAATCCTTCTGAAATTCCAACATAAAATTGTTAATATCATTTGAGAGAGCCAGTTTAAGGTCTGGCAGACCATCTGGGTTGAATTGTTTTGGTTGAGGTTGTTTCTGAGTTGCTCGGTACCTTTGTGTCTTTGTTGGATTTCTTTAATATGTTTATGATATTATTTTCATCTTTGGCCGAAGGCTTGTGAGAAGAGGGAAGGCCACATATAAAGTAAGGTCTGGGAGACAGACTGTTATATTTCTCAGGACAGGTTGGGACGAAGAAGATAACTTGACTCCAATTTGCAAAGAGTGCAAGACTTCATTGATTTAAGCTTCACAAATATCAGGTATGCGTCTTTGAGTTGTTGATAAACTGGAGTTTCCTCTATTGATAGGTTCCAATGAGTGGCTTGGTAAGATTTGGTGGGTGAAAGGTGTTGTTTGTTGTTGTTGAGGTTACTTAGGTCAGGATGATCTGCATGATCTTGAGGAGAGGGAATGGTATTAGAGAGATGGTCTCTGATGATTATTTGATTAGGAGTAGAAGATAAATCATTAGAAATCATATATTTTAGCTCAGGGATCCAAACTTTTGATGGCTTGTGATGATCATTATTGGTAGTAGGCTGGGGTGCTTCAACGGGTTTGATGATGTCTTGATTTAGCTTTCTACAGGATTTGGAATTATGGCGCATATGATAACGCTTGGAGTATAACTGAGGTTTGTTACCATAGCTGAACTTGACCCAAAATCCTTCTTCATTGCCAAAGGTTACCTAGATTTTGTCTTCTAAAGGCTTCGAAATATCCAATTCCACCCACACCTTACATCAGTTGTACATGACATGTTTTTTAAAATGAACTCACAAGTCAATGAGATACCTTATAGATTTTGCTAGATGTCTGATAGTGTCTGGATTATAAAGATAGGGAGAAATATTGTTTAAGATGGTCCAGACAGGAGAGATTGGTGATTCTCTTCTAGGGTGATTCTCCAAATACTTTTTATATCTTCTTGTAATTCCAACTCGATCATCAGATAACGAAGATCCCAAAGATATAAGCTAACGTGACCTTTGAATTTTAATGAGTAAAAGAACTTTTGAATCTCATTTATCGGAGGTTTCCATATGAATTTTTTTCATATTAATGTGAACTTGGCTAAGGATTCAAGAATTTTCTTGTGTTTCTTTTGGAAATCTATTGAAGTATAATTTATTGGGTATGGATATCAACATGGTCATGTATCAAATTCTTGATATTATGTATGGTAATGTGTGAGTAGCTTTTCATTTGAGGGTGATTCGGTTGCTTGAATTGATTGGTTGATTGATGTTCGTACACAGGGTTGGTTCTGAGATCAAAAAGGCTGGGTGGATGACGGGATGCTGGCTTGGGTCGAAAAGTAGGATTTACTAAGATGAGGGAAGTCTTGAGCAGGAGGCTCGTGGTTCAACATCTTTTTGGAGATTGAGGATGAGGCAATTATTGGTACTAGTAAGGAGGATGATGTAATTTATGATGAGGATTTAGTTGTTGTTGTCATTGTTGATTAAAAGGATCAACATCAAGGGGATGTTGTGGTTGGGCATCCATGATCAACAAATATACATTTCATTCAAGAATCAGTTTCTTGGGAGAGAAGAAACTCCTCATTCAATAGTTTTCAAAGCAGTACTTCTACTTCTTTTAAGGCTTTTGAGTTGATTCACCTAGATTTTATGTGGGCCTTATATAATATCAACTATTACAAGTGAGAAATATTACTTAACAATAGTTGACGATTATACTAGGTGTACTTTGACTTTTTTACTCAAAAAAAGCTGACACTTTCTCTAATTTCAAACAGTTTGTTATCTTAAGCCAAACTCAGTTCAATGCTCAATTCAAAACTTAGAAAACTAATAATAATACTGATTTTCTTAAAAAACGTATGTCTTCTTTCTTATATGATATTGGTATTATAGATAAAAAAAACTTGCCCTTACACTCCTCAACAAAATGGAATTGTTGAAAGAAAACACAAGCATTTGCTGGAAGTGACAAAATCTCTCATGTTTCAATGTAACATTCCTAAATTATTTTGTTAGAATGTGTTCTCACTGCCACTCATCTTATAAATAGAATACCTTCCAATGTATTAGATTAGAAATGTCTCATTGAAATGTTAACTAGTTATTCTCATGATGTTAATATTTTAATGGTTTTTATTTATCTTTGTTTTGGTTTCATTCAATCTATGAATGATAATTATATTTTTGTTTTAAAACAACATTACTTTGAAATTGTTTTGCTTTTCTATGTGAATGATATTTTGTTGATCAGTGGTTGTCCTTGATAAATAACAAAGATCAAGATCTTTCTGGATAAACTGTTTACTATAAAAAGATCTCGGCCTTGCTAAGTTTTTCTTTGGGATTAAAATCTTGCAACAACCAAAAGGCATCTACTTAAATCAACGCAAATACACTTTTGACATGGTGACAAAGGCTGGTCTTATTGGATGCAAGTCTTTCAAATGACATGAACTATAAAAAATTAATTGGTCGACTTTTGTATTTAAATTTTACAAGACCCGATATTACTCTTTAAAATCTTAGTCAGTTTCTACATCAACCTCGGGCTATTCATTGGAACTCTCTGATACATCTCCTAAAGTATCTCAAAGGTTTTCCGTCTCGGAGATTGTTTATGTGTCTCCATCTTTTCTTGTCATCAATGCCTACTGTGGTGTTGATTAGGGAGCCTGCACCATCACACACAAATCTGTCATAAAGTATTGTCTCTTCTTAGGCACTTCTTTAATGTCTTGGAAAACAAAAAAAAACAAGCTACTATTAGTAGAAGGTCAACCGAAGCAGAATATAGATCCATGACATCTACGGTCTGTGAAATCCAGTGGCTCTCTTATATCCTTCAAAATCTTCATATTCCCTTTTCTTTACTTGTTAATTTAAATTGTGATAATATGATAGCAATTCATATAACATCAAATCTAGTTTCTCATAAACGAACAGAGCACCCATATATTGATTGCCATATCGTTAGAAACCAATACCTTTATAGCTTCATCAAACAGGTTTATGTGTCTACAAGACAAACATCTTTACCAAAATCTTACCCACAAAACAATTCATGATCTTGTTGTCCAAAATTCATCTTTACCAAAATCTTACCCACAAGACAATTCATGATCTTGTTGTCCAAAATTCATCTTTCAGATTTCTTCAAATATATATTTTAATAAGGATTGTTGGATTCTTATACAATCAAACCTGCAGGTTTTTAGCTTATAGGTTGTTACCATGCAAAGATGTCATGCAATGCAGAGTTTTGATTATATCTTTCTATTCAAGAATCTGCATGTTGTTACCATGCAAAAGATGTCATGCAATGCAGAGTTTTACGATAGTATCTTTCTAGTTTGTTCTATTAGTCATCAAGAATCTAGTTCTAGTAACTACTTATTTAACCATAAATTACTCATAGTTTAACAAGTCTATATATAGAAGAACATATGGGTTTAAAGCTGTGCATCATTAATTAAAAAAAAAATCTTTTTTCTTCCAACTCTGATTTTTTTTTTAATTAAAAAAATATATACAAATACTCTGTTTAATTTTCGGGTTTCCATATTCTTTTTATCAATATAATCGTGTTTTCCTCCATTTATATATTATATCCCAATCCGATACTAACTGTAAACGGAAATTGGTTTGGTTAACAAAAGGAATTGCTATGAATAGCGTATATAATTAAAGAAGATTCAAGCAACATACCAACCATAACGCTAACGAATAAACAAGGTTTTTCTTAATACATTTAAAGATAAATTTATCTTAACTAAATTCCATTAAAATACTATATAAAACCTTTTTAGCGCATTTAAAACCATTGCAAACAATTTCATTCAAATTGTATTATTTTAAGGTAGATCCTACTTCTATTTTAAACCACAAAAAAATCTAATTTTTGAACAACATTCTTTCTTTCTCTTTTTCTCCTTCTAACATTAAGGAAGAATGGCCAAAATTCCTCTAGGGACAGAACTAGCACGATGGTTGGTTCGAATTTTTCCGACCGAGTCTTATCAAAGAATAACCGAAATGCAGTTTTTACAATGGAACATGCAGAAGCAGGTTTTGCATTAAATGTCTCGGCTCGCTTTTATGTTGTGTATATCGTGATATGCAACATACAGGTCATAGGGTTTTGCAGGTAATCCAGTTTATCATTGATCAGGAATGAAATCTCGCACATTTTGATATAACTCATATCCAGTAATAAAAAAACTATTCATCTATTGTTTTGGAATGGCTAACTTATTTATTGACAGAACACGGGTCAGATCCAAAGAGGTTTGTATTTGTAAAGGAAAAAGTAACGGTCAGAAAACTGAAAGTTGACATGTATCACGTTTCAATTGAACCTCTCAGCCGTTTTTATTTTGTGAGAGTTGTACCTATTTTCAAAATGTGATTATGGTAGGCTTTATAGCCCCTAATTAGTTCGAGTAGGGTTAACAGCCTCTAATCGGTTCAATCCGCTTTATCTTTCCCATAAGAAACACTCAATTAGTTTTAATCCTAATTTAAACTCGTTTACTGTTTAGTTTTTCATAACCAGAAATCTTTTGTACAAAGAGAAAGCTTGAGATTTTGATTTCTCTTTGTCTTTGAGAGGTTATATGTTCACTGCTAGAACAACTCTGATTAAATGAGGTTGGTTGAATCTATCAGACTTAGAAATAGTAAAAAAAGAAGCAAGAAACGAGGCAAGAATCACAACCGGACTCCCCGTTTCTCCTGGTGGAGTAGTCAGCCCAATGGTTCCAGAACCTGCTAAGAGCACATCATCATCTCGAACATTGGTATCACGAAAATCCTATTTCATTCCTACCTTGTATACTCTAGAATCTGAACCCTCAGTTCAACCGTTTTTAAATTCTTCTCCTAAGAGAAAAACTGGTTATAGTGTTAGGAAACCATCATCCTTTATAGCCATGGGAACAGACATAGTCCCGAAGAGTTACTTGACTCTCTAAATCTAAATGCAACCCTTCCTCATCTAAAAACTTCTGTTTGGATGCCTTAAAACTCTACTGTTCAATCCTCAATTAATCCAGACAGCATGTCCATTCTTGACGAGGCCACTCAAGTTGAAAAAAAGGTCATTCATGCTAAGCCAAATTATCATAATTGACTATCATAGAGGAAGCCATAGATGATATTGGGGAAGATACCCTACTAGAAATGTCCAGACAGACTGAGAATCCCACACCAATTCAGTCCAGAAGAGGAAACACAGAGATGCCTAACACTGAAACACTCCCGGGGTGTTTAAAATGGAGAGTTGAGCCAAATCTTTATAAGGAAAACGTAATATATTTGTTGTCCCTTCTAAAAATAAACTATATGTACACACATACTACTGAACTAGACCGGATACAGATAAGTTGGGGCTTAGTTTTGGATGTTCATTTGCATGTTTGGAATAGTTTTGGATCCTGAAACATGGTAAAGTAGCTTTTATGGGCGTGATTGCATTCATCCCATAAACGAGGGGGAAAAGGGGTTATTATGTAGCAGTCCGGGGGGTAGTTCGGTAAGCCCACAATACCTCTTGCAAATAACTTGGCCACTTTCCTGCAGAACCTTCCAGATTCTTCTTTAATCCTGACAAGATAGTTCGATTTGCCACTTCAAATTGCTTATAAGCCTGACGGTGGAAATCAGAAGAAAAATAGTGTTCAATTTCTCTGGAAGTGCAAAATATTTCCATTTCTTTATTGTCAAATTGGGTCCATTATCTGTAATGATCTTACAGGGAACTCCAGATCTGCATCATATATTGGATATAATGAATTTTATAACTTTCTTAAAAGTGGTTCCAACTAAGGGTATTGCTTCTATCCACTTAGAGAAATAGTCAATTGTCACTACTATTGTTCGATATCCTCTGGAACTACTGCCACAAGGATTTCATTTCCACATCTATAGAAAGGATCACACCTCTTGACCATATATTTCGTATCTGCCATTATTGTTGGCCAGTAGTACCCTGCTAATAAGACTCTTCTGGTTAAAGCCTTATAGCCACAATTTGTAGAGCCTTCTCAATCGTGTAGTTCAGAGAGAATATTTTAGGATTCTTCAAATCCTAAGCAACGCAAGAGGGGTCGACTAAAGGATTTTTTATAAAGAACTTCTCTTAATACCAGGAAATCATAAGCTTTATACTTTATTTTCTTTGCCAGGGCTTTATCGGAAGGTAAAAGCCCATCGGAAATAAATTGAAAAATATCATACCTCTAGTTTTTGGGTTGAATGACAGTTATACTCATACTTTCTTCATCTTTTTTACCCTTTTCTTGGCTTGAACTTATTGATGGACACTCTAGCATCGTAATCCATGGGTAGGATTCAGAATATGTTATGGTCGCTAGAGAGTCAGCCACAATATTCTTCGATCTAGGGACATGTTCGTATTGAATATCTTTAAAGCTTGCAGCAACTTCTGTCAACACCAGCAGATACTTTATCAACTGATCCGTTTTTGATTTTGACCCTGAGCATGATGAATAAGTAGTTGGGAGTCACTCATCAATCAGACTCGTTTTCCCCCACATATAAGTGCTAGTCTGAGACCAACTATGGCTGCTTCATATTCAGACTCATTGTTGGAGTCCCTGAAACTAAAACATATAGCTTGATACATAGTGTCACCATAAGGAGAAGTTAAACAAATTCCGGTCCCACATCCCAGGGTAGTAGAGCCGCGATCAGTTCGGACTACCAATTCTTTCTTATACTGGATTTCTTGCATTCTCACAGGGGGGCTATCAGGATGAAATTTTACTAAGAAATCAGCCACTGATTGAGCCTTGACTGCAGTTCGGGGCGCAAAATCAATATCATAATCACCCAACTCAATTGACCATTTGGTCATCCTGCTTGTTATATCATCCTTTTAGAGAAAATTGTTCAAAAGAAAAGATGTTCGGACAATAATTGAATGTGCTTGGAAGTACGGTCTCATTTTTCTGGCTGCTATCACCAATGCTAAGGCCAACTTCTTTAACTTTAAATATCTCTGTTAAGAATGTAACATACTTTTGCTAACTTAATAAATTGAACGGGGGTAATTATTCATCTCTCTTACTAGCATAGCACTTACTGCATATTCCGATACAGCTAAGTATATATAGAGTTTCTCCCCTTGATTAGGCTTGAACAACGTCTTAGGAAAAAATAAATGCTTTTTGATTTCAAGGAAAGCGTGTTCACATTATGGAGACCAATTAAAGTCTTTAACATTTCTTTTTACTTGAAATAATTGAGCACAATTTTCAGATGATCTTGAAATAAACCTGTTTAGCGCAACCAAGCGTTTGATTAATATTTAAAATTCTTTAGTGTTCTGATGAGGGTCCATAGCTAATAGAGTATTTAGTGGATCCGGATCAGGCTGAATCTCTTTTTTTTGCTTATGACATAACCCAAGAAATTTCCAGATCAGACCCCAACAACACCTTTTAGGGTTTAATTTTTAATTAATGGCCTCTAAATTAGAAACCGTTTCTTGAAGATTGGATTTTCTCCAGTTTGAGCTATTAACTGAACCCCATCACTGCATCCTGAAATACTAGACCATCTATCTGTTCGAACAATCCACCTCAAATTTATTGGTGCAGTATCTTTACTTATTTCAATATTCGATCTGCTTGAATGGAATTCAACAAAAAAATCTGCCAATGCTTGGGCTTTAATCACTGTTTGAGGTCTGGTGATGATAACAAAATTTTAATGCTTGTAAATGCTGTCTCGCACTCCGATGTCCATTCAAATCTGTTTGGTCCTCGTAAAACTTGAAAGAAATGAAGCATTTGTCAGAAATCTAGAAATAAATCAGTTAAGTGTTGCTAACCTTCCTGTCAAAATTTACACTTCTTTAACAGATCGAGGAAAATTCATTGATAACAGGGCTTTCAACTGTTCTGGGTCAGATTCTATACCTCGTTTACTGATGACATAACCCATAAAATTTCTGAAGGTACACTTTTCAGGATTTTGCTTTAGCCTGATTGTCTTTAAATTCAAAAATGTTTCCTTTAAATCCTCAAGATGCGCATAATCCTTCAAACTTTTTACCACCATATCGTCTATATACACCTCCATGTTTTTTCCGATTTGAGTGGAAAAAGCTTTGTTCATCAGTCTTTGATAAGTGGCTCCAGCATTTTTTAATCCAAAAGGCATAACCTTATAGCAATGTAACCCTCTATTAGTTATGAAGTTCGTACATTCTTGGTCTTTTGGATCCATCTGAATCTGATTGTATCCTGCATAAACATCCATGAATGTTAGTATTTTATTTCCTGAGGTGGAATCAATTAGCTCATCTATTCGAGGAACAGGGAATGGATCTTTAGGACAGACTCGATTCAAGTCTGTAAAATCCACAAACATTCTCCACTTCCCATTCTTATTTTTTACCATTACTGGATTTTCCGTTCATAAAGGATACTGTGACTCCCTTATATGTCCGTCCTTGGATAATCGATCCACCTCGGAAACTATTGCTTCTGTTTTTTCCGAAGAAAACTCCTTTCTTTTTTGAATCACTGGTTTCACCTTCGGATCAATAGCCAAAGTATGACGAATTACCTCTATTGGTACTCCTGTTACATCCTCCATTTTCGAAGAGAAAATATCCAAGTTCAAAGATAAAAATTCTAGTTGTTGTTGACGTAAAGGTGGGGTTAGTAAGGTTCCGATTCGAAGCACTCTTCCTTCCGAAAAAGTATACTCCTCTATTTCTTTGCTTACTATTAAAGACCCTGGGGGTTCCCTCGGATCGTGTTTCTTCAAATTTTGAGGTCAACCCCTTTGACTGCTATTCATGCATCAAATCTCCAATGTTGGCTCTCTGAATCCGAAGCGCAGTGTCATAACATTCTTTAGCTACTTTCTGGTCGCTTCGAATGACCCTAACTCGATCCTCTATCACATACGTGAAACATTGGTGAACTGTTGACACAACCCCATACATTATAGAAAGCTATGACCTTCTAAAAGTAGCATTGTAGGTCGCGGGGCAGTCCACCACCACAAAAGGCACATGGACCTTCTTCTTGAACGGTTATTTTCCCAAACTCATTTCCTCATCCAATTCCCCAATCACACGAGCTGTTACGCCCGTAAATCCTATAATTGTACGTTCTGATTAAGAAATTCGAGGTGGATTTTTCATTCTGTCATAAGTTGAACATTTGCAGAACTACGAGTGTCTATAAGCACACGCCGATTTTGATGACAGCCACTTCTGCACCAATAACCACCGCGTCTTCATGGCCTTTTTCCCAGACAAGTGTGTAGACATTTTCCTTTCAATTTGAGTTGTCAAATTGACAACATACCTCTCCCTCGAACTATCAGTGTTGACAGTCATTTAATCACCTCCAAAAATGGCTAATGATTCAAACAACTTGCACAAATCTCGCACACATTCCTTCTCTATAGGCTCTTCAACTCCCATCAAGATTAACCTATTCGGATTTTTATCCACATATTCTGAAGAGGCATCAAATTTTTTAGCCTTTGAATCTAAAATCATTAAATTCTCTGCTTGCGCAGCTGGATTAGCCTTTAAAGTTGATGCAATGTTTTTTCGAATCGCTCCCTCTGACTTCACATAAGTCAAGAGCTTCCCATTTTCAATTTATATTTGAACTTCCTTTTTCAACGTAATGCAATAATTGGTATCATGTCTAATGTCCTCATGATACCTAAAATATTTGTTCTTCTGTTCCTCTCTTAACCTACTTATCGGAGCTAGCTTCCTAAAATTTACGAAGCTTTTGTTCTTGTCAAAGATAACAGCCACATTCTTTGTCAAATCAGCATAATATTATGGCCTAACCCATTGATTTGGTCTTGGTCTGTTATAGTTATGATTTAAATACCCACCATTTCGAGGTGGCAAGTTTTTATTCTTCGGACGTGACTGTTGATTACCATTCGAGGGTTGCCCTTGGTTATTGGCCACCTAACTCGAATTCTTTGGAGTATTAACTGGTCCTCCTTGGACCCTGGTTGACTCTTCAACCTTAATTTGATCCTCTACTTGCCATCAACACTCCAAAAGTTAGAGCTCTCATCTTCGTCGTTTTATTGGCCAGATCCCCTCGCAATAGACCCTGGCGAAAAGCTGCCATTGCCATATTTTCGTTGCAATTGTCCAAACTTGCTTTAGTCAAAACGAACATCTTCGTACAATCCTTTAATTTCTCTCAAACTGCCTGCTTGTACTGAATAATTGTATCTCTATTCGGTCTCATTTCCTTACTCCCACAAATTTCCTTCGAAAAGCAGTGTAAAAATACCTGAAATTTGAAATGGATCCCCTTGAAATCCATTTATACCACTTTAATTGTGTTCCGTTGAAAATCTGCGAAAATGCACGACACACCAGTCGATCGTCATCTTCAAAATTCATCATGTAGTTCTTGAATTGTTCGATGTGTTCATATGGATCTTGCAACCCATCGAACTTCTCCACCTTAGCAATATCAAAACGCTTCGAAAGCGTTATAGATCGAATTTCACTTGTCAACGGAGAGTTCCTCCAATCGACACCTTACACAAACTGAACATTCGTCCTCATGGCTACATACAAATTTTGATCAGTCTGAGCATATTGATTTGAGGTGTTCCCCTCACACCACGTAGACTCTCTCAAACAACGAGGAACATTGTCCCTTTTATGTTTATGTTCCTTTTTATGCTTCCTTGGTTGTTCCTCTGTCGAAGAACTCTTATATCTCTTAAAGCCTGAAGCAGAGCTTTCAACTTCTTCATCACTCAAGGCTACATACTTTTTCTTATCTTTTTTCCATTTACGAGAAGAATAACACTCTTTAGGAGCTTTGAAGTGTGCTTTCTTATGTTCACTTATAGCATGCCGATCAGCACAAGATCGATCAGACTGATCTTCCATCTCAACTTTCTCGTTTTCTTGTCTCACCTTGGATTTGAGCTTTGCCCGAGTGAATTTCTTGTTCTCTTTGTTTATATTTTTCGTTAAGTATATTTATTTTTTCTAAAAGTTGATTCATACGCATCTCAATATCCGATTGAGTTTGGATCGGAGTTGATTCATCCAGCCTGTTTTCATTCTTTTGCAAATCATCTTTCAATGTTTCCATCACTGATCAAAGTGAGGGATTGTTTTGGGGATTCAGTATAAGAATTCAAACAAAAAATAAGAAGATTGTATCGAAATTCGAACAGGTAAGTCACTCATTATTTATCGTCCCTAGTGAAGTGGCCAGTTTGGTGAGTTAAATTATCAAGAGAGTTGTCTTAGGAAAAAGTAATACGCAAGTTTTAGAGAGAGAGAGAAAGAGTTTTTAGAGAGAGAAAGTTAGAGCACAATTGAGTTAGATAAAAAAGTGTTCAACCCCTTTATTAGTTCAGCATTGGCCTTTATATAGAGGCGCTAGGACTCAGCTTTAAACTGAAAATGGTTACATAAAGGAATAAATTACCCTTAGTCCTCAATAGAATTACATAATCATAATTGTTCCACTAAACTTACATTATTTACATTTTAGTCCTTGAATTTCTACTTACATATCAGATATATCTTGAGGATCGTTCATGGGATTGGGTGATCCACAATCAATGTTAGTCCAAATATTTTGTAAATTATTCCACAAAGTTTCAAAAGTATCACTTCTATGATGTAATATACTCATGCTTCTATGCAGTCATATATTTGGAATGAGTCTTCGTCGATTTTGTATGTTACAACTACTCCATTCCACAAGGTTTTAGCCGTCAGATACAGTGCAACGTGATTAAACAAAGATGGCTCAATGATTTGAATGATCTAAGTAAACACAACTTGCTTTTATTGCTCACATCTTGCATATGTTTGATATGTAGCATCCGGGGGGTGTACTAGTGAGATTGTATACCTTCATTTTTCTTCTAATTTCAGTTTTTCATAAGACATGTCCAGAAAGGGTAATTTTCATTGTTGAGTTTAAAGCCAATTAAGAGGATATTAGAACTAATTTCAGTTGATTGTTGATTGCCAATCAGAAACTTTCTGAGCACATTACTTGGGTTGTTGTTTTAAGTAATGCTTGAATATTCTTCTGATATGTTGGCTAATTTTGGTTTGTGTTTTGTTTTATTTTTTGGTTTGTGTTTGGGGATTGTGTTTTGGTGTTGTTTTTTTATGTCTAAAAAATATATAAGAAGAAAAATAAAGTAAAAGTAGAAATAAAAAATACCAAAATTTGTTGAAAATATAAATAAAGAAAAAAATTAATTATATTTGGTGGCAAAAGTTTCAGTGAAAAAAGATAATAGAGAAAATTAGAAATAAAAGATTTTGATTTTTTTGTTTTTAAGAAAATTGGAAAAAGATAATAAAGAAAATTATGAAGTAAAGATTTTGATATTTTTAGTTTTAAAGTAAATCGAAAAAGATAATAAAGAAAATTAGAAAGAAGAAGTTTTGATATTTTTTGTTTTAAAGAAAAATTGAATAATATAATAAAGAACATATGATATTTTTGAAAAATATTAATATTAAAAAAATATTAATTTTGGCGGCCCACTATAGTTAATATTATTTTACAAAAAAAATTATATTTACAAGAAAAATTCATTTAAATCTTAAAAAATAAGAAAAAATGATTTACCTGATAAAAAATTTGTTTGATAAATTAAGATCGATAAAGAAAAAAAATAAAAAAATACCCATAAAAAAATTCTTTGGTGGTGTTTGTCTTTGTTAGTGTTGGTTTTTTTAAATTCGATGTATGTGGTTTGGAAGATAAATGAATTAATTTTATAGAAAAATACAATGTTTATTTGATTTCAAAAAAAACTATTGTGATATCATGTTAAAGCTATTTCCAAACATTTATTTTAATACATATATATTTATTATACAAATACTAAAAATACCCTTTATAAATAGTTAAATAATAATTATTTCTATTGATATTTATCTTAATGAGTATTTGACTCATCAGCATCAGCATCACCTTCAATAAAATAAAATTCGATGTTACTTTTAACTTGAACATGATATACCGATTATTCTTACATTATATGACTTATTTATGTTTTTTATCGAGGAAAATATAGTTTTTCTTCAAGAAAGATTTTGATAAGGGTTTTACGAGATAGGAGTTGAGATAATATCGAACCATATACTATCCGGATTTACATATAACCAGGCCCAGTAACATACAAAAGTTGGGGGAACAACCTCAAAACTAATTAAAATGCAATTGAAAGCTTTGATAAAAAAATAAAAGGTGAAAATGGCTTCTCTCTCAAGAAAGGTTCAAGAAGTGAAAAAGTTTCTTAATCTCTAAGAAACCAACACAGTGCTTTACACCTAGGTAAAGAAAGTAAAGAACCTCCACACTATAAGCTTTTCTGTCCACAACTGTTGGTGAGTTTGCTGACAACCTCTGCCTTTACAGGCTCTGCCTGTTGAGGGTGGAGTTACAACAATGGATACTAGTGAAAAGGAGTTTCCTCCATTGAATAGTAAGGCAACTGGGACTTCAAAGGCAGCATCAGTGGATATGAAATATTCAGACGTGGTTATCGATCGGAATGTGGCGACAGAATTCAAATCGGAGGTTACGGTGAAGGCTGATCACAATGTGATTCGTTTCGAAAGAAAGACTATGATCATTCTTTGTTCTACATCAAGAACCACACTGATATGCAAGTTTAATGAAGGAATACCTAAAAGACAACAGTTCCAAGCATTTCTTGAATCATTCAGATTCAATGGTGCATTCACGTACGTAACAATTGATTCTAGGCAAATACTAGTTGAGTTTTCAGTTCTTGCTGACGCTGGTAGGCTTTGGGTGACAAGATTTTGGAAGGTGGATGGTAAGATGATGCGTGTTGTGAAGTGGTGTCCGTTTAGTTCAAGAAACTTCGAAAGTCCAATTGCACTTCTCTGGGTTAGGTTTGAAAAGGTACCAGAATTCATGTACAATAGTGCTGTGATAAATGAACTTGCTTCATCTTTAGGTCTGGTTCATCATGTAGTGATCCCTGAGGTTAACAGGGCAATCTGGAATGCATGTTTTGCATTGGTGGAGATCGATGTCTCAAGTGTTCTTAAGAGGAACCTGAAGGTAGAGTTTGGTAATAATGTGGTGTATAATGTATTTGTTAGCTACAAGAACGCACCAGTTTACTGTAAGACATGTCACCATATTGGGCATGAATCAGAGAAATGTAAGAAAAATATGCCTTTGGACTCTAAGTTAGTGATAGATACAGTGGATGATATGGGAAATGGAAAAAGAAATAAAGAAAGCAATGATGTTATTGAAAGAAATGTTGTTCAACAAGATCATTCACAAGAAAAAGCTACGTCTGATAAAGTCAGTATGTCTTCAAAGGTTGAAGCATTCACACATGTTTACAGGCGAAAATTAAAATCAATCGTTACTAAGAAAGACAAGTCTTCTGTGTCTTGTCCATCCACGAACGTTGTTAGTCCAGTAAGGGGGAGAGCAGCTTCCATTAATGATCCTGATATTATTAGTGCCCTTCAGCATCTTGAGGATGAAGAAAACACTTTGGACAGGCTACAGGTTTCTCCTCAAGGTGGTAGGGTGGGCAGGTACAACCCTTCACCAAGAACAAGCACAAACGATCCTGACCAAGATTTTGAGACTGTAATTACAAGAAAAATTAAATCTGCCAACAGAGTTAGTAGCTCAAACAGACTGTCAATAAGTTCTCTTAGAAAGAGAGGCAAGTTGCTACAAAATTCATTATCTGATAATGATTAAGGTCCTAAGTTGGAATGCAAGAGGAGTACACAACAACCCTACGATCGCTAGGCTTAAATTCATTATTCAACAAGAGAAAGTTAAAGTTGTAACAATTCAAGAGCCAATGGCTTGGTCTGACAAGTTGGAACTGGTCACTAGAAGAATTTGCTTTGACAAGTGTGTAGCTAATATATCAAATAAAATATGGTTACTATGGGCTAGTGAAGTTAGCATATCTGTGATTGCTGATCAAGATCAGTTTTTACATGTTCAAATTAACCATGCAGATTTTACTGGCTGTTTTACTTCTATTTATGCAAAAAATTTGAGAATGCAAAGGAAGATGCTTTGGAGTCAGTTAAGCAATATTACCTGTGATATGCCCTGGATCCTTGCTGGAGATTTCAATTCAACAAGATGCCCTGATGATCAATTGTGTTGTATAAGTTTTGATGGAAATGGAGCAGAAGATTTTAATGATTTTATAAGAAACAACAACCTGGAAGTGCCTGGATATTCTGGCTCACGTTATACCTGAAGCAACAAGAAAGTCTGGAAAAGATTAGATTGGGTTTTAACTAATCAAAATATGCTTCATGGTTTAAGTTTACAGGTTTGCCACATGGTCAAAACTTGTTCTGACCATGCTCCTCTCTTACTTTCTATTTGTAAAGACACTACTCAAAACTCTAGTACTAAGAAGGGCTCCTTTAAATTCATCAATGCTTTGGCCAATCACCGTGACTTTATGAACTCAGTAAGTCAGAATTGGTCCAAGCATTGCAATGGAGATGAAAGTACAGTTTTCTGGTATAAACTTAAGAGATTGAAGAAGTTCTTGAAAAACTGGAATTACACAACTTTTGGTAATATTTTTAATAAAGTAAAAGAGGCAATGGCTGAAGTTGAAAATTGTGAAGTGATTCACCAACATAATAAAGATAACATTTCAAAATCAAATCTTTCAAGAGCCAATAGCACCTTTATCCTTGCTTTAAAGGATGATGAGAGCTACTGGAAACAAAAATGTTTTAATTCATGGCTACAAGATAGTGATGGCAATACAAAACTATACCATAGCTATGTTGCCAAGAAAAGAAAGAAAAATTTTATAAGTGGAATAAAAGATAAAGATTTGTGGATTACTGACCAAAGTGGGATTGCTTCCTCTGCTGTGGAACACTTTAGAATCATCCTTTCTGATGCTTCTGAAAATAACAATACTGTTAGTTATGATGATTCCATTTTAAATAACATACCTAATCTTGTTTTAGACAGGGATAATGATGAGATTGTTAAGCCTATTACAAAGGAGGAAGTAAGAGCTACAATATATGAGATGAAGGCTGATAGTGCACCAGGCACAGATGGATTCAACACATTTTTTCTTAAGAAATGTTGGGATATAATTTGTGAAGATCTATGTAAAGCTTTAAATGCTTTCATTTCTGGTAGACCCATTCCAGAAGGAGTCTTTGCTACTGGGATTGTACTAATCCCTAAAGTGGCTAATCCTATTACATGGAGTAACTACAGGCCTCTAAGTATGTGTACAATAGTGAACAGGTTGCTCTCTGCTCTCATTAACATGAGACTTTCTGGTCTCTTACCTAGACTTATATCTAGAGGGCAGTGTGCATTTGTTAAAGAGAGATTGATACATGACAATATTTTAACTATTAAAGAGATGCTACACAATATTAGAAGAAAGCCATCAAAAGGAAACATAATTTTACAGCTTGATATGACAAAGGCGTTTGACAGAATGTCTCACACCTTTGTCATTCAAAATCTAAGAAGATTTGGATTTTCTGAAGATGTTCTTTCTTTGGTGAATAGACTAATATCCAAAGTAATGATATCAATTCTAATTAATGGAACCTGCTCTGGTTACTTTCCTCAGAAAAAAGGATTGAGACAAGGGGATCCATTATCACCCTGTCTCTTTATCCTTGCTGAGGAAGCCCTCTTAAGGGGCTTGGAGCACTTGTATGCAAGAAATAATGAAATGCAGTATTATGTTAAGTCTGGATATATCTTACCTTCATTAGCTTTTGCAGATGATGTAGTCATTTTTACTAATAGTGCTCCATCCTCAATCAGAAGCTTGTGTGACCTGCTAAATCAATACCAGGATGAATCTGGACAGTCAATCAATGCAAGAAAAACGAAGATTATTACCTCATCTAGCTGCTCTAATGCAAATACAACAAGAATTACAGCAACCTTAGGCTTCAAGACTGTCAATGCTCCATTTAGCTACCTGGGCATCACCATTGCTGGAAATAACAAGGGAAGACATTACTCTTCTCTCTTAGCAAAAATATATAACAAAATTAATGATTGGGACATGAAGAACTTGTCTTACAGTGGCAGATTGTCACTTATAAGACATGTTCTTCACCCAATAATATTTTTCTGGATGCAAAACAGTTTTATACCTAAAGCTATTTTAAACAAGATTGAAATTTGCTTTAACAAGTTTTTATGGAGACCTAAAGTAAATGAACATGCAATTCATTGGGCTGGATGGGGAAAATTAAGCAAGCCCTTTGAAGAAGAAGGCTTGAACATCAAGTCTTTGGCTGATATACAACTAACTTTTGCCTATAAGTTATGGTATTTGTTTAGGAAAGGGAAGACTCTATGGTCTGAACTCATATTTAACACCTATTGTAAAACTAGTCACTCCTTAATAGCTAACTGCAGAGCTAGTGACTCAATAGTTTGGAAAGGCCTTTGCTCTGTTAGAGTTAAAGCTGATAAATTCATTAAGTGGAAAGTTGGCCAGGGGAACATGGATTTCTGGAGAGATTCATGGCATGAATTGCCTCCAATAATAAATGAACAGAACTCTTGGTATCTTCCAGCACAGGTCAAGTCTTTTTGGACAGAAAATGGTTGGAACCCCATTATCACATCTTTTCTTTCTCATGATCGATATCAGCACATATGTAGTGTTAATATTAATCATGATCAAGAAGATTATTTAGAATGGAGTCTTTCAAAAACTAAAAAATTTAACACTAAAAATACATGGGAAAACATCAGAGTTAAAAACTGTAGTTTTTTCATTTTCAAAAAGCTTTGGCACAGATTTATACCAACTAAGTTCTCTTTTTTAAGCTGGAGGATACTCAATAGTTTTGTTCCTACTGATAATGTACTAGGAAAGAGGCACTTCAATATTGTATCAAAGTGCCAATTTTGCAGTAACAGTGAGGACACTACTCACTTATTCATTAAATGCTGCTTTGCTTGGCAATTATGGATTTACTACGGTATCTTATTCAGAATTCCTGTAAAGAGACATATGAACTGGAGGCACATGTTGTTTACTTGGTTCAGTGGATCTAAGGGAAAATTTCATGTTACACAGATTGTCCCACAATTAATAGTGTGGACAATATGGCATAACAGAAATAATTCTAAAGTTGGAAAACCTGTGGACAACTTTCATAAGACAGTGGCCAGAATTAATCGATTCATAATGGGTATAGACTCTAAACTACAACCTAAACACTGGGCTCATGTTCTGGATGCAGGTGGAAAACTAGGAGCTAGCTCTATATGTCAAAGGAAGGTAACATACCTGGTGTGGAAGCCTCCTGCTCAGGGTAGATTGAAAATCAACGTAGACGGTGCTTCATGTTACACTGGAGAAGCTTCAGGTGGGCTTGTTGTTCGAGATAGTCAGGGCGACTGCATCATGGGAGCTGGTTTCCTTTTTGGGAAAATGTCGTCACTTCAAGCAGAAAGGAGAGCGTTGTTGCAAGCTCTGCTCCTTTGCAACAGGAGAGGATGGAGCGCAGTGGACATTGAGTCGGACTGCCTCCCATTAGTTCTCAGTCTCTCCATTGGTGATGAAATTAACAGGAAAAACGATGCAGTAATCAGAAACCTAATACCCCCAACTATGAAAATCAGCCACATTTCCAGATTGGAAAATGTTGCTGCAGACTGGGTAACAAAGTGGGTGCTAATGGAAAAGAAAAATGGCTCTTTTGAAGGCTATGATACTCCAATACCACTCCGTGCGATACTGATACTCGAAAGTTTGGGTATTGGGTACATAGACCCGGGTTGAAGGAAAATCGGTGGAAAAGCTTAGTTTGTGTGGATAAGAATGTAATGGCTATGGAAATAGTATATGATTGGAGCTTTGGCCATGGTGATTACAGAAGAAACAAAGACTTGGGTTCGTGAAAGAGAGAAGACAAAGATGGAAAGAAATTAGGGTTTCTGTTTTTGGGAAATCTTTATGAATTAGGGTTTACTTTAGTCCTAATTCAGAGTGCCTTGATTTGGGCCTTGTTTTCTCTTTGTATATACTCAATGCTTTTGGGCCATTGTAACTGGTCGAATTTGATTAATAAAACAATATCTTTTACCAAAAAAAAAAAATTTAAAATGCAATGCTCGGTAGTGTGAATGGACTGCAACCTTAAGCGTTCGAGTCCAACCAATCGAAATTCAAAATTTGGCAATGGAAAAATACTGAAACTCAACTGTTCTTTCTTAACAACCAAGTATATAGTTAGAGTTATTGCTATTTTCGTCCTATTTTAAATCATTTTAAAATTTTGACTAGTTGGACAAAAAAACAGCATACCTTCGTAAATAGTTAAATAAATATTTTCCTATTTTTTTATAAAAGATTTAAAAGAATCTATTAAAAAAAACAAACTCCTCCATGTTCCATAACATCAATAACATTAAAAAAAAATCTTTGACTAACCATATGAAGGTATAAAGAAAAATAAATAAGTTAAAACGAAACAAATCCGTAACGAATTTGGGCCATAAACATAGTCAATTGAATATTTACTAAATATTCTATTAAAATTAGGTAAGAGTAGTTTTCTAGGTTTTGATTTTCGTCAACTGAATATTTTGAAGTTAAGTTAAGACTTTCGAAAAACCATAAGTACAAAAAAAAGTTTTGCATGAAAAAAATATTTACTAAAACCGATTTCAAAACAAAAGTTGTTTCTGCACTTCAGTAAGAGTTACTTATTGGACTGCCCAACAGGTGACTACATATCTACGTAGTCTACATTTGTTCTCGATCTAAAGATTAAAAAGATACTTTTTATGTTTGGAATCTTATTATCTATTTAAAGGCTACATTTGAAATTTGGACCTTTGACAATTTTGATCGTATTTTTAAATTGGGATAAAATGTTGGAACTTATTGAACCGTGTCAAATTAATCTATCAAACGTGAATTTATTAAATCCTAATATAACTTTTTATTGTAAATTAAACTAAAAAAATTATTATTTTTCGTGATATTATTATTCATGTTCTTCTTTGGATTTTACTACTCTTAAATCATGCTTTAAAATTCTATTCTTGCAAAACAGTTATTATTTTTCATTTCACTAAAAGCTGCTACTAGTTTTTTTTTTTTTTGATCTAGCTTAAATAAATATTTGAATCTCAACCATTCTTTTTATATGCAAATACATTTAAGGTCCTAGTTGTATAAAGCCCATAATTTATGCCTCTTTGTAACCGGAAAAATAATACATGAACGCAATGTTTAGGCTAACAAATGATAATGGTAAATAGTAACATTGATCCACAAGAAGCTCAGCAAGCTCTTAAAATAACGAAAGCTAACTTCATCCGCGGAAAAAAAAAATCCTCAGTACCAGACGGGACACTCTACAATCTAGCCGTGTTTCCTAGAGATTGTTAGACTAAACACGGCCAATCAAGATCAATTCAATTCCTAGATAATTTGAAAGTTGTGTTGCCAATGTCAGTGAATCGATTAAACTGGACTTACTGTCCGGCTAGCCATGCCCAGCGGACCAACCCAATCTTCTATTTAAAAAGTAAGGTAAACCCACTCTATCTATCGCGGGAAAGCACTCACCTAAAAGAAAACTCTTCCTCCTCCTCCTTGAAAGAAGTACACCACTGTTGTTTTATAGGCTTTATCATATTCACTCGAAAGAGTGTTCTCTTATGACTTTAAGTCTGCCACAAATAGACTGAGACGTAGCTTGCTTATTTTTGGGTGTGAAGCAGTGTCAAACCAAAAAACCCAACAAGCATTATCTCTCCCTGAAAAGAAGGTGATCCAGCCGCACCAAGAGAAGGTTAGAATTCTAGCTCTTCCAGAGTGGTATCTCACTGATGGATCGGGCCAGAAGTAGTACACACTATTTAAACTAATGAGTTAAACTTATACCAAAAACTAACAAAATGATAAGTGACAAGTAATACGAGGTTACCAAAGGACGAGGTGGATACATATGAGACGAGGATGGTGAGTAATATATAAATTGAGTCATGTTAAACAAAAGAAAAGAGAGTCAATAAGATAATATGAGGCAATTTAAAGATGAAGCAAAGACATATAAACCGAGGGTGACAAGCGGTATAAGACGAGGATCATAGAGTAGGGTGTATGACCTAAGAAGATGATGAGGCCGATACGTACGATAATAGGGTGATGAGCAATGCCTGACGAGGATTATGATGAGGATACAAGACGAGCATAAAAAATATTTAAACAATTACGACTGGTAACACATGTTTTCATATTATAAGTTACCAAGAAACCTGTGTGTGCATTTATTATAAAGTACGACCAACATATAAGGCTGTTTAACATGATCAAATATGTAAAAATAAATAATGAATAGGATGAGATAAGATCCTATATAAAAAGCATAAATGCTAGTAGAATGCTCAGTATAAAGGGTAGTCAAAATTTGAACAGAATAAACTATTATATCAAGTTTCAACTTCTTTCTCGACTTTATCTTCATCAACTTGACTTTATGTTTGAGAATGAAACCCCATAACAAATTTGGAGCCATACTTTGGGAAATATATTTTGTATTCAGCTATCCGAGTATAAGCAAACCAATATTGCTGACAAAATCGGGAATCAGACAAGAACTGTCCTATTGGAGGCAATCCAATAATTATTACATGGATCACGACAAGCCCTTGGACGAGCCTGGTGAGTCTGATTACTTGAATTGCCTTAGTAGATGAGTGAAGTCAAGTTTTGGAGAGAGAAATAGATTCTAGAGAGAGAAAATCAGAGTACTCAAATGTTCTAACTAAAAAATCTAACTCCTTCATTAGATCATCTATGGCCTTTATATAGAGGCGCAAGGAGTTAGCTTACAACTGAAAATGATTACATAAAACGGTTAATTACATGTTAGTCCATGACTAAAATACATACTTTTTAATTCCTCCTCTAACTTTACATTTTGTTATATGTGGTTTTATTCTTTACATTTTAGTCTTTAAAGTTCCATTTCCTTATCAGTAGCCCTCTTAGTTCTCATGTCAGTAAATGAATGAGAACTAATCAACCTCGAACATAAGGAGAAGTGAAGATAATTTCCTCTTCTATAATTCAAACTATGTTGATCATTCTATTATACCATTATTTGTGTCAAGTTCATCGAAATATTTCAACAGAGAATTACCCTTTTATATCACAATTCGAAGCATCAACTAATAATCTTAGGTGTCAAGCCTACTTCTCAGCAAATAATGACACTCTAAGGGCTAGGTTTACAACTAGGTACATAGTGTGACAAACGTTGAACTCTTATCTACGTAACCGCTTCAACTTTTGTCTACTTCTTAACACGACTTTTCTCTTCTTATAAATCCCATTGTGACCCATTGTTTGATTCACAAACAAAATTCCTTGAGAGAGAAAGCGTAAAAATTCTAAAATCATTTCCTACCTTCACCGAATTCTTCAATCTACCGGGTCCTTTCACCGGAAAACTCATCTTCTCCGATCAATCTTCAACCACTTTATGAGAAAGCGTCCAAAATCTTGGAGATCTAAAGCCAAAATTTCCAAAGTCAGACAACAACATCTTTGGAGCTTACGATTACTTATGCATAAGTGAAAAGGCACAAGAATATATAGCAGCTAGATTAATAAGCAACGCTCCCCTTGGAACATCCACGAAGACCATTTATTACGGTAACTTCGATCTTTCTAAAAATATTATTTTTTCACCTTCTCCTTCTAAATAGGAAAGCCAATCCTCAAAAACTCGAACGCCAAAAACACCTCGAATCTCACCTTCTCTTACTAAATCATCACCTTGAATTAGTCGTGAAATAAGAAAATCCTCTTCGAAACAATCTAAAGCAACCCCTTCCTCAACCAACGTTTCAAAAACTTGCCCCCCACGCGCTCCTAGAAAAAAGACTTTCATAGCTATGGGAAATTATACCGATGTCACGTCAATTCCATCAACAATTTCTCCTTCCCCAATGGAGATTGTTGAGACTGTTGTGTCATCTCAACAAAATCTCTCAAATAATACCCCTCGACTAAGAGACGAGGTATCTGAAGAAGAAGTCGACTTTGATGCTACTCAGTCAAATGACGAGGTTGATACAGAGGAATAAGCTTTGAAAGAATCAAAGAATGCTACACAAGAAAAACTTCACAGGCCAAGAAGAAAGAAAACTCTCACCACCATATCCGAGGAGAAGAGGGCATCAATAGGTGAGAATTTGAGGTCTCTCAATGCAAACTAGATAGTGGCTCTAAAAATATTTCATACATATACTATGAAGAGAGCCAAGATAGTGATCTAAAGAAGCAACGGGGAATGAGAGACAACATTACACTTCGTCTTTCTAGAAAAGGAGAAACACCCCTAGACTATTAAAAAGGCGAATTGGTAGTCTACCTAGAGATCATCAACTAGGGTCTTCGATTCCCAGTAGACCCCATGATAGTTGACAACTTCGAGCTTTTGAACCTGTGTCCAACTCAAGTGACACCAAACCGATGGTTCACTCTGCTCTCTATAATCATGGCTTCCCGCTTATCCAAATTTTGAGCTGTATCGAGGATTTCATATCTTTAACCAATTTGTCAAAGGGACCAGTACTTTCGTTTTACTATCTTACGCTGGATGATGAGTTAAAAATCATTGAGGATCTTCTGGAAGTAGACAAATTTTGAAAGCAAAAATGCATCTTCATTTCAGGAGCATGTGAAAATGGCAAAGCTATATCCTAAGCTAGCCCATGAAGATTGAACCTCATCTGGAGGAGTAATCGTATGTCTTTTAATATTTTTCTTCTAAATTAAATTTGCACCTGATGATATCCTCATTCGCTATCAACTTCAATATTCCGAACAGAAATTTCAAGATGTTATACTATTCGTCGAGAAAAAACAAAGGAAACCTTCATCAAGCTTGTTGTTTAGGCTGAAAAGGAATGGAATAACACTTTCCACACAGCTTTCGAACCCATCAACTTTCTCAACAGTCACCTATTCCCGATTACACATGGAAATTTTCCTCCCGAAAACTTGATGGAACCACCAAATCCTTGATAAGCTGTTAGAAGGTTGGTCCCTCCCGACTGCAAAGTATTTTCGCCAATTTGTAGTAGATCAGAAAGCCATCTTCACCAAAAGAAGAAGACAAAAAAGAATAAAAAGGCAGCTAGTACATCTGGTGCTAGCCAATAGATCCAAATCCAGAAGGTTTGAAGCGAAAAACGAAAGAAAACACATTTTCCACAATTGAAGAGGGAATAAAAGAAGATTCTTCTTCAAAAAAGAAGAAAATTGATGCGCCTTCGAAAAAACGATACCACTAAAACCAACCCCTAGAAGAAAGGGAATAAAAAGTAGAGATTGTCGAAGAGATATTATCCGATGACAACGAAGTTAAAGCTACAGGGAATCTGAAAAGTTATCAAAAGGAAAATGATAGCAATACTGAAGACGCTATTAACTTGCAAAAGGAAATTGTTGTTGTAGAAGATAACCAATGTGATGATCACTTCGATCCTCACAGCTTCATTAAGTTCAACGAATCGCAAGAACTTACTAGAGAAGAAGATCCCATCATTCAAGAGATTCAAACTCATTGGCATAATCTTGGTAGGAGATCTTCCCCTGCTACCTTCGTATCTCTTAAGGTTATTGTTCGTACAATCTCCTTAGATCTTATTCCTCGACCTAGCCCAACGGTCTTTCCAACCGAGAATCTTTTCGAAGAATTCCTAGCTGCTCTTCAACATTTTCTTGATCTTGATATTGCAGCAAAAAAGTTTACTCAAGAAATCGAGGCCTCTTAAAGTCAACTGAAACGTATGGATAAACAGATGGTTCGTTATAAACTTGTTGCTGAAGTTGAGAAAAATATGAGGGATATCTTTGGTGACCTTGTAAAAGATCAGTTTCATGACTTCCAAACGGCAAGATCTGAATTTCTCAGAGGACTTATGTATGTCAAAAAGTATCTCCGAGAAAAGTATCAAATCGATAAATAATATCTCTACACTTCGCACCAGGAAGAAATAAAACAACTCAAGACTAAACATCTTGAAGAATTAGCTGCTGAGAAGAAGAAACTTGATGACCTTCAGACTTCTCTTGTGAAAAATGAAGCAGAAAAGAAAAACTTAACCGATGAGATGGCCATCCTCAAGACTCAATTTGATAAAGAAAAGAAACTTGATGTCACTGCTACTGAAGATGAGTGCACAAAAGACATGTTGGCAGCTATCAATAATGACAAAGAACAAAAAGTCATCACACTCCTTCGAGAAATTTATGCCACGTATCCTAAGATGGATCTTTCCAATTTTTTGAGTGAAATTCCCGTCGAATGGCGCCCTAGTGAAACTTTCGATCATATTCCAAGTTCATCATCCGAAAAGGAATCATCCGAAGAGAATTCTGAAGACGAGTAATTTTACTATCTTTCGATTTTTTGTACATGTCATATCATTACTATAACTTTTGTGCCCATCGAATTAATTTGAATGACAAAGGTCTTTGTTTATTTTTCATCTTTCATTCTAAGTTATGTTCACGTTCGATTGTTATTTATTTTAGTTATTCGATATAAAAACATAATATAATACTTTGAACAATCATGAAAATACTTAACACTTCAAAATTGATAGAATGTTTAATGAGCATAACACTTCGAATATCACATACTGTTTAATGAGCATAGCACTGCGAACATCGTAGAGTGTTTAATGAGCGTAGCACTGCGAATATCACATAGTGTTTGATGAGCGTAACACTTCGAACATCATAGTGCGTTTAATGAACGTAGCACTTTAAACATCATATTTCATTTAATGAACGTAGCACTTCAAACATGGTTGTTTCTTCAAAAAGTGCATGCAACACTTCAGAATATTCTACTCTTGGTCAACCTCAAAGATGATCAGTCTTTGATCAGTTACCAAATAGTTTAAATAAACGATTGCAAACAACCATTGACCAAAGATTCATTTTATTGATAATTTTGAATATATATAAATAGCGTCTCGTTAAAACCTGTATAGGCCAACGGGGTAGGAAAAAGTGCGCTAATCAATCAAAGAAAAGAATTTCAAAATACAAAACAGTTATTCCCGGTACAACTTCAGATGCTGTATATTCCACGGGTGTTGAAGCATCATCCCCTGATTATCACAAAGGCGATAAGAACCTGACTTTTTATTCTTTCAACAACCATATAAGGTCCTTCCCAATTTGAGGTAATCTTTTCGATGCTCTTCTCCTTGGTATGTAGGAATACATTTGTTAACACTTTATCACCTATCTTTTTTCCCCAAGAAATTCAATTTTATTGATATTAAAAAATTTACAATGTGTTCATTTGTTGCATACAATTAGTTGTAATGATTACAATTGTTATAGTAGATAAGAATTATCTACTTCATATGTGTATTTGAACTTGAACAGCTCTTGTCTTGGGTTCTTTTGTCTGAAGTGAGTGTCCTTCTGCATAATCGAGTTTTGTCCATTTTCCTTGTGTCTTTATTCTTCTTTTTCCTTCCTTGATTTTTGTTTCCTGCAAAATAATAAGGTTAATGGTCAAGTTTTTCAACTTGCCAAGTTATTAGTTGATCTCAAGAGAGTCTGATGTGCCCTAAGTTCATAGAGTCCAATAATATGATAGCAGATAGATTATTAAATGTATGGTTTGCATCAACCATAAAAACTGCGTGTTCTGTAAGTGCATGTTTAACAATCCAATCTGCAGCTGTGTTTTGTTTTTTATATATGTGCTTAAGTGTCATCTGTGGTTTGATCAGATTTCTACAGCATTGTAGAATTTGTTCTAAGTGCCATGGATATTTTCCAATGGCTAAAATGTTAAAAAGCCTAAGAAATCTATCTCAATATCTATCAAATTAAGTTTTTGGTCACTGCAATAAATTAAACTATTCAATAATGCAAGTATTTCAGCAGTAAAGGGGGAATATTTGCCTATAAAAATTTGTTTAGAATTGTCTATAATGTTGATTTTAAAACCATGTTTCCAAAACGAGATTTTATTATTGTTGTTTGCATAATGTGATTCAAATCCAAGTTATGAGAAATTTGATTGTATTTTATCAACTTATAGCATATGTTTTTGTAAAGCTATGATATTAGTTGAAAATTTCCTAACCAAGTTTTTAGTTCTTCTTAATATTTTTTGATTACCTATCCCTCTAACATTCCAGTTAAGAATTGTTATGGTCATTTTAAGAATTGTTTTGAGGATCCTGTTGATCCTTTAGGGTTTCTTGTTTTAATCAGTATCTAACTTCTTGAGGATCTTCTTATAGGGCAATTAATTGTGTTTTTTTTAATTTTCTTTTGTTCTGGTGATTGAGGTAAGCTTAAGCTAGTTCTAATTAATGGTGCATCAAGTTCATGTTCAGTTACCACTAAGTCTAATTTCTTTTGTTCTGGTGATTCAGGTAAACTTAAGCTAGTTCTAATTAATGATGTGTTAAGTTCAAGTTCTGTTTCAACTATGTCTTCTAATTCTTCATCATTTAGTATGTTAAATGAGTTATTTAAGCTAATGGTATGTATTGCATCCATTATATCCTTTTCAGTGACTTCAGGTGGATTTTTAAGTTGATTAAAGATTAACGTATTGTTCTTTTGAAATTCAGGTGATTTTTCTGTCTGTAAAGGTTGGTTATTTATGTTGTAAGTTTCCATTGCTTCATGTTGTTGTGTTTCAGTATCTTTTACAGGATTTTTAGTTGTTTTTTCTTTTTCAATTATCAGTTTTTCTGTTTGCAGATCTATGTTGGTTTCAGGATTTAATTTTGGTATTTAAACTTCTTTTGAGCCAATCCATTTCTCTTTTTGTTTTTATCATTTTCTCTTGAAATTTGTTGATTTTTAGCTTTCAATTCCTCAGTTTTACAAGAATTTTATTTATGTCCTAAGTGTCTACAGTTTTTACAATATGCAGGGTTGTCATTATAAATGGCATCTTGCCAGTATCCATCTCGATCTCCAAATATTATCCAAAGTCTTTGGGGAAGGAGCCTTGAGGTATCCACTACTGTCCAGGATTTACAAAGGTTGTAACTAGCACGAGTTTTGTTGGGTATCCATATTGTCAAAGGCAATCCAATTGCCTTTGCAATATGTTCGATTGTATCTGAGTTATACATTATTTCTGGGATTTTGGGAAATGAGATCCAAACGGGAGTCAAAGAGGACTCCCGTTTGGGGTTAAAATCAGTGGTCCACCTAAGAACTCTAAAAGAGAATTGACCTATTATTCTAATAGTTTGTTTCCAGAAAGTTTTAACATCATTAATATTGTCAAATTCCACAAAAATGTGTCTATAGTCCCATTTAAAAGTACTAAATTTCCCTTTGAATCTAAAGGTTTCCAGGTAAACCCTAAAATCTATAACAGAAGGAGATCCATATGAAAATTTCGCAATTAGGGTAAATTTAGCTAAAGAAGAGAGTTTAGGCTTATCTAATTCTTCAAATTTGACGAAGGTGTAGTCCTCCTCGACTCCGCTTGTGACTTTTGCATGTACGAATCCTTGATTGCTTCTCCCATTTGCTTCTGGATATGTCCTTTCATTGTTCTTTTTCAGCATATCTGTGTATGTAGGTCTTGAGAGTTGCCTCTGGTTCTTCAAATCTTCTTCAGATTTCTTCTGTACTGTTTCTTCATCTTCGAAAATCGAATTTTCGAATATATGGTCTTGAGCAACCAGGTGGCCATCGATCGAACGATTTTGATTTGAAGAAAGGTTAGGGAAATTTGTTTGGTTGTATAAAAGTTGAGATGATTTAGGGTTTTTTCGCTCTTCGAGAGGAAGAGCAAACGTTTGGGACTACATCGATGGAGGGTGATCTAGGGTTGGGACTGCATCGATAGAGAGGAGATCTAGGGTTGTGTAGAGAAGGGCTTCCGGTTTGGGTTACGGCCTTGAAACCAAGAAACCCGTTTCTTGGTTCTTGGAGCCCAAGAGCAAGTTTTTCGATCCGTTATAATATTATCCTTGTTCACTTTATCACTTATCTTAAACTACCTAATTTTCACTCTCGAATTATACCTGTTCCTCATAAGAGTTTGATAATGAATTACATTTAAATGAGCTTAAACTCTTTTCCCATCAATCAAATCCAAACTCACTCTTTTAGATTCGTCATTCAACTCTTCAGAATATTGATTTATTATAACATATGACAAAGTAGATTCCACAAGGCTAACAGCATCCATTCAATATGCTAAACCAAAATGAGTTTCTTTAGTAGCTTCCCAATGAGTTGTTCGATAAGCCCAAAGTACTTCTTGCAAATAATTAAGCCACTTTCCTGCCACTTCTGTTAAATTCTTCTTCAAACCTTCCAAAATAAACCTGTTTGTCACCTCAACTTGTCCATTTGCTGGGGATGAAATGGTGAAAAACACTGCTTAATTACATTCGAAGCATAGAACAAAGCTATTTCTTCATTATTAAATTGAAGACCATTACCTGTAATAACTCTTCGAGGCACTTCAAAACGACAGCAAAATACTGTTTACAATGAATTTAATCACATCCTTCGCTTTTGTTCTAGATAATGGTTCTGCTTCTGCCCACTTTGTAAAATAGTCCCCTGCAACAATTATCATTTGTCGCCATCTATGAAACGGTATTACTGGAAATAGACATAAGTGTACCTGCTGGCTTATGAATAGAATTAGCAAACCTTTGACAAGTATCACAGCTTCGAACCAAATTATTGGGATCGTTTATAATCGAGGGCCAATAAAACCCTGCAAGCAAAACTCGACGAGTTAATGCCTTCAACCCGCAATGCGATGTCCTTCTCCATCATGTAGCTCTGATAAAACTTCATGTGATTCTTGTCTATTCTTACGTCATAGTAATAGCATACTGAATGGTTTCTTGTAAAAAACTTCATCTAATACTATGTAGCCAAAAGTTTTGCCTCACAATTTTTTGGCCGATTTTGCATCTTCAGACAACTCTCCTTAATAAAATAATCCTAATATCAGTTCTCTAGTCACCTATGACTGTATCTAGGGTGAAAAACAGTTCTTCAATATATTCACACTGGTCTGATTGAGTTAAAATCGAAGGAATTTCTCGTAATAAGATCCACATATACTTTTCTTTGTATGTAATAATTGCTAATGAATCACCCACTGCGTTACTCTCTTGACTTATATGTTCCACAATAACGTGATCAAATAAAAGGATCAAATTTTGAAGCTGCCAAAGATACAAAATTAAACGATCCTTTTTTGCTTCAAAAACTTCAGACACTTGGTTTGCTACTAATTGAGAATTTGTCTCTAGTCGTACTAAAGTTTCTCCACATATCTTCGCAATTCTCAATCCAACTAAAGAAACTTCGAACTCAGCTTCGTCGTTGTAAGCGTGAAAACCAAATTTAATAGACTTAAGCATTGTTTCTCCAGAGGAGCAACTAATTAAACTCCCGCGCAGCATCCTAAAACACTAGAACCGCCATCAGTTCAAATTATCCACGTTGAATTAACTGGTAAAACATCCATACTATCCTCTTTATTTGATATGGCTGAATGAAATTCAACAAGGAAATCTACCAAAGCTCGCGCTTTAATTGCAGTTCAAGGTGAAAAGGTAATATAAAATTCCCTCAATTCCACTGACTATTAGTCATTCTCCCAAAATATGAGGTTGTTGCAAAACATTTTTCAATGGAAATGAAGTCCAAACTTTGATGGTATGAGCTTGAAAATAAGAGCACATCTTTCTAGCAGCCACCATCAATGCCAATGCCAATTTCTCGAGCTTCAAATATCTTTTTTCTGCTGCTACCAAACTTTTACTAAAATAGTACACCGTCTTCGGAATTCTTCAATCTTCACTTATCAATACTGCACTTACTGCAAAATCCGTCACCGCAATGTATAAAAAAAGTTGTTCTCTACTTCGAGGTTTAGATAATATTTCTGGTGATGATAATAAATCCTTGATGCTTGTAAATGCTTCTTTAAAATCTGAAGTCCACTCAAACTTCTTCGGCTCTCGCAACACGTGAAAGAAAGGAAAACATTATTCAGAGAATCTAGAAATAAATTTATTAAGTGATGTTAACTTTCCTGTCAACATTTGTACTTCCTTGGTAGTTCGAGATGATTTTATGGATACTACAACTTTTAACTGTTCTGGGTCAGCTTCTATCCTTTTTTCACTGATAACATAACCCAAGAATTTCCCCGATCGAACTCCAAAAGTACATTTTTCTCGATTTAATTTCGGTCTTATTGCCCTTAAATTAATGAAATGTCTCCTCTAAATTATCCAAGTGTGCATCATTTACTAAACAATTTAACACCATGTCATCAATATATACCTCCATGTTTCTTCTGATCTGGGTAGCAAATGCTTTATTAATTAATCTTTGCTAGGTAGCCCCGACATTTTCAAATATAAAAGGCGTAACTGTATAACAATGCAACCCCCTGTCAGTGATGAAAGTTGTACATTTTTATCCTTCAGGTCGATTTCGATCTGATTATATCCGGTAAAAGTACCTGAAGTGGAATAAATCAGTTGTTCTATTCGAAGAACGGGAAATGGGTCTTTAGGACATGTTCGATTTAAGTCCGTAAAATCAACACACATTCTCCACTTCCCGTTTTTCTTCTTGACCACTACTGGATTCACCGTTCATAGAGGATACTGTGATTCCATTATATGTCCGACCTTGGATAAGCGGTCCACTTCGGAAACAATAACTTCTTCCTTTCCTGATGAAAATGCCCGCATTTTTTGAATTACAAGTTTCACCTTCAGATTAATGGTTACGCTGTAACAAATTACTTCGATCGGTACTCCTACCATGTCCTTTGTTTTCCAAGAAAAACATCCAGATTATGAGATAAAAATTGAAAAATTTATTGACGTAGAACTGGGGTCAGCAAGGTTATTATCTGAATTACTCTTCCCTCAGAAAAAGTATATTCCTCTATCTCCTTACTAACTATAATGACCTCGTGGTTTCCCTCGGATCGTCAACCCTTTCGTCAGAATCAGAGGTCAACTCCCTAGCTGTTATTCATTCATTATATCACCTCTGATGGACCCACGAATCTGAAGTGCAGTGGCATAGCATTCCCTAGCAACCTTTGGTCGCTTCGCACGACCCCTACACGGTCTACAACGACATATTTGAAACATTGATAAACTGTTTATACAACGTCATACATCCTTGACAACCAGGATCTTCTAAAAATGGCATTATAACTTGTTGGATAGTTGACCACCATAAAAATCCCTTGAACCTTAGTCTTACAATGTCTATTTTCCAAACTTACCTCCCCCTCAAATTCTCTAATTACCCGCGCAGTTACTCCAGTAAAACCAATGATGGTGTGCTCTGACTGAAAACTTCGAGGAGGATTGCACATTCTTTCATAAGTTTCTTTAAAAAGGACGTTCACAAAACTCCCAGTATCTATCAGCACGCGTCGAACCTCAACGCCAGCAACTTCTGCCCCAATGACCACTGCATCCTCATATGGCCCTGTAGTGCCTCTCAATTTGTCTTCATCGAAAATGATAAAAGGAATATCTCTCTTGCCATACAAATGGGTAGACATTTTTCCCTCTATTTGAGTAGCCAAACTTATAATGTATCTTTTCCTCGAGCTATTAGTGTTTCTAGTCATTGAATCGCCCCAAAAAATGGCCAACGACTTAAAATACTCACACAAACTTCGATCCCCTTCTTTAATGGTTCTTCCACCGCCGTCAAGATTAAACTATCTGGATACATATCCAGATATTCTGAAGCAACATCAAAATCATCAACCTTTGAATGCAGAATCATCAAATTTGCAGCTTGCACATTTGGATTGGTTGGTTGCAAAGTCGATGCCAAGGAATTTTTCGATGCATTGCTCTGTGCCTCCACATAACTTCCTATTTTCATTAAAGTTTAGACTTCCTTTTTCAGAGCAATAAAATCAGCAGTATCATGACCAATGTCATTGTGATACCTACAGAATTTAGTGTTTTGCTCCTCCCTAGGCATATTGATTGGAGTGGGCTTCCTGAAATTTATGTATCCTTTAGTTTTATCAAAAATTGCAGCCACACTCTTAGTCAAATCTTGCATAATATTCAGGCATTATCCATAATTTTGCCTCATCCTATTGAATTGATATGACAGAGCTTGATTCTAATACCCCCCCCCCCCCCCAGTTCAAGATGGTAGGTTGTTGTTCCTCGGGCGTGCTTGCTGAGCAGCATTTGAAGATTTCCCTTGGTTATGTGGTGCTTGCCCCGAATTCTTTGGAATATTAACCGCTACCCCTTGAACCCTAGTCGATTCTTCAACCTTAATCTGGTCTTCAACTTGAGCCATCAAAGCTCTAAAAGTTAAAGTTCTTCTTTTGGTTGTTTCATTAGCCAAAACACCTGGCAATAACCCCTAACGAAAAGCATCCATCACCACCAAATCTTCACAATTATCTAGACTCGCTTTTGTCAAAACAAAGTGCTCCGTATAATACTTCAATTTTTCTCCAACTGCTTGCTTGCATTGGATGATCGTATCCCATTCTCCCTGATCTTTTTACTTCTCAAAAACTGTCTTCGATAGGTAGTGTAAAAGTATCTGAAGTTAGAATTGGATCCCCTCGGAATTCGGTTATACCTCTTCAAAGTTGTTCCCTTAAAATTCTATGAAAACGCTCGATACAGTAGTTGGTCATCTTCAAAATTCATCATATAATTCTTCAATTGTTCGATGTGATCATCTGGATCTTGCATCCTATCGAACGTTTTAACTTTTGAGGTGTCAAAATGCTTTGGAAGCGTGATTGATCTAATTTCACTTTTTAATGAATAATTTATCCAATCTACACCTTCAACGTACTGGTCCTCGGTCCCCATTACCGCATATAAATTCCGATCATCTCCATTGTACTGATTGGATGTATTTCCTTCACACCAGTTAGATTCCTTCAAACATCAAGGTACACTATCTCTCATAGCTTTATGTTCTTTCTTAGATTTATGATGATGACCCTTCTCTTCTTTCAAAAAGTTCTGATATCTTTTAAAACCTGATCCAAAGCTTTCAACTTATTCATCACTATATGTAATATCCATTTGTTTATCTTTCTTTTCTTTTCGAGAAGAATGACGTTCTTTTGGTGCTTTGAAGCGCACCTTCTTTTATTCACTTCTGATTTAATGATCATTGCAAGATCGATCAGATTGACCTTCAGCTTGATTTTGATCATTCATTTGTCTCGCCACGGATTTCAGCCTTGCTGACTGAATCTCATGTTCTCTCTGATTATATTTTTCGTTCAGAGAATTTATCTTGTCCAGAAGCTGATTCATTCGCAACTCCATCTCAGATTGAGTCTGGTGAATCGAAGTAGACTCGTCTCTCATTTGCGCTTGGTAAATTGTTTCTCAACGATTCAACAGTGATCGAACCAACGGGTCATTTTCTGAATTCATCGTAAAGTTTCAAGATTGTTTTTCAAAATTGGTTAAATTTGAACAAGTAAAATAGGTACCAATTTATTGTTCGGTGCCCAGTGAAGCTGCCAATTTGGTGAGTCTGATTACTTGAATTGCCTTAGTAAATGAGTGAAGTCAATTTTTAGAGAGAGATATAGATTCTAGAGAGAGAAAAGCAGAGTACTCAAATGTTCTAACTCAAAAATCCAACCCCTTTATTAGATCAGCCTTGGTGGACGAGGCCAGACATGAAAAGCCCACCCAATCGCCAGTAAACAGAAAAATGGTCTCATATTATTACTGGTGTGGATAATAATTGCCTGAGGGTAGGCTGGTAATTTCAGTTGGTGTTTTTATGGTGGTGTGTGGGTGTTAAGTGTTTAGAGTAGAGAGTAGAGAGATAATTAAGCAGCTTGGTAGCAGTTAATTTTCATTACCTACACTTAATGCAGGTGGTTGGGTATTTATACCCTGATGTTTGGGCCCTTATGGGCTTTCGGGTCATGTTTAATGGACTCGGGTCATGTTCAAAGACCCATGAGCTCTAAGTAGGTGAGCAAGTAGCTTAGTCAAGAAGTGTTTAGGTTTTTTAGTACTTTTTACATAGTTCGAACAGTCCTATGGTCATAGTGTTCAAAGTGATCTGTCCGGTCCATGTGATCTGTCCGGTCCGGAGGCCTTGGACTGATATGTCCGTGTCCGGGGAGCACGCTGAATTCGGACTCATCAGTTACAATCTAACCCGACGGTTTACACCCCTAACACAGTATATCGTCGTTATATATGATAAAGCCAAAAGGAGAACAAAACACCACCGTAAGTACTTTTGCATGTACCATAACGATCATGATAATTCAGTTATCGACTGTTGGCAACTGTACGAATAGATTTAGAGGTTGATCAACACCGGGGAGTTCATTCCATTTTTCAAATATACGGAAGAATAACACAACAAAAAGAAGAATACTGAAGAGCTATTGGATGGAGCATAAAATCAAAGGCGAGAGAAAAAGGGCAAACAGTAATGGATACAAGTTATTTCCAACAGAGACACGCTATCAGGACCAACACCAGGCTCTAGCAAAAAATATAAACTATTGAAAAGTTCACTTGGTGGACGAGTACTCACACCACCGTTACAGAATGTCGGTAGTCGACCTGACGCTGAATAAAGATAGTTTGACGGGTGTTTCCACCCGTCACGAATATGCTTTGATCATCAATTTTGATATATTCGAGGTAATGGTTACCCGGGTTTCGGTAGACATGACAACTCGGCCAACATGATTTTCAAGACCAGTTACAATATAATGATTGGGGTACCCCTATACAAACCAACTAATAAACTGTTGGTCAGTTACAAAGGAAAGTTGTTTAATTGTATTTGTGAAACTAAACTTTCAATGACTTTTGGTTAGGGAAGTATAAAGAAAATTATGAGATCACTCTTCATGCTCGCGGATGCACCTAGCTTGTATAATGCGATTTTCAGACGACCTTGATTACATAGGATTGAGGCCGCAACTTCTTATTGTAAGAAAGGTCTGAAGTATCCTGCGGGGAACTGGGTTAGCATAATTAGAGACAATAAAGTACCACCATATTCGTTGTGTTATTTCTTTAGATTCCACGTAAAAGACCTAATAGTAATTAACAAACTTGGAGGGGGGGAACGGTCGTTACCTTAATGGGAGCGGTAAACTTGGAACTGAGGTGGAAGATCCTAGAGACGAAAACATGTATGACAGACCATAAGGAAGCATAGTTAAGGAGATGTTAGCCAGTAAGAAGGTAATTTAAATTGGAAGTCCGTTGGACATAAGTTGTAAGTATAGAATAGTAAAGTTATTGCTTAAGAATTCTCATGATTTTTCTTGGAGAACCGATAATGTATTAGGGGTCAGTTCACCTGTCATTTCAAAAAAGGTACCGATTGATATAAGGATTAGACGGGTTCATACAAAATGAAATCTTTTTCTTCAGAAAAATCTGAAGTCATCGCCAAAAAGGTTAAAAAACTGCTTAAACTTGGACATATTAGAGACGCGAGATAACAACCTAGTTCACTAACCCCGTACTCATAAAAATAAAGAATGCACAATGAATAATGTGCGTATATTTTACCAACCTCAACAAGGCTTGTCCTAAAGACATTTTCCCCTGACCCGAACCGATGAGTTGATTGACGCCACTTCGGGTAATGAACTTTTTTCCTCAATGGACGTCTACTTGGGATATAACTATATTTGGATGCACCCCCATGACGGGAGCTAGAGCTGTTATCGGTCCGGTTTGGTCCGCGTTTCGACAAAACCGGACCGAACCGTTAACTTTGTCGGTTCGAACCGAACCGAACCGACAAGATTTCGATTCTCTGAATTAGAACCGAACCGAAACCGTTAAAAATCGGTTCGGTTCGGTCCGGTTCGGTTTGTCGGACCGACAATCAAAAATATTTTAACTAGCAAAAGGCTAAAACTTGGAATGGACCATACGGTTATTCCTCCGAGCCTTTTGAGATATTTGGAGTGGGTTGTGTTCATTTATATAGCACTAGGGTGTTTGTTTCCTTTTTTACCTAAGCGATGTGGGATTCAAAGTAAATTGCTTCGAATTCGATTTGGGTATAGTTAATAGATACGTCTTTATCTTTTTATCTTTTGTTACCTTTACAACTACAAAACAATATAAATTTTTATTATCTACATCTGTGGGAGTAATCAATATGTTACAACATAATTGGAAGAAGAGAGAACCTAACCATGGCGGCCAATGGAGCGAGAAGAGCTCTTCAATCTGCATCCTCTTCGACGAAAGCCATTTTTAGTCGTTCCTCAACCTCGACATCAACAAATTTCACTTTTCAAAGTCCTAAATTGAACAGAATCGGTTCTTCTTCCTCGATACCTGTCTCTGGTTCTCGGTTCTCTCTTCGCAGACTTAGTTCCTCCAAGGCTCCGACAGAGTTGGGAGGAGCACTTTCTTTAATGCCATTGCATAGTGTCACTGCTTCTGCATTGTTCACGTCGTTGCTGTCACTCAGTAATAACCAGTGGGGCTGTCTATCAGAAGGCTTCGCTACCCCACTATAACATGGCCAGCGAATTTCGGCTGCTGTCCTGCAAGCGATATTAAATGGATAGTTCATTCCTTAGTTTGTTTTTGGGTTACAATTGAAGTTATGGACCACCTCGATAAGGGAAAATAGTCTTTACATGTTTTTTCGCAGTGCATTTTTCCATAACATTAATAGCTTTTGTTTGTAGAAGCTTTGATTCTTGGAAAGAAATAAACTGTTGTGGTTATTAAACAAAAATATATATTTTACAACATAATTTAATTTTGAATTAAAAAATAATCAACATAGTATATCAGGTATTCAGACGAAGTCAGGTTTGTTTCTTGTTTGTGTATTCTTATATAAATATTTTTTATATATACATATATTAACATATAATTTATATATATATATATATATATATATATATATATATATATATATATATATATATATATATATTAGTTTTTTATGTATCGGTTTCTAATCGGTTTATCGGTTCGGTTCCTTACCGGTTTTACTATTTCGGTTCCTTATCGGTTTCGGTTTTTAAAATGGAACCGCGAACCGGACCGTTAAGATTCGGTCCGGTTCTCGGTCCGGTCCTTACCGGTTCGGTTCCGGTCCGGTTCTCGGTTCTGAGGAACCATTAACAGCCCTAACGGGAGCACACTTTTTTTCAGAGAGATGAGGTTTATATTGCTATAATGTTATGCTTTTGGGTTTGATAAATATAAGATCGGCCTAATAGAGGCTCGTCAATCAGATATTTAATAAAACAAATTGAGAAAATATATGTAAGTATCCGTCGACAATATGGTTGTAAAGAGCATAATCAATGATCGACAAATCAAAGTTTTATCAGATATATTTGTGATATTGCAAAAGTTTAATCTCAAGCTAAACTCTATGAATGCTTCTTTCGGATTTTGTAATGAAAAGTTTATGGGATACATCATCGACAAGAATGGAATCGAGGTCGACCGTGAGCAACCAAAGCACTGTTAACCATGAAGCCACCACAAAATATCAAAGCACTGCTAACTATAAGTCATTTTGCGGCTTTATCACGGGTCAGTTTTAGCATCCGACAAGAGTCGTTCTTTCTTTGAATTCTTTAAAGAAGTAAATAATTTCATTTTGGACGAATAATACGACAAAGCCTTTTTTCTCTCAAAGAATACCTGACTTCTTTAAAAATTATAGCACATCTAGTACAAGTCGAGTCTTTATATTTTTATATATCTATCTCCCAACATGTTGTGAGCATCGTATTGGTTTAGGAACACGATGGGGCACAACGACTAATTCATTATGATTGTAAAATTGTAATCAAAACTAATAAATGATATTTGAACTTGGAAAATTATCCTTAGAACTGGTAGTAGTGGAAAGAAAGATGATGTCGTATTTTAGAGTCATACCATCATACGCCGTACTTTTTTTCCTCTAAATAATTTCTTGTAAAAATTAGATATTACAGGAAAACTCATGGGGTTGTTAGTAGAGTTAGAAGAATATGAGAACTTATACAAACCTCGTATAACCATTAAAGGGAAATATGTGGCTGACTTTATAAACGAATTCGTTGGAGACATAATTAATAACACAAGAGATACGACATCAGATTTGGAAAAAAAATTTGGAATGGGTCATCAAAGTTGATGGAATATCTAATATCTGTGGAAGGGGAGTAGGAATTGACTTAAATGCACTATATAGGAAGGAAACCAGGTAATCAATCAAATTTTGCTTCGATGTTATAAATAATGTTGCCAAATACGAACCAGTATTAGGAGGCTTAAAGTTAGCTCGTATTCGTTGAACTAAAGTTATACGTGCACGCTCAAATTCTTAGCTGGTGTTTAGTCAAGCAAAGGTTTTATAATATGTAAAGCAATATAGCATGAAGTGATACTTAGAGGCTCTAAAAGACTGCAAAAATAAATTTGATCGCGTAATATACGAGCGTGTACCTCACCTCGAGAACTTGATTGCAGATTCTTTAGCGAAAGCAACAACTTTAGGAGCCAATCCTCTTGTCATCATACAGAAAAGACCGATTATAGAAGATAACATATATGAAGTTGAGGTGATGACAACATATTGGTAAAGGATTTTAGTGATGATATAAACTAAAATACCGTAAGGAATAAATGTGTTTTTTCTTATTAACTCGGTCAAATGATCTTATATTTTCATAGGGTTTTAATCCATTTATATATTACAAAACCATACGCACTATCTTATTATCTTGTAATTTTTTTCCATTCTTAGTTGTATCCAATCGTGGGTAAGTACTCTGCCCCCATGTCCTTTATGTTATCTTATTAGTCCTTTTAGTGGTCTCGTCCACTTAACAGTTACATATTAATAGGTACCCTCGGTTAGCGAAAACCCGTGTACTCTTCGTGTAATAAGTCAAGAATTTCTATGGATGATATTGATAGTTGTGATTTATTGGCCGATGTTAATCCTCTTTCACTCTCTGATCGAACGTACCTCGTCTTTGTGGATGGGTATAATTTGGTCGGAAGGATATGTCTTATCCGGACTCCCTTAATACTTTTTAATGCGAACTTCTATGATATATCGAATTTTAAAATGAGTATAAAATGACTAGGACGTGGTGTTATGTATTGCATTTATCTTTTATTTCCCATGTGTCATATACATGATTTACGTCTAATATGTAACAACGGGCGTGCGGTGTGCTGATGTTAGTACTTATCTGCCACACGTCGTATACCATAAGGACCGCCATTGTATAACCATTGGGTAGTCCGCATCTTCACAGACATGTCCCCTGTACCTATGTTTGACAGTTGCAGATGCTAGTTGCGTGTTTTAACAAAATGACGCTTCATATTTTTTACAATTTGATTGGTAAACACTTTTTTATCTTGCAAGACCATGCATGTCCCTCAGATACCACATGTACTTTAACTGTATTTGGTCAAAAGGGTTCACGTGAGTGTGTGATGATTTCTCCTTCGAGGAAGAATGATGATGAAGTGGGATAGAGTAGTCCTTCTCCTAGTGGGTTTATTAGGAAGAGAAGGGTAATAAAGAAAAATAGAATCCCAGATGGAGGGCAGCATAAGAGGGTCGATAGTCAGCCAAACACTGCTCTGGATAAGCTAGCTATGATAGTAAGTTCGCCCCTTGGTTGTGTATGAAGACCGATCATTGGAAAAAGGTTTTAGAGTTGGCGGCTCAAACGATACTTTCGTTATTAGAGATCAAACTCATTATCCCACCTCTACTAGTCAAGGTCGTGTTGTTACCGAAGCCCCTTGGTTAGGGATTTTAGTGCATAACACTTGGTTCCTAATTCTACCGATGTTATGATGATGGTGGTAAGAAAGAACATACTTCTATACATGCAACTAATACATGAAATGTGGTACTTGCCCTTAATTAGGTCCCTCGTCCATGAAGAAACCACCCATGTCTAAATTGGGCAAACACCCTATCTTAGTTAGTTGTCGAAGACCTCTATGCTCATGTACCACCAATTAAAGCAATGCCCAGAGATGATATATTATAAAAACATTTCTATGGCATACATTTTTCAATATCAATTAGAGTTGGTAGTGAATGTAAGCTCTTATATAAATTTTGATTCAATAATAATTTTGGAGTATCTTGGTTTTCATTATTCTTCTACTTTGATGTTGTTGTATTTTATTTATCTGTTATAATTTGATGGTTCTAGTCTATCGTAAGATGAACCTGCCAACACCAAAATTATGATAGACCTCAGACCTGAACCGTTGATATTTCAGTATGTTAAATCCCTTAACACCGAGTTATTGTGATACAAGCGGGCCTACACCGCTTCCAAGTTGCATTGTGATAAGATCATAAAAGAGAAGTCATAAATGGATGAAATGTTAGTTGCTCTTATTTTCGAGAGGAATATTTTGAAGACACAAGGTGCGGAGCTGATGGGGCATAATGAAATTCTGGTTAAACGATCCAGTAAGGTAAGTACAAAAAACTATGGGCTGTTAATAAAAGTTGAGGAATCTAATATCAAATCTTGTAGCCTTTGATTGTAAAGTTATATTATTAGAGCGAAGCTCACCCGGTTTACAGCAGAAATGAACAAGGTTAAAAAGAAATGGGTTGATCGTGCTGCTAAGGTTTACTTACAAATCTTGTAGCCTTTGAAACTCTCTCTAGAATCTCTGTTTTTCAAAAACTATTCCAAATTTGCGACCTTTATTTCAAGAAAATCTTTCTAAACCCTCTCATCACAAGCTTCCATGTTTGTTGATGAATGGGATCCCTTCCAATTTTTATTACTTTTTAGTTGTTCTAGCCTATGGATGGGGTTATTGTGCGACCCTGAGTGCCACTCCACCTCTTCATGCTCTCTGATTGCTCCATTGAATAATCGATCTCAATACTCCGGTCTCATAGCTTGCCTCATGGTCACTATTATGAAGAATGGTTGTGTTGATTGCATCCCTGTTTAGAGAAATCCAACCCTCTAGGATACTGTCTCTTTTGTAATCACTAACTGCTCATTGAGCAGCGAGACCCAGACTTGGTGCTCATTAAAGGGTTAATTTCCTTTATAGCGAGCCTTCACTCTCCTCCATGGACGATGAGAATTATATGCCATTATTTCCACCTCATAACATATTTCTCTTTCTCTCTCTCTCATTTAATGCTGCATTTATACTTGCACGTTACCTCCCTCATTACTATTTGGGAACCCTACATCCCTCACAACTATAAACACATAATTCTCATTCATTTAACTCAGTCTTTCTTCCTTCTCTCCTTTCACCCCCTTAATACAAACCCTTCCATCTTCTTCTCTAATACCATGGTTGAAACTAGGAGCAAATCTTCTTTCGTCGGTCCAACAGAAAAATGACACCAAGATTCAACAAAAAAAACTCCCTCTTTCATCCTTCCTGAGACCACTAGGCATTAGAGCCCGAGTACCGCCCTCTCTCTCAAAATAAAATCCTCAACCTCACCTTTCATTTCCCCTTTTCGTAATTCTGGCCTGTCTGGCCTCCCGATCTCGATTCACTCCTCCCCGCCTCAGTCCTCCAACCTCGTGTCTCTAGCCTTGTCTTTTTCTTTACCACCTGCAAGCGCATTCTTGAAGAAATTCTTCATGAGATGGATGCCACACCTCTCTCGCTGTCCCCCCGGCGTCTAGATCCAACATAGAGTCATCATAAGAAGAAGACCCATCTGAGTTCATTCCTACCCCCTCCTCATCTTCGAAAAAAGAGCAGCTTCATGGCCATTCTTGACGGAAATGACAGTCTGCTCTGTGTCATTACCTCAGTAGAAGTCCCAACATACTCGATGGAAATCACACCATACTCTTCTTCCAAGCTTTCCCTTCTGCGTAGAAGTGAAACGACAGTCATTCCCGGCTTGGATCGATCTACATCCACTCATCATGGTATCCCTGAATCCCTAAACCTTTTCTCGATCCAAATCTCCTTGCAATCTGTCGTCTCCGCCAGACCTATAACCTGTAATCCATTGCATGCGCCTATAAACCCTTCCCGCATGCATGAGGGTGCCCCGTCTCTATTCATGCAATCGACTCACCTTTTCTTAATGCCATTAAGAAAAAAAAAGCTCTCAAGGCCATCCCTCTGTGGGTAAAATTCAACGGCATGCCCCATGAACTGTGGTCTGAAAAAGGACTCAGTATAATTAGAAGCTACCTTGGCACTCCCATCTATGTGGATATCCAAACTCTCATCTGATCTAGGTTAAACTACGCAAGGATTGCATCATCATGGAAGCCTCCTCTATCTTCCCATAAACGATCACCATTAGTTTCCTTGGAAAAGAGCACATCATCCATGTGGAATTCCAAGGCCTCCCACCATTTGCTCCAAATGCATATTTTTTGGACATGCTGCTACCGCCTGCCTACATCTCATAGAATCATCTCATGTGAACCCCCTTTCTTTCTAAAGACAGGGCAAAGAGCCCATGACAGACTCCGACCCCCCCCCCTCTCTCTCGTCGCTCTTTCGGACTCAAGTAATAGTGATTCAACCTCTCTACCAAACCAAGACAACCTCTGCACCATGATCATCAGGTCTGGTTGGACCAAAAGCCTCATCATTGACAGAAACAGTTCCGCAGCCGACCAAATTGGCCATATCAAGCGTGAACATTCGTCTACTGAAATAATATCACCTAAATTGCAAGCCGAATCAATTCGCCAAACAAACGTTAGTAATTTTGTTATCGCAAATAGTATCAATTTATTTGTTTGCTATAAATAAAAAAAATTGAAAATGTAAGCCTGATTATGAATACCATGTTGTCTTGGCGACATTTTCACAAAATTCACACCAACCACCATTATAGTAGAATTTGGATTGCTTGGAACTCAAGCATGTTCAATATCTCTTTTAAGAGCTCAACAGCTCAAACCATCTAATGTAGTGTAAAATAAATTAGAAAAACATCATGCTTAACCTCACTGTCGTTTCCAGTTTTAACGAACCATCTGACTGACTCCACCTTTAAAGTGACATTCAATTTGTTGCCATGGACTTCTCCAATAACCTCTGGATTTTCATGGGGGATTTTAATGTTATCTGAAACCCCCAAGAAATACCTAACTTTGATAGTTGATGGAATAGCTCTATTGCCAATTTTAATGAGTGATGTCACTCATGTGACCTTGACGACCTCCGTTCCACCGGATTCTAATTCTTCTGGTTTAACGACCGCATTGAAAACCACATCTCCTCTAGAATTGACAAATCCTTTCTCAATAGCCTTTGGGATGACACCTTCCCGAACTTTTTTGCTCATTTTGACCCTCCCCGGACGTCAGACCACACCCCCATCATCCTTTACCTAGAAGTACCCTTTGAGACCAGCCCAAGACCTTTTAAATACTTCAGCATATGGCAGTACCACCTGAGTTTCCAAGACATGGTTTCCATTAGTTGGAACCTCCCATGCACTAAAAGTCATATGAAAGCTATTGTTACCAAACTTACCAGACTCTCTCCCTCGCTCGCCACTCTGAACAAGCGGGAATTTAGTAATATCAGCCATACGGTCAAGGAGGCCCAATCCACTCTCGTTAGGGCCCAACAAGCCATGGCTCTTAACCTCTCTAATAGTTATCTCATCTCCTACGAGCGAGCCCCTGCCGAAAACCTTTATTTTTTACAGCCGCACCGAGGAATCTTTTTTTAAACAAAAATCTAGAGAAACGTGGTTAAAGCTTGGAGATAAAAACTCCAAGTTTTTTCACAACAACATCAGGGCCCCGCAGGGCCCACAACAAAATTATCTCTATCACCGCCTCTGATGAAACTACTAGCACCTCCCCAAAGCTCATATCCAACACCTTCTTAAACCACTTTCGCAACTTTCTAGGCTCTCCAAGCCCAAATATCTATCCTCGCCACCAAAGAATTTAAAAGCTTATCAAAATCTATGTTCCCTTCATCATAAATCAGAGATGATAAAACCAATTTCTGATGAGGAGATAAAAGTTGCCCTCTTTGACATCAACAGTGACAAAGCCTCTGGGCCCGATGGCTTCAGTGCGAGCTTCTTCAAATCCCGTTGGTCTACCGTGGGTCCAAATATTTGCATCATTGTCAAGCATTTCTCCCTCAAAGGGAAGATAGATGAGGATTGGAACCAAACCTTCTTTGCCCTCATTCCCAAAATTGACACCCCATCCTCTCCTCTGACTATCGTCCCATATTTTGTTGCAATGTTATCTATAAAATAATCTCCAAGATTATTGCGACTAAATTCAACCCATCCTTACCCTCTCTGATAGACCTTTCCCAGTCGGATTTCATCCTTAGACGATCCATAACTGACAACATCGTGCTTTCTCAAGAAATTATGCATGGCTACGAAACCAATTAAAAAAGCCGAAGATGTGCCTTTAAAATTGACCTCATGAAAGCTTTGATAATATTATATGGGAAATTTTCCTAGATAATTGTTAGTAATAGACTTCCCCATGCCTATGATCGACTAGATTGTCCAATATTTCACCACCCAATCTTTTACAGTATGCATTAATGGGAAGCCCACTAGCTAATTTTTTGGTGAGAAGGAAATTTAACAAGGAGATCATTTTTCTCCTTATATTTTTGTTATTGTCATGCAAGTCCTCTCAAGTATTCTGCAAGAGAAAAGCCTCGACCCCGTTTTCGGCTTCCGCTGGAAATGCCACAAGCTTTAAATTCATCAACTTTTTCTTCGCGAATGACCTTATGATTTTTTGTGAAGCGAATGTTCATTATGTTAGCCTGATCTGCAAAAGCTTGTCTAAATTTGCTGAGCTCTCCGATCTCCAGCTAAATTCAAACAAAATTTAAGTCTACTTCTCTGGCACCCATCAGATCACTAAATATTATATTATGAACCTCCTCGGTTTCCTTGAAGGCGCCCTTTCGGTTAGAAACTTGGGTGTCCCTTCAATTACCTCCTGACTACCTACAACGGCTACAGACCTATGTTCCTCAATTTTAAAAACTGAATAAACTCGTTGACATCTAAGCACATCTCCTACGATGGCAGACTTCAACCTATCAAATGTTTCCTCTTTTCCAGCCATGTCTAATGGTCCTCGATGTTCATTCTGCCAGTTCGAGTCCTAAATGAGCTCTCACAGCTTCTTCGTCGCTTCATTTGGTCAGGTTCCGAGATGAAAATCATTAGGGCTAAAATCGCTTAGGACAAACTCATTTTGCTAACCGATGAGGGTGACCTTGGGATCCCAAACATAAAAATTTGGAAACAGGCGGCTGCCTTTAAACTCTTCTGGTTAATTTTGACCAAAAATAAAAACTTTATATGGACTCAGTGGATAATCAAAAACAAAAATCTTTGGTCCCTCCCCACCCCAGTCAACACCAATTGGAGCTGGAGAAATATCCTCAAGCTCCGAAGCCAGGTCGCAAACCTTTATAAGGTTCAAATCAGTAACGGGTTTGACACTTCCATCTGGTTTGATCCCTGGTTTTTCCCTACTTCCTTAGTCAATCGATTTGGTCATAATATAACATATCTTGCTCGTTTGAGGAATATCTCCAGGGTGGCAGATCTTAACTGAAATGGTAGATGGGTGTGGCCTCCGCATGCTAGGGCCACAAGCAAACAAATGCATTTCCGCCTCACTCAGATTAGAAACTCGCTTGAAGCTCTTCCCCTTGTCTCCGACTCTAACAATACTTTTCTCTGGATCCCAAATAATTCGAAACCTCATATCACGATTAGTAGCACTTACGCCGCCATCAAACCCTCGAGGGATAAGGTCCCCTCGGCCTCCCTAATTCGGAACGAATTCTCTATCCTAATGCATTCTTTCATCGTCTACTTAGTCATCCATAATAAACTCACCACTCGGGACAATCTTATTTGTTGGGGTCTTGACACCCCTCTGGACTGCGTTATCTACTCTACTAGCCCTGAAACGTTTGATCACATCCGGACTCTTTGCCCTTATACTGCTTCCATCTGGGAGGCCCTTGCTAGGAAGCTTAAAATTAATTCATTCCTCACTTCTTCGGACACTTGGATTGGGGAAGGAAGCTTTTAGAATTCTCCTGAATACCGAATGAGCTCTATTTGGTAAACGACCTTTTGCGCCACCATTATTACGTGTGGACTGAAAGAAAATCACGAATCTTCAAAAACAAATAGTCTCTAGCCTCGAGCATCGGTCATCGTGTACTTTTAGACCTTCATTACCGACATCTTGACATGAAAATCAATTTTCTCTTATAATTGATTTTACTTTTAGACTTTTGATTTACCTTCTCGAGGTATTGCCCATCATTGTAATTGGGTCATTCTAACTCACGGACTATATGTAAACATTTTTTTATATATATATATATATATTATATTATGTTTTTTCATTAAGAAAAATGTATTCTTACTATAATAATATATATGTCAAAGGGAACAAAATCAACTATATAACTGCTTAATATTTATAAGCGCGTGCATTTTCTCCACATACTTACGACCGTTAATTAAACCATCCCACAAATTTAGGTATATTTTTTTATAATTATAGATGAAATATAATTTAAATTTATAAATTTATCGTTTTAATCCACAACGGTAGCTCTATGTATAGCAATAGTATATTTTGGACAGTATACATCGCGACTATATATATATAAACCTAAAATTAGGCATGTGAATATGATTTGCCTAAACGTTTTTTCTAAGATACAATCTATATATTTATTATCATATCTAATATAAAGAGCCTTTTAGGATGCTCTCATTACTTTACTTATTATATATACTAATTATTATAATTTTGTATACGGGTGCTTGCGGCCGTAATTCAAAAAATTTAATATATATTTACTATCGTCAATTCACACGGTTTTTCATTTAATTAAAAATCTTCATACCTAGGTTTGTGCCTTATAATTGTTTTCTTCGAGCAAATACCTCATTGCATGAAGTAAAATAATACGGACTATAAAAAATTTCAAATACCGTTTGTTAAAGATTTTTCAGATTTCTAGTTCATATTTAAAAAATTAGAAATTTATCATTTTAATTCATCATATAACGAGACGATTAACTTACTGAATAAAATCATACTTTTTATTTATTTATTTGATTTATTTTAACTTTTTTCAAAGAGAATTTGTCGCTATTCAATGAGTGTGCATATGGTAAGCCCTCAGTCTAACGCAATAGCTTGCAAACCACCGTCAGAAGGTAAACCACACAAGGTGACAGACTCAGCCAAGAAAGAGTAGGTAGAGGGACTCGAACTCATGACCTTTGGTCACAATCATGCCTTACTCAACCAAGTCGGAAAAAAAATGAAATCATGCTTTGATTTTTATATTTTGAAATTTGATCATGATGATTTTTTTTATCTTTTGTGGTTCTTTTAATAGTCCTATTATAGTTATTGAATCTTCTAAGAGATGACAACCAAAACATAATTTTGTAATTGAATCAATATGTTATTCTTGAAGGTGTTTTTCTCTCTATATTTAAGACTACGTTCTTTCAAAAGTGATAACCTCACTTTTATATTAAAACCAAGATGATAAATAGTTCTTCTTTTAAGTAACTTTGGAAACAGTTACCGAATACTATAGATTTGAATTTCAAATTTTGAATTCAAATTCAAAACAAGACTGCGTCTTATTGAATTTTCAGTCTTATAGACTATAACCCTATTATTTGTTTTACAAAATAATCTCAAAACTTTACGTTTTACTTAAATTGTTTATTTCTGAATCCAATCCTTCCCAGTATTCAGAATCCATACAATTACCTTCATGATATATTTATTATCTATTAGTCCAATACTTTCTTTATGATTACTTTTATTGGAGTAATATTGATGATAGTCTGTTACATCTATAAAACATGTGACAATCGAACTCAATGGAGAAATTCCAACATTTTAAACTTGTAACCAGTAATTAATTTTTTACATATAAAAGAATGTCACCCTAAATAAATGTAATAGATTGTAGATATTGATAAAAAGTATATCTTGAACAAAGCAAGTTTGAGACAAGTTAACTATTTACATTTGGTTGTAGTTTAAATAAAATATTTAAATAAATAATAATAAATAATAAGAAAAAAATAATTAAATAAAATTTTCCCAATTATGAAGATATTTAAATAGAAAATATATTTAAAATCAGATCTAAATAATATTCGAAAAGACAATGTAATTGAAACTAAATGTATGTATTTTTATGTAACAACCTCTTACATAAAATCTACCAAAGATATCCCTCGTGTTTCTCTCTCTCTTTTATGGTAAAAAATGGGATCTTATTATTTTATTAAATAATAATATAAACAATATAAAGAAAAAATATATCATGTGTCGTAATCTCTAATTCAAATAGAAAGAAATATAATGAATAATGATATTTTTTTTAATAAATAGTCCTTTAAAATCAGATACAAAGAAGACTAAAAATATACAAGAACTGAATGGACATACTAATAGAGGAATATTTCTCATAGGATTAGACACCTTTAATTATGAGGTAAAGGTTCATAAGAAGGACATACTAAAAGGTGATCGTAACATAAACAGGTTACAAGACGTCTCGTCGATAATGACCTAGGATGACGATGTAGATAGTGACGAACCATATGAGATATGCAAGCTCACTAAACTAAATAAAAATATTTAAATGGGGACAAGGTGTAGCCATTGAAAAAAAAAATTGAACCAAACAATAAAGACACGAAACATGAATAATATATGAGCTATAAGGAAATAGACGATCGAGATCATGGATCGATGTGAACAGAATAAGGAAAAATATATATTAAAGACAAAAGAGCCTAGGTGGCCAAAAAAGTATACAATAAGCTTCTAATTAACTATTTGATATTACCTAAATACCAGAAGCAGTTAGAGGATGGTTTAGTAACATTTGTAACAACCTTTGAAATGGATGAATTCATGTAGTTATAAATACATGTGTTATTCGTCAGTAAATCTTAGGCTTAATTATAGGATAAATACGAGAATATCCCTTCATTTGGAGGGTGAGCCGTATTTCATATAAAGAGAATTAATATAATTGAGATTTTTTATATTTTTTGAGTTGTTTTGTTTTTGAAATCATGATGAGTCTTTTGACGATGTTATTACTTATCAAATTTATCGTTGTCTTTAGGAATTACTTTGAAAAAAATCAATTCGAACCAATAGTGATGACTTCCTCCAGAGCTGAGAGAAATTCTTCAATTTTTATTTCTCAGGTATGCAATAGTTATTCCATATGTTTCCGATGTTGTTTCACATATTAATGAAAATGAGATAGCACGAATAGGTCCTGGTAATTCGATTTTTTTTTCACATGTGCATATGAGCGGTAGAATACGAAATATTCCTACGACTAGGTCTCCACTTTGTGTTAATGAAGAAGTTAGAGGTGTTGTCGATCCATCTAATATTTTGTACATGACCATAGATATGAAGAGGTAATAAGTGTGCCTACCATTATTGCAACTAAATAGCATAGAGTTTTATCGTCTCTTTGATAAAATATTCTATGGTCCGGATCGTCTCGTCAAATACGTGCTACATTTGAACGTGATGTTCCAACTTTTTATGTTTTAATGCTTTAAATTTATAGATGAATGAATTAAATCAAGAGTAACATATGTTTAACATTTTGTAAATTCGAACATATGAAGAAGTACGTATTAGATTGCAACAATTGTCTAAAATATTATATCTTTAAAAAAAACTTTGAAAATAAAATGAAAGTTAAAATGAATTGCGTCTTAAAAAATATGAAAAAATAAAAATGACATAAATATAATGGTAATGACGAACGATTTGGTAATAATATGAATTTACATGAGAAACAGGGAATAAGAGATGTATGCCAAAGGACATTTAAATTACCAAAATTAACTACATATACTATAACACAGTATTTTTTTATCTAAAAAATAATTTAGAAGGTGAGATACCTAAGAAGTTTGATCTCTATAAAATGGACAAGTATGATGAGACCAAAGATCCAGACTATTGTTTGAAAGAGTTTAAAATATAATGTTTGGATTTAATCCAAATAATACTCTTCTTTGTAAGGCTTTTTTATACGTTTTGGAGAAAACGCATTGGCATTGTCTAATAATCTCCCATCTGGATCAATTTATAGTTTGAAGAGTTATTGATTTCGTTGAGAAGCCAATTCTTTTGGAAAAAAATGGAGATTATATTATGAATATGAAAAACAAGATGAATTGTTGAGACGTTATGGGAAAATATTTATTAAGGAAATGAATAACTTATATAGACGTATCAAAGGCGTGACATTTGATGTTTTCAAAAGAAGACTCTATATGGATATCAAGTTTCTTAAGGGCTTGATTAAGTTTCTAATGGATAGTATGAGATATTTTTGAGAAATATCTGAGATGTTTATCATGATGGAAGAAACTAGATGAGGTGGAGTTATACCAACTAAAGTGTTAGCGCAAAAGATATGATCGTTTGATAGAAAATGTAATAACAAGAAAAGGACACCAAGAGGTCGTCAATATATAAAATCGACCTAAGTTTTCTTATTATAACAATCCGAGTAGAAGATTCACACATCTTACAACAAACATAACAACAATCTATGATAAAGCAAAATATAAGGTGAATTATCGATTTTTGCGAGTTATGGTTACTCCAAACAGTGAAACGTCTATAAGATATTACGGTGCTTATCATCGTGATCATAAATATGCAATGTAGGATTATTTTTATTTAAGAGATGAGATTAAAGGTTGACTGATAGTGATGAACTGGTAGAGATGAGAATAAAGCAATGCTCGTAGGAGAATATTAGAGAGATGAGTGCGAGAATGAGTAGAGAGAGAAAAAGACAAAAGGAATAATCAGCAATCATTAAATAATGATTGCCCTTTTCCTAAAAATGGATGATACTTTATATAGTATACATGGTGGGCCATAATTTATATATTTACTACATCTCTTATGACACTTTACACCTTAATATTTTACTATCCATAGTCACAAGTATTATTTTTTTACACAAAGCACCCTCAATATTACATATTTTTAAGATTTGTAATCAATATTTTATTATATCAAATTAACTTCTTTTATTCTCAATTTTGGCTTATCCTCCCCAATATTTTCTCCCATTATCAGTAGCCCTCCCAAACTTTGTGAAAGTGATTAAACAAGTACTAGTCCATGAAATCGAATTTTTCTTTATGTGTATCTCTTCAGACATTTCTTCCACATATGCTTCCTCGAAAACTCTTCCATATGTGTCTCCTCGTGAAATTCTTCCATATGTATCTCCTCTTATTTATGACATATTAGAACGTTTTTTGATAGATGTCAGACATACTGCATCAGGTCCATGTGTCAAAAAAAATTCGACTGATGACGTATACGGCTCTCTTGATCCACATGTTTATTATCTTCTAACATAAATATGCATGCCTTCCAGAATTGCTTGTGGGAGAAGAGGTGTGTCAAAAAAATATTACACTTCCCAACACACATGTACTTCAAATTATAAGTGAAATGACTAGCTTCCAAAAAAACTCTCTATCTTTCGTAGACACCCATTACCTAAGAAACCTTTTCACCTGCTTGGGCCTTCGTAACTTTTGGAATCCCGTAATTTTCTCATATAAATACTCTAACTCACGTATCATTTCAAGGTTACTCACTTTCACCATTTCCTAGAGAAATAAACAGAAATACTTTAGTTAGAGAGAGAAACAGTTTTGATTTTCTAAATGTTTCTTTCCATCTTCCATGCATATAAAACCCGAACGGCTTAAGAGATATAAAATTTGAGAGTGATTTAATATAGAAAACAAATCTGGAGAGAGAAAAGCCACTGGCATATAAGAAGATCCCAGACCGCTACAAATTCTTGAAACTACTTATTACGGTCAGTGGCCTCCTATCAAAAAACATTCTGAAGCAGCAGGGACTTCTGGTTCCAACAACCCATCTGACCCTCCTACTACTCAGCCCCCCGGTCAAACTTGTCCGAAGATCGACAAGGGTGACCTTAGCCTTTCCAAAAAACCCAGAAACACTTCTATGTTTATTCTGATGGGTGATAAACATCAGGTGACTGAAAAAATAAAAATTGATCGTTCGAAGAGGAAGACATCTCCTGAGCCAACGACCAAAAGATCTACAAAAATTAAGCTCGCCTCAATTGTTCCTACTCCTCGAAACACCCGACAAAGTAATCTTTTAACGAATCTCGAGGTTACTCCTCGAGGGACGTCATCAAAATCTGTACCAACAATCATTCGGTCATCGTTAGAAGAGGACTTCGTTCCTACAAAGAAATCAAAGAGGAGTCGGTCTCTCGTATCCATCCCAGGATTGAGAGAAAGTCATCTGAGTTACTGTTGCGCCTGCTTCCCATGTCGAACCTACTGCAGAAACTTATGCCTTAGCCACTCAGGATGAAGCTGTCACCAGTTCTCCTATCTACCGGATATCTAAATATAATAATAAAAAGAAAAAAAGATGACCTAAAAATTCCCTTGAACATTGAGGCCGTCCTAGGAAACAATTTATATGGGGTTGAAGTTAAAAATATTTTGGTACTGCACAAAATCAAATACAAGTATTTTCACCCGTCCGAGGAGACTAAGCTTATAGAGCGTTGGAGGATTCCAAGCTCTATTGAAATTTGGTTTCTAAGAGTAGGAGAGACTTCTTTGTCAGTTTGCAATCATGAATTGATTGTTTACTCGAAGATTCTCAACTATGGTCTTTGATATCTGATGGACCCTGCTCTTGTGAAATATTTCGAGTTGATAGACTAGTGTTAGACTCTAGCTAGTCCTAATATGTGGTTCACACTAATGGCTTGTATATGGCTTCTCATATCGTCAGGCTTGGATTTTTGATAAAGCAATTTATGGGGCTGACTGGCGTCGCCAAAAACCTTTGCTTCCCATTCTACTCCTTGACCCTTGGGAAGAATTTCAAGATAGTCGACGATCTATTAAAAGTTGACAAGAAATATAAACATAGATTCTTCTTCATCTCTGGACTGTGGGAGATCGACTTCAAAGATTCTGCTAACTTGCCCCATCGACTCTCGTTGAAGTGGACTAGCTGAGGCACTAACTTTGTTTTTACTATACTTTATCTATTTGATTTGTTTTGCTAAACCTTTTCTTGGGGAACAACAATGAATAGGATCTCCAAACTACTCGGGGAGAATAACAAGGAAGTGGGTCGAATATTCGCACAATTGAGTTAATGGGCCAATACCTATTAGCCCAACGAATTCCACAGGTGTTTTACTTCATAGAATCAACCTCTAAATAATATTTGGACGAATGATTTGAAGAAAAAAATATCTATAGAAAAGCTGATGGTGCCTCCTACCCAAGATAATATTCTTAGGAGATTGGAGTCCTTATTCCACCTTGTCTTTCTTCCTGCAAGGGAAAGTGCTCCAAGTCATCGAGACCTTAAAAAATATGTGGTCAAAGAATAGGATGTGAATGTTGAGACCAAAGCCGAGGAAGGAAATAAGGTTGAGGTTGAAGCTGAGGAATTTGATCCTCCCAAGGAAATTGGCTCTAAGAGGCCATCAATGAGGTACACGACAGGTCCAAGCATACCAGCTCCTAAGAGAGTTGCTATTGTTAACTCAAACTCTGCAAGAAATTCAATAGAAGAATCTGTTTATTAAGGGAGTAAGACAAATTTCAATCAGGGAATTGGCGAAAGAGTTCCAGAGTATGCTAAAGCTAGTTATCCTGCCTCGGTATATTTTGATGTCTACTTCAATGACTTCTTAGCTAGTGAGCTTAACAAACTACTTCATGTTGTTGCTTTTCTTGAAAGAAAAACTAACTAGAAAAATCGCTACAAGAACGAAATTGTTAAAAAAATAGTGATGTCAAAAAATTAGATAAATAGCTTCCTCATTATAAGAAGGTTTCTACTTAGCGTTCGACGAAGATTGAGGCATTGAAAGGTCAACTGAGGAATGAGTAAGATTAATTTGATGATGAGCGGTAATGGTTCCTTGATAGAGACATTGATCAAAATATATTTGTTGATGGTCTTACCGAGGCTTGTGGTAAGGCTAAAACATAATTTGAGAAGGCTATTAAGAACATTAAGAAACTAACTACTCAGAAAAAATCTCTTAAGAATAATGTTGAAGAGTATAAAAATGTTTGTCTTGAGGAATATGTTGTCAACTGCGTTTCTTGTTTGGAGAAAAAAGATGCCAAAATAAAATTTGCCTTGGTATCAGAAATTCATATTTTTTTTTATATTTGAAGTTAAGAATTCTTTGGGAGGGCGTCAATGAGAAGCACCGTCCGAATGGAGTCTTTTTAATATATGAAGAATCCTCTAGCGATTCTGAGGAGTTAAATAGTTCCTCCATGGATAGATTATCGGATAATTACGATGAAGGTACCCTTTTCGGGGTAAAAATTACTTTACTAGTTTTTGTTTATATCATTGTATGTAATCTTTTGTGAACTAATTGTGCATCGAGTACCTTTTTGTTAAGTTTGATCAGTTCAGATTTCGTTTGAGCATATCACCAGGGATTCTGATATTATCTGAAGGGCATTCAGACATATCGAATAAAATTCAATAGATGAACAATAACTTGAGTGGAAAATTAACTCAGCTATGTGCCTAGAAAATTATTTATTGGGCTTGGAGGCTCACGTATTTGAACCCGACTATAAAATTTGACCCGCACGGCCCATGGGTCATAGAAACACATTATAAATACCCCAACCAATATCATTAAGAGGGTTGGTCTTTTTCCAAATATATTAAACACATACCTCATCTCTTTCAATCCCCTTTACAAAAAATAGTTAATATCGACCAACTAAAGGTTTTCCGAGTATTACCCTTAATCGAGATTTATAGTCACCAATGTCTTTGTATTCTTTCAAGGTATTTTGTCATATGAAAACTCTTATGAATAGAAATATTCTTTGGTTATTTTTTCCATCAAGTTTTTTCATATCCAATCATTATAACCCATCAACTTTTATTAGAGATTCCTATTCCGTTCAAAAGACAAAAATTGTTGACCAACATTCTTTAGAAGACCCTTCCGGTCTTAAAAAAAGTAAAAATTGTTAACCAACATTTGTTGAAAGACCTTTCCGGTCCAAAAAAAATATAAATTATTGACCAATATTTTTTGAAAGACTCTTCCGATCCAGAAAATAAAAATTGTTGACCAACATTTGTTGGAAGAGCCTTCCGGTCCAAAAAAATACAAATTGTTGACCAACATTTGCTGGAAGACCCTTTTGGTCCAAAAAATAAAAATTGTAAAAGTTATTTTAAGATGACAAAGAAATATTATATATAGGTAAGCTATAAGGGCACCTCGTTAAAACCTTCTTGCGTCACCAGGGTAGGAAAGAGTATGCCATCTATCCTTACATAAATTATCAAAATACATACAAACTTTTATATTCACTCTAAGTACAATTTTAGATGCTCAATATTCCACAAATGATGAAGCTCTCTTCCTTTTTTTATCTTTAAGTCAATATGTCATTGGCTTCACCTTCTCAATTACCATATATGGGCCCTTCCAATTAGGTCCTAGCTTGCCAAGCTGTTTTTCTTTTGTATGAAGAAATACTTTTCTCTAAACGTTTCACCTACTTTAAACTTCTGTCATCTAACTTTGGAAGCATACCGGATTCTCATCAAAGTTTGGTAGTGTAGAGAATCTAATTGCACTATTCTTCTTTTTTCTTCAATTAAGTCTAACTATGTACGCTTCCCTTTATTGTTGGCCTCTTCAGAGTATTCACTAATTTGATATGAGGGGAAATTTTTTTCGGATGGTATAACAACATCCATTCCATAAACTAAGGCAAGAAAAGATTTTTGAGTTATTGTTCGAGGAGTAGTTCTGTATGCACACGAGACTTCTTGTGAATAATATGGCCATTTTCAAACCTTAACTTCAAAATTCTTTCTCAAGCCATCAAGAATTGTTCTATTAGTAACCTCGGCTTGGCCATTTTCTTGTGGATGGAAAGGTGCCGAGAAGCTTTGGTGTATTTCTTTAGTAGAACAAAAATCCTTCATCTCTTTATTATCGATTTGTGGCCCATTATCCATCATCACAAATGTTAAAAACAATAAACCTGATCACATCTTTAGCTTTTGTTCCTGGAAATAACTCAGCTTCCACCCACTTAGAGAAGTAATTTACATCGATAATTATCGTTTGTCGTCCCCCAGATGCCATCGGTAAAGGCTCTACCAGATCAATGCCCCACCAGTCAAAAGGTAATGATTCGTATATTGATTCTAGAGGTACTCTTGGTGCATGGATTGCTTTAGCAAATCTTTGGAGACTATTACAGTTCTTGACTAATTCTTTGGCATCCAAAGAAATTGAGGACAATAATATCATACCAAAATAACTTCTCATATCGGAGTTGTATATCCACAATGCGCTGAACCTTCACCATCATGCAATTCCAACAATATTATTTGTGATTCGTTTTCTCCAAGGCATCGAAATAAAGGCCTCCTAAAATATGTTTTGTATAAGATATCTCTGAGGAACATATAACTATATTCCTTGAATTTTATTCTTGTTTCCATTACTTTATTAATGGCTAAAATATCATTTACCAAAAATTCTCTAATTTCACTCCTCCAATCTTTTGATTCTCGATTATTCCATTTTATGATGTTAACAATGTATAGCGGTCAAATAGGATCTATAATTATCTAATAAAGATAAAGATAGAATTTCTATAATAACGAATAATAATTTCTATAAGTTTTTATTCGATATTATAAATTAGAATCATTTTAATATTCTAAAATAGAATAATTATTTAATGTACTTGTATAAATTTAAAAATCCTTGGCTAATCCAGGGGTGCTCCTCGTAATATGAAGCAGTAGCCAGAGAATCAGCCACATAATTTCCTTCCCTATGAACATATTCGTACCTGATGCTTTTGAAGACTATTATTAAAGCTTTTAACGACTTTAAATACTCCACTAAATGATCTTTTCTAGCCTCGGATTAACTAGACGTGTGATTTATAAGAAGTTGCAATTCACTTACCAGCCTAACTTTTTTAGCCCCACAAATATGAGCAAGTCTTAAACCTGTTAAAGCTGCTTCATATACTGCCTCATTATTTGATGCTTTAAACCCAAAACGGATAGCTTGATACATTGCAATACCATTTGAATAGATCAATTGCACTCTTGCGCCACATCTTGATGCGCTTGAACCCCCATCTGTCGAACTGTCCATTTTGACTCGATTTGTTTTTATCTACCTCTATATCTGATCGCTCAGAATGAAATTCAACTAGGAAATCTGCTAAAGCTTCTGCTTTGATTGCAGTCATTGGTTCAAACTTGAAACCAAAATCTCCTAATTCAACTGACCATTTGGTTTTTTTCCTGACGCATCAGGCCTTTGCAGTATATTTTTTAGTGGAAAATATTTTCGTACAACAATAGAATGAGCCTGAAAATTAGGCCTCATTTTCCAAGTAGCATTTACCAATGCAAGGCTAATTTTTCCAACTTGAGATATTATTTTTCAGTATCCAAAAGACTCTTGCTGATATTATATACTGGTCTTAAGCGGTTATCTTCTTATGGAATCGTTATAGCACTAACGACACAATCCGACACTGCTATATAAACATACAATTTTTCTCATGAATTTGGATTTGTAAACAATTATGGTGAAGATAGGTATTCTTTAATTTGATAAAAAACTTCTAAACACTCTTGAGTCTAGTTAAAACAATTTGTTTGCCTCAACACTTAAGAAAAATGAGTGCATTTGTCTAATGAGCGAGATATAAATCTATTCAAAGCTGTCAATCTCCTTGTCAATATAAGTACATATTTAATCATTCAAGGTGGATATAGGATCAACCTCTATTCCACATTCACTAACTATATACCCAAGCAATTTTTCGTGTCGCACCTCGAATGTACACTTTTATGGGTTTAATTTCAAATGTATCTTTGCGAAGTTGGCTAAAGTTTTGTCTAAATCTGCAAAAATTTCATTAGGTCTCATGTTTTTTACTAACATATCATCGATATACACTTCAACATTTTGCCCAATCTGACTCTCAAAGGCTTTGTATACTAAGCGTTGGTAAGTTTCTCTAACATTTTTCAATCCAAAAGGCATGACTAATGTTATATGAGTTATTACGTCAATTATATGTGACGAGCTAGCTATTGGTAAACGGTTAAGACCAACATAATTAAAAATGGAATTTTCTGGAGACAAAGTCAAAACAATAGTGAATGAAGTCGAAATGTTTCTTAATGTTGAGCACATTAGAGAATCGAGATATCTACCATGTGTAGCTAACTCAGTTTTGGTAAAAAAGAAAACTTAAACCATAATAAATCAGGATTTTCAAAAATTAATTTAATCGTTTACCTCATATTGATCAATAGTAAAAGCAACAAGCTCGACTACAAAAGAAATTTTCTCCGCCCAACAGTATGAATATTGTCTCACTCAAACAACCTCGACTATAATATACCTTCGTTGTTTAAATCTTCAAGAGCTTAATGATATTAGTAATCAGATGTCCACGGTCCAAAATGATATTTTCTCCTATAATCTAACTTAACCCTTGACCCTCATAAACATAATATCTGTCTCTGCAGAGATCGAAGCCTCATAAACCTTTATCTTCCTCAGTAGAGCTAAAAAATCATTATTTCATCAAAAGTTGAGAGAATTTTGGGTCAAGTTTGAAGATCGTCATAAATAAACCTGAATCATTTGTACGTCTTTATCACTAATGCTCAAAGGGAGCTCAAAATGACCCCTCCAATATTTTCAAAAAAAATGATGGACTACTTATCTATCCTTATAGGTTCTGTTAGTCTTTAGGGCTACCCCAATCTTTCTTGGGTTTCCTCTTTTATTATCATTAAACTCAACCTCACAGACTAGCCCCACATGACCCATCCGACTTCAAATAAGTATATCAAGAATATCATGTTTAGTATTAACAGTAATAAGGCTTTAGGGAATGATGGTTATGATGTGTGATTCCTTAAATATTTCTAAAACATTATACGGAATGATCTGTGAGGCTAGGTCCACAAATTATTTAACTTTGAATCTCTTCAACCTTTATGAAATAAAAATATTATTTTCTTATCCCAAAATACGACACCCTTTCCTCTGCTACGTAATTCCTCTTCATTTCTTGTCGTAGTGTTACCTATAAAGTCATTTCTAAAATTATTACCAACAAAATCAAGAAATCCTTCCATGATCTTATAAAAAAATCACAATATATCTTTTTCTATAGGTGTAACATCTATGATAATAAAATTCACTCTCAAGAAGTAAATTGGTGTTACCATATGAATAGAAAATTTACGATGGTTTCCCATAAAATCGACTTGTATAAAGGCTTTGATAATTGTTGGAACATCGTCCTTAACATCCTTGTTTCCATGGGTTTCCCTAACAATATTATTTCTTGAATTGTCTAATACATCGCTTCACACACCTTTAGTTTAAATATCAGTAACGACACCTATAAATATTTTTGGGGAGGAAATTCCTTTATTAAGGGGACTATTTTTTCTTGCCTTTTCCCCCTTATTATATAAGTCCTCTGAAGAATCCTTAAGAAACAAAATAGCGACAAAAATAAATAAATTTCCATTAATGTTGTGACTCTCCTTCCTTTAAGCATGTCAATGATGATCTTGATGAATTCTTTTGTCTCTCAAGCCTCCTGATCAACCATAAACGGAGAAGTATATTCTTTTTTGTGGTTGGTTCCGCTTCTAAAAGAGTTGAATAACATCATTCACTATGATGTAGGAAATCTGCATGTTTATATTGGTGTTCCTTTTATTATGGTTCGACTATCATTTAATGAGTGTCACCTACTTCTTGATAAATTAATTTCCAAAATTAGTTCTTGGACCTCTAAGAAAATCTCTTACGCTAGTGGGCTTTAACTCATTAAGTCAGTGCTCTTTTTTGGAAAAGTGTATTGGTCCTCCATCTTCATCTTACCTACCTTGATCCTTAAGAACCTAGGCATACCCTTTTTTTATTCCTTTGGTGAGGTCACAAAATGAATCTCTATGGGGTAAAAGTGTCATGGGGTAATGTCATTTTCCTCATATTGGAGGAGGTTTATGGTATTCAAGACCTAAAGGTCTAGAATTGGTAGATCCTTCTAAATTACTGATGGTACATTAGAAGTGTAAAAAAATCTTTCATTTAAGGTAGTCGCATAAAATTAGAAAAAATAAAAAATAAAAACTTTTGGAACATAAACCATATATTTTCTCTTCATTGACATAGAGGAAAATTCTTTGTCTTAGGAATCTAAGTATGAACATGTACAACATGGTAATCAGTTATGGGGAATCTAGATCATTTTGGCACGATGTGTGGCTCTTCTTCACCTCTCTATTATCCATTACAAGAAAAATATTATTCATGACTTAAGACTCGATAACAATCTTAAGGTCATCGAATCATTCTGAAATGTAGTTGGAGTTAGCCCACTCGAACTAAGTCACATAGCGCCAAAAGAACCATAATCTTTTGAATATTAGAGATATTATTCTCTCCTCCCTCTTCATTGGGTCAATATGAATGTTATTCATTGTTATTGTGCGCAAATGGTAAATGACAAATTCACCATCAAGGATACTAACCGTATCATATGTACGTCTATTCCTTATGTCGAGTGGGTTAGATTCGTATGATATAATTATAGCATTCCTCATCACTGATTTATTATATGGTTTATCATACTTGGAAAATTATATACTCGAGAAATATTCTAAGTTGGGGCCTTAACTCTCTTCCAAATCGCGTCATTTGTAACTCATATATTGTATTTATCAATCATATCATATATGATTGTGCCTTTACTTATTGTATTAGGGATGTTTCCATAAAACAATTTGGGCTCATCCTTAATGGCCACGATCGACCGAGTTGGCTTTTGGTGGTTGTGAACTAACCACCCTATCACCTGCAGATTTTTATTAGTACTTTTTATGCATGTGTAGCTATTGTATTTAGTTTCTCAACACCAAATTTATTGTTTTGTTTTTGGTGTTCAACATCTCCTAAAGGGATAACGATGTACTTCTACAAACCACTTATTTATTTATTTATTTAATGTATTTATTCACAAAAAAATGTTTTTAACCATGACTTTAGTAAACATTATTAAATAGGTGCAAAAGCTGATAGGTCGTCTAATAGTTTTGTCAAAATTTATATCTAAAGCTTTATATATGAGTTATATGTTTTTTATATCTTGAAATGAGCAAAAAATTTAAGTGGGATGATGAATGTGTTAAGTCTTTTAACGATGTTGAATTAATATTTGACATCTATATAAATTCTATCAACACTGAGAGAATATGGACCTTTATTTTTATATTTGTCGATGTCAAATTTTGCAGTAAGTGCAGTTTTGGTTTGGGAAGGTTATGAAGTTCAATGATTAATTTATTATGTAAGTAAAACTATGGTAGATGCGGAGATGAGGTATCCTAATTTGGAAAGGGTGACCTTGGTTTGGTAGAACATGTGCAAAAGACGAAACCCTATTTTCAGGGCCATGTTATAGTTGTACGAACTTCTTGTTATTTGAAAATATTTTAAGGAACCATATACATTAGGTCGATTGGAGCGGTGATCTATTGAACTTGGAGAATGTGGAATAAATTTAAAAACCTAGAGCAACGAAAAAGACACAATACATAATTGATCTTATACATGAGTTTCAAGGGGAGCGTCTGGATGGTGAAAGTAAAAAACTAAAACTATTTCTAAATATACATATTGGATTGTGAGAATGGGTTGAGATTTGGGATTCAATGATAATGGTGCTGGGATAATGTTAGTTACTTCATGGGGTGAGAAAATAAAACAACCAATTAAGTTTGGGTTCATTACTACTAACAACGAAGCATAGTACGAGGCAATTTAGGAGGGATGGAATTAACTCTTATTTATGGAGCAAGTGTAATTCATGTAGTTTTGAATTTTTAGTTAGTCGTGAGTTTAGTTCAGAGAATGTATGAGGAAAAACAAGATAATATAAATAAGTATTTGAATATGGTTAAATAATTGGAATAATATTTTAAAAGAGTAACATTTTAAAAAGTAGCCACGACTTCATTATCACTTGTATATGCAACGACATGTATTTACAAAACAGCTTCACCATACTTTACACCATTACCAACAAATTAATGACACACTCTAGAGCTACTAGGGAGTTAACATAAATGTCAGTGGTGCCAACCACATCTTCTGTAGGCCTAGCTTCTTTGTCAACTTAATCCCAAGAAATTATCAAGTATTCAAAATATGTTGCCACAACGTCAACCTTTTCAAAACCTCCACAAATAGTGTCATTATAAATATGAACAACCATTTTTATAGGTGAAAGGTTTTGACACTCAGAGATACTTTCAGATTTACTATTTTGACATCTAAGATGGAATAACTCTTCCCATTTCTTCTCAATAATCATTTTACTTTAAAAAAATTATTTCTTTCATAGCCATAGAATCGGGCTTGAAGCTAACCTCAAGTAGAGCCTATTTAGTTTTCCCAATCAAATTATGAACTTCTTTATGCATACAACCTTCATTTATAATAAATAATTTTTATAGGAAAACGAGCAAATATGCTCATAGTTAATACTTTAGACTAGCCAGATCTTCACAGAAAGCAAAGAATATAGTATCACGCCTCCTTGAAAGAGCAGCTGCATGACCTGAGATTTTTGAGAAAGCTATCTCAGCAATATGCTTCAAAATAGTAGAAGATTGGGGAGCCAGTGAAGACACAACTACGAGAGTATCCTGCTGCACAACTACCAGAGCCAAAAGTATGGTAATTTCATTTTTAAACATTGAATTATCTTTAGTAGTAACATCAACACTCTGAAAACATTACTTGTGACTGCCAAAGTTTTCTACCTTATTAGTTATGGAAAATTATCTTCTTCATTCTCAACTTCGCCTTATGTAATAGTGGATAAATCTTTAATTTTATTTAAGCCAATAATATCCAGCACAATGGATTTATTAGCACCATGAGCCTTTACCTCGACCTTCTTCCCCATAATGAATAATATATAATTTATCTGAAAAACGTCTTTTGACTTAGTATTTACTTTACTTTTGAAGAATATCTCTCTATAATCATATTTTTTTGAAATGTTCCACAATAATTTTCTTCCTTGGAGATTATTTTTCCACATTCTTATTTCCCAGAGAGTTTTCATCCACATTATCCTCCTAAGTGATACAAAAATAGAATAGTTACCACGAGCTTCAATACTTGATGATAACCCGCTACAGAAAAAATCATCAAGAACAATAATGAAGGAGTAAAATATTACAACTGAGATGCATTATCCAATAGTCAAACATTCTTTTGGCACGTTCCATCCTATTGTTATCAGGTATCATTTCAACATAAGGATCTGACAAAAGAGCACAAATATAATCATAATTACAATCTTATTTATCCACAGTAAAATCAAGACTAAAAAAATATAGACAAAAAAAGTAACAATATAACCTTCAAGACCCAAGTTCGGGTACAGTGAGGAAGAGATTCTTATTCACGACCAATTTTTCATTTGTCGGAGATATGAACGAATTCATCTTTCCATACATGATATAGGTTGTAAGTAATGAATATTTCTAGCATATGCATTTATCATAAGTAAAATACATTATTTTTCTTTTGGCTACCAACTTTAACTACTGTAATAAAATCCGTCACATAGAAATGATGGTAAACCCTTTGTGACAAGATAATGGCTTAAAGTGAAACCCTCTAAGTGTTGGGTACAAAGATCCTTAAATGAATCACTATCACGTTTATTATGACTGAACAATCATTACCTTCATTTTCTTGGCCATTTATAAATAAAATAGAATTATATTTTAACAAAAACTTTAAGAAGGTAAAATACTTGAGAAGAGAAACATAAAGTTGAATCAAGAAGCAAAAGAAGAACAAAAAATCATGAGAAAAGTATGGTACTTATAGTCATATATATAAAATTTACAACCTTTGACTTTTTGAAACTTACGTGGCTTTGATCTATTTGCATAATGTGTCACTAAGATTAAAGAAGTCTGGAGCGTCAATATCAGGGATTACAAAGAGAACGCACTCGTCTACTTAAAACAATGGATTTTCATTCATGTGTAAGCTTCTTCCAACAACTTGTCTAATTTATAATTATATAACAATAAGCCTTCTATTTTCAATACATTTTTCTAGGAAAAAAATTTCTTTCGGAGCAAGTAAGAAAAAGTAGTTAAGTATATAAAAGAGTAGGTAACACCCCAACATCCTACAAGTTGGTAGTTGTACTCTTTCCCTTTGGTAAATTATAGTTTTTTTTGTTAAAGGGAGATTTTGGCCAATGAAAGGTTTCAATGAAACAGGAACAAGAACAGTTTAAGTATAAACTAAATCAGAAACAAGTCTAATAATAGTTTGGCTAGAGTAAATTAGAATCCAAGTGAACAAACCTTATGACTCTTAAGATTTTAGTCGAAGATGGCTAACATAAGTATCTCGGCTTGAAAAATATAATAGCTTTGGGAATGAAGACAAAGCTTCGACAACCATCAAACTTAAGAGTACAAGCTTCGACAAGTGTCCAATGGCATATCAGACACTAAAAAGTATTCATTTTCCCTTACGCCTAGGCTAATGGACTACTAATAAAGATAGTCTGACAATATATGGTCTATCGGCCATAAACATAATATTGTTTGGAAGAGTTTGTAAAAAATATCAAATCTAAAAGATTTAATTCAAACAAAAATTGTTGGTTTAAGATAATACCAACTATAATATTTTTATTATTCGTATCTAACCATCATTAATAAAATATATGTTTATTATTATTATTATTATTATTATTATTATTATTATTATTTGGACAAGTATTAGCCATCGTTATTTTTATTCTTCGTTTATTCCATTTTTATTTTCTCATCATCAATAAAAAAAATATTAAATAAACAAATACATAAAAAAATAATATCCGAAGATTTCCCTCCAAGAATGGGCTTCAAAGTCGGCGTTTCCTTTCCGATTTAATCATCGGTTCTTTTCCGTTTAATATTCCCTTTGTTTTCTTCTTTCTCTCTCATTTCTCTGTTCTTCAGAGTTTAGGGTGATCTTTAGTAAGGCGTTTCGGTGTTCTCTTTTTGGTCTCTGTTTTCTTATTAAACAGAGTATCTTTTTGTGTCGGATATGGCGTTTAATGTTCTTAATGTAGAAGAGTTTCCATCTCTTCATCAAGAATCTGGTAAGGATCATATGGGAGGTAAGCCAAACTCTTATGCTGAAGTTTTAAAGAAAAGTATTTCAAAGCAAGAGAAAGATCAGTTTGAGCCAGAATGGAAGGAATTTAAGAATGATCATTTATCGATTCAATTCGATAAAGGAACGCTTGAGAAATTGAAATCCAAATCGAAGCACTCACTTGTTGGAAAATTCACACATGGTGTGCCGAAAAGAGTTGTTCTGAGTAAGTTTCTTGATTCTTTCAAATTTAGGGAACCTTTTAGATTTAGAGTATGGGACGCACGACATGTTATATTTGAGTTTAATGCTAAATGTGATTATGCTAAGTTATTCCATAGAGCTGTTTGGACTATGGATTCTTCAGTTATGCGTCTTTTGAAATGGTCTAATGATTTGTCAAAAGAATCATCAGTGGCTCCGGTTTGGGTTAAGTTTGTGATTCCAGAAGTTCTTTATGATGAAAGTGTGGTTAAATCTGTGGCTTCAATGTTGGGTGAAGTTTTAGTGGTGAAAGTTCCTGATGAAAACAGATTGTTTTCACAATGTTCTGCCTTGGTCGAGATTGATGTTACTAACAAGCCACCATCAGATGTCTGGATTGGATTTGGCGAGAATTTTGGTTTCTGGATCAAGATAATGTACACTAATATGCCAGTATACTATGAAAAGTGCTATCATCTAGGACATAGTATGGAGGGTTGTAAGAAGGTTGCCAAGAATCAAGAAAATGTTGAGGGTTTTACAACTAATAAGATCCAGTCTATCATAACTAAGCAATGGGTGAAGAAATATGAAAAGATTGTGCTTGGGAATATTGTTGAAGGCGGTAAGGCTCCTGAACAAGGAGAGATAATTGAGGCCATTGAAACATTGCATCTGGGGTTAACAGATGGTTATGTGAATATGGTTTCTGATGATGAAGAGTCCCCTAATGTTAAGTCGAGAAGTTTGCAGCATTCTCCTACTAAGAAATGGGTGTCTAACTCTCCTGAGTTTTATCGTGGAAGTCAGAATGATATGGAGAGTAGTAAGAGATCTGAGGGTATGCTTCAGCAGAATAAAGAGGTTGTTCAAAATAAGGAGGATAGTCAGAATAAGGAAGCTAATGTTCAACATGTTTTACTCAAAGCTAATAAGCAGAAGGATAAGGATGATTAGATGGATGCTGAACAGAAGAAGGATGGTATAGAAGAGGAGGATGAACAAAGGAGTAGGTTTAGTAATCAGAATAAGAGTGAAGGTGAAGGGGAGGGTGAATCTAGTTTTAAGGAAATTCTTGATAAAAAAATCAAGATAGCTAAAGGCAAGAGAATTACTAGAAGCAAGACAATTAAGGCTTTACAGTTCAACAGTTCAAGTAAATCTAAAACTTCAAACTCTTTAAATGATTAGTTTTATAAATTGGAATATTCGTGGTATCAAGGACAAAGCTTCTGTTCGTAGGCTCAAGTATCTTGCTATTAAAAATAAAGCTAAGCTAATTGCAATTCAAGAGCCTTTAGTGAATTGTGATAATATTGCTAATGTTGCTGCTAAAATAGGTTATGATAACTTTGCTTTTAATGTTAGTAACAAATTTTGGCTTTTTTCTGGAAATATGATGTTTCTGTTGAAATTTTGAATGATATGAATCAATGCCTTAACATTAAAGTTAGTTTATTAAATGACAGTCAGCATGTTATAATCTCTATTGTTTATTCTAAATGTCAAAGAGTCAATAGAGTTGAGTTGTGGAATTTTCTTAAGAGTATTGCTGTTACTGAATTAGGTTGGTTAATCTGTGGTGATTTCAATGCTGTTTGCTCTATTGATGATTGTTGGGTTGTAGTTCTTTTTGTTTGAATAACACTAATGATTTTAATGACATGATTAACACTTGTGATATTGAGGATGCTGGTTACATTGGTTCCAAGTTTACTTGGTCTAATGGCTCTAAATGGAAGAGATTGGACCGGGTTTTTACAAATAATAAATGGATCAGCATGTTTAACACTACTAAAGTTTACCATCTTGCTAGAACGGGATCTGATCATATGCCCATGGTTATTTCTTTTGCTAATAATGCTGTGAAAGGCAAAGCTGGTTTTAAGTTTCAGGAAATGTGGTTGTTAGAAGAAACTTTTCTTCCTTTTGTTGAAGAAAATTGGAGAGGTGATATGTTTGGTGATCCTTTATTCATGTTCTGGAATAAGTTGAAAAGATTGAAGAAGGGATTAAAGTTGTGGAATAAGGAGGTGGTTGGTAATATCATTAGCAAGGTGCAAAGCATGGAAGACATGGTTTTACAGAAAGAGTTACATCATCAGAATTGTCAATCTACTGAGTCCAAGTCTGAGCTTCTTAAGGCTAATGCTCTTCTTATTAAAGCTCACAGAATGGAGGAGCTTTATTGGAAACAGCAATGCTATAGCAAATGGTTGATTGAGGGGGACAGAAATACTAGCTTTTACCATAGCTTTGTGAAAAAGAAGAGAAGGCGCAATAGTATTAAAGGTATCAGATGTGGTGAGGTTTGGCTTTCTGAATCCTCTGATATTGGTCTTTCTGCTGTGTCTTTCTTTCAAAATGCTCTTACTAATTCTCATATAGATGATGTTAATAGGCTGAATGATGATATTTTTAACTGTATTCCTAGACTTGTTACTGATGATATTAACAAGAGCATTCTTAAGCCTATTGATGATAGTGAGTTAAGAAATGTCATCAAGTCTATGAATACGTCTAATGCTCCTGGTATGGATGGTTTTACTATGAATTTCTATAATCATTGTTGGCACATTATTAAAGAAGATATGTTAAATGCTATGAATGATTTCTTAAATGGTAAATGTATTCCTAAAGCAATCTTTTCTACTGGTGTTTGTTTGCTGCCTAAGGTGAATAATCCTATAACTTGGAAAGATTATCGGCCTATTAGTCTTTGCTCTGTGATTAATAGAATTATGTCCAAGATAATTGTTTCTAGGATGGCTTTGTTTCTGCCTAGCCTGATCTCTCATAACCAGAGAGGGTTTGTTCCTGGCAGAAATATTAATGATAATATTCTGATTTGCAAGGAGTTCATTTGTGATTTAAATAGGAAATTTAAGCATAATAATATGGTTGTTCAGCTTGATATGTCTAAGGCGTTTGACAAGCTCAAGCATGATTTTATTTTTAAAGTTCTTGATGAATTTGGGTTTTCATCTAGATTCATTTGTCTTATCAAGAAAATGATCCAGTTTGTGAATATTTCTATCCTTATGAATGATGAGAGCTTTGGTTATTTTAACACTTCTAAAGGACTGCGTCAAGGTGATCCTATCTCTCCTTTTCTTTTTATTATTGCTGAAGAGTTGTTCATTAGGGGTTTTAATGCTCTGATTCTTAATAACAAAAGCATGAAGTATAAATGTAGAAGTAGTATCTGTGTGAATAGCTTAGCCTTTGCTGATGATATTCTGCTTTTCTTAAATTGCAAAGATACAACTGTTAACAAGCTTTGTAGTTTTTTGGACAAGTATCAGTATCTTTCTGGTCAGGTTGTGAATAAGGAGAAAACTAAAGTGTTAATGGCTAAAGGTACTGATGTTAATAAGATTGACATTGTTGTTAATCAATTTGGTTTCTCTTTTAGTCAGTTGCCTACTGACTATCTTGGTGTAACAATTAACACTAATAATAGATGCAGTAACTTCAACAAGCTCATTTTTAAGGTCAGTAGTAAAATTGAGGAATTGAGTATTGTTAAGCTTTCTTTTGCAGGTAGGCTTATGCTGGTGAAATCAGTTCTTTCTAGTATTATCCTTTATTGGATGCAATCTAATGTGCTTCCCAAAGGTATCATTTATAAGTTAGAAATCATGCTGAATAAGTTTGTTTGGGGTTCTTCTGATAATGGTAAAAAGGTTCATTGGTGTAGATGGTCTAATCTGTGCAAGAGTTATAGTGAGGGTGGTCTGAATGTGAGGAGTATGGATGATGTGCAAACTGCTATCTCTTTCAATCTTTGGGCTGCTTTTAGGGAGAATAATACTTTTTGGGCTAATGTTATGCATAGTATCTATTGCAGTAAGTATCATCCTTTGAAAGTTAGTCTCTTAAAGGCTGGCTCTTTAGTCTGGAAGAGAATGATTAGTGTTCGTGATAAAGCTGAATGTTTCATCAAGTGGAAGATTGGTAATGGTATGGTTGATTTTTGGTTGGATAACTGGACGGGTTCTGGTCCTTTTATTACTTTTAATTATAATGATAATAACTTGTGGTTCTCTCCTGAAAAGGTTAGCACTTATTGGTCTAATAGCTCGTGGGATTTATCTTCTGTTGAAAGCTTTATTAGTCCTGATATTATTAATAGTATTAGGAGTATTCGTATTAATGATAATAGTCTTGATATTATGGTTTGGTCCCTTGCTAAGAATGGTAAGTTCAGCCTTAAGGATACTTGGGAAGGTGTTAGGAGAAGGTTTGATACTGATTCTGTTTATAAAAGAATTTGGAATTCATTAACTCATAGTAAAAGTTCTTTCTTTCACTGGAAGATTCTTAAAATTTATGTTGCTGTTGATTCTGTTCTTCAAAAGAGGGGTGTTGTTTTGGCTTCTAAATGTTTGTTCTGTGAAGATTGTGAAACTATTGGTCATCTTTTTGTTTTTTGTGATTTTGCTTGGTCAATCTGGATTCATTTTGCTGTAATGTTTAGAATTTACATGAATAGACAGATGAACATTAAGGTTATTTCTAAGATATGGCAAGGTGCTCAAGCTTCTAAAGTCCAGGTCAGAAGTATAATTCCCTCTCTTATTCTTCACAGTATTTGGAAAGCAAGAAACCAGCTTAAGATCAAAGGCATTAAAACTTCTAATACTGCTATTATTAACCATATTATTTCAATCATTCAGAATTTTGACAAGAATAAAGTGATTAGCAAATCTAACTGGAGTTCTTATCCTAAAGCTGCTTCTAGTCTAGGTTGTTGTAATCTTGTTAGTCTTGCTAATAGACCTGTGTATGTTAAGTGGGTCATGCCTCCTTCTGGTAGACTTAAGATGAATGTGGATGCCTCTTGTTTAAAGAATGGAGAGGCCAGTGGTGCTGTCATAATTCGGGATAGCAATGGTAGTATGGTTAAAGGTTAGAGCTTTTTGTATGGTAAGTTGACTCCATTACTTGCTGAGATTCATGTAATATTAGATGGGCTGCTGCTTTGCAAGGTGAATAACTGGACTTGTGTGGATATAGAATCTGATTCTTTAACTGCAATTAATTGGGTAACTAATAGGTCTCTTGTGTTAGCTTGGTTTATTAAACCTCTTATTCTCTGCATTCGTAATTTGCTTCTCATTGCTCATGTTTTTAGAGAGCAGAATCATGCTGCTGACTGGCTTGCTCATTACACTATAGGTCAGAAATCAACTTTGAATATATCTGTTAACTCTATTCCCATCGGTTTAAAAGCAATTATTATTCTAGAAGCGTTAAATATCGGTTACATAACTGTTTGATATATGCCTTGTTATGCTTCCAATGTTTTATGTAATGACTTGTTCTCTTTACCTTGATGCTGTTGCTCTGTTGCTGAGAGTCCTGGTGATAGTAGCGCTGGCGCTGGCTTGATTGATTGGTTTGAGTCTGAAGTTTTTGAGAAGTTTGTGCTTGTTGCTGTTTCTCTTGTGGCTTATGAATGCTAAGTTGGTGTTGCTGTTGGCTTCTGATGATGGAGTCATTTAGATGCTGTTGGTTGGCTTGATGATGATGTCTCCTTGATGACTTTAGATGCTGGTGCTGGCTTGATTGATTGGTTTGAGTCTGAAGATTCTGTGAAGTTGGTGCTTGTTGCTGTTTCTCTTGTGGCTTATGAATGCTAAGTTGGTGTTGCTGTTGGCTTCTGATGATGGAGTCATTTAGATGTTGTTGATGACTTTCACATTGACCTTGTTGATGAAGTTTTGTTGCTGAAACAGCTCTTCCTTGTGGTCGTTGATTTTGGGCGCTTTAGATGTTAAAGGTGTTTGTTTTTTTGTGGCAGATCAATGAAGTTCTTATTATAGCTTTTTGATCATGTATTAAGTTAGGGTTTTGATCTGGGCTTTAGGGTTTGTATACGGCCCGTGGTCTTTTTAATTTCCCGCATTTGGTCTGTTTAAACTTTCTTTATTTTAATAAAAATCTCATTTTAGCTAAAAAAAAATATATCCATAAAAAATAAAAATGAATATAAATTACGCTTTGATATTATAAAATTTAAAAACTAAATAATATTTTTTCAATATTAATTAAAAAATATTGTTATATTAAAATTATCCACGATGGATCAAAATTGAATAATTTATAATACATTACTATTACTATAGCATTCATTTCTTACTCATACTTAACGAAAATGAAAATATTCAAAATTATATTACAATAAATAATAACAATAAAAGTATAATTAATTACAAATCTTACTTGTGTAGCTTATAAATAAAACCAATATATAAATAAAATTTAATATTAAAATTGATCTTTTATGTTAATAAATTTTAATTATATATTTTATTTAAAATTTTGGTAGGATAAACTATTATTGCGCAACTTATATAAAAACTTAACATCCCAATCTTATAGCAAAAAAATTTGTACATTACTTAAAATTATCCAACCGCATCAAAAATCCGATAAAATTTCCGACTCTCCAACCATGATCAGACGAGACTAAACACATTATAGGTCATCAATAATAAAATATTAAATTAATCAAATACTATATATAAATTAAATAAAAAATTTAATTTATTATTATAAAGGTCATAATTAAATACGTGCTGTGATATATAATAATATTTATCGTTTTATAGGATGGAATTACGTTGGGTTTGATAATAAAAATGATTTTTCCAATAAAACCTTAAAAGTTTTTTCGGCAAAACCGTTTGGGCCGCAGTCGTGTGAATCATTAAACCAGCATCAAAGCCCATTTAGTGTGAGGTGCGCTCTCTCATCAATTTGAAAAGCTAAGCAAAAAAAGTAACGACAACTTAAACAAAAAAGCTCTTTTATTCAAACCTCAACTCGATCCCTCTCCTCCTGACGAAGAAGATGGAGACCTCGAAATCGGTGGACGACCAAGATCTTCAACCGAAAATGGAGGCTTTGAAGACTCAATTCATCGAATCAGCGAACATCATAAAAACTCGAGCACAATCTACCCTAACCAGCAAAGGTTTTTAATCGATTTTGTGCTTCATAGTTTTTGTATACCTTTTCTAATCGCAGCGGTTTTTTTTTTAATAATTTCAGTGCAATTAGCGAAATTGAAAGATGAATGTAGAGAAGCTGAGGATGAGTTGGTGAAAGTTTTAGCAGGTATTCAATTTTCTACTTTATATAAAATTCAGATAGATTTTTGATGAATTTAGCTCAATCGACAATGATAGATTAACTATGTATTCTGTAGATTTTGTTTAGTTACTGCAAGTCCCTTTTTTGAATCTGTGCTAAGGAACGAAGGTTGTAGTGCTAATGTCGACTGTATAGTGTAATCATTATTTGTTTACTGTTGAGGTGTTGTAGTAAAGACGCGTAAAGAGGCTAAAATGATGGCCATAAGGGACTCCATCTCTGCTACAAAAGCTCGAATAGAAGAACTCAAAACATCTCTGCAAAATCAGAAGTCGGTTAGGGATGACTACTTAACAATTATATCTCAGCAAACTTTAGGTAATACTAATTTCTTGTATTAGTCGATATAGCTTTGTGTTTAATGATCAAAATTCATATGATTCCAGAATTTGTTTGACTATACATGAGAGAATGCGGTATAGATTTTAGGATCTGTGTTTCTTAGGTGAACTTGAAATTTAAGTTTCTTAATGAACCTTACAACGCCTCAAAAAAATTCTCTTTTAGCTGATCTTCATCATGATCCGTATCTATTCTTTATCACCTTGTAATCGTTACTGGTGTATTTGGTTTATTGGTGATTATTTCGAGGATATATATATATATATATATATATATATATATATATATATATATATATATATATATATATATATATATATATATATATAATGAAGGGTTAATTGTGTTTATAGGCATCAGAACAATTGGTAAGGATCTTTGATATATGAATGTGCTGGTCCTGTTATTTTAACTTGATGCTGTATTTGTAAGCTAACTGTTTTGCTGCGTAACTTCTTTTTTTTCCGTGTAATTTGGTGACTTTCAAACCAGATTTCAGCGCTGATATCTTTTAGTCTTAACCCCTGCTTTGCTTTGTAGTTTGTTTTCTAGGATGACATAATTTGCTATGTGTTCCTCGTTTCTGAACCTTCCCCATCTTTTTCTTATCTTTTTTATCACATGTTTCTGTAGCAACTTCAGAGGAAAAGGAAAAGAAAGACACGGAACACAAAACGGACACTCATGAAGCAATGATGTGGTACAGTCAGGTTCTTGGTCTTCAAATTGAAGCGGGACATGGTGATTAAACTTCTTTAGATATTTATGTGTTTTTACAACAGTTATTTCCAAATATGGTTCTCCTCATTACTTAAGAGACATATTCTTTTGCAGGGATAAAATTTACATTCACCAACATCAATTCCAGACACCCAGCAGAGGAGTATTCTTTTACAATTCGATATGCAAACAAGACTTACACATGTAAGTGGTATCATTCATAAGTCCTCAGTAGTTCGTTATACTGCATAGATTCTAAAATTGTTTTTTTTGTGTTTATTTCATGCCCTTCAGTACTAACTTGTGATCCATACTTGAGTGATGTCGACGAGTTGGTTCATGAATTGAACATTTCGAATGGCTTATTCAAATTTGTTAGGATTATGAGAGAGAAGTTTGAGGGAGCTGCTATACACGGTAAGAACTTAATAACTTGAATTCCATTTTTTTCATTTTATAAGTCATTGAAGGTGCCAAATGAGGCTTGGAAGCGTCGGTAGGATGAGTATGAATCCGGGAAATGGTTCTTTTTGGTATTGGGAGATCAATAACTGTTAAGTGAGTCTTTACTGCAACTCATCAAGATGGCTCTAAGAATTCCTATCCTAGAACTGCAGACATGGTTCATTTTCAGCTTAAAAAATATTGATTGCTTGATTATTATCATCCTTTTATTTACACGAAGGCTAAGAAGTGTATCTTTATAGCATTCTTGTACAATTTGTTATGTCTCAGGGTTGCTTCCCCAGTCCACAGAAATTCATCGGGGATGCTCAGTAATTTCTGAGTCTGGTCCAGCTTTAACAGTTTCCACCAATATAAGTGCATCCCCACTTGAAATTAGTAAGCATCAGATTCTACATGAAGTAACTCCCGGATCTAAAAAAAAGAAAAGTCAGCGTGCAAGGAGGGACAAATTAGCAGTTTTATCTCCAGGACCTGAATCGACTCCTCGCCGTTCCGCTCGTTTTTTAAGGTATGGTCAAGTCGAGAATTATTTGTACTAAACAAATGTCTAATTTGTTTGAATTGATGTTTTCGCACAACACTAAAAATATTAGATTTGGCAGGCTAAGTAATGAAGATAAGATCTAAACCACCACAACCCGGCTCTTGGTTTGCTCAGTCAGATGTAACTCTCCACTTCAGTTAAGTAGACCTGTGAGCTTGATATGTGTAGCTATTAGTAACTCAGATTTATGCTACTAACATGTTGGCACTTAGGAAACATAATAACTTTAGTTAGATTTGGTTGATGTATTGTACTTCACAATCAGAGTGAAACACTTAACGAAATGTATCTCTATTGTATTTTCTATCCGTTGAAGACCAAACTAGTTAAGGTCGAGCTGGTAGTGAATCGGTTGCATTATATTACTATGACATGTTCGAAGATCACAAATGACTCCGGTATTTAGAGATTTAATTATTTTTCTGATGCAAAAAAAAAAAAAATTCTACAAAAAGCAGTCTAGAAAAAAAGATAATTGCTGAAGTAGGAAGTTTTAGATGTAATTTCTTCACTTTAAATTATATACATACTCTACATAAAAGAATTATGTATGAGGTAATGTGAAGGCGGTGGTGTTTATATGACATGAATGCCTGGCGACGAGTGCATGGGTCTGTATCCATAACTTTTGTGCTTCGCATTCGTCCTTGGCCAACTCGGAGCAGTTACCTTCATTACAGTCTGCAAAGTATTTTCCACTAACTCCTTCTGTTTGCGTACTCAATGCCGCATAACAAGTGGTAGCTGCTCCCTGTATCATATAGTCCGAATCGGAAATCAACATCTTGATAAACGAAAATGCCAGTTTTTCTAAAACCCAACTGTTATGCTGTATAATTTGCGGTTCGATATCTTGCTTGAAAGAGGATGGTCGAAAGATTTGTAAGTTAAGGAATGGTTTGGTATCATTGAGTTTTTTGTGTTCTTATAAGCAAAATGTTGTTTGGTATTCTTTTTTTATTAAGGTAATTCTATCAGAAAAAAGAACGTTTTATGGTAGTTTTCTGGCTACCTAGCTGGACATGATATAGAAGCTGGATACTAAACAAACCCTTTAAAAGCTCTTGTCCTTGTATGGATTTGAGCAGTATGAATTTTAGACAAAAAGACAAACCTGAGATGTGGATTTTAGCAGTTTGGACATTATAAAATACAGAGATTCTGCAAAATAAAGTTTGTTCATTAGATTCTGTTCAGTATAGTAAATCAAATGAATCAATAAGATTCTTGCCTGTAATGAATCCCTTGTGGGCTCTAACAATTCCAGTCTTTACAATCCCTGGATGAACTGCATTGATGGTTACTTTGGCATTCCTTGCCTGTAAATAATATTTTCCATGTAACTGGATGGATATATCTCATGTTTTTAAAATTCACTATATTTACCTTGAGCTGTCGATTTATCTCTTTTACATGAAGAATGTTGGCCAGTTTCGATTGAGCATATGCGCGTGTACCGTTATACCTGAAAGCATAAATTTTTTTTGTCCAAACATCCAAAAGTATCAAATGTTTAGCCTAGAAGAGAGAATTTTTCAGAAAAAAAACCTCTTGGGGCTGAGCAATTGGTGGAAGAAGCTGAATTGATCTCTACTAACCCAACTGTGAATTACAGAAGAAAGATTTATGATTCTTCCATAAACCCCAGTCTCTGCTGCTGTTTCTATCATATTCTCTAACAACATTTCTGTTAACAGAAAATGTCCTGCCAATATATTTTCGACAAAGAAATAGTCAGTTTGGCTATTGATTTTATTTATGTCTGAGTCGAAATGAAAGGTACACAACCTTTGGTTTGGACCAAACCAAACCAATCGCTATTATATTACATGTTACCTAAATAATTGGTTGCGAATGTCATCTCTATTTTGTCTTCAGAGAATTCCAATGTCGGAGAGAAAATTCCAGCATTGTTTCTGCAACATTATATTATTAAATTAGATTCACAAAAATAGAAAAATAATAAGAAACTTGATAAAAATGATGACTCGCACACACACACACTCACATTAGAATATTAAGAGGTAGGCCTAGTGCTAGAAACTGAGAACAAAATCTATGAACCGAAGCTAATGAACTCAAATCAATCCGAAACACTAAAATCTCAGCCCTTGGAGTCTCTTTTTGAATCTTCTCTTTAATTACTTTTGCTTTCTTTAAATCTCTGGCTGCAATTACAATTCTCACTCCTTTTTTGGCCAACACTCTTGCTGTTTCTGCTCCAATTCCTGATGTTGCCCCTATCAAATTTTAAAACAATTTGATAAACAAAACATGCATGGTCATTAAATAATCACCAAACATGAGTGTTCTTTCTTCTTTATGCTTATACTATAAAATTAGAAAAAGACAAAAACAATATCACTTTTAAGATGAGAAAGATAAACTACTATAATTTATATCTCTGAGAGAAACGAGAGCGAACCAGTGATGATAGCAGTAAGAAGAACAGAAGAAGGATGATGATTTAGTGTAACTTGATCAGCTGTGGCTTTAGAGCCAAAACCACTAGGCCCTGCAACTCCTGCCAAATACTTTAGTGTTTCCTTCATCACTCTCTCTACTGTCTTATGGCTCAGCAACAAAATGCTAGACAAAGAATACTCCTATTTTATAGAATTATATATTTTGTTTTTTTTTTTTTTTGTAATTTTTGTAGAAATTAATTGGGTGGTCCAGTTGAAATCTCTTTTCTGAATTATCATAACTTTTTACTTGAGAGTAAAGTCATTTAACTTATTATGTGTTTTTTGTACGATACCTAGACTTTGGACCAAAAGTTTTTAGTAGGTCTTGTGGTCGGACAACTTATGTTTCTAATATTTGACACATCCAATAAAAACGATGATTAGTCATAAAAAATTAGGTATATTTGTTATCAAAATAATAACTTTTGTTAGTTTTTTTTCTTGTACATATAAGTAAAAACAAATAACGATTTTATTCAAATGTAACACCAATGATTGTTCGGAGATAAGTGGTGACTAATTTATGGAAAACATTTCTGATATTGAGAAGTTATTTATGGTAATCCTGCACGATTAAATGCGGAGTTTTGATAGAATACGATACAACATTTGTATCGTATGGCGACACTCCTTCCCTTACATGTTTTGAAATCAAACCTATCCATGTAATCTAACTAGACTTTTAATTTATTTCATTTGGAACCAATGGTTTTGTCCCGATGGACCACACTATGACCATTGGCATATCGACCAGTGAAATTGGGTGGATTAATCTTTCCGCTTTTGCAAACAAGTGGTCCATGGTATGGACTAAAGAGAGCGCATGCGTCGTGTTATGTGATGGTGAAAACGCGCCATTCTTTTTCTTTTTGTCTTCTCCACGTATATTTTTAGATAGCCAAACTTGTTAGCAATGCAATAACTCACACCGGAACGTGTTTGACTAGAGGAAATATGTTCTCAACTGCATAGTAATTTATGTAATTATACGGACCATTTAAGATATGTCAGCAAACTTTTCTATGCATAGCATGCATGCTGTAATATCGTATGTCTGTAATGTACTGATCTGATATGTCAGCAAACTTTTCTATGCATAGCATGCATGCTGTAATATCGTATGTCTGTAATGTACTGATCTAATTTGATATAAGCAAGGTGAATGTGCTCTATGATTATGCAAATTTTTGAAGAATAATTTTATTTAGATTGATTTCTCATGGATATAACATTATTCGCTAAAAAAGAAGGAGAAATCTCTCATGTTTTTCGGCTCTCTACTAATTGAATGCCCAACAATACCATTTATGAAGATGAATTTCCTCTGCTCTCAGGAAAACATAAACAGAGTAGCAAACTGGGTTCTTCAAGACAATTTCCAGTTCAAAACACAAGAATCATATCAAATCCACCCTTTGAAAACTCAGCCTACAAGAATCCTGGCATTCGGAATGCAACAATGTCGTTTGTTGATGCACTAAAGCCAAGGAATTAAGAATTCATTCATCAAAATGTAACAGTTATTCAAGAACATGAAGAAGTGACGATTCAATTTGAAAAAGATGATATAAACGACTTCAAGAGATAGCAAAACATACTATCATATGAAAATTCGCCTACGGTAAACCAAAATATGAAGTGCTTAAAGATTTCTTGGAAAAGTTTAATTTCTCCACTAAGTTCAATGTTTCTCGGTGGGATTATAGACATGTGTTTATCGAGTTTGAAAATGCAGAAGATCTGAAAAGACTTTCGCAACGAAATGTATGGAAAGTAGGTGATAAAATCATGAGACTTTTTAAGTGGAGTCCCCAATTCGATCCAAATGAAGAGAGTCCTCTAACTCTCGTCTGGATAACAGTAAAAAATTTGCCCAAATTCATGTATAATGAAGGCACGATTCTGGAAATTGCAAAGTCTTTAGGAACTCCCTTGAAGGTCTGGATTCCACCGATAAATAGAGCAAGATTTAATTGTGTCAAGTTCTGGGTGGAGCTGGACATATCAAAACCATTGGTAAACAACATTAAGATCAAGTTTGGAGAAGATGATGAGTTAGAGCTGGATTTTTTTTATAGACCTCACCCAGTTACTGCAAACTTTGCAATTATATTGGGCATAATGAGAATATTTGTAAAATAAAAGAAGACTACCAGAAAGATCAAGAGTTACCCACACAGAATAAAAACTTGATCCCCAAAGAAATCAATAAAACATCCAAACTGAAATCAATTATAATTGACAAAGATATGTATATAGAAAAAGTAAACCAAAATCATTATTATATTAACACTCAAACATATGTACACGAGTTGAATGAATTACAAAAAGCTATAGAAGATGATACGGAGTCCTCAAATGGTTTAATACGAAGCAATGAAAATGTCAAGCTGCCAAAAATGATAGAAGCTCTGCAGAATCTTGAAAGGAGATATTTGTTTGATATTGAAAAGACTGGTGATGAACATGAACCTACTTCTCCAACAAAAGAAACAACCGACAGTCTTCCATGCTCCCTTACATAAAAACAGAACAATGAGATACAACATAAGAAGGTAAAGAAAGGGAGGAACTGAAAAGGCCTAACAACAACCAAACTTTTGCAACTGAAAAAGGTTGCTAAACCAAAATATATCAAATGACTATAAATTTGTTAAACAGGAACGTTAGAGTGTTGGGGAATAAACAAACTCTGATAAGACTCGGGTCACTAAAGAGGTTTGAGAATCCTGCTTTCATGGTTATTCAAGAGCCCATGGTTCAGGAATCTAATCTAGTTGAGGTGGCTAAGAAGATGGGATATGGTCACTACTTAAGCAATACAAATAATAAAATCTGGTTGTTATGAGCAGATGATTACAATGTTGAAGTTCTTTACAATGAAGAGCAGCAAGTGACCATCAATGCAAGTCACTCTAATCTGAATAAAAAGTTTAAACTAACTGTTGTGTATACTAAATGTAGCAGAATACATAGATAGGATTTATGGGATTCCTTGAGAAGGGTTAATATTTGGGACATTACTGAGTGGATCCTTGTTGGAGACTTCAACACTACTCTTAATGCTGAAGAACAGCTTTCCTGTACCAGAGTGTGTTTGAAAAGCATAGATGATTTTAGTAACCTAATTTTGGACTGTAACCTAACTGATAGTGGTTTCTCTGGTTCAAAATATACGTGGACAAATGGTAGAAAATAGAAGAGATTGGACAGGATTCTCTACAACAACCATTGGATAAACTATTTTGACAATACTAAAGTGGTTCATATGGAAAATACATGCTCTGACCATTCTCCAATCTGTGTTTCTATATAATCTAACCTAAATATTATCAAACCTTCTTTCAAATTTATAAACATGTGGACCAGACATCCTAGATTTCTTGAGACTGTGAAAGAAAACTAGTCCAAAAACGCTCATGGGGAACCTCTTCAAAAGTTCTGGTGGAAGTTGAAAAGACTGAAAGATGATCTGAAGTTGTGGAACATGAAGGACTTTGGGTATATTTTTCATGCTATAAAGCAAATAGAAGAAGAGATTACCTTTTTTGAATCCAAATATCATATCACAAATGATAGCTCTGATAAAGCCATGCTGGATAAAGTTAAAGAGGATCACCTGGAGTTATTGGCTAAGGAGGAATGTTTCTGGGAACTAAAGACTCACACCTCATGGATGAAAAATAGTGATAAGAACACTAAGTTCTTTCACAATTTTGTTAAAAAGAGATAAAAAAGGAATAAAATTTACAAAATCTAGGATGAAAGTACATGGCTGGAAGATCAAGAAGCTATCTCTAACTCAACTATCTCCTACTTTCAGTACCTGTTAAATGTTAATGAAGATAATAATAACTATGATGTCAATAGAGTTATTAATGACATCCCGAAATTGGTAACTGAAGAGGACAATAATATGCTTACTGTAGTTCCCAATGATGAGGAAATATACAAGACTGTTTGTGAGCTTAATCCCAATAAGGCGGCTGGTCCTGATGGATTTAACGAGATGTTTTATAAAAAAAATTGGGCTATAATTGATGATGATATGTGTGCTGCAATCAGAGATGTCTTCAAAGGAAAAAAAGATCCCAACTGGGGTTTTGGCTTCTGTTATCTGTCTTGTTCCTAAGGTTAACTCCCCAAAGACCTAGAAAGAATTTCGTCCTATTAGCCTAACTACTTTATTCAACAGAATCTACTCTAAAATTGTCAACAAAAGATTGGTTATGATTCTTTCAAAGCTTATTTCAAAAGAACAAGGGGCTTTCGTAGTAAATAGAAGTATTTATGAAAGTATTCTCATCACACAAGAGCTATGTTGTGATATGAACCTTAAAAATAAAGGTAACAACAATATCATACTGAAGATTGATATGGAGAAATCCTTTGATAGGCTTTCTCACAAGTTTCTCTTTGACATTCCAAAGACTTTTTGGTTTAGTTCCTCCTTTATTGATCTTATAAAAATCAATAAAACAAACAACCACTTTTCTTTACTAATCAATGGTGCAATCAAAGGTTTTTTCAGGAAAAACCAGGGACTGAGACATGGGGACCCTCTGTTCCCCAGTTTGTTTATACTGGCTGAGAAATAGTTGATTTGAGGGCTTAAAAAGATAAATGAAGATCATATTGAAGTAAGATACAAAGTAAGAGGAAACCAAACAATACCTTGCTTGGCATTCGCAGACGACTTCACTATCTTCAGCAACAACTCTTCTACTTCAGCTTTAAGAATCTCTCAGTTCTTGTCTAAGTATCAAGACACGTCTAGTCCGAACATCAACAAAGATAAGTCTAAGCTAATAGTGACTGAGAATATGATGCATCAAATGATTAGTACATTTGAAAGAAGCTGGGGAATGAAACACAGTGTTATGCCTTTCAAGTATCTTGGGGTGATGATCAACAATAAAAATAGAATCAGCCACTATGAAAATCTAGTTCCAAAAATCAGAGATAAGATCACAGATTAGGATAGTTGCACACTGTGATTTGGTGGGAGACTTGTTTTAATTCAATATGTCTTATCTACCATTTCTTTATACTATATCCAAAGCTTGATCCTCCCTAAAGCTGTAGTAAAAAGGATTGAAAAATTATTCAAAAAGTTTCTTTGGGATAACAAAATGGAGACCAATGCAATAAACTGGTCTTCATGGAATAAGAGTTGCAAACCATATGCTGATGCGGGTCTCAATGTAAAGAACATTGAAATATTACAAGAAACCTTTAGTTGCAAGCTATGGTTTAATTTCAGAACTCAAAAAAACCCATGGTCCAGACTTATGTTCTCAATATATTGTAAGAAGAGTCACCATATTGTTGCTCATGTACCTAACAAAAGATCAAGAACCTGGACCAGACTTACAGGAATCAGAGACAAAGCTGACAAGTACATATTTTGGGTTCCTGAGAATAGAGAAATACACTTCTATTTGGACAGATGGTGTACTGAGAAAGATTTGATTAATTTCAATGAGGGTGAAGACAAATAGTGGTACAATAATGTAACGGTTTGTAGCTTATGGTTCAGTGGAAACTGGAATATAGGAAAGCTAAGCTCAGCTGCGCCTAACATTGTGGTGGATGATATCATTAAACTCAAACTTAATACCAACCCTAATAGGATCATGTGGGCTCTGGCTCCAGATGGAAATTTCAATACAAATGAAATATGGAATGAAATTAGAGCTCATGGAAATGAATCGAACTTCTACAAAAAAAGTTGGAACAGTGTCATACCTAGGAAATGCTCATTTCTTCTCTGGAGAACTTTGAAGAATTGGATACCTACTGACTCAAACCTGCAGAAAAAGAAGTTTCATGAGTACACAACATATGATTCGTACCTTCAGAAACATGACTACACAATTCCGGGGATAAATATCTTCAAAAACATGACTACACAACATATAATTCGTACATGGTATTGGTCCTCAGATAAAGAATGCAGTATCCGATCTATCATTCCTGAAATCATTGTTTGGGTCATTTGGAGAGCCAAGAACCTGGAAAAGCATCAGAACCCCCATTCGACTTCAGCAAATCTAATCAACCATGTGATTTAAATTCTTACTAAACTTAACAATGAAAATCTAATCAAGAAACGACATTTGGGAAGAAACTCGAAAGTAGCAAACATGCTGGGTTGTAATGTCCGTATAACTAAGCAGAGAATACCAATTTATTTAAAGTGGCTAGTTCCTAAACTGAATCGTTATAAGCTAAACATATATGGAGCCTCACTTCTTTCTGGAGAGTCGAGTGGTGGAGGCGTGATTAGAAATCATGTAAGAACCATTGTTAAAGGCTTTGGGAGACTCTACAAGAAAAATTCTGCTTTCATTGCTGAACCTATGGCTCTTATGGATGGATTGGTTTTATGTGAAGCTTTAAACATCACTTGGGTGGATGTGGAATTCAACTCAAGCATTCTGATTTATCTGATTAGCTAGGGTAGATCGATTTGGTACCTGGATCTTCTTGTTGGCTACTGTAGAAACTTGATTTCTTCTGATATGACGATAAGGCACATTTTCCGCGAACAAAACAGCTTGGCCAAATGTGTTAGCAAAGCAAACATTGAAACTGAGAGAAAACATAGATTTCGATGATTCTTCTGGCCCAAACAATCTAAAAGCAATTGCTTTTCTTGAGAGTATTGTAGAAAATAGAATAAAATATATATTTTACTATTTTTATTTATAATATGTTACTTACCATGTATTTTTTAAAGTTGATAAATTTGTATTCAAGTTATTCATGTTTTTTCTACTATTTATTATACCTTTAAAATTCTATATTTTGTGTAGGCGGATAGCCATAACCGTATTAGATTTTTAAGGTCCATTGTATATATTTCATATTTATGGTCCTTTTTTTTAAAGTCCTACATTAATCTAACTAGGATGCAACAATGCATTTATTAATTATAATGCAAACTATCACCTAAATGAAATTTGACTTTTAATGTAGTGCAACATGAAAATGACACAAGCATATAATCACTACATGTTACTTTACAACTAGTCCTATTGTACTAAATTCAAGATCGTTAAACTATACATAATGTACAAGAGATATAAGAGTAAAATCACGCACTGTGTTGTTGTAAGTTAATCATATACGAACTAAAAATAAGAACAATACAGTCTCATTTTAAATTAAAAGTTAAATTACAAACGAACTCCCACTGAATACGAATATCATCTAGACTAAAAACACTCAAATGAATTGTTTGGAATATGGGTACCGCATATTCCACTTTCGGTATATAAGTATGAAATATCGATCTCCATACTAGTATGATAATGTCCATTTTAGGCCCGAAAGCCCGTACAGATTTACATTTGGTCCACTTCCAAAATGCCTCTTACTAGTTGAGATATGCTCTTACTTATAGACCACTCATCATTCCCACGTTTAACCAATGTGGGATGTGGGACTTTGGTTGTCACCCTAATAATCATTCTGTCGAAAAAAGTACCACCTTAGCCTCCTCTCAATTGACTTCCATCCGCCAACTCTAATCAGGTTGCAAATTACCTGAATCATAGAGGCACTACAGATGTTGTTGCTCACCTCTTATTAGACCATCATTGCCTTGTTCCTTAACGCCACTTCAATCAAGTACCACCGTCTTGATACACTCCATTCAAGCCACACTGTTTGATGATCCACATACACTCCGAACTAGGATCTTTAGAGTAGATCATTCACCTTGAGCACGGCCACTAGTTCATCATGTTCGACTTCTGAGAATTTCACCACCATCATGTTCTGTCTGGGCCTAGAGCTTTAATACTATTTATTGGGAATATGGGCACCGCATTTTTTGTCTCCGTATATAAGTAAGAACAATCTATCTCCACACTAGTATGATATTGTCCACTTTGAGCCCGAAGGTCCACACGACTTTGCTTTTGGTCCACTTCCAAAAGGCCTCATATTAGTTGTATGTGGATAAATGGTTATTACTGTTTGTAGTATATCACACATTGTGCAGATAAAGAAGCAACTTAGTGCCAAGTTTAAGATGAAAGATCTAGGTAGAGTTGGTATGAAGATTATGAGGAACATAAATGTAGATACATTAAACTTGTCTTAACGAAGCTACATTGAGAAAATCCTACAACGATTCAACATGTTTGATACTAAATCAGTTAACATCTCTTTTGCTACTCATTTCAAGTTTTCTACAACAAGAACGACCAACGACGATGTTGAGTTGGAACAAATATTGAAGGTTCCATATTCAAGTGCAATTGGTAGTATCATATATGTTATGGTATGTACACGTTCTGATATTTCACATGTGGTTAGTGTAGTTAGTATGTACATAGGATGTCATGGGAAAGAACATTGGCAGACAATGAAATTGATACTTTGATATCTAAAGAATACTACAAACATTGGCTTAACTTTTACCAAGACCGATATTGGTGGATCGTTGAACGATATTCTAGGATCAGTGGTTGGTTTTGTTAATTCCGATTTTGCAGGTGATGTGGATAAAAGAAGATCTCTGACAGGATGTGTATTTACTCTAGATGAGAGTGTGATCAGTTAGAAATCAGTTGCAAGCTATTGTAGCTTTGTCTATAATAGAGGTAGAGTACATGGTGGTGACAGCAGTAGTTGAAGAGGCAATATGGGTGCAAGGTTTAATGACATATTTGGGATTGGATAGGACTACTACAAAAGTATTTTGTGATAGTCAAAGCGTCATACACCTTACAGGGAACTAGATGTACCACGAGCGTACAAAGCACATAGATGTCAGGTATCATTTTATTCGTGATATAATATCAAAGGGAATTGTTGATGTGAAGAAAGTATTTACACTCAATCATCCAGCATATATAATGACAAAGGCAATATCAGTTCGAAAGTTTAAGGAGTGCCTAAACTGGATTTGTGTTCGCAGTATAGAATGAATACCTAATGGGAATTTGGTGAGTCAGAAGAAGATAAGTTATTTTTGTTGATAATGAAGAAAGAATATTCGCCTCAATGGGAATATTTGTTAAAAATTAGTCAAATAATGCATTGACAGTGTATTGTGTTCGCTGGTACAGTATTATGTCATTGGCAATGCACATTTTGTGCTTAAGTATATCGTGATTTCTATTTTCTAGTATATGTGTATATGAGCCCATTATGCCCATTGTCTAGTAAGACTATTTATTCCTTATAAATAGATTACTATGACTACACAAAAAACAATATGAAAATATATAACCCTTTTCTATCACTGTGAAACACTTTTCTCTGGTGGCACATGTGGACGTAGAAAATTATCGAATTATGTTAAATATTTTGTTCCTTTATTTTTTACCTTTTATTTCGTTATGTGTTTTAACATTGGTGATACATTTTATAGTAAATCCCAACAAATTGTATCAGAGCATAGACCCAGACAGAGAACCATGTGGGTGAAACTCTTAAAGGATTTCTCTATAGATCACAAGTGAACCTAGTTCGGTTTTCCCGTGGCTCATGTGTCTAGAGTGGCACTAATTGATAGAAGTTAGAAAGATAGATATATGTTGTAATGCTCTATGGGTTAGGTGGGAGGGCAACCTGATTAGAGTGAATGTATGATATGTCAATTGAGAGGAGGCTAAATGATACTTTGTTCGAGAAGAGGATTATTAGTATAAGTAAAGAATATATCACCATTAGTATGGGGCCTTTTGGAAGTGGACCAAAAGCAAAGCTGGTGGGCCTTTGGGCCCAAAATGGACAATATCATACTAGTATGGAGATTGGATTATTCTTACTTATATACGGAAGTGGAATATGCGGTACCCATATTCCTAAAATGAATATTTTTATTTTTATGTAATCTAAACTGAATGATAGAGTTTGTCCCTTATTTACCCCATTATAATATCTTTGACTATAAGTAACTAATATATATTTTATTTATTAAATGTTATCAAGTGTACTATAAATTTTATTCATAAAATATACAGATGCGAACCATACAATTTAATCTAACATCCACTTAACCCATAAAATCATGGAATTTAAATGACCGCCTCAGTTACATGACTTTCTTTATGATAACATGTGATGCTTTCTTATTGAATACTTGATCAATTATATCACAATCTAAAATGGTGCATTCATGGAATCTTTAAGTGTTTACGTAAGATTCTTATAATGAATGTTATACCTTATCATGAACTAACATAAGAATTAATCAGATTTCAATTGTCAAAACATATAAAATATTTTGTATCTTATAAATTTCTAAATTAGTCTTAAGATGTTGCTTAATAAAATTTATCTCAACTCATTTTAAGTAAATTAGGCTTTTCATTCCATACCATAATGCTTAAATATGCTATCACTACATGTTTCTAAATATAAACGATAGTTACAGTAAGAGTAAGCTTGATAAACATTGGTTACAATAGATAAGACGATAATAATTAGAAATTTCACATGTAATTTATTCCTTATAAATTTCATGATGACATACAATATATCACTATAATTTATTATAATAGATATATTAACGAAAAGTAACCGCAAATTGGAATCTTCTCTCTTTGAAGTTGTGAAGTTTATAATACTTTTCTAAGTTAATCTCAAAACTAAAACAGATTACACTTTTCATAGGTTATGATATTAATGAAATACTTAAACTGAAATATTATAAATGAATTTATAATTGCTACAGAGTGTTTACTATATGAAATCTGCATATGATTGTTACAAATCTGTTTTACTTTCTTTGAACTGAATAAATTTTTAATCTATTATAGTCAATTGTTTTATCATTCATAAAATATGACCTCAATATTCATTTAATCAACTATAGTGATGAAATGTGCAAGTTATATTATGATTGTTTTGAAAGAATTATTTGCTTGCCTAAAATAAATATTCTCTTAAAAGATCAATATTTTCATACTGAATTAAACCTATTTGGTGTAAGAACATCTATATATCTTATATTATTATATTTGAGTTGAGAATGATTCAGTTATAATAAAACCGACTAGTCTCTTTTATTAGATAACAAATAAAAAGTTAAGACGATTTATTTTACATCAATTTTTCATTCTTGCTACATTTTGTCTTTATTTTTAAAAAGAGTGTAATAAAAAAAATACTTATTTTTTAATCGCTCGTCAAACCACGGAACACGTAAACACTTTTGTGATTTTTTCATTGAACAAATAAAAGATAAAAGAAAAAACCTTACTCGTTTGCTTTGAGTTCTTCATTATCCAGTTTTTTTTTCAGAAATCTAATGTTAGCTTCTATTTTCAAGAACACATTTTGAAGAACTTGAAAGAGAAACAAAGTAGAGATATTCCAAACATAGAAATGGCGGTTGTTGATACTATTTTTGGTTTTGGTTGAAAAAATGTCAAAACCTAAACCGCATATATATCAATTTTAAAAGTTGAAGCCCAAAGTTGTAAATCTTAAAATGTTTTATTATTTCGTGATCGGGGACTACAACCCAGTAAATTGACAAATGAATTTACACCCTCAATTATTAATTTAAGTTTAAGTGTTGAGATTTGGGCCCTCTTCTTCAGAGTGTCCAAATTCAAAATGGTTACCATACTTGGGTCCATAACGTCTTTTTCACCCATAGGTCTGATTCAATTAATTACATAATTTAATTAACTCAATTATATTTATTATTGGAGTACCTTAAGACAATGACCGAATATCTAATTAGCAAGTTGTTCCAAATTATTATCGGTCTATAAATATATTTCATATATAGAATCTAACAATCTCCTACTTGACTGATAACAATAAAAGACTAAAGATGTTTTTTCTGTAATGTGAACAATAGGATGCAGCCCATAAATGGATCTCTTAAGCCTGCAAAGCAGATCCTTTGAGTTGCATACTACAAAGTTTTCTGGTTGCACTATTTTGACCGTTTTCTCAATATTAACATTGCGAAAAAAATATCTTAACTGATGAGATCGGATATTTCAACTGTTGTGTCTTGACTTAATCCGATGGGAAATTCGGACCATAACCACTATTTTAAAAAAACCAAACAGGACAAACGTAATAAATACTGACTAAGCTAGTTGTTGGTCACTTCACACTAGATTACTAATACGTCCTTAAACTTGACCTGACTTCACTATCCGACCCAATAGGCCTATGGTCAGTAATTAAGTATAAATACCCCAACTACTTTGATTAATGAGGGTAATCAAAATTTAATGCTAGCACACAGCTTAATTATCTCAATACTTTATACTCTAAACATTAAATACCCAAAAAAAACCCAAAACACTTTACAAAATTACCCTCAGACAGAAATAAACCACACCAAATTCGCTACCACAGTGGGAGCACGACGGTGCCTGCATTTCGCCGTAAGAAATGTTGTTCGGATGGATCTGAATGAGCAGAATGTTCCACCTCATGAGGTGGAAGCTGTAAGGTAAAACAAGGAGTATACTATCGAGGAGCGAGACCAGTTAATGGCCGAAATAGAGGCGCTGAGAGCAATAAAACAAGCAGAAAAAAGAGTTAAGGAAAAATTTGGAGTGTTAGTACTTCACCACACTGACAATCCTGGAGAAAACGAGCAGTCTTGGAAAACCCATCTCAGTTCGAAGAAGACACACTGATCTAAGCCTGTTGAGATTTTTGTATCTGAGTCCTCCAGCAGCTAATCAAATGAGGCAGAACTTGAAGAATCATTATCTCCAAGTAGTGAGGAGGGAAGATAAAAAAAGAAAATGAGGTTGACTAAAAAACATTCAAGAAAGAGGGATAGGCATGACAGGCTTAAAAAGCACCATGGCAAGGGTAAGGGGTCAGCTAATAAGAATATTTATCACTTGTTGATTGATCTTTTTACCTATCAGTCTGAACCATGTATTTTTGCAACCTCTAATGAAGATACTATTTTTAGCCGTTGCGAAAATTGGAGGCAATAGTCTTTGTCCGCAAAAATACTATTTGCATATCTTTCTAAGAGGTTTGATAGCTCCAAGATGGAGAAATACGATAAGAGTCGAGATCCGAACAACCATCTGGAGCAGTTCAAGAACTTTATGATGAATTTTGACGACGATGACAAGCTACTGTGTAGGGACTTCTCTCAAACTTTCACAGGAAGTGCCCTCAAATGGTACAACAGTCTCCCTCAGGGGTGTATAAGAAACTTTGATACGTTCTGGGTTGCCTTCTAGAGACAATTTTTTGGAAGTAAATAACTCAAGGGTAATGGGACACCATTATCCACTGTGCTCAGGTACCAAACGAGTCCATCAATGAGGATATCAATCATTTTATGAATACAAAGAATGGGCTAGCATATTGCTTTGAACAAGTTGCAATTGCTTCCCTCAGACAAGGTTTAAATCCAGGTAATCTAGCCGATTCAGTGACTCAGAAAAAGGCTATGACCTAGGGTGGTTTGTTGAATCAAGTGGGAAAGAAAATCAACGTAGAAGAGACCAAAAAAACCAGAGTACACCGCAAAGTGAGATCTACTACTACTACAACAACTCCTCCAGCTACTAACCAGTCCGGTTACATGGCAAAAGAGGCCGGACAATGGTCCAACCAGTCAAGGCAGAATCAGTCCAACCAAATTCAGAGTTAATAGGTCAGAAGTAAGATCCCATGGGTTCCGCCTGAGTGGTTTGCTGAGTTGGGGGAGAATGTGGCTACAATATATTACAAGACTAAGAATGAGGTGCATTTTAGAAAGCCAACAGCATTGCAGTCTCCCAGAGAAAACCGGAGCACTCGCTTCTGCCAATACCACAATGACATAGGTCATATACTCACGATTGTATAGCCTTAAAGCAGGAGGTCCAGAACCTCATTGAAAAGAGAAAGCTGGGGGGCTACGTCAAAAAGCAAAGGGGAAGTAGAATGGATAATGCGAAAAACAATACTCCATGGGAAAATCCTTCGAACAATCCTAGGACATCTACATAAGAGGCTACAATGGTAATTGTTGAAAGATTTCATGTAGACTCTGAGTATGTGGATCTAGATCTGACACGAAATCAGGTAGGGGTGATAACATATAAGACCAAATCGGTTTCCGGTCTGATTAGTTTTTTTGAGTCACTAACTATTTTTGGAGGAGATATTGTGACTACGCTATCTACTTCATCGAGGAAGAGGCATGCCCATAATTTGGCCACCTAGTTGGATGGTGGAATGTCGACCCACCAGTGTTAATCCCCATCCCCCTTTATAGTTTTTGATGAGGATGATCTAAGGAACATTATAGGGCCTCATGAAGATGCAGTGGTAATAGGGGCTTCAATAGGGGAACGATATACGTCGGATTCTAATTGATACAGGCAGTTCGGCAAACATCATGTACTTAAGCTCCTACAAGCAAATGAGAAACCTTTCGGTTATACAACGTTCGAACAAAACCATTCTAGGCTTCAGAGGAAGTTCTACATATGTGATTGTGGAGTTCAAAGAGGAAGTGTTGTTGGGCAAGGGACCCTTTAAATAGATGGTAAGGGTACTGTTTGTTATGGCGGATTGCCCAAAATCTTACAATGCAATATTTGGGAGGTCTTGGCTCTCCAGAATGCATGTTGTTGCCTTTATGGTCCACCAATATTTGAAGTATGTTGTCCAGGGAAAAGTAGGTGTTATACGGAGCAGCCATAAGATAACCAGGTAATGCTATGCAACAGCCCTTGCCCCTAAGATTCTAGAGGCAGTCAGAATTAACAAAAATTAGCAGCTATTGGAGCCTTCTGCCAAGGAAAATGAACTTGACGATCCCAGAGAGGCTCCTAGTGTTATAATACCTATTAAGGAGTTTGAAACCCACTCCGTCACAAAGGGCAAGAGTGTTAAAATTGGTTCTAAGCTGGCACCGAAATTAAAGCACTAGTTATTATATTTTTTAATGAATAATCAATATGTTTTTGCATGGTGTAACAGTGATGTCACTGGAGTGCCAGCTGATATTATTTCATATATGTTGTTAATCCGGAGTGATATTGCACTAGTTGTACAGAAGAGGAGGTCTTTTTCTAAGGAAAAAGCAGATGTGTTTGTTCAAGAAGTTAACCGTTTAACCAAGATGGGTCACATTAAAGAATCTCAATACAATTTCTAGACTGCTAACCCTGTTTTAGTCAAGAAAAAGAATGACAAGTGGCGCATGTGCATTGATTTCACTGACCTTAATAGGGTATGTTTTAAAGATCTTTACCCCGTTCATTCAATAGATCAGTTGGTGGATTCTACTTCTGGAAACAAACTATTGTCCTTCATGGATGCCTTCTTACGGTACAACCAGATACAAGTAGATCTGAAGGATCAAGATCACACTACTTTCATCACACACAGAGGTCTTCATTGTTATAGGGTGATGTTGTTCAGATTGAAAAATGTTGGGACCACTTATCAAAGGTTAGTGAATAAAGATTTCGTTAAATAGATTGGCAGAAACATGGAGGTTTACATAGATGATATGATGGTTAAAATCTTCAAGGAAAATTCATATATATATGACCTTCAAGAAACATTCTCCAATTTTAAGGCTGTAAATTTAAAATAGAACCATGAGAAATGTGTATTTGGGGTCCGATCTGGAAAGTTCTTGGGCTACATAATAAGTGAGAAGGGAATTCATCCTTATCGAGATCAACTTAATTCCTTACCATCAATGGACCCTCCTCAGAATATTAGAGAAGTTCAAAGACTTACAGTACGATTGGATGTTATCCATATGGTTTGGCTTTTGGCACAGGTTTTACTTCCTCCGAACTGGAGGGTTTTGAAGAGGTAGGCGTGGATTTTGATTTGGACGGACAGGTGACTCAGAGTGGGGTCAATGTTTCTGGAGACTTCTCTATATCTGAACCCATTTCGATAAAAGGCGAGGGTTTTCTAATACTAGAAACAGTTTTCTCCTTAGGGAGAGGGTCGTGGGACTCTTGGACAGAGGACCCTGATGGAAGAGGAGAAATGTTAGAAATAAAGGGTAGCTTTCTAATCTTGGCTGCTTTTTAGGACGATGAACCATGGTCTGTATTTGTTTGTGATTGATTGGTTCCTTCACCATGAGAAATAGGGAGACCAGGAACAATTCGTTCGTCTCTTGCAACGTTTCTCGCTCTCTCTAACTCGGACAAGTTTAACGAGCCTCCTTTTACTAAAGTGTTTCTAGCTGTGAACATATATGACTTGAACACAAATTTAAAGGTATATTGAGCTTTCTCTCACTAGAAATTTTGGTAATTCTTGAAGACAATGAAACAGTAAGAAGATTTATATAGAGCAGTGAAAAATGATAGTTACCTAGGAGAAGGTAAAGGGATTTGGGTAATGATTAAAAGCTGAAAAGTATGGGAGTTAAAGCCTAAGTAACTTTCAAGCCTAGTAGGTACGAGAATATAGGAGAAAAACAACTGAGAGGTTGAACTAAATTCTGGCACGTGTCCCACAATTGGAAAAAGACTCTTAGAATTCTGAACTGAAAAAATCAGTTCCACCAAAATTCAAACAAAGTCACTCTTAAAGGAAAAGTTTACAGTTCAGACGCAACAACAGATAAGAGAATATTGGTATTGATTTTTAAGAGTTAGCCCTTCCAAAGGCTCTTTGCAAGACCTAAATGGGTTACTGATGAGATCGAATATTTCAGCTGTTGTGTCTTGACTTAATCTAATGGGCAGTTCGGACCATAACCACTATTTTAAAAAACCGAACATGACAAACGTAATAAATACTGACTAAGCTAGCTGCTCTTCACTTTCACACCAGATTACTAATGGGTCTTTAAACTTGACCCAACTTCACTATCCGAACCGATAGGCCCATGGGTCAGTAATTAGGTATAAATACCCCAACAACTTTCATTAATGAGGGTAATCAGAATTTACTGCTAGCACACAACTTAATTATCTCACTACTCTCTACTCTAAATATTAAATACCCGAAAACACCCAAAACACCCAAAACACTTTACAAAATTACCTTCAGACATAAATAAACCACATCATTAATAATCCATCTCATAGAGCTCAAGGTTAAAGTGTACAACTAATGTTATGTTGTAAGGGAGTCCTTCGTTGATACTGGAGCAAAGGTTTTTTATAAAATTAATCCCTTCATGATGAGTTTAACCTTTTGTTACAAGACACCGTTTATGTCTTTAGGTAATAGGATAAGTTCTAATACCGCATGTCCAACATCAATTTAAACTATTCCTTCATAGTGTCGATCAACTTCTGAGAGTCAGAGCTTTCTATGGCATGTTTGTAAGATGAGGTTTTAGGGTGGGTTATATTTATAATCATGCACAAACAAATATATATCAGTGTGTCCTCTTTCTATAAAGTAAAATTAGAATAATCTAGCATGAATGAATGATTCCCCGAAAGATTGTAATCCATGTGCACTAGAAATATAACAAATAACATACACAGCACATTTAGAATCATGACATATAACGTGTAAGATTTGCATGAAAGTGGCAGATACATGTAAAATATAAAATATTCTGATTATAGATACCAAAGGGCAAACCATACTAGCATACATTTTATAAGTTTGAGAAAAATGTGATGATCATTATTTTAAATTCATAAGTACCAGTGAAACCCTTCAGATGACTGATTTTACTTATTTACTTAAATTAAAATAATTCTAATTTAATTTTCATAAGTACGAGCAAAACCTTCTACATGGCCGATTTAACCTAGTTAGAATCAAAGACACCACAAAGACCATTTTTAGTGATTTTCTCCAGTTCATGATTAGTTTAAACCATCTATGATGAACATCGTTGGACAGTCTTTGATCAGAGTTAACATCAGGATTTAAGCCATCGATGAGCCATTTTTCCAATAATTTGAATTAATTCATCAAATTAGGGTTGGTTTCATGCTGATTTTGAGAGAAAAGAATTAAGTCATAAAATTGAATCTGAAGTCAATCAAAAAATCTCAAACTATTACATACAATAATTCATTAAAAATGATAAAAAAAACACATAATCACCATATCAGGTTTTTAATTAAGAACAAATCAGGATATCATACTTTTCAAACCATTCCTAAATCCATGCCTTGAGCAGCTCAATCAAGCACATAAACCCAATATCATGGATTTTTTGTGGTAAGAAACATACATGATACAATAAACGTCTTTTTTAATTATCTTATCAATTATAAATGGGTTTTATTAGATCTGATACCAATTGATGAATGATTCATCAAAACGTGGAAATTATGAAACCCTTTGTGATTTTCCTATTGAATAAACGAAAGATAAAACGAAGAAACTTACTAGTTTGCTTTTAGTTTCCATTATCCAGTTTCTTCTAAAATCTATTGTTAGTTTTAATCTTCAAGAACATGTGTTAAAGAACATGAAAGAGAAAGAAAGACAAAGGTCTTCCAATAAGAGAGATATGACTAAAGACACGTGAAACCTAAGCCTCATATATATAGGTTTTACAACTTGAAACCCAAAGTTGTAATGTTAAGCATGTTTTACTTATAAGGATGCATAAAATACTATAACTGAACCATCGATATGCGGTTATTTAAGTCAAACTTCATCTTTCCTAATGCTAAGTTACAAGAGAATAAGAGGATACCACTAACTAAACCTTTTTTGAATGCAAAGCTAGATGTGTTCCCAACTAGTAAAAGATGACATTGGCTAAAAATATTTATACGCACATTGGATCTTTTGACTACTCTATGTGTGAGCCCCAATAGATGGTTGAAACACGATGTTGTATTCCTGGATGGAGTCGGAGACGTGTTAGAGGCCATAAAATATACATAGGAAATTATACAAAAAAATGATCTTTCTTATTCATAACATGTCGAGAAGAGAAAGAGTGAATCAAATCTCGTGCAAATGATGTTAACACTCCTGATGTCGTTAGACTGACATGGTCATGTCTTCTTTCTAGGTTGTATAGCTGTACTGTCTACCATAAATGAAAATTTCATTAGCCATATTTATTTCAAATACAACTAATTGAAAATATGTCACTTTATTCGCACTAGAGAACTAAAAAAATCCGAAAGTCTAAAGATAAATGTCTAACATAATTTAGCCAAACTTCACCATTTGGTGGTTTTTTTGTTGCCTAATGTGCACATGAATCTATTTTTTCAAGATGTTGTATATAACATAACTTTCCACTGAAACACAGTTTTCACACGTACAATATCTAGGGTATGAATAATATGATCATATTAAATTATTATTTTGTATATAGATATAATAACATGATTCAATTACATGTGTTCATATAACTTTGAGAAACATTATATATAACACTTGTAAAACCTATTGTAATCATAAAGTTTTGTCAAATCTACTAGACCGTACTACGTTTGCATAATACGATGTACATCATATGTGAAATCCTACAATTATATCGTATGTGAAATCAATGTATATTTACTCTCTCTCTCTCTCTCTCTGACAATCAGCTCCAAACATGAAATTCTCTCTTTTATTACTTTAATATTAACATTTATTTTGGTTTACAGTTCAGTATCATCATCAAGGTTTGTTTTTTTAATTAAATTTTGATGTTAAATATTTTCATGTATTCTGCCTATGACCTTCATTTAAACTGCTTATGTTTAGATAATAGTTTATTTTTAAAACCAATTATACATACAAGTTGTTTGATTTTGTATATAGTTTCGTGTATTCAAGTTTCTTAGTTATACGTTGATTAATATCATGCAAGTTTTATACTTTTCAAACTAGTATCGTTTAACATTTCAAAGAGTTTGATGTTTGACAGCTTTTAATTAGTACATGTGTGTACATAATACAACATTTAACATATAAGATAACCCTATTTGACTTCACATATAATCAATACTATTGGTTTCACATATAATACAACATTGTTGATTTCACATAAATTTAACACTATTGATTTTACTCATAATAAATATTATGGGTTTCGCACATTATAAAATCTTTTGGTTTTGCACGTAATATTATATTTTTTACATGAACTATGGGAATATTTGCAAAATATTCCAATTCTGGCAAATCTATTGAATAGTGTGGCAAAATATCTACCAAAATGGTTGTGGTACATTTCTGATATGGGTTGTACACTTTGGATACCATGATATTCTCCCACACAATAAAAAAATACAATATCGAGTTTTTCACACTCCATTATGTACTCTCCTAAAATAGTTGTTTAGAAAAAAGAGATAATGCTATTCACATCCAAAAGAAATCCTATAAATTAAAAGATTTAATGATCAATATATAGGATGTTACTTGATTAACGTTAAACGTTGGTGAAATATGTGAATCTCACAAAAAATAATATCAACGTTATTTTTTGTATCAAATGTTGGACATAGAGTATATCATTTTTTTAAAACACTTTTGTCGTAAGTATTATTGGTGGGGAAGATGCCGATTCGAGAATAGTTAACATATACTTCTTGGACATAGTCAAGAGAAGGCATTAGGTTAGAGTAGTTCTTAAAGAGGAAGCTAATGTTATAAATACGGATGAGATGATGCAGTTCTTAAAGAAAACATTAGGTTAGACTTCAATGATTTTATTGTAAATACAAAAGAACAGAATATAATTGATGAATATGATAATGCCTCTCATGATGACGATCCTCTAGTAAGTGTACATAAAGTAAGTTTTACTCATATTTTCAAACATGTTAATCATGACTATGTTCTTTATTCGTTGCATGGAATGTAGAGAGTTGTTAAAATAACTACAAATAAGGTTGAAGTACATAAAAAATTGATTTTCTAGTTGAAGATAAAGTCCATGAGCTAGATTAGGTACATAACTAAAATGTGGTGTAGCAAAAGTGTACATTTTGCAGGTCATATTTCGTTAGGTTTTGCATAATATATGTAAGAAAGTTTTACATGTCATTACATTCAGTTTTCACACTTCATATGTAATTAGGTTTCACACGTCCTATGGTGAATGTGTTCTTTTTTAATTAATAGAAAGAATCAAGTTTTTAAAAAATGTAAATGAGGAACAGCTACATAGTAAAAACCAAGTTTTCAGTCGTGGATAAAGTCCATATTATAGATGGTGTTGAAAAACATAGACAAAATACAGAGGCAAAACATGCAAGTGAGATTAAAACAGAAGATAAGAACCAACCACTGGACAAAACTGCACATGAAAGAAGTGAATATCAAATAACAGCTTGTTGAAAGACATGCTAATGAATGAGAGAGAATACAAAAGGAAGGAAACCCACGAGTCGTGGATACATTTTTGGTAGTGATATTATTGTTAACCCGGGTTTCTCAAACATACATGATAGTTTTATAATAGAATGTTTGACAAAAAACATTAAATAATATTAAAAAGCTCATGCAACAACTATACTCACATCCAAAAATATTGGTTCTGAAACATAAAAATATAATTACAACATACAAACATATTGTTCAAGAACTAGATATAAATAGAATAAATAAGATTCACAAGTCGGATTTATCTTCGCTCCAGCAACATTCATCATTGGATACCTACTCTACTGTATACTTGTCTTTCGAGAATTCTGAGTTTGATAGGTTAAATATTTAATGCTATAATAGTCAAAATCGGATGAGTCGACTGATTTATCATTTGATCATATTTAAAGGTATATTCGAACAAATATACATTTGATGAAGTTCAGCCACTTCGTACTCCTAAAGAAACCTCTAAGGATATTCATCCTCTATATACATTGGTCTATTATTATTTTGATTTTCGGTTATTAGTTTATCACTAGTCTAGCTAACTTATTTTTGGCTAACTATAATTGAATATATTTTCAAACTACTTTATCAAATAAAAAAATCAAAATATTAATTAAATTTTGAATGTCTAATTAGGCGTCTATCTTAACTATAATCTTTGAATTTTTCACATGTGATGTTTTATTATGTTTTGAAGTGAATAATATTTAAATATTTTGCGTTTTCCATTTGATTATGTTTCTCAATGAATAATCTTTAGATATTTTGCATGTAATATTTTAGTATGTTTCGCATTACATGATTTACTAAGGTTTTGTGTGTAGTGCTTTATAATATTTTACAATACAACAAGTTAATATTACCATCTAAGAGCGATTGGAAGGATTATAGCAAATATAAATTTAATAAACCACCACAACAGGTTGACATGATATTCCGGAATCGTGACAATCAAACAAAATTATTTAATTATATCAAGGATATCAAAAAACTTAGTTGATTCAAAAAGGTGAAAAAGTATATAATTTATTTGTATAGTTACAACCATCACTCAGTCTTTCTATTATGATCAAGAACATATTTGAAATATGAAAGAATACTAACTTGATTATAAGGTAACTATGTAACTACGTAAATATTGTTGATACTTTTATATATTTACTTCAGTATATAGGTAATTGCTGCTTATATATATATATGTCTGAAAAGAATTATTTTGAAGTAAATGTTAGACCACTCGAAGGAAAATCATACAAAACATTTAATATATTTGCATAATGCAGTTATAAGCTTATGTGTCTTTAATATAATAATAACTTTATAAAACTTTTAAAATAGAATTTATGACAGTTATTATATTGTAGATATTTATCAATAAAAATATAATATAACCAATTGTAGAGGATATCTTCAAAAATAGAGATATATAAACAAATTGGATCACAATTCTATCATGCACTAAAGCAAAAGAAAATGGAATAAATTATTAGACCTTAATGACTATCCACATCGAAAACATAATAATACACCACCTTAACACTATAATTTTATAAGATATAATAATTAAAGACCCATATCATAAGATATATGGTAAGTTTTCATAAGTTTCTTTCATTTAGTTGTGCCAGTTTTGGTTAGTGATTTTCACAGTACTATAACTATAAGTAGGTTTTGCATATATTTTTTATGAATGTTTTACGGTTTACTTACCTACTAAAAATAATAGCACGAACACCAAAATAGGATATAGTACCCAAAAAAAATTAGCAACAAGGAAAATGATCTATGGACTACAGGTTTGTAGTGTGCCAGATGGTGTGGGATTTGGTTTAAGACGATATGGTTACAATGACAAGAAATTGGAAGAGTAGGACCACTAAAAAAATAATTTTAAACTCTTTTTAACTTACTCATACATTATCCATTTTTGGTATATTTTAGTGTTTATTGTACTGATGTTTGGCTTATTTCATATTTAGTGATAAAAACAATTTTGCATCAAATGAATGTCATTTTTTAGAAAGTTCTAACATAATTTTGCATGTAAATAAATTAAATATTTCTCAAATAACATTATTTTTAACAAAAGCAAACATATACAACTAAAGTATTAACCAGGTTTGCATTTCAATTTTGCAACACAATTTCTTATGTCAATTTTGTAACATAATTTTGCCTCCTAATTTCACAACAAATGACATAAACACAAAACATCACAGTAACCTTCCAAAATACCCCTCTAGTAAAAATATTAGTAGTTCACATTGTTTTGGTTTTCGCTTTTCTCTCTCTCATTATACACTATTTTCTTTATTCATAAGTCTTCTTTTATTTTCACCATGTCCATAGTCGTTTATTCTTTTTTTCATAAATCTTCGCATTACCGTAAACTTAATGTAAGCACTTTATTGTTTAGACCTTAAATATTTTTACTTGAGTCTATATCATCAACATACATGAAGTACCCATGACTTATCTGTTTTTTGTTTCGTTGTTTGTTATCTTTGAATCATGTTTTAACAAGTTATTTTCAAATATTTGTCGCACTGACATGGCTTGTTGTACCGATGACCTCTTTGTATTTGTGCTCTGCTCTTTTGTTGTCTTTAATTCATGTTTTATCACGTTATTTTCAACGAGGTTTAACAAGTCATGTCATGCATACCGCAATACTTGTTTGTGATAATTGCATTATGTTTAGTCTATCAAATACAATTTTCTTCTTCATTTTCAATGATGCATGTGATCGTAGGTATAGGCATGTTGAAGTTGTACTGACATACTGGGAAAATATAATAAACAAAATAATTATAATTTATTGAATCGAGAAATCAATTATCCATTTTGGTGGAGAAAATAGTACGCTTACATTGAAATGTGTAATGAGAATCTTAGGTGTCAAATCTGAAAAACCAAATACACAACTCCTATAGAAAAGGTCAGAGCTCAATCTAAACTAAGAATAAGAATGTAGAATCATTCGAAATTATTTCTCATACACTATGCAGAGAAGAAACAGAAGAAGAGTGTCTTCCCAAATAACAATGAAGAAAATTAAGGTAAAATTGTATGGGTTTAACAAGTAAAAATGTATGGGTTTCGCTAGAAAAACGGTTTTAAAAATATATCCAAACTAATTTTTAATATCTATAAATAATCGTGTGATACAATTAAGTTAGTATTATGACCAGATATACATAATCTATCAAAAATAAAGTTGTACTCCTAGTTTTATATCTTTGCAAAACATTGTTTTTAACTACATATAAGGAGGTCATTGCTTCAATTTATATTTATATTGAAGATTTCTAAAAAACTAACTACTATAATTAGACAAATACAATCAGATAGAATCTAATGAACTCAGTGAGAAAGTGTTGTATAATTTAACCCAAAATGACAGTTGGTCGTGTAATAATTTTTGTGGTTGGCATACTCCAAACATTAAGAAAGATAAAGTTTATATAATTCCAAGCAATGCATAGTAACATTTTTTTTTATATAATGTACATATATTTCTTCTTAAACAATTAATCTATGGAATACGAACGATATGCAAATTAAATACTATACACCAATTCTTTAAGTAGTTATTTATGATAACAAGTTAGGTGGTTAATATATTAAGAAATATCAAAGAAATAAGTATATTTAAATTGTGTGTTAACATTTAAATTAAATATGTTTTCGCTAATTTATTGAAGTATAATTTTTTTTAGTGTTTAAAAGCATTAAATAAATTGAAAGATGGTTCATACAAGAATATGAGGCATACCGCGAGAAATACATCAACAATCGACTAAGGAAAGTCTTTTGCGAAACAAAATGAAAAACAGTAAAGCGATCAAATCATAGTAGAGAGATAAGAATCGTCCAATACAAGTAATCTAAAGTATGATACAAACAGATAGACATCAGTGACAACATCCACAGTCATCCAAGCGATCAAAGAAGTCTCGGATCACGAACTGCACTCACCAAAGGTATCATGCACATAAAAGTGGAGTAATAAATAGTAATTTTAGAATGGCCATCCAGTCTTGGTGCCTTGGAATCGAAACCGAAGATTTGAAAAGATTTTGTGAGAAACCATAGAGGCGATGGCAAGAGGGGACCCAAAGGTTCTTAGGTTCCTCTCTTTCCAGACGTGGTAAATTACCGCGACGAAGCAAGGATGCTGAATATAATGGTTTCGAGATTAAGACCAATTTGATGCTTCACAAACCCAAGACTGCCAACTGGAGGCGGTAAAAGGGAATCCCAGTTTAGTACTAGCATGGGTCCAAATACTCTGAGTAAAGCAACAATAAAAAAGTAGATGAGAGATAGTCTCATTGTCAGAGTTATACATAACACAATCAGATGGGATGTTATAATCTCAACTGAGGAGCTTGTCTTTGGTGACAAGCTTGCCTAAAATAGAGAGCCATAAAATGAAGAAATGACGAGGAATATTGGATTTATTCCAAACTAACCCGGCCCACCCTACTTTAGGGTTGGGCAGCCGAATGGCTTGGTACGTATCCTTGATGGAGAAGGAAATACATCCTTATTTTGCCTTCCAGAAGGGAGTATTGTTGGAGAAGATGTTAGGTGGAGGGAGGGAGAGAATGAGATTGTAGATTTTCAACAGGTTGGCACGATTTCAAGCATTCGCTGATCTCATATTGGATGGCCAGTTCTAGTTCCCATTGAGGATGATATCCGAGACCTTGAGGTTTTTCCCAAGTCTAGAGTCTTTGATGATATTTTCGCCATAGTGGGAAGCAAGCGAAAAAGGGATGAGCCATGGATTGTACCAGAAGGAGGTACTCGAGTCATTTCCAATTGCCACCCTGCACATTTTATAAGCAAAAGGATGGAGACGAAAAAATTTCCTCCAGATCCAAGAGAGCGAGGATCCCATCGGGAGGGTCCAAAAATTATTATTTTAAATTTTTTCCATCTTAATCTAGTCACTCCAAATGGAGTGATTGTTATTACTGATGATAGACCAAATATGTTTTAGGACAGCCGCCTGATTCCAGATTTTTAGGTCGAGAATCCCAAGGTTGCTCTCTATAGTGGGCAAGGTGATCGTGGCCCATGCTACTTTGGCACCATGGATATTCATTGCCGAGCCCGACCATAGAAAACGAAGGAGATACTGAGAAAATTCTTTAATAATCCTTGAGGGAAGGATAAAAATGGATGACCAGTAGACTTGACCAGCGAATAAGACAGACTTAATGAGTTGAAGTCTACCTGTATAAGAAAGATGCTTAAAAGTCCAAGATTCAATTCTATATGTAATTTTGTGGAGAGGAGGGCGACAGTCCGAGTATGTGAGACGGCTAGTAAGAAGGGGCACACCCAAATATTTATCTGGTAGAAATCCTTCTGTGTATCCCATGATGGTGCTAAGATCCAACTAAAGTGACTAATCAATACCCAAAAAGAAAATATGACTTTTATAGGGGTTGACTTTTAGGCCTGCGAAAGTATAGAACTCATCTAGAGCTTCTTTGATAAGATGTAGGGAATTATCATATCCATGACAAAAAAATCATTAGATCATCTGCAAAGCATATATTAATGATTTTGAGCTTTTGACATTTCCAATAAAAACGAAGCTTCTTATCTTGACTCTTCTCCTTAAGAATACTGGAAAGAACCTGCACGAAAAAAAAAGAGGAAGGGGGAGAGCGGATCACCTTGCCTCAGACCATTCTGTCCTTTGAAGTTGCTATGAGGATCTCCATTAATATTGATGGAGTAATTATGAGAATAAATACACTTGATGATCCAGGTGATCATTTTATCAGGGAAATCCATCGCTACAAGAATATCAAGGATGAGGTGCAATCTCACATTATCAAAGGCTTTCATTAAATCGATTTTGAGTTAACCTTTTTATCCCTACGATTAGAGTGGTACATCCTCAAAAGTTCTTAAGATAAAAGGATATTATGAGAGATATTCCTTCCCTTTACAAAAGCCGACTGAGAATTATCAATAAGATAAGGAAAAGAATCTTTAATTCTATTGGCTAAGATCTTGTAACTAACATTGCAGAGTACAATAGGTCTAAAGTCGGCAGGCTGAGAAGGAGAATCCTTTTAGGAATGAGAGCTATAGAGGTGGAGCTCCAAGAGTCCTCCAAAGAATCAGAATGAAAGAAGTCAAGGACACAATTACAGATGTCTTGGCTAACAATGCCCCAATTAGATTTGAAGAAGTAAAAGTTGAAACCATCAGAACCCGAAGCTTTGTTACTGTCAATACTGAACATAGCGGATTTTATTTCATCGCAACTAATATCACGAATCATAGAATCCTTATCCATATTGGTAACTTTAGAGGTTAGAAGAGAGGAAACAGTTTCCAAGCCTAGATAACCAACAGAATGCCTGGTACCGAGAGAGTTTTCAAAGTATTTCACAAAAACCTTTGAAACACTAGCAAGAGTAGAGATAGTAACTCTGCTCTCATTAGTGATAGAAATAATCTTATTATGAAAAAGTTGAGCTTTAATACTATTATGGAAAAATTTAGTGTTTTTGTCACCAAGCTTGATCCAGTTTTCTCTAGATTTTTGGTTAAAAAAGGATTCTTCGGCTCTACTAAGAAAGATAAAGGTTGTTGACACTTCGCATTCTTCCGAAACAATAGAAGGATTGAGCAGATCACAAGCGAGATTGGATTGAGCTTGAAATAGTCTTTTTGAGCACTTACAACTCTGGAGCTAATGTCACCAAACTCTTTCCGGTTGAGTCTCACTAGCACGGACTGCAGCCTAAGTCGTTTTTCAGTGACCAGACTCATCCCATAAGAAGCAATGGGGCTATTCCAATTCTTATTAACAATTTTTTTGAAAAGCGGGTGAGATTGCCACATGTTGAAGAATTTGAAAGGCTTTTTACGCTTTGGACGAGGGAACCCGAGATTAAGCGTAACAGTTGTATGGTCAGAAGATCGAAGAAAACCAAAGTGAGCGTAAGACATTGGGAATATATCATCCCAAACATTATCAGGGTTGACAAAGACTCTATCAATCTTGGATAAAATCGTATTATCAGGGTGTTTATTAATCCATGTGAAATGAAAACCAGTAGATCGGAGATCACTGAGCTCACTATAGAAGCATTAATTATTAAAAATCATCTACATCAGAAGTCCAATTATCGGAGGATCCAATACGCTTATTTGGTTGACAAATGGCGTTGAAATCCCCTAGCGAAACCCATGGAATGTGCTTTTCTACCATGGAAATGGTAGAAAAGTCATTCCAAAGGGGAGTTCTATCCACAGCTTCATTGAAAGCATAAATTACAGTAAATCTAAAAGAAGCATTAAAGTTATGACACGTAGCTAAACAATGAATATACAGAAGGATTGAGACTCTCTAGTTATAGTGATGACACTAGAGTTTAAGATAATCTAAATTCTACCTAGATGGTGAGAATAGTGATGTGTAAGGACATGCCAAAAATGAGCCATATTCCTAACAATAGAATCTACTTTATACAATTGGACTTTAGTTTCAACTAGAATTAATAAGGAGATACTATTACTAATAATAAAATCGGTAACATCTTTCTGTCTAATGGGGTCATTTAATCCTCTAACATTTCAAGAAGCAATATTCATAAATCAGAATACTTACAACGCTTTAGACGATGGTCCTGTCGGAGAACAAATCCAAAATAGTGTTAGCCTTAGCATCTGTGAGAGGATGCCTTTTAGGAGGCGAGTCAACCTCCTCACCACTTTCCACCTCCTTGACTTCTTCAAGGGAATCAAGATGTTGTCCACTAAGTCGCTTCAGCTCAATCTCATAAGGATCGGACTCATCTGAAGGGGAAAACGAGGAAGGATTGGAAAGAAGTTTGGATGCTCTTTTTTTTTATAAAGACGGGAGGAGTGTCCAAAGACAACACAATTTGCACATTGAGGGGGAAGCCCTTGATATTCGAAATTCACCGTAATAAATTTTCCACTAATCTTGAAAGTGAGTTCATAGCGGATTTCAGCGCCCGCAGAAATCATAATGCAAATACGAGTAAAGCTGAGTTTTGCATCCTTTCTCTTTGATTGTCAACATTTAAAAGAGTGCCTAATACTGATCCAATTTTGCTAAGTCCCTCAGGAGTCTAAAGCTCCAAAGGCATATTAAAAACTTTGACCCAAATAGGGATTTCCTTGTGGGGGTCTTTGATAAGGGTGGAGAGAGGAGCCCAATTCTTAAGAATGATCAAGTTCCCACCAAAATGCCAAGGGGCCTGATCCAACACTTTTTTAGCCATCTCTTCTTACCCAAATTTAAATAGAAAATAATATTTGGGAAGAGACTTAAAATCCAAAAGGCCAAATTTTCTCCACAAAGAATCCACAATGGTTTTGAGAAGGGTAAAGTTTTGGGGTTGAGTAAGGAAATATCCCGATAAACAAGCCTTCCATAAATCTGGAGAGCCTATAGCCGACTCATTTAAAATAAAATCTACTACATCATGATCCATATGGTTAAGACCAATAACCAAAGGAGAGCGGTTATCAAGGTGTCCCGCAACAATGCTAGCATAAGATGAGGTAAAATGAGAAATTGGCCGAGATTTCAACCCAATGGTGTTAGAATTTGCGGAGGGAGAGTTTGAGACCTTTGAAGGAGATTTGTAGATTTGGGCCAACTTATTTAAAAACTTCCTTCCCTTTGGGCCTTTATCGGTATTACCAAAATTCCTAATAATAGAATAAGGCTTGTAGAAAGAGCCGGCTCCAAGTAAACCATTTTCTTTATTATCCACCGGCAAACTTAGAAGTCTGGCCCAACAAACCAGACCTGTGGCCCAAACTAATACCACCAGACTCCTGGCCTATTAAACTATACCTCTAGCCCAAACAATTACCACCAGCTTGCTGACCCAGCGAAGAAGGTGGGTGACTATTCTTGCTAACAGACCTATGGCCTAGATTTTGAACAATATGCTTTTGGCCCAACTGAGGCTAAAATTGACCCGAGTTGAAAATCGAGTTGGTCTTGGTTTCGTTAGGGATGCGAAGGTCAAAAGCTGGTGAATGGGGATAATCAAAGAATGGGGACAATGGTTTACTAGGGAGGGGGAAGGTTGATCACTGTGAACCCAAGGATTCTTCTCAGCAAATGATCCCAAAACTGAGTCACTAGACATGGGACCAGAGCTGCTCGAGGAAGGGGAAGCGTACCCAAAGCAAACCCTAGGGATGTCCAAAACAGGAACGGTGATTATGGGACCAAAAGAAAGGGTTTATTATCTATAGGCTTGGATTTACCTTATTGATGAGGGAGAAAAGAAGATGGTGGTTGGCTTTCGATCATTTGACACAGAACAGAAGGAGAGCCTTCATAGCTTGAGGCCATGAACTCTGCTGGGTTATCCCTTATAGAAGCCACCAGTTTGTTGTAGAGGCTTGTCGAGACGGTGATCAACGCAGAGCCAACAATGAGAGCTTCAAAAATAGCAACTGGAGAGCACCCAGACGCAGAAGCGAAGTCCAAGGTGGGAAGCTCATGAATGGGAAGAACCGGTGAGGGAAGGAAGGCCTTCAAATCAGGTGAAGCCGCATTCTGGAATAGAATGTGACCACGGCCAGAATCCATGTGATGTTTGGCCAAGGTGAGCTTGTTTTTTACATACTCCTCGTGTTAAGGGGTAATACAGTGGTGAACAGAGGCTTCCTAGGTGGTTAATGGGAGGCTCAGGGTAGCATTCAAGACCGACAGCTTTGGAGGTTGATCGCCACAGGGGATGGAGGTAAGGGTTATGAAGGGAAAGAAGTTAGGGAAGATGAGAATCCATCAGTTTGAATGAGTGAAAAGGATCCCATATTCCCTGATGGCTTTGCTGGACGAAGAGAGACAGGGGAATCCATGGAGAGCAGGTAAAGGTAAGGTTTTCAGGTAAAAGTAAGGTTTTTTCAATCTGGTTGTTTGAAAATTTGGTTTGTGTTTGTGAGAATTGCTGAGCTGTATTAAATTGATTGAGAGGTTGCTTGATAAATAGGGGGTGAGGGTATTCTTGGTGTATGAGGGAAGTCTAGGTAGTAGGAGTAGATAGCTGGGAATCGATGCCTGAGTCAAAGATTTTGTTGCCGGGAAATTAGTCTAAAAAATAAGACTTAAGGCTGTGGTTTGTCATAGGATTAGGGGAGAGCAGGTTGAGGCTTAGGAGGGTGTAGGATTGCAGGCTAGGACAAGAGACAGAGAGAAATGAGGGAGATAACTTTTTCTTAAGCTCAAAATGGTAATAGTTTGTAAAAACAAGTTGAGCCAGGGAAAGAGGGGCTGTAGGTTGCCCAAACAAGGAGAGAGAGAGGTGATGGGAGGGGAGGGTGCTGCTTTTGAGGAAAGCAATAGACAAGTAAGAGACTGTTGGACAAGGAACCAGCAAGTCTAACTAAGTTAGAGGCTTGAACCAGAACCCAATTAGTTAGATTGTAAAAAGATATTTCACTGTAGTGAATGGGGTAAGTTACTGCTGGCTTGGACATGACACAGAACTGGGAATTGTATGGTTTGAATGAATTTTGAATACAGGTTTTATTGTTGGTTTGGTTGGTGTATTGCAGGGTAGAGGACAATCGTTTGGTTACATTGAGACATGCCATAGACCGTTGGAGAACCATAGTAGGTAGAGTTGAGTCATGATGGAGTTGGAGATGACAAGGGTTGAAAGGATGCTTCCCAATGAGAGGTGGAACAGAGACTTTTACAGGACGTAATCCAACACTCTTCAACATGGATTCATCAAATGAAAGGATTGCAGACTTGGATAGCTTAGTTGTATTCACAGAAGAGATAGGTCAAGCTTTGGTACAAAGACCAACACTCACCAATATGGTTAGATGCTTGATTAGAAACAACCATGTTGGACAAAGAAGGAGTTCACCAGCAAGGATAAAAGACTGTGTTATCCACTGGCCCTTTCCATCGTACCAATGTCGGTAGAGTAGAAGCCCTGGAGAATAGAAGACTATTCCATCATTCATTACACATTAAGTATACATTTCGCAATACATTAATACGTAGGTTATCCAATATGTTTAAACTATAGTTACATAATATTTTTAAATTGTACATTATGCAACAAATTTTTAGCACTGTTTTTGCACTATATTTTCTCAAGTTCAATTAAATTAAATTTCACAAGTGGTATTATGGATGTAGGTTTTTGTTAAAAATTATAGCGTAATAATGCAGAAAGAGTAGCATTGGAAGTAAAGAATAGTTATATGAAGCTGACACTAATACAAAAGAACAATAAGAATTGCAAGAGGAACAACACCTACAAAAAAGAAAAAGAATGGGTAGAATATGGCATGGTAGAATAACAAGGATAAATGGAAGATAAAGTTACCAAAATATGATATGACACGTCCACAAAGACAACAAGAAGAAAAATAGACAAAATATGAGATGAAAACATTTGGGAAACAGATAAAAGATGTAGAAATTGATTGGTCAATCAATAATAAAACAAGAAAGTTAATTATTATTGATGATGTCAAGAACTTATTTAAAGTGAAAAAATGGAGTCAAATTGGGACCTCAAGTATATGGTCTTATGTAAAAAAATAATTATTTTATCATTATGTCTATCAGGTTGGAGATAATCAATGAGGAAGAGTTGGACTATTAAGATAACACATTTTAATTTTTAGCATGTCTTATTATTGATCTTTGTTGGGTCGATTGATTTGCAAGTGCATATATTGAATGTTTTACTAGGTTCTTAAAGTGCCAATATACAATTTGGCTCCAACCAATTCGCAAGTATATAAGTTAATGTTTTACCAATACTCTAATTTAGTTTGACAAAATTGTTTTGATTTGCATGTTATTGATACATATATCCACATCTATTTTAGAACACTATAAGTTTTCAAATCATGCCAAGAAAATGTACATATCGAGTCATGCAATGGTTGGTTAAAATGATTTGAATTTATTAAAAACAAATTTGCTTATTTTTATACTATTACAAACTCTAATTTATAAAAAAATAGATGTTGACATAATTATTGACAAATTCTACAAAGAGAGATATATCCAATTTATTTTGTCATTGTTCTATTATATACCGAATCGATTGTAAAACATAGGCCAAAACACTTACACTTTAGTTATCACGAATTCGGAAAATAATATTATCAAAATGTAAAACCCTTTTATGCTAACTGAAACTACTCCAGCAAGGATAAAAGTTAAAGACACTGTGAGAATTTAAAATCTAATGTTTCTATATGTTTTTTATTATTTTGGAAAAATAGATTCACACTATTTTTGACAATTTGACTTTGCATTTCAAGTACTTAATCGAAAAGAATCTCATGATAATAAAATAAACGATAGAGATATGAATTTTATAAAATATCTAACAAGAGAAGAAATTTTTTTTTTGTTGATTTTTGGGATTTTGTATGTCATCATGCAAATAATTTTATCAAGAATCGTAAGATTTCAAAAACATTTGAGGGTGGCATTCTATTTATTTGGTGATCTTATATGTTTTAGACCATTAAAACACTAACAATTTGAATTTGAATTGTAAATTATCGAAAAAGTAAATTTTAATAAATTAATGTAGTATTTCTTAATGTAAATTAAAATGTATATTTAAAAGATATAAGGTAATTTAACGTTTCACGAGTAGAAAAAGTTCATATTTTGCAAGTACTTATACTTCAATTTTTGCAAATAAGATCAAAAAAACTAAAATAATAATTACATGATCAACTAAATCAGTCATATTCTTCATCATTGAACCCATATGCATTGGTCTCACAGTAAAAAATTTCATCTTCTAATACTATTTCATGAACGACTTCGAATTGTTCTTCGTTAATAATATTGTAAAACATTTATCATACAAACACTTTGCTAACAACCTAACGTAGTGGAAACAATTGATTACACGATCCTTAACCTCTAATTCTAGGTCAATCCATCTTTTGTACATGAATAAACATGTGAATCAACATGATCCTTTATACATTTTGTAAAGTATAACATTAAGAACTAAAGACTATGCGCCATGGTGTTTTGCACTGTAATAACTGATATTCTTAAATAACTAACTTCGAGTTAATTTCACGTCATGGAATAACTATCTTAGATTTATGTCAAGTTTTTGACTTAGGGTTATATATAAAGTTGGGATAGAAGAGTATGCTAACAGGAGAACCGATACTAGACAATAGATCAAGGATGAGTGGTTAAAAGTTAAACAAATATGTTTTACAAGACTATATGCTTGTATTTCACAAGTTCTGTAATATTAAGAAGTTTTTATTTTCCAAATGTTGCAAAATAAGGCTTCATATAAGATATTTCGCTCATTTACTTCATGTTTCGTAGCGGTATAACTATTACATAAACTATATGTTTACAAGTATTGATGTTGAAGTACAAAATATAACAGTTCATACATAACATATTGTAATTTTAGTACAAAATAACAAACACCAAATATAATAAAATAAATACAACATAATTTACTACTGATGTTTATGTTGCAATGTTACAGTGTTGAATGAACACAACATAAAGTTCATTGTAATTTTCATGAAAGTCTCAATTGCTTAAAGTAATCTTTTGGTGTGCAATTTTTAATATTGGTGTGACTGCATTTTTAAAATCATCATAGACGTACGAATTAATTTTTACGAGTTTAGGGTTTGTAACTTTCACTTATCTCATTTTGTATATCTAGTTGGCATAATCCATAGTGCATTGGATTGTTCTCTCATCAAAATAAGGACCTACATGCTTCCGAAATTTAAGTACCATAAAATTTAAATTGTATCGCTTCACTCGTATATAATTTTCATTCTCTCATTTGGTTTTTGGGATATCTCTTACATCAAGTATCATAATGCTTCGTACACTTCTGAACTGGAAAATATTTATTTTTAAGTAATATGATTGTACATGATTCAACCCAGCTATATTTTCATGATACCGTGCTTCTTCCCAAAAAAGATAAAATTGTGATGAATGAATATTATGGATGGAACTTAAGCTGAAAAACCATTAAACTCAATTGAAAGATAAGTCTATATTTTGCAATAAAATTTCCAATTATTTTGTAAGTGAGTAATTTTGTTTTTACTACTAAAAATGTTCATATTTCACAAATAAATTTATTATAAATTAGTAAATATACTTATGCTAATTTTGCAAGTAAGCAATGCAACTTATGTTAGATTCGTCTATGTGGCTCAGTTGAAATTTATTATTTAGTTTGGACCTATAGTAGCATTGATGAAACACATATCACACCTTAATATGGAAGAAATCTCACACTTTTAATGGTCATCTATAACAAGACAAAAAATAGAAAAGTGGCCAACGATCCATATATATTATAACGAGAAAAACCGCACATAACCTTTGTATAATATCGTCAAGATTTTCTCAAATGATAGTAAATTATGCGTAAATATACAAACATCACATGCGTACAATTCTATAACATTAATGTCTTTAAGGATGAGCGCATAATTAGATGATATATATTGGTTATTTTTATCAACAAATATAATACATTTGAACAAGTATAATAAATACATTTGTGGTGCATGAGCCACACCATCATCAGTAATGTCGAGGTTGCAATCATGGTATCTATGATTGTTAAATGATGCGCAAAGATAATTCAAATTGATTCCAACACCTTTTACTTTTCACATATCCTAGATAATTCTTCGTAACCTATACCCTGCGTTTTTTAACCCAATGATGAATCTTCACTTTGGGGATATTATATGAAACTTTTACAATATAACTTATGCCTTTCAAACTAATAATAGTGTTCACATCATATAATATGATGGTCACTTCAACGAACTAGAAATGAAATGTATTGGTATCTGACTGTTACCTTTCCATGAGCACCTCGCTAATGCGAGCGTTCAAACTAAAATTAGCCAAATGTTCGATAAGTCTCTAGCATTTTATCCAAACGATTTTGCAGTCGTTTTTTATGTACGAGACTCGAAAATCTCAAACCATACAATGAGCGTATGGCTGTATGGCTGTCTCATATGAGATAAATAATATAAAAAGTATATGTTATAGTAAAATTTGTAAATTTATCGTATATAACCATATGTTTTGCAAATGTAATATAATATGTCTCACAAATGTAAAATTTAGCTTTAGTATTACTTCACATTCCCATATTTATAGGTCATATATTTTTTGAAACTCGAAAATAAACCTAGTATTTGAGTTTGACAATGAGAATTTTTTCTTTAGTTGTTTCAGTGTCCGACTCAGAAGACGGATCCCTTGTACCATGAAGTTTAACATTAAATTATCCCATAGTTGTATTAGGATTGGTGAAATCAACTTATTCTGGCTATGCGAATATAATAACTTGTTCTTGGATCAAGCTCATTTCCTTGATTCGTTTGGTAAGCGATCTATTGACCCGATCCATGATTCGAACAAATAATATTTACACAACTAACTTAGCTCTAACACATACAAACATGCTAATATTAGAAGAATTTAGTATTACTAGTATTACGAGTATTATCATAAACTTTAGTATTACTAGACTATGTTAGACAATGATAAAAACAAGCACCTAAAATTAATATTTCAGCAAGAATAGATCATAACAAAATCAATACATACGCTTTCGGAATGGTAAAAAATAATTTGTCAATTCTTTGGCGACGTATATAATTTTATTCACCAAGTATATGGCGAATATGTTAGGTATGTCTCGCATATATCACTTTGTCAAGTTTTACTTCTTAGATACTACTTGTTTCACACATAATATATATAACTTTTTTGCACGCGTATTAAATAAGATTCCACAACTTTTATCATAAATTTTAGTATTACTACGATCGGTTGGAAAATGATAATAACAAACATCTACGATTAATATTTCACCAAAATCTTCTTATCACGACCAAACAAAAAATAGATGACAACAAAATTAATAGAAAATGGTTAAAATTGATAATAATATAGAATATTGAGAGCTTACATGTAATAAATTAAAGTCTTATATGATCAATTATAAATATATAGGGCATATTTTAGTCTGTTTTAAAGATAATGAGTTAAAGTGCAATTAATCCACTTTTGTAACTATTTCAGTTATTCTAAGTCTGTTTGCCTATGAATAAAAGCTCATGCTGTTAATACAAGGAACGACATTTTCTAAAGCTAACAATACTCTGCTACTTTTACTTTCACTCTCTAAAATCAAACTCTTTCTCTCTAACTTTCAAGAATTAAATTCACTCTTATCAAATTGACGACCATAGTGGGAGAGATACAAACGATCGGTACTTTGATTTCATAATCAAAAACCAGAAATAATTGAATTCTTGATATGTTATTGTTATTATTTATCGATAATGGAACCATGAGAAAATGACCCTTCAGTTCGAAAGGCAATCGAAACAGTAATACTGATTGGCAAAGAGGAGAAAGTAAGGAAATTGATCGGACTCCAATTTAGCAGACTCATTCAGACATCGAAGCTCGAACGAATCAGTTGTTAGATAAAATCACGATACTAATTGAAAATATGTTCATAGAGAGCAAAATATTCAATCAGGAAGGTTGAATTCTAAAGTCTGGCAAGTGGATGAAAAGTATGATCTGGGCAGTTATTCTGATCAATCTTGCACAGTGTAGGAGATTCGAAGTGAGCAGAGGAAAGCACATTTTGAATCTGATAAAAAACATCATACTTCGCGAAAAGATAAGAAAGACAAACAAAGGTTTGTTGAATCCAGTGATAATGAAGTTTACAGTTCAGCATCTGAGCAAAAGAGATATAAGGGATCTTCAAAAGAGGAAAAAGGACCGTCTCGAAATCGCGTAAGGACTATAGATTGGAAAGAGACATATACCACGTTGTTTGAAAGAATCAGAATGGTATGAAGAAAATACATCAAATCAATACACATGTTTGGATGATTAGAATTTTTATGTTGTTATCGGAATATGAGGAGATAATCAGTATGTGCAAGGATTTGACTTGAGGAATTCTCCTTTAAGAACTGAAATAAGGTCTATTGTTCTTTCGAAACGGTTTGATATTTCTAAGGTGGAGAAGTTAGATAAAATGAAATATCTCGATGAACAGATCGAACAGTTCAAGAAATATATGATGAAATTCGAAGATGATGATAGACTAGTGCAGGGCCTTTTCTCATACATTTAAAGGTATAGCTTTAAAATGGTACACTATGATTATCAGGGGATCTATTTCCAATTTCAGAGATTTCTATACAACTTTTAAACAATAATTTGTGGGAAGTAAATAGACGCGACCAATTGGTGACACTATCATATAGTGCAATCAATCTGTGGGAGAGACGCTAAAGGATTATACGAAGCATTTTGTGTTAACAAATGCATGATTAGATAATTATGCAGAGTTGGTAGCTATGGCTATATTTCGACAAGGTTTATTACTAGGTGATCTAGAAATAGAACAACAAAGATGAGAGCTTTAACTTTTGGAGCACTGATGGCTCAAGTCGAGGATCAGATTAAAGTGGAAGAATCAACTAGAGTTTAAGGAATGATTGGACCTAGTTAAAAGAATTAAGGTCATGTATTAAATCATCAACGACACTCTTCCAATTTGGCTAAACCATCTCGTCCGAGGAATAACCATAATATTCTTCCTTGAACTTGTGGGTACCCAGTTCTAGCTACAGGGTATCAATTTAAAAGACCAAGGCCAAATCAGTGGATAAGGCCATAGTATTATGCTGATTTAACTGAAAATGTTGTTGTGATATACGAAAAGGTAAAAGGATATGTTAGTTTCAACAAACAAGCTCTGATAAATAGACCAAGAGAAGAGCGCAACAACAAGGTTTCTAAGTATCATAATGATATATGACATGATATAGCAGATTGTATAGCTTTGAAAAAGGAGGTGCAAAATTTTAAATGGAAATGGAAAATTAGTTGATTTTGTTAAAAAAACAGAGCAATGGGACAAAGGCTCCAAGTGCATCAACTTTTCAAGAAGTAAATTTAAAGGAGGAAAATCTAATGATACTAGATTATAATATCCATGAGTTTGACGTAACTTCAAAATACTTGGATACAAATCCAGATCGATTAATTTTGATGGTTGTGGATGAACCAGTAGAGCAAGGACGAGTTTGAAGCTTATGTGAATATTTTGAGTCCTTGGCAATTTTCGAGGGATATTTTATGACTGGTAACATTAATAACTCAAGGAAAGAGCATGTGGTAAGTTTGGTTACTCAAGTAGAAGGAGGAATATCCAGTCAGCTGTATGGTAAGAAAAATGTTCCTTTTATTGTTTTTGATGAAAATGATTTGAGAGGCACTGCATGTCCTAATGAAGATACAGTAGTTATTAGAGCAGAGATAATTGGGATTGATATCCAATGTATATGATAGATACATGAATTTCTTCGAATGTTTTGTTCAAGTCAACATATGAAAATGCGTAATTCACCTAGAATTTGTTAGTCATATCATATAATAATTGGATTTACAGGTATGGCATCTCAGGTAATTGGTGAATTCGAGGGTAAAAGTATGTCTGGGAAAAGGTCATTTTAAAAAGAAAGTTCAAGTTTTATTCATAGTGGTGGATTGTCCAACCAGTTATAACAAAATTCTTGGGAGATCTTAGCTTTCGAGGATGTATGCAATTGTGTCTACTATCCATCAATGTTTGAATTATGTCAGTACAGATCGTATCGGGGTGGTCCGAAGTGATCAAAAGGTAGCAAGGTAACGCTATGCAACAGCTCTTCCCATCTGAGGTCCTAATAGTGAAGATCGAATGTGTGAATAACAGTCAGGGGGGTTGACCTCAGACGAAGAAGAAGGAATTTATGATCTGAGGGAAACCCTGGGATATTTAACAGTAGGTGAAGGCATAGAAGAATACTCGTTTTCCAATGGAAAGATTCTTCTAATAGGACATTATTATCACCAACTTTGCGTTAACAGTTGTAATAATGTTTGTTTGTTAATTTGGGTGTTTTCGCTTGGAAAACAGAGGATATAATGGGAGTTCCAGCTGATATTATATATTATAGCTTGGATATATATCTGAGGATCAATCCAATTATTCAAAAAATACATGCTTTCTCTGTTGAAAAGTCAGAGGCTATAGTTGTAAAAGTGGATCGTTTGTCTAGGGTTGGTCATATCAAGGACGCACAATATTCCTTTATGGACAGCAAACCTGGTGTTGGTTAAAAATAAGAATGGAAAATGAAGAATGTTTGTTGAATTCACAGATTTGAATCGAGCTTGCCCTAATGATCCATTTCATGTTCCTAGAATAGATCGATTGGTGGTTTCTACTTCAAGAAATAATTTTTTGTCTTTTATGGATGCTTTTGCAGGGTAAAACCAGATCCAGATGGATCCAAAAGACCAAGAAAGTACTAAATTCATCATTGATTGAGGCTTAAATTGTTATAGGGTTATGTCTTTTGGGTTGAATAATGCTGGAGAAACATATCAAAGATTGGAGAATAAAGCTTTTGTTTCTCACATTGGAAGAAATATGGAGGTGTACATTAATGACATGTTGGTCAAGATTTTAACAGATGATGCACACTTGGAGGATTTATAGGAGACCTTTTTAAATCTAAGGGGCGATTTGATTAAAGCTAAATCCTGAAAAATGTAATTTTTGTGTCCGATCAGGAAAGTTCTTGGGATATATTATTAGCGAAAAAGTAATAGAAGAAAATCCAGAACAGTTGAAGGCTTAGTCTTAATTACATCACCTCAAACTATTAAGGAGGTGTAAATATTAACAGGAAGGTTAGCTGTCATTAATCGATTTATTTCGAGGTTCTCTGACAAGTGTTTTCTTTTTTTTTAAGTGTTACGAAGGTCAAATGAGTTTGAATGGACATCGTATTGTGAGGCAACATTTTTAAATATTAAGGAACTCTTATTGTCACCAGAGATATTGTCCAAGCCTCCAATTGGAGAGCAGTTGTTTTTATACATAGCAGGTTCCGACTTTGTTGTGAGTGTTGTTTTGGTAAGTGAAGATGAGGGAATTTCAAAGCCAGTGTACTATGTTAGTAAGAGTTTGTTAGCAAGAGAGAAAAGGTATTTAAAACTTGAAAAATTGGCTCTATCTTTGGTGGTAGCTGCTAGGAAGATGCACCCTTATTTTCAGGATCATACTATTGTGGTTCAAACTTCTTTTCCACTCCTAGACATTTCTAAAAGGATGACCAAATGGTCAGTAGAGTTGAGAGATTTTAATACCACTTTTTCTCCTCGAATGACCATCAAGGCTCAAACTTTGGATGATTTTCTTATTAAATTTCATTCAAGTATATCTGATGAGGAGAGATGTAATTAAATCTTTCCCAAAACTTCACTGTGGATAGTTCGAAAAACTGGTGGCTTTAGTTTATTGGGGTGAAATGCGGGAGTACAGTTGGTTGCTCCTTCTAGGGATGTTATGTATCAAGCCATTCAATTTGGGTTTCACGCATTGAATAATGAAGCTGAATATGAGGCTTTGTTGACTGGTTTGAGACTTGCTAGTATTTTTGGAGCAAAAAGCAGTTTGGTTAGAAAAAGATTCACAATTTGTAACAAATCATATGGCAAGTAATTTTGAGGCTACAAAATATCATCTAATTTTGTATTTGCATGAGCTTCAAAATTTCACTGTCTTGTTTGATAAAGTGACTGTAGAATATATTAATCGAGGAGATAACACGGTTACTGACTATTTAGTAACAATTGCTTATACATAACAACATTTTTTGATATTATTACAGGAGAGTCCTTCCATTCTAATACGATCAGAGCAATGTAATCACTCCAGATATTATTCGAGGTGATTGGAGGTCTGAAATTCTTAACTTTTTACTAAGACGAATGTTGCCTCAAGATCCACAGCTGGCTAAAAAATGAAGGTATAAGGCCCATAGTTATGTTGTGTTGGATAGCATATTATACAAGAATTTTTTTAACAGACCATTGTTACGTTGTTTAAGAAAACAAGAGTCTCGAGAGAATTTATCTGAGCTGCATGATGGTGAGGGTTCTACACATTGTGGTTTTAAGTCTTTAACACGTCGGGTTATATTGGCAGGGTATTATTGGCCTTCAGTTATGAATAATGTTAAAGTTCTAGTTCAAAGTTGTGATACTTGTCAGCGCTTTGCCCATTCCATTCACAAACCAGCAGTATCACTTATGTCTATTTCTAAAGCTATCCTTTTTCATAGATGGGGAATAGACCTGGTAGGACCATTTCATATGGTTTATGACGGACGTCAGATGATCATTGTAATAGTGAATTATTTTTTAAAGTGGACAGAGGTCGAACCACTATCTGAAACAAAGTTAAAGGATGTCATTAAGTTCATCGTGAACAATATTTGTTTCCGTTTTTGAGTTCCTCAAAAAATCACTACTGATAATGCATCAATTAAATAATAGGGAAATAACTTCTTTTTGTGCTTCGGGTGAAATAACACAGTGATTTTCTACGTCATTTCATCCACAAGAAAAATGGTCAAGTAGAATTGATTAATTGATCTATTCTAGAAGGATTGAAGAAGAATTTGACAAATTTTGCAAGAAAATGACATAACTATTTACAAAAGGTGGTGTGGTCTTATCGCAGAACTACTAGAGAAGCTACTTAAGAAACCCATTTTTTATTATTTTATGACATGGATGTTGTTATTCCTGCAGAGTCCAATGTACCTTATTATAGAGGATTTTAATATTTGGAAGATGTGGATGAAGAGGCAAAGAGAACAAAGCTAAATTTGATCGAAGAGAAATGAGTCATAACTTATTTGAATATAACTCATAATCAAACATTGATGAGAAGTTGGTTGATTCGAAGGTAAGAAGGAGTGATTTAAAAGTAGGTGACAAAGTCTTGAGAAAATTATTCCTTCATACAAAGGACAAACGCCTCGGAAATTTGACCCCAAATTGGTAGGGTCCCTATATGGTTATGGAAAGGTTGAAATTGGGTACATATAACCTTTGTGATGAGCAACGTAGGATGCCTCAACATCTTTATAATATAGAACACCTGAATTTGTACTGGGAATAATGTTTTATTTTGAATCTTTTTTTAATAATTGACACACTCTTTCCTACCGTGTTAGCCTAATAATGATTTAATGAAGTGTCATGTAAATATTCGAAGATATTAATAAAAGTCTTTTTTTGCCAATGGTTGTTTAAAACATAAGTATTTCAATAATTTTAGTAACTAGTTAAAGACTAATCATCTTTGAAGTTTTTAACCACGAGTAATTGTTCTAAAGTATTACACGTTCATGATCAATACTTTTCAAAGAGACAACCATATTTGAGGTGCTATATTCTTTAAAATCACTAGTGATATTCGAGATGCTACATTCTTTAAACGCACTATATATATTGGATGCGTTTACATTCTTTAAATATACCAGTTATTATTTGAAGTAGTACATTCTTTAAATGTACTTTTAAAGGCACTCTTACTATTCGAGGTGAAAAATAACTTTGTTTTAATATTTTTATATATAAATAGAGCATAAGAATATAAAAGGAAAAATAAAAGGTTCACAAAAGATAATCCGATCTAACAGCAAAATATTCTGAATGTTAAGCGATTAAGCCTTCATATAAAACAAGTCCTCACAAAACATTGGGCGGTTTCGAACAAAAAAACATGAGGAAAAAACATTAGTTATTTGTCTTTAGAATTTTCTTCTGGAGAATCTACTTCATTATATTCATTTTCTTCTAATTCTATCTCTTTAGAGGAGTCAATGGGAACATGATCAAAGGCTTCACTGGGTCGGTTATCAAGAGGGATTAATTCCCATAAGCTAGATAGATTTACATTGGGAAATGTTGCGTAAATTTCACAAAGTAGATTGACAAATTTCTGTTCCTCGACATTTGTTATAGCAGCCAATGTATCTTTCCCACACTCGGTTTTGGTGGCTTCTACAACAATTCTTTTTCATTCCCAAGGTCAATCTTGAGAGCATATGTGTCACTTATGAGGTTATATTTCTCTTCCTTACTTTTCCTTAAATACTCCTAAATAGCATAATACTTTTGTTGCTCCTCGGATAATTCTTTCGCATGCTTTCTTGTAAGCTCCTCTATATTGGCTTCATGAGAATTCTTGAGCTTATTTAGTTCTTGGTCATGTACAGAAACAAGATGATGTTTAAGTTGAATTAATCAATAGATGTATTGCGCCCTGTCAATTTAGAATGCGTGAAATTTCTCTTTGATGTGTCTCACAAACGTTTATCTAATTTTCTTCTCTGCAGTTGCATCATTTTTATATCGAACCATTAGCCTGGCCATATTTTCTAAATAGTTTAGAGAAGAGGTTACATATATGCATAATTCTTTAGCTGCTGCTTCGAGTTGGGCAAACGGTTGAAGAGCAAGTAAAACTTCTTCGGATGGAGGTTGTTCCCGGTTTGGGGTGAATATTTCTTTGTTGAAAGGCATGATAACAGATGAGGAAGCCAAGTGAGTGTCTGACAAAGACAGGAATTCATGCAAGAGAGGAGCAGTGACTTGATGGCTAATTTGTCTAAGTCTTTATTGAATTTCTTGAACTATTGGATCCATATTCGTGTAGAGAGCTTGAAGTTATTCTTCACTAGGAGGCTCATAAAAAACAAATTGATCATCTCTTTGGTGATGATCTACCACCGTTTCCTCAAAGTTATCTTCTATTTTGATTCCACCTTGAGGATTGTCTGTTGTAGTGCCCTCAGCCTTGGTTTGAGGAATATCTAAAGCAATGGACTCAAGAGTCTCTTCTGCAGCTTTCTTTTTCTTTAGAGTAAAATTCTTTTTCTTTTTCGAATAAGGTTCTACTTCGACTTCCTCCCCGATTGTAGACAGACCAACTTCAACTTCCTTGGTTTTATTTTTTGGATCCTTTTTTATGAGGGCTTAGATTTTCTGAAGAGCTAGCACCAGATGTACTAGCCACTTTCTTTTTCTTTCTTTTTTTGTTGGAATATGGTTGTCATATTTGTTCCTCACCGAAAGAATTACCATACAGTCAGGTGTATCAGTCTTCTCACAACCATGTTTGGATTCGGCAACTCCATCAGATTTTCAGGAGGTCAAAACCCATGGTGATCCTCCACAAGTGGCTATTGATAAATTTGATGAGCATAAAAGCTGATTGGAACCCAATGCCTTACTCTTTTTCTGCCCAGGTGGCTAGCTTCATAAAAATGTCATTCGCATCTTTCTTGCGACCTTTATATCTCTTCGAAATTTCTAGGAAAAGTGGTCATATAAATGAAAAAATAAGAAAAAATGAATAGCAAACAAAACTTACGGTTACTCCTCTAGATGAGATTGAGTTTTGAAGGGTTCTGCTCGGATATCTCCTTCCCGTTCTCCCAAACTCCAGAAATGAAGACAAATTTTTGCTTCCAAAATTTGTCAACTTCGATCAAGTCATCGATGATTTAAGATCATCATCAAAGTTTAAGTAGTAGAAGGGAAATACAGGTCCCTTAGAAAGTTTGGTTAGGGTGATAAAATATTTGATGGAGAGGGAATTTGGATTAGTCTGGAAGTCATGATCACTGATAGAAGTGTGAACCTATCATACGATCTAAGGTTCTTGAGTTCGAAGTACTCCGCTATTATTGGATATAAGGGGTACCGAAGACCCCAACTGATAATCTCAAGGTAAACCACCAATTCATCTTTTCCACAATCAAGTGACGTCTCCTCCTTTTTTGGCAAACAAAACTTGATATTATCTGCCATTCCTCATTGTTTTTTCAGAAGACTAGCTTGCGCCTCTTTATAGTATATATAAGGTAGTGTCATGATATAATTGTGGAGAAGTGGCTTTAGATTTACACTCTATAAGGAAGCTACATCTTTGAGAAATAGAACTAGAACTTTTTGATTCTTTTCTTTTTTCGATGGTGCTTTTATTTTTGAAGCATTATCCTCAGTATCAGCTTCAAAACATTGAGGTATCATCTTCAGTATCAACCTCGACATTGGGTTGAGTGGCTTCTGACTCAATTTCTTCGTTAGAAGTCTCATCAATAAGTCGACGTGGATTTGATTTTGAGGTTGGCTTTTCTGGTTCGTTACTTGAGGGATTTTGTTGTGACTTTGTGCTAGCCTCAATTTCCCTGGGGAGAGGAGAATATGATGAATGGTTGTTTGTAGCATTTGGTGAAGTGCGGGTCTCCTGAAAATCTCTCATAGCTATAAAAGTTCTCTTTTTAGGATGGTTTTAGGGGAGATTAGTTCTTGGTTGCACCTGAGGAGTCTCTTTGTGTTGTAGTCAAGCCAAATTAGAGCTGATAGGAGATGGAGTCTCTTCTGATCTTTTTGAACTTTGAGTTACCTTGCGATTTCTTCGAGGAGAAGCAGTTGTTGAACCAGTAGGAGCTGGAAATAAAATTTAAGGTGTTGATTGTGAAGGGTTTGTTGATAAAGGCTTTTATGATTCTAGGGTGGATAAATTTGAAAGTGTAAAAGAGATTCGGTTTGGGTTGAAATGACCGTGATGAATGGTTTCAGTAGAAAATCGAGGAGAATTGCTTATCAATCCAGGATCTTTGTACTCCTCAGCTTTTTTACTAATGTAGAAATAATCGTAAGCTTCAACAACTTTCTTCTCAAGATTTGGAGAAATTGGTTTTCTGGGTTTTTTGGTTTATGAGCATCTTTTCATAAACTGATTTGAAGATTGGCAGGAAAGTATAATGAATTGATAACTCAGGGACAGGAAGCAAGGGTTTCTCTCAAGTAAAGGAAATTTTCTCTCTTTAGAAGGTTTGTGTGAAGTGAAGAATGAGAGGTTATTTATTGAAGAAGTTAGGAGAGAGAGAAAGGTGTCCGAGAAGGTGAGGAGGTGAAACATTTGTGTGTAAATGGGACAGTGTGACGTTTGTAAACCGTCAAACCTAGGGGCATGTCTTGTAAGTAGGGCATAATGATTCGTTATACGCGTACTAAGTCATACGAAATGTTTATACGTGTTATGAAGAGGTCAACTCATATTTATACATGTCAATTTATTCGAGGAGATTGACTTAGATTAGTTTCAAAGTGAATGCATATATAAATGTATTCGAAGAGTAAAAACATGAAGGATTAACATTCAAAGCAAATTGAACTTGACAATGAATTTTCCCTACTTGTTGTGATTTCCGAAGGGATAACTAAATTATCTTTCATAAGAACTAGGGAGGCTAGTGATAAGAATGTAGAATATTGAGGGCTTAAATGTAATAAATTAAAGTATTATATGATCAATTGTCAATATATATATATATATGACAGATTTTAGTCTGTTTATAAATATATGGGGTTAAAGTGCAATTAACCCACTTTTGTAACTACTTCAGTTATTTTAAGTTTGTTTGCCTATAAATAAATGTGGAGACTTTTAATACAAGGGACAACATTTTCTAAAACTAATACTACGCTGATACTTTTACTTTCTCTTTTTAGAATCAAACTCTTTCTCTCTAACTTTCAAGAACTAAATTCACTCTTTTCAAAAATGGCCAAAAATAATATTCCATAACTTTGACGATATATATAATTTTATTCACCAAGTATATGGCGAAATATCTATGAAAATACTCAAGTCTAATGTTGATAAATACTATATAAAAGTCACCAAGCTTGGTGCACAACTTAGTTTTGAATTTCCTATATTTATTAAAATATATTGAAGTGCATTCACAAATTTACCAAGATCCCACCTATTCTTAGGTCAAATACGAAACATACTATACATTTTATTGCAAAATTATGTATTTTGTCAATCCATGTGTACCTAGACTTCGAAGTTCAAATATAATAATTTATGAAGACACTTCTGTGGTAATTGATATATGACGCATACTTTTGCACTTAAAATACCATAAGTAAAATTAAAACTTGATTTGCAATAATTGTTGAACTCTTGACATGCAAAACTCTATCAAAATTAACTATATTTCCGAACTCCACGTTGTTGTAGGAATAATAGTACGAAACTTTATACTCTTTTTTTTCTTACAACTTGATTCGATTGCCGAAATCCAGTTTAAAAATTATTTCAATATCAGACAACGATAGTCTACTTTACAAACTACCACAATACAAACCCAAATTCAATTAAAAGTTTGTGAAAGAATTAATTTGTTATTTGTTAACAAAACAGAAAGTTAAAAATCCTAAAAAAATGACTTCAGAGTGATTGTTGGAGATTAATTTGTTGAATAAAATAAAATTTTAAATTTGATTTAAAAAAATAATAATAATTATTATTATAATAATAGATTATGACAAATATTTTTAGGGTTTGGCTAAACCATTTCACTCAAAAAACTCTAAGTATATCCAAATTAAGTATACTGAAGAGTCATTATAAGTCTATCCAATTTCTTCCAAAAATTATCCCCACTTCAAAATCCTTAGTCTACCCAGATAAGTTTTAAGTCTACCCACATTTAAAATCAAACTTTCGTCTCTCTCACTTCACATATTCATATTCAGCTTGTGACTCTCAAGAACATCACTAATCCATCACCCAAACTTTTAGCAATAATCACCATAATCCATCATTTCTTCTTCCAAAAAATAATCAATCAATAGAAAAAAGGAAATAGTAAGTCTTAGTAGGTGGGATGTGGTTATCGAGACTATCGTATGAGGAACTTCATTTTGGCCTCTTATAAGGCACTTGAGCAAGTTCAACTCAAACACTGACCTGAGCAAGGTTTTCCTCGAACATTGGCATCAGGAAACCAACAATTTCCAATTCTCGTTCGGAGAGATGAGCATCACATTGGCCTCCCGGTGGTAGGTTCCCTAGTTGAAACCGAGTCGAGTCCTACTTAGGGTGTTGCATACACAAACTACGCCTTTTGTTGGGATTTATGAAGGATGATATCCAAAATAAGTCGGGCAAGCAGGATGGGGTTGGTTTTGGGCTAAAATGGATGACAAATATATTTGTAGGGCCCCTGTATTGGGATGCTAAGCAGAACCGTACCGGTGTGATTGCCACACAAGTAGAACGTCTGTATCTAATGTATATGTTTGCTTGCACCATTTTCACAAACACCAGCTAGAAGAACGTACAAGTTGATTTCCTCATTTTTTTAGATCTCATGAATCAGCTAGGTAGTATAGTATTTGGTACTTGCGTGATGGCATGACTATGAAATGGACTCGGATGAGCGTCTAAAACATCGTTGAAGAGTCTTACCGGCTTCAAATCCTTGTTAGATTCCTCAATATATGATTATTTCCCGTGGTTGCGGCCTCAGGTTACCATCAGATATAATTCATCTATATTGAAGCTTCTTAGTTGGTCGCCTAAAAAACATACGGGGGAACGTTAAGCCAAATACGTACTATTGCGAGCTCCTTATTGGTCTCGTGGAGAAATGTAAGTATTGTTTTTTTTGGATTTTTTGTTTCATAAATGTTCCGAATAGTTGCTTAGTTTATATGTGTTTGTTCGCAGGTGATCTTTCAGCCATATGAAGATATGAGGGATAGTTTTCTGGTGCATCTAGTGGGGTTATATCGGAATCCTATACGACTTATGCATGTTACCAAAGCGTATATGTTGAATCGAGTGATACGGAATTTTGGTTGGGTAGATGAGAAGCCTCTCGATATGTTTATGCTCGTACAGATCTGAAAAAGGGTAACCACTCGTGCTACCTGTATAACAGGTCGCATTGGGATGATTAGAAAGCTCATGGTTTTTGCGTTGACAAGTTCACTCAGTCCCTTATGCCAAACTGTAGGATGTTTACAATTCATTACAAATCATACATGGTGAAGTTCGGTTGGTTCTATATTACTTCGCATGTTCTAGGGGAAGAGAACATGATAGAGGCACTACATACCATAAACCGTATAATGCATATTGACGATAGCCAAGAGGAACTTGTCCAGTTCATGAACCACGTATCACCAACCGCTTGATCCTCATAGTATCATTCATATTCTACATTGTTTGCACAATACGGTTGTTGCACTCCGTAGTTGTTTTTTTAGACTATTTTTTTTCATGATGTTAGCTTGGATTTGGATGATATTGGACGAACCTTTTACTAAATTTGATTTTGGTAAGTTAATTAAATACATGTTTGTTTTATTTTTATGTGAGTGTTTTTTTATCGATGGTTATCAATACATGTTGGTTTATGTTAGATTAGTAGTATGTATATATTTTTTACTATATGTAGTCATGCACCGCCGGTGAAAACATGTCCACACTAGCGATGAGATATTCTACCATCGGTGCAAAAACTAGACACCACCAGTTCTCTACATAGCTGGCAGTGTATAATTTTTTTACCGCTGATGTAATAAAAGACTGGCGGTGCATAATTTAAGTATCGGTGATGTTGAACTAACGATGAATGCGTTCAGTGCCAGTGTAACTTTTTTTTGTAAATATGGGTAGTTTCGTTGTGTTGCCACCAGAGCATATAATATGTGCATATTAAAAAAGAAATTATATGAAGAATATGATAACATTATACATAAATTAGTTGATACAATTAAGAAAATTACATTATTCTCACATAAAATTAGTTGACCCATGCATGTTTACGGTGACAGATAATTTCATCCATGTTCGAACCTTTTTTCGAACAAATATTCTTCTTCTTTGTTAGTTCGATCAGAGTTTGAGTAACAGTCTTCGAAACAATTGGCTTCGCAAGTGCTTTATCTTTAAGTTCTTACACAACATGATACAGTATATATTTCATACATAAGCTATAAAATGCCATACTAAAAAACCAGGTGTTTTTTCCAATATCGTGCATTTCATGAAATCAAGTGCTTTGAGCATATGCGCATTTTTCTGCCATTCCAATTCGCACGACATATGTCTGTTAGTTTTAAATGCTATGTGCTTACAAGAATGAAGCATTTATTTATTGAGATTTCAGGCGTGGATAACGTAATCAAAATACGCCTATCAAAATTAGACACGTGTAAGATATGAATAGCGTAATCCATTTGACCAACCGGCTTGGGATACGTGTATGTCATGATGCACCCACATGATGAGATAAAGTTCAATAAATTTCATAAGACTACTAAAACGTTATGTAACATTAAAGAAATGATCATATGAAAATAGTCTATATACTATAAAAACTTAATAGTTGTATGAATATCACGCTGCCGATATACAAATATTGAACCGCCGGTTTACTCACCTCAAATGGTCGGTGTTGTTTGCACTGGTGGTGGAGTGTACACCATCAGTGAATTCAAAATATATATACAATTTTAAACCTGAAATGAAGTCACGGTCACAATATTTCACCTACACTGGTAGCATGGTGCAACCATATCGTCGGTGTACTTGCACAAAATTACCAATGTGGTTTGCACTAGAGGTGGAGTGTACACCGGCGGCGACTTTGAAACTTATATATAATTTTAAATCTAAAATGAAGTCAGTGTTAGCGTACTCTAACTACACCGGGTGTGTGGTGCAACCAAACCGTCGATGTACTTGTCCGAAAAAAGGTTACTGTGGTTTGCGCTGACAGGGTAATGTACACCAACAGGGACTTCAAAACCTATATACAATTTTAAACATAAAATGAAGTATCAACCAACATACTATAGCTATATTGGCAGTGCCAAATGGCTACACCGCTAGTGTCACATACGAAAAACGTTCCTAGCCGGGAAACTCCATTGAAACTCCATTGATGGTTTCAACTTAAACTTAGTTCTAACTCTAATAAAATTAGTAGAGTACTTCATTTTTATTTCCAATTTCATCAATAAATTTTGAGATCTCCATTTTTTTGTCAAGGTTTGAGGTATATGGTTTTTGTTAGGAAAATGTGATCTTTTATTAATAAAAAATTTAAGATTTTGTTAAAAAACTTGAATTTAGTATGTAAATAGAATGTATGTTTTTCAATTTTGTGTTTGAATTATCCAAAAATTAATTCCATCCAAATTTAAAACAAGTGAATATTTTTATAATGGTAAAAAATAAAATAAAAATACTCAAAAACTAATTTTTTTTGTTTCTTTATAACCGACTAAAAGTTTAGGATCAAAAGTTTAACCGAAACTCTTTCTTTTTATCAAAAGATAATTGGATTAATTGGAAGAAAAGTACAGGACCAATAGATTCTTGAGTTCAAGATTAATAAAGACCTAATCATTTTTATGCTCAGATACTAATCAAAAGTGACTTAAACAAATCGCTAAAAAAATTGAGGCAAAATTAAAGGTTGTGCCATTAGAATTGGATCAAAAAGCTAGTGAGAGAAGGCAAAATATGGTTCAAGAATTATTTTGATTCACCTCGATACGCTCAAGAGAAGAAAGCTTCAAGGAATTCAGTATCAACAGAGCTAAAGGGGAATCACTAGCAGTAATTCTGATTCGGCATCAAAAGAGCTTCAAAGCAGATTAAGGGATTTATACAAATGTAGATTAATATCTCGCAAGACAAAAAATAATACGAGTGAATCCATATGGAAGACATATTAAGAGAGAGGAAAAGGAGATTCTACATCATCTAGACAGAGGGTATCAACAAGGCGACTCAGATGCCTTTAAGAGAGAGATGAGCCTTTGGAGATTTCAAACGAAATATCCCGATTGAAAGTATTAAGATTTCCTGATACCTACAAGAATTAGAAATAAACAAAACCATCTGGTTTGTGCTTGTTAGTATATTGCTAGCTTCCAATAGGTTAGAATAAGAGAGACTTGAGATAAAGATTATTAATTGTTTTAATATATCGTAGACCCAATCTTTACGGAAGAACAATAACATTATATTGCTAGGGGCTTGAAGATTATAAAATTTTAAGTCTATTTTACATTTTGAAGTCCAATTTGCCAACCAATGAGAGACTTTATTTTGATCCTTAGAGATGTGAGTGATAATCATTAATGATAAAAGAAGACTTCGACAGCAATTAAGAATAAATTTAAGAGGCCATGGGTGATTACAAGTAGATAGTATATTAACAAGAATTTGAGAATCGGATTCAACATTTATATTAATCAATCTTTTTCTTTTGTAGGTAAGAAGATCATCCATGAGGGTTCTTAAGCTATATAAATGTGAGGAGTCCAATGCTTTCTTTTTAACAGACATGCATAATCAAGACTAGAAATCATGCTCTTGATATAGTTAATCGAAGAGATAGCACAGTAGGTAATTTCTTTTTTGGACATGTTTCTTGACTGCCAACTCACTCAAAACTAGAAATCATGTTCTTGAATATGTGGGGAATAGTCATATATCTGCTTATGTTGATCTTAAAACAGTTAGTAAAGTAAGACCGTAAGTTCCAAGAGACCTCGTAGTCAACAAAAAGATAATTCGTTGTTTCAATGTTGTCACAGAATTGGCATCTAGATGCCAACACCAAATACTTTTTTTGCATAGTAGTATCATTAGGAATCCAGCCGTGAAGGAGTCTATAAGCTATAAAGGAATATTTTTTATGACTGATTGGATTCCAAGTCTTTTTGTACAGGGTTGAGTTGTTGTGATGATTCCTCATAAGATTCCAAGTAGATTTAGTGCAGAATTTCCCATCCTTAGAGCCAAGACACCTGATAAAATCAGCCTTACTGCTTTTAATAGAACTTTTATCAATAGAATGAAGGTCATTAAGAGATAGGAAATTTTTGAGTCTGTCTTTGTTCCACAAAGAATTAACCAAGTATCTCTCCACATTATCCTCAATGTAACAGCTATATCTGAATCGTCCTCAATGATGCTTAAATGGAATTTACGGAACCAATTGTCTATCCATAAATTAATCTTGCTATTGCCCAAATCTCATTTGGCTTTAGATTCAGCAAACTTTTTTATCTTAGAAAATATTTTCCAAACTTGAGAGCTAGCATTAACATTGAAATTAGCTAGCACAGGATGCTTATTCTTATAGTATATACTATGAATTCAGTTAGCCCAAAGGGAGTTGTTCTGCTTGAATTTCAACCAGAGCTTGCAAGAAAAAATATTATGCAAATCCATGATGCTTCTAAAACCGAGACCACCTTCATCATAGAGCTTACAAAGTTTAGACCAAGTAGCCTTATGAATCTTGTTGACTTCCTGATTAGAATCTCATAGGAACTTGTTAAACATAATTCCTATTTTGTTGATAATACCTTTAGGAAGGGTGCAACTTTGGAGCCAATACATAGGGTAATCCATAAGAACAGAGGAAATGAGAGTTAATCTGCCACCATAGGATAAACTCTTGATTTTCTAATCCTTTATCTTAAGCTTGATTTTTTCTTGAAGATGATCAAAGTTGCTGGAGTTGTTGTTGGAATTAAGAGTGACATCCAAATATGTAATAGGAAGGGAACTAGTGTCTGAAACCAGTGGAGCTAGTTAAGGTGTTGGCTCTAGTGGAAGGGAGGTTTTTAAGAGTATTGAATTTGGTTTTCTCCTTATTAATACTCTGTCTAGAAAGATCCTGGTATTCTTGTAAAAATGAGCTTAAAACAGAAATATAAGTACTAAGGCAGTTAGTAAAAATTCAGATATCATCTGCGAATGCAATATATGGAATCTATAAGTTACTTTTGGATGCGAAATTCAAAAAATGAGGCCTCTTATAAGAACCTCTTTAACGATGACAAATGGTCCCCTTGTCTAAAATCTATTTTAGTATTAAAATATCCCATATCTTTTCTATTAATAAGAATAAATGAGAATAAATTTTTGATCATGCTGCTTATTAAGTTAACAATTTTTTATTAAAACCAAAAGATGTTAAGACTTTAGAAATAAATTTGTGAGATATTCTATTAAAGGTTTTAGCCATATCTACTATGATAAGAATGTTCCCATATTTAGATTTTCAATTTAAATCATACATTATTTCTTTTATTATAAGGATGTTGTCATGGATAGATTTATGAGTAACATAAGCACTCTACATATTATATGTTATCTTAGGAAGGAGAGAAGCGTTCCTGGTATTGAGAATCTTAGAGTTTATTATGTTCATTAAAGTGTAAAGGCTTATATGCCTATAATATTTTCATCTTGTTGCATTGAAGGTCTTTGGAATGAGGCAAACACTAGTTGCTAAAATACCTTGATGGATCCTATGACCCATGAAGAAAGAAGATAAGGCTTCATTGAGGTTCTTTTGATGATGTGCCAACGGGTAAGGAAAAAACATCTATTGAATCAATCCATGCATGGGGCACTTATAGAAGTTAGACGGTTGATAGCATAAAAAAAATTATCTTCTCTAGGACGGTGCATCAGCATTTGATTATCTGCATCATTGATAAGCCTAGAGATATTAGTAAAAATAGGATTGTGAATTAAGTTAGCTTCTTCCTGATTGTTAATATAGAGATTCTCATTGAGAATATTCCTGAAGTAAGCTTTAGCGGAAGAACATAATAGATCTTCATTAGTAATCTAAGAATTTTCATTTTCTAATTCTTTAGCTTATTTAATTCTTTTGTGGAGCATGTCGTGGAAGTTCTGGTCCATTTCTTTATTCTTGAGAGTGGAAGAGAGAGGTACACGTCCAATATTTTGCTAAGAAGGGGTGTGGCTACCCGAGGCAAGATTATTATAATCCAAATTAATGAATAAGACATATCATTCTTTAAGGTTTTGGATAACTTAAATTATTTATTTTCCACTAGAGGATGTGTTTTCATTTTTGTAGTCTTGGTTGGTTCTTGATGCATTACCATTCCCTTGGCTAGAATTTTGGTTTTCTAAAGAGATAATGACATTATTTTGACTAGTTTCATGTTTAGTAGGTGGCTTAACTATAATGGATTTAATTTTGAATGTAACTTCCATTGACTTTAAAGAGTCTTGTTTAATCAGGTTATCATCTTCTTTGATGTCATTCTTTTCAATCTTCTTGCTTTGATCACGATTAATGAATTTCCTGCAAGTCTTGGGGATGGCCTATATTGTAACAGAAGTTACAATACTTCTGGATATCCTTATAACTTATATGTAACCAATATCAATCATTGTCTCTGAATCCTGCCCACAACTGATGTTGAATCTTTTTAGTGATATCCATTTCAATCCATGCATAACAAGCGTTATACATAGCACGATTATTTTCCAGGGATCCATAATTTGAGAGGCTATCTGATGGATGAGGAAATTGAGTGGGTGATTTCTTCATCATATAGGTGTCCTAGTAAGTTTCCAATTTTAATCCAAATAGAGGAGATGTGGCTTTCATAGTTTGGATTGAATGTGCATCTAAATATTCTCATGGAGTGAGAGCCAATAGTCCATACATTCATGCACCACCATTCCCACATATCACCTTTGTTAGAAAACTCAATTACATTGTGTCTTGAATTCCAATTGGAGATGTTGAATTCTTTTGTAAATTTCTTAGATTCAAAGAACTAATTAAGGAGTGTCTTCTTAGGAAGTCCGTGCGAGAACTTTCCGATTAAAGTATATTTGATATTGGCTAATAGTTTTTCTTTAACTTCTTGATTGAATTGGATGGAAATGTGATCCATATTTTCTTGAATATCAATTGTCTTGATGGTTGTGTTTAAAGTTTGAGATCTAGTAATATAAGTGTAATATCTGATTGGCTTCATCTTCTTGTTGTCTTGACTGGTTTCTACATTGTTGATGTAGGTATTGTTAAAGTTAGCATGGGTTTTCAAATTGATTATTGTGAAATCATTCTGATACGAAGACGGAAAGCTGTTCATCGAATGAGAAAGCTGGTGAAGAACTAGATCAAGCAGACCGAATACAGGGTAAACTCAAAAGGCATAAAAAATCGGCAATAGAAAAGACATGTTTCTTGGATATAAAAAACCGATTCTTTAGAAAGAGGAAATAGTCCTTAATTATTTTTTATTAATTTATAAAATATGTAGGCTGTTTTTTCTATAAAATATGTTAGTATCATTTGCGAAGAATAAAATATATACTTTTATATCGGTATGAATAATAAAAAGATAAGTGGCACCATTAGAAAAAAAAAATATGCATGGTTAATTCACGTTCATATCTAAAAAATGGCCACGTTCATATCTAAAAAATGGAATGATAATCAGTAAAATGTAATAACCGTTATGAATAAATTAGATTCTTCACTTTACTAGTACTCACTAATTCTGAAAAATTTGAAACCATCGGTAACAACAAAAAGGTACTAGTACATAGATAGATGAGACATAGTCAGTCACGTCTTCTTTATTTTGGTCTGGTTAATGTCCATATCTTTTAACAGAAATGAAGAGTTTGTCTGGGTATGATGTGACCTAAAGAGAACAATGAAGTTGACTCCTCAACAATAGAAGTTTTTAGTGGCATTTCAGGGACCCATTTTAATCCTTTTTATCTTGCAACTATGGATGGCAAACGGTTCCATCCGGGATATCTAAAAAGTGTGTAAAAATTTATGCAATCCTAAAATTTGTTGCCGGATTCTATGTATAATAGACTAGGTTCGCATGTTATTCAGGAGGTTATCGAACAGAAGATCCATTTAAACACAGTTTTGTTAAAATATTTTATAATATTATTTATAAATATTTATTGAATCGAATTTCAATAATTGAAATATGTATAATATAACGAGTTAATTATACTATTTATTGTATTTTAATTTAAATATTATATTTTTTAATCGAAATTCTATAATCAAGGTAATTATATCCTAAAAAATATAATTGTAATATGATTTTGATATGTTTTTTGTATTTATATATTTAAGATATTTTATTTAATATTAGGTAGATATTAAATTAAATATATACATCTAATTGTATTTTGATTATAAATTTCAATATTATTGAAAATAGTTTTACGATTACAAAATTAATAATTTGGTTGTAGATATCGTAAACAATATAATTGTAATATGATTTAGATATTGTTTGATTATATTTAGATATTTAAGATACTTTATTTAATATTAGGTACATATTAAATAATATATAGCTATTAGACATATAATTGTATTTTGATTTTAAATTATTAGGTAGTTCTTTAGATCTTTCAAGCTTGAAATGTATATGTTTAGATGATTTAAATAGTTTATTGTATTTTCGAACTATTCAATATTTGAAGTATAAATTTAAAGTTTTTAGAATTGTATAAGTATATGCATAAACATAAATTATTTGTAAATAACAAAAATTGAAAGAGATGTAAATAACATTTAATAAAATATATAAGCAAAACGAAAAATTCATTAATAATAAAAACCAAGCAAGCCGTAGAATTTTCCGGGGCATCCGGACAATTCTTCGGATGCCCCAAATTTGCACTTCGGGCCTCCCGAAAATTCGTATGGATGCTCTGCAAAAATAATCTGGGGCATCCGGACAATTGTCTGGATGGCCCGGACAATTTTAATTTCCAAATTTTTTAATTTTTTTAACGGGTCTCCCCTATAAATAGAGGAGACCCCAACTCCAAACTCACAAACTCTCTAAATCCACTCTACATCTCTCTAAATCTCTCTACTTGTTCTAGATATTCTATAAAACTCGAATTTCTTATTTTACATACTGTAGTTCTACTTTCAGAATTGTTCGATTTTTTTTTCCGCAAATTGTTTCTATTTGATAAAAACACTTAAATAACGTTGGGATAACATTATAATAGCTCAATTAAGAGTTTCGTATAACTTATCAAGTTATTTACTTGTTGTAGTTATTTAAATTAGTTCTTTTGATTCCAATTTTATTAGTTGTTAGTATTTTATTGCATGTTTAAAAAAACGTTGTTTTAAGTTTTAAAATGCCTCTAAAACGTAGACTTACTAATGCTCACCCACCCGCTAATGTGGATCTCAATACCGAGGTTGCAATACACGATGATTATGAAGATACACTTGAACAAGAAATTATGGAAGAAAACGAAGCTGAAAATGAATCAAGTAAGGACGAAGATTTTACTTACGAAGAAGACCTTGAAGAAAATGAATGATGTTTGTGATAGATTTTTACTATTTTGTATTTTATTTTGAAAACATTTGTACGACTCATGGCCCGCAAGAGTATAAACTATGAACGGCTAAATAAACCAAAAAAACTATTTACCTTTTATTATAATAACAACAATTGTATTAATGAAATAACTATATGATCTAATTTTGGCTTAAAATATAATAATAAACACTTGTAATATTTATACCAAATCACAATAGTAATCAAAATGTAATATTAAAATTATAACCATAAAATTTGTAATATTTTAACATGATAAGATATAGTTTTGGTTTATAACATAATATCAACATTACTCATATTTAAAACCAAAACATAATAATAATATTCAAAATGTAAGAATAACATTATAACCTTAAAAGTAATATCTAAAATTTTGGTTTATATAATAATTAAAACACTTAAAATATTAATAACCAAAACAAATTAATACTAACCAAAATATAGTAATAATTTTATAACCATATACATTATCTCAATATTTTTTAAATATAACTTAAGATATGATTTTGGTTATAAAATTATTACTATATTTTGGTTAGTATTAATTTGTTTTGGTTATTAAAACGCTTATAATATTTAAACAGGTCTGTCAGGTTGCAGGTTTGCTGGGTTGCAGGTCTACCGGGTAACAGGTCTGTCGGGTCGCTGCTTATGCAGGTATGTTGGGTTGCAGGTCTAACGGGCCAGGTTCGTAGGTTACCCGCCGGGTTACTAACAGGCCTCCAGTTTTTACCCTCGGTTCCAAAACCGTTTGCCACCTCTACTTGCAACCTATTGGCGACCATTTTTATCTTGCAACCTATTATTGTATATTAAAAGGCCTGGTTATATTTGAACCCAAAAAATGTTAACCAGTCCCAAAATTTTTAAATATTGTTTAATTAATATATTTTTTTATTTTATCAATTTGATCAAGTAGAATATTTTTATCTTTTAGTGGTTTTGGATACACTTAGCTTAAACATTAAAAACACAAAATTACCTTCTCCAATCTCCTTATACACAAAAGTTTACAAAATTTCAAGAAATTCAAAAAACTCTCAAAACTTAAAAACCCCTCAAACCTCCAAAAACTCAAAAAAAATTGAAAAAAAACTCATTTTATATTCGGATGAATATTGAGGAGAAGAACTTTGGCAAGGAACATGAAACTTTAAATAATGTAGTCTTTTTAACCAATTCGTTAAACAACTTTCATTTTTGAAGTTCTTCCCGATTTGAAAAGAACTGAACCCGTGTTCCCCCGCCGGTTGAGAACAATGTGAAAAATAAAATATGTTCCCCGCCGGTTGACAAATTCTCACCGGGCGGGGATCAAGAACACATGCGTGAAAACCCCAATTCCAACACAAATTGAACGTAACAACTCTATTCTAACACAAATCCAAGCATCTAACATCAACATATAACTTCAAACACCTAAATAAAAATAGATTTACCTATTCAAACACCATAAATAGCTCAAATCTACAAAACCATTAAAACCTAAAAAACAACAAAAAACCTAAGGAAAATAGAATTGTACTCTTCCCCCTTGCCCATCTACTTTTGTTTATTTTATTAGAGTACTCATAAGTTGATGAAGAACAATTTAATGTAAGCTAAATCTTTAATTTTGCGATTTTCGAATTTGGAAGTTTAGTAAATGAGAGGGAAAAAGATAGGAAAAACATAGAGTTTGGGGCTATTTGGTTTTGGGGATGGTTAGAGTTTAAGGTTAGGACTTAGTAAATTAGTCGGGGATATTTTGGGTAAAAATTAGGGATGGTTGAATTTTGCATGGGGCTACTTAAAAATGGGGTTGGTTACCATTTCGGGACAGGATTAGCCAATTCCATATCAAAATCATGGAGATGGTTAGATATTCCATTTTGTTATACTTTTATAGTATAATTTATTATGATTTTTTATTTTTATAGTAATATGAATGCGTGAATTTAAAATGAGTCTGCATTGATAATATAATTTAATTCTTTTAATATTAAATTGTTGATTAAAAAACTAATATGAGAATATAATAATATAGGCTTGAAAGAAAAATTGATGGCTAGTAAAAAAATCCTAAATAAAACAAATAAAACCAATAAAATTTGTGGCGACATATTTGAATTTTTCAGTTGTCGTCTAAGAGAGTATGTTTGCTGCGATATGTTTTATTGGTTATATATGATTTTTGTCATGATAAAATCGGTTACATTTGAAACAAATGTTAACTAATCGTTACGTGTGTGTCGGTAAAATTAATATTTTTATAAAAAAAATCAATTAAAAAAATAATATATAAAAATTTATTCATCGAAAATTTATTAGAAGATAAATCATTTGTAAGTCCGACGATTCGTGTATTTGAAATGCAAATTATCCAACACGGAGAATTATTTGGTGGAACAAAAAAATCACACAAAACAGACTTCGTATAAAAAAATAAGAATATATCTGTTAAAAAATAGAGAATTAATTACGTTTAGGGAAGGTGGATCATCTTACACGAGATTGTAATATTTGAAAGAATACAAAGCATCAATATTATGGAAGAATAAATTATCACTATGGTGACGAAATACAATGCGATAGAGGATAAAAATTTATGGTGATGGTATGATATTGTGTTTTGGAGCACATTGCTCGTGATAACAAATTATTCAAGTCGATGGAAGAAAGAAACAACACAAAAGATATGCAAATGGACAACACCTGTACAAAAAAGTCAATTGTGGAATGGCATGAGAAAAATTAAGTTGGTACTCACAAGTGGGAATAATATAGCCCTTATCAATATTTTGTATATTCCAAAAATGAATAAAATTTAAGAGTCGATGATTTTTTGGCAATTTGTTTTTTGTTAAATTCTTGAATCACATTATTCAAATTTGGAAATCTGGATAATTATAGTCTTGTGATGCCATGATTAAATTATGTTTTAATTCAAATATTAATAAAGTTACAAATTGCAATTACTTTTGATTGTATGATAATAATTTATTATGACATGGTAGACTTGCACATATAGGTCCTACCACGATTAGTGATATTGCTAAAGTGAAACTTATAAGTCGATATGAGAAATAAGATTTGCTTGTTGAATCAAGAATGAGTAAGAAGTTTTATAAGAGTATAGAATAATGTACAAAAACATTAATCTTGATAAACATCAATATATGTTTTAAATGGTATTTTAACACATATGAGTAAAATATATTGTATAAATTTCATAGATGACTATTGTTTACTGCATTCACAAATTATGTTGAAAATAAATTAGAGACTAACATAAAAAAATCGCAGTGGTAGAGAAGGATAATATTTCTCAAATAATTTTTTTAAAGTTTGCAAATAGCATGTGATAGATTGGTTGAGTGTAAAAATAGAATTTAATTAAAATAACCAATATCATGCTAGAGAACTTTAGATTGCATGTTAATTTGTACGATAAAACCGTTTTGACGATGTGACATGTTATAAATCGTGTTTTTATAAGAATTCTCCCAATACGAGTTATGGAAAGAAAATAAACCAAATTTTAGAAATTTTAGTTAGTGAGGTGCTTCACATTTCGTAAAAGCATATACTTAATAAAAATCATAACATGTGCTTTGTTATTTATGGAATAAATAACAAAACTTATAAGTTTTTAAACTTGGAGTATAGGTAAGAGGAGTTATGTAAGTCCATGGTATGTGATGATAATAAATCTCAAAGAGTTGTGGAAAATAAGAAAAGACTTTGCAATAAGCACCTCTGGTTGTAGAGAAACCTTGTGAAGCTTGTAGTAGTTAAATGAAGAAAAAACTTAAAGATCTAAGATATGATTAGATAGATTATTAAAAATATTTTTCTTACTTTATGTAAGAAATTTATGAGTAAATCACTTGGAAAATCTTGATGATGTTTTCTAGGGTACAACTTGAAACCTTATAAAAAGTAATATGGTAATAAGATTATTCATTTTGATAAGAGTTTATATAGGATTAAATGTAACCAATAATATCAAACCACAATTATAAATTGGTTATGTATGGGTATTTTAAAATAAATTTTACATAGATTGTACAAATCAAGCATTCAAATGAGGATTGGTAGCCAATATTTTTGATAAAAATAATGAATAGAATACTTTGACACATATGATCCATTTTGAGAGCCATGACCATACAAATAACATCTGCAATTACACCAATATATAATCTTAACATTCACCAAATGGATTATAAGATAAAATTCCTAAATGTGGTGTTAACGAATAGGTTTACATAGAGCCATCCGAGAGCATTAAACGTCATCATAATGAATCAAATGTGTACGAACTCATGAATTCGTTGTATCGACTAGAATAACGGATTAAGAAATGACATGAAAAGTTTTATAATTATATAATATCTAATGGATTTAGATAAAATACAGTGGCTTAGTGTTTGAAAACTAAAATTAACGATAACACAAGACGTGCTTATTTTGAGTAATGACATAAGAAATGTTATTGAGAAATGTAACTATTAAAAATATTCTTGAGAAATATAACTTATTTTGAGTAATGAATGTTAAAACAAACTTTTATATATAATATGCCTTTAAGATGAATGTTCTTGAGAAGTTAGATATTATTTTAGGAGTGTAACTATTAAAAATAATGGATATTTTGCATTAAGTCAACCTCATACATTGAAAATAACTTAATAAATTTAAACATCTATAACTAAAAATAATTACATATGTCATTTAGTTTTAGTTTAAAATTTAGAACTAATGTGAGACGAGTATTGGATCAGTTGGATTATTTTTATATGAAGTATGATGTGTGTGGTTTATACATTATGGCTAATATTTTATTTGTGGTTAGTAACTTAAGTCGGTTTTCTAATAATCCAACTATAAAATATTATAACATTATTAGAAGAATTATTTGTTATTTTAAAAGGCTAAAGACATGTATGTTTAATATTATAATATTCATAGAGTATTCGATGGATACACATAACAACTTGAATCATCAACCTAATTGATAACAAACTTACTATGGATGCATGTTTAATTTTGTATGAGAGATTCTTTCTTGGGGTTCAAAATATAAACTCGTATATCCCATTTGATTATAGAGTCTTAGCTCATAGCATTAACCATAATGAGAAAACAAGTTGAATAGCTGATAGACCTATTTTATGAAATCTCATTCAATTCAAAGGGAAAATGGTAATCAACGTGCATTGTGATAATCGATCAACACCTGATATGGTTACAATGACATGTACAATAGGTAGTCTAGACATGTATGAAATAAGAGTATGTAAGATGATTAATTAAAAAAATAATCATATTAGTCTCGTACTAGAATTTTAGTAAGAATATGGCAGCTCTGTTTACCAAACCATTGACTCAAAAATTAGTAAACTCGACACTTACAATGATGGAACTAAAATTTTAGTATATGTAGTATAAAAATGATGGAAACCTAATTTTACTATGTAAAAAATCTAAACATTAAATTTTACAATGGGTACTAACAAGTCGTTTATGAAAGGTTTAACGTTAAAAAAAACGAGTTTATATGTGACGAGTGGTATATGTTGTTGTTATCTTGGATGGATAAGTTTGAAGAGCTTTTAATATGTTTTGGCTATGTATGACAAAAAAAATCTATAAGAATTTAGGGGCGGTGAAACCTCTAACAAGAGTGATTTTATTTATAGTTAAATTCTTGAATTGCATAAACAGATGACTTAATAGTGTTGAACAAAACTGAGAATATACATAATAGTAAATTATGTGTTTGAGATTGCTAGTTTGGTAGCATTAACCTTTGGTTCATATATACAACTACTAAAGTTTTGAGCAAATTTTGTTCTTTTTATACTAAGATAAAATTCAAATCAATATATTTTTATTGTATTCATAAAAATTATTTTAGTTAGATAAATATCATTTAATCAAGAGTGAGATTTTTATAAATGTTGAATAAATGAGATGATGAGAATTGATATGGGGATGAGTTTGGATTGGGTGAATAACATATGATAAGATGAGTAGACTAGGTGGTCAACAATGTATCAGTCTAAAAAATCTAACGATGGCTCAAATCTCTGCGACAATGACCAAGGTTTGTTATGACGAACTTGGTTAGTGTTACTTTCTGGAAATTAACAAAATTGGTTGACGAGACAAAAACTAATAAGTTTAAAGCAACTATTAAACAACTATTTTTTCTTATGGCAAGTCATGTTATCTGTCGCAACGAGCACAAACAAATGCATTTGGAATTATGTATTTTTTAAGAACTGAATATTTCGAAAGTGACCTAGTTTTTGTTAGGGTTTTCTTAAAACCTATAAGTATAAGACTAACTATAGACATGGAATCACAATAAAAAATATTTCTTATACCTTATAACTATTATGAATCTCTCCTTGATATAATATATAGTTTATCAACCAAAGCTAAAATTTATTATATCCTAACAACATTTAAAAAAAATATATATGCTTACATATCTTAATTTTTTTATCATCTAAAAGAATATTAATGGTCCTTTGTTGCACAACCTTCATATGATCATATGGTAGAGCAACATATACTTTAAAGTTTTCAACTAACGAGAGATAGAGCACAAAGACCAAGCAAACAACCGCAGATGTATGGTCTTGCTGATATAATTAGTTATGCCTTATTGATTGAAATACTGGGATATGATATTGAAGCCGAAATATATTACAACACTATCAATATAAATAATAAATAAAAATGGCTCACAACCATAAAAAAAATTGAGATCTCTCGAGAAGATGACCACCTGGATTCTTGTGAAGCATGCAAATAGTCAGAACTTAATCGGGAGTAAATGAATATTCAAGAGGAATCCGTGTATCTGTGGTGTTGAGTTGCTCATATATAAGGATAGGCTCGTGGTTAAGGGATTTATGCAAAACAAGGATAACAATTTCAATGAAATATTCTCACCAATTGTGAAATAAACCTTTATCGGGGTATGGTTTTGCTGATATAATTGGTTATAATTTATCGATTAAAATACATTGATATGATATTAAACCTGAAATATATTACGACACTATCAAAAGAAATAATAAATAAAAATGGCTCATGACCATGAAAGAAGAATTGAGATCTCTCAAGAAGATGAACACCTAGATTCTTGTAAAGCATGAAAATAGTCAGAAGTTGGTTGAGAATTAAATGGATATTCAAGAGGAATCCGTATATTTGTGGTGTTGAGTTATCCATATATAAGGATAAGCTCTCTATTGGCTGAAACAGATGTCGAGGTAGTGTAATAGAAAATTTGATTCTTTTGTGAGATCTATCACATATGTTTGTAGCTGTTGCACCCAATGTTCAAGTAAGAGAAGAGGAAACTCTCGGTCAAAGTCCAAAAAGGTTGTGATGGGTTCAAAAGTGATCTTTTGGGTATGAAAAAAATAAATGGCATATCAGTCGGAACTGCCATGGAAGAGAAATAAATATTCGAGTAAAAGGAGAGGAAAATTTATGTTTAAGCTTATCTTACTTTTTAATTTAATTTATTTTCCCCAATCGACCCCCACACTCAATTTTTATCCTTTATAGTTACCCTTCATAACATTATTCTTTTAAAGATATTTAGAGTTCAAGGAGCTCTTGACTTTGGCGATCATAAATGAGTCTTTCCTGTGGAGCATGTCCTGCACGAACTGTTCATAATCCTTCAGCGGATAACATAGAAGGATAATTATTTGGTCATACTCCTTCATTTCTGCACCAATTATATTACAGTCAAGTATAAATCAGTTGTAACCATTTAGGTTCCTTCATATTGTTATGTTACCATCCATAGGCAACGTGTAAAGTTATTTCTTCATATGCACTATGTACGCCAAAGACTTTTTTATGTAAATCATCTCGGGCTCTTCATATACCTCTCCTAACACTTTATCTTCCAAATTCATTATGAGAGTACTATGAACTTTAGATAATATTACAACAACAACTTGTGTAAATTTATCCCCAATAACAGCAACAAGTCTCTTTTGTACTATGTAATCCTTAACCTTAATTCTACAGAGGTTGAAATCATTAGATCCACCGATTTTTTATACGTTAAGCTTCATTGAACTTATCTTTAGTGGATTTCTGGTTTCTACGTGAGATATGCTTCTCCAACCTCCAGATCAAAAATCGATCTACTCTTTCAATTGTTGCTCCACGCTCACTGCACCACTTGTGAGGATAAAACTACCGTTTGACCGAGGAAAAATTGATATATTGATTAACGAACCTTCTGAGGAAAAAATTAATCACGTTCAATACGAGCAACAAATAAAAGAAAGCGTAAATAAAACCAAACATACGAGACAAATTTAACATTGTTCGTATTGTGAAAATAATCTTACATTCACGCGCAACGAACACTCTTTTTTATTAATAAGTAGGTTACATAAAGACTCTCAATCATAAATGACTCAATCATCATTTGTAACAAATAATGGAGTGATTCACAAAACTCTATCTTCAATGTTTATCTCTCACCTCTTACCTCTCTCTTTTGAAAAATAAGTTACTCTTTTTTGTTAATAATTAGGTTACATAAAAACTCTCAATCACAAATGACTGAATCACTCTTTGTAACAAAAAATGTGAATTCAAAAACTTTATCTTTAGTTATTATCTCTCACCTCTCGCCTCTCTCTTGAAAAATAGGTTGCTCTCAATTTTTACACACTTTGTTTGCGTAGTAATATCATCTTCAGTTCACATGACCGACTGTGATAAATTATAATTCGTTAATTAAAAGATTTAATTAACATGAAAACCCGAATTAATAGAAATCTAATTAATATTTAAAAAAATCAATTAATAAAATAATAATATTAATTTTGTTAATTAATATAAAATTTAATTAATATAAAATACATGTTTAAACAAAATAAATATACTCTATGTTACTTCCTCACACATACACAATTTTATGATAATATTGATATTATATATTATCGATACTACAAACTATTATTAATTATATATTATAACTAAATTGAATCGGCTTATAGTTCCAAATTAATTAAAATTGATTGTGAAATAATCTAATTATAAACAATGTATGTTAAATATGTTTATCAATGATATTATCATATCTACAGTTTAATAAAGACAAATTATTTTTAAACAAAGAAATAAATTTTAATGCATCGATGTTTATCTCATCGTAAACGAGTTTTACAATTCTGACCATCTCACGCCTAAGTATCTATGAACCACGACTATTTATAGGATCAAATATTTTATTTTAAACTAACCATCCATCATATAATTATTTTTAAAAAACCAAATTTTATATATCTTACATAGTTAGGAATGACCTCGACTATGTTTTCTTCTAATAAAACCCTTTGCAAAGATATTTTCATTATATTGATAGTCATCTTATATTTTGGATCATAAAATCCGTACGATTTTGTTTTGAGTTCAATTTTCAAAAGATCTCTTACTAGTTGAAGTAGGTTTATATTTTATATACATTTTATTATTTCCCATGTTAGTAATGTAAGATTCTGGACCAAGTATGGAGTAAAGTTTACTCTTCGACATTCCCTTAAATCTGATCATATTAATGGACAAAATAAATTTCGCCGGATGGAATAAACTTCGCCAAATCATAGAGGAATGAACTTCACTGGATATTCAACAAATTTCTTTGAACTTGGTTTGATACCATGTTAGAATTGGTGTGTAAGTGTGAAATGGGCCTCACATGCTAGCAAGAGGCCCAAAGGCCCGCACCAATTCTAATATGGTATCAAAGTCAAGTTCGAAGCAATGTGGGACTAAACAAATGTGTATAATATTCAAGGATGTGTATTTCGTTGTGATTGCCGACGTTCATTCTGTTCATCAACAAATCCGACGATGTTCATTCTGTTGTGTTTTGGTGACGTTTATTCCACCCATTAATGAGATCAAGTTTAAAGGGGGATGTTGAATATTAAACTTCATCTCATACTTGGTCTAGTCCCACATTGTTTAGATTGAAAATAATATAGTGTATATAAGTGTGAACCCGTCTCAACTACAAAGAGACATTTTGGGAGTGTACCAAAAACAAATTCGTGCGGACTTTTGGACCTAAAGAGGACAATATCTAGTGAAACTAAATGAAATATTGATTTATATCTTTGTAGAGTCTATTTTAAAAATAGTATATATTGTCCTATTTTAACATATTAATGTTCTTTTAACAAAATAAGTGACTAATTATATTGTTTAGTTTTTCGTTAAAGTGCACCATGTACTAATTATATTTGGACCCTGTTATATCTTCCACCATTGTTGTTATAATCAATATTTTTAAAATATTTAAAAAAACTTCTCATCTACAAATATGTACTAGTAACCATTTTTTATAAAATCAAAAACTTATATTACTAAATCTATTATATTTTGCACTCATCTATATTACTATGTCTCTAAATATCTTTATCATTTTTTTAATTATATTTTACCTTAATCTACTACACAACTACCTTGAAGTATGAATACGTATAATTTATGAGCATGTTCGCTCCACTACTAATCATAGATACATAAGCAAATACATATTGGATGCTAAAAACTTGATGATATATTGTATCCGATATTGACCCGCATGAGGATTTCTCTTTATTGGTAAACAATCAATACACACAAGTCATCAAGAGAACATGAGTGATGATTATCTGAATGCCAAGTCATCAAGAGAACATGAGTGATGATTATCTGAACGTCGTCAATGATTACAACCATAAATCAACATATTGATTGATGAGTATTGACATGGACTATGAGAAGCGATATAATATTATTATTTGTATAAACAATAAGTAGCAACAATAATATATTTGTTAGTATATATTTTTTGTTTTATAATGGTGTTAACTTATGTTCGAATTCAATTTCGTATATGTATTATGTTATATAACTAAGTATGAGTTTCATATGTATCAATATTATATTTTGTTATATTTTGGATATGTTATGTTATCTTTAATATTTGACTAAAAATATTAATTTAATTAACCCTACAAAAAACTAAAATAATATCATATGTAAAAAATATATGTATGTATAAATAGTCCATCCTGAAAATTATGGTGGAAGTTAGTTATAGTTTTTGGAAATAAAAATATAACTACTTATGAGCTATATTTTTGAACTACAACTGTTATCTTCAATAAATATTTTTTTTTGTCAAAAATAAAAATAAATAAATATGAAAATGTAAAAAAAAATAGAATGCAACTAATTTTGTCTAGTGGAGTTAGTTTTAATTTTTCTTTTAATGCAATAAATTTCTAAAATTCATTGCCCATAATGAGTTTAATTTTGTGGAAATCATAGTAGATTTAATTCCAACCATGTATTTTGTGGTATAAGCTTCTCCAATAACATGCTCAAAATGTGATTTTTTTTCTATTTAGTCAAAATCCAATTTTGAACATTTTGTATTACATCATTTAGTCTTGAACGGTTCAGGGGATGGAACAATTTTTTTTTCTTCATATCAAGTACTTCCAAAACATATATCATAATATGAAGTCTTCAATCCTGATCATGCATACCAAACATTCGATCTTCAAATTTTCTTCCTCAAAAAATCATTTTAGTTATATTAAAGACGTGTAACAAAGTTTATAGTTATATACCTTGTGACGAGAATTAGCTCTTACCGTAGAAACTATCTCGCATGCATAAGACAAATCATGTATTAGACATGTATTTTTAGCATCAATATATTTTATTTTTTGTAATTTGTTAACATAACATCAAAGACTACCTCAAAAAGAGAACTGTCATAATACTAAATATCAAAAATCGTATAAATATTTAGAGATTATAACCTTATATTTTTCCGTAAATTATGCGTTTATCTTTTTGTTTTGAATATCGAGCAAAACATTCACCTCCCCCTGTATTATATTCAAAATTTAAATTGAATCGTCTTTATAAATCATTTGAATGATGAATGAACGCTTTAAACACTAATACTTAATAGTTTGATTATCTTACTTCAGATACTCGTATTTTAATATATAACAATAATCTTACCTATTTATTTTCGTATTTTCTTAGTGCTTGATCTTGTCAATTTATCAAATAAGTTTTTGATGTAAGGTTTGAACCAAAATGTTCGAACGTACATTATGGTATATAGATAAGCTATATTTTTATTATTTTTATTATATTTAACTGTAACTCATATATGGTTGTACACAACCAAAATTTTTATTTACATATACAAATGATTAAAACTAAGTTTTTATAATAACTTATGTGTTATATTTATAATATTTTTAAACATTCATATTTACCTATAAAAGCTCGGTTGAATTTTCATTCAAGAATCATCTTATCGTATGATAAAAAATTTAATATACAAAACATGAAGATGTTTATCCTATATAGATTTTATTTATTTATTATAGATATGAAAAGATATATACATTTTAATTTTAAAAGCAAAAACAATTCCAAATTTATAAGTAAAAATGTGTTTTTTTAAAGAAAACATAATATTTTGGGGCATTCTCTAGATAACAAAAGTTACATATGATACACATACATCAGGACATATATGGTCGAATAATAAGCCAAAATAGTTAAATAACTAACAATGAAAATGAGATAAGTTCCCAAATAAACACTACGGTATGTGACATCATAGTGAGTAAAACCATAACCTCCAACCTCGGTGGAGCTTCCGATTGAAATATACCATACACAAAAATGCGAGAACTTGCAAAATTGAAATAAGTCGTAAGTAATTATTAAGTCGGCCAATGGATCTTTAAGACCTAATATTGTAGAAGATGTCGGAAATCATGTGATGTGAAATGACTAAAGTGAGTGAAGGAGTGCTCATGAAAATCATAATATTTATCTTCACTATGGTTTTTTGTGTAAGACTTTGTCTGGGACTATGTTGAACCCGCAAGAGATATGTTTTTCTATGGTCAAGATCTTCTCTTGGATAGTTAGTCATACATTGAATAAGTGTATGAGAATGTTAAACTAGTTTGAAACTAGATTGGCCGAGATAACATGAGTGGACGAGTTGTGAATATGATGATAGGTTCTATTAATGGTAAATATCTTACTTCTTTTTCTTAGGAAACCATATTTTAATGTCATGCATATTCGAATGAGTGGGAATGAGACTAATATAATTATTGATTTCTTATAGATAAGTATAGTGAGATGTGTTACCAGAACAAATCTGAGCGGACCAATTTCATGAACCATTGGAGATGTTATCTTCGACTATACTATTTTTATATATTATAACTTAATGAATAATATCTAGATTGTAAGGTCAACTAAGGGATTAGAGAAGATTCAATGATCATACTAGAGGAAGATGAAATTTTCTTTTCTGATTTTTTTAAAATGGCGGCAATAATTCAATTAAAAAATTTATGTGACCCTTGGCTAGGGGATTAACCAATGGTAACATTTTCAGAATTAATCGAATCATACCAAATTAAAGTGGACTTGCTATTTAAAATGAACCATATGTACTTGGGGGTGACCGTCTGATTACGAACCCTATCTATTATCCCAATGTTACTCTCTTGTGAGGGAAAAATAACTTTATCATAATTTACCTCAGCATCATAGATTTTCATCCATGGGTCACACCAAAATAAGTATGAGAGTTCTTTAGGACACTAACAGGAATGATGAATATTGAGAACTAATAAAACTGGTCAAATAAATAACAACTTTAATAACATGGATCCTCCCGGCATAAGAGATGTTCTTGGAAGTCGAAAATTTAATATAAGAGGTTAATTTATCAAAACAAAGGTCTACAATAATTATTGGATAGCTGAGAATTAATTATGGGGACTCCAAGGTAAGATGAAGGAAGAGTACCAATATCAAAGCCTAAAATAATGGTGATGTCGTGGAGAATACGATCACTAACACTGAAGAGGAAAGGTTGACTCTTTCCAGGTTTAATGTTGATGCCCAAAATGGAAGCAAAATTCTAAAGTCCCTCTTTGATCAAATTCATGGAGTTTGTGTCAGCACGACAAAAATCATGAGGTCGTATGTAAAGTAGAGGTTTATGATTTGGAGCTTGTGTCCCTTCGAGTGAAATTTTGAAAGAGGGGTCACGACTTTTCTCTTTAAGAATACTAGAGATAACATGCATTACAAGGACGAATAAAAAAAAGATGGTGACCTTAGAAGAGGCGTTTTTACGTTTGAAAGAGTCGAAGGTGTTACCGTTGATGTTAACTAAATAAAAAGAAATAGAGATAGATTGAATGATCCTAGAGATTATTTAATAAGATAAATTCATAGAGACAATAAAATAAAATAAAATAGGCACTAGCAGATGTTATTGGAAGCTTTCATGAGATCAATTTTAAGGGCTGCTCTTGAGTATCTCATGTTGGTGCTATAGACACAGAAAAGATCTAACGACAAAAGAATATTGCCTTATATACTACGTCTGGTATTGGAGATAAATTTCGAGTATTCATTGAAAGAGAGAATAGTGTCTTTTATTCTATTGGATTTTTCGTAGATAACTCTATATATAATATTACAACACACGATGAGTCCAAATTGGATGGGGCTGTGGGGTTTTCCGTTTTGACGATGAGAGAAATTTGGGTATTATTTCAAATCGGGTCCAAATGGTTATTCAAGTCGGAATTGTGTATTACTTTATAAAGGCATTTACCTGTGATTGTCCATGAGAATTCAAAGAACCAAAATTTAAAATAATCAAGGTCATGATTTTGTTACTGTCGATACTAAAAGAAACCTTTTTTATTTCATCGTTGGTGATGAGATAAATCTTATGGGCCTCGTCTGGAAATTTAATCTTGAAGGAAATGAGGTTGTTAATTTGATTTAGGTCAAGATAGGTAGGGAGCATTTCAACACAAGGTGATTGATGAACAGCTTAACAAAGATGGTGTGTCCCATCGACGCTAGTGCACGAGTTTCTAAATGATCATTAATGAAGATGATATTATTACGGGTTATATGAGATTTTATATTGTTTTGAAAAAATATAAAATTAAGGTCATCTACCTTAAGCCAATTCTCGCGGGAAGAAATGATTCATCCATATGGCTGAAAATTATAAAGTTTTTTAAAGAATTAATATTAGTTTCGGTGATGGACAAGTTAAGAGATTCACTAGCTAGCTCATGTTGGGCTCAGAAAAAAAGGTTTAAAGAGGGTGAGAGTATATCACTTATATTGCCTGATCATTTTTTGTTGAAGAAGGATATGGTGGGTTGAAGACGACTAAGTTTATTAGGGATGATATACATGTTAGAACTTTTGTTGAAAGATTTCACTTTGCGGTGATGATGGCCTTATAATTCAGTTGAGATTTCCACATGTTGAAAAAATGGAAGGGTTTTTTTAAAAAAAAACTAGGAACATTGAAGAGGATGGAGATAGAGGTGTGATCAGAGGTTTGGGGATAACCATAGTTGGAAAATGAGTTGGGAAAGTAGTCATCAAAGGTCCAAACTACTCGTTTAATCGTTTCGCTTGTGAATTGCGTTGAAATCGCCTAACACGACTAAGAGATTGTTGGAGCATGAGTTATAGATGAAGATGAGGTCATTCCAAAAAGTGAAGTTATTAGTGGCATCATTAAAACTATAAATAGAAAAAAAAGAAGAAAATTTGATGTTATAAGTAGTATAAGAAATACTACAATCCATTTGTTGGTGGGAAGAAATTTTCTATAACAATTTTATAAATGTTGGGGTTCCAAGCGGGCCAGATTCTACCTAATGGGTGGGCATCATGGTTGATTTTGAAATTTTAATATGCCTATACATATAAAATCTGACATGCCTAAGGCCTATCGAGAATGAGAAAAGGGAAAAGTGACTTTCACAACAGTTGTACCAGAATCCGGAGAAACGATGACGTTATGAGGCTAAACGTTTCCATCCTCATCTATAACCCTCAAGAAGGAATTATAAGTAGAGTCTGTATTTCCGAACGATGTCGGAAGAACTAGATAGTTCTTTTTTTCATAATAGACACGAACGTCAAATTGGTGTTATCAGTGATTTATTCTTCTATTATGGCGGTGGGTCGTCGGGGATAGCCGAAGATGAATGAGAAAACATTTGCACAATGGTACAGTTGGAGGAGCTATGAAGGTGTCACAATTCTAGAAAGAGTAGTGGGAGACCTTTCTATTCGATGTGAATAAGGGTGGAATTCTTCAAGCATTTGATTTTAAGACGCTTTGAGAAGTTATCATCGATGTATAACAATACAAACTCTAATAAAGATGAGCTTGACCTTATTTGTGGTGTGGGTGTCAACATATATCGGGGCGCTGAATACGCTTGCAATATAACTCAATTCATTCTCGATTTATAGCTCATGAGGAAGGTTATGAAGTTTGACCAAGAAGGGGATGGGCTTCAAAAGGTCTTTAGTTATCGAGGCCATCGACTCCCACTTCTTTAGGAATATTGGGTGGTCGTTGAAAATCATGAGGCATTTTTCAAAACATAAGTGATGTTTTCTAAGGAATTGAACCAATATAAAAAGTAATCAAAAGATGTGATCTTGCACTCTTGCATGTTATGCATTCTCTACGTTTTAACCACGATAGTCTGGGCGAGGTAAAAGATTGTTTCTTTACATAGGACATAACGACATATGCAATTCCCTTCTTCTTGATCGTCACCACATATAGCATCAAATGGGACAATAATATCATAGTCTTAGTACGCAATCTATGAGATCTTCTCAATAGATATCATAAGTGGTTATTTTTAGACCGAAATAACGTTGACCAAACTCAAAACTGCATGTTGGAGAGTCGCCGATTGAAAGTTCTAGTGGAAGGAAGCCTGGGGAATATTATTGTGGTTGGGGTAGGAAACAATGAAACTTGTAGTTAACAGGATAAAATTACGATGCATTGTTGATCGGACAGAGTCCGACGCGGGAGTAGAGGCTCTAAATTAGATAACTCGATAACTAAAAAAACAATGAATCACTACCTAACAAGATAGATAAAGATGTAAACCTCCAATACTAAATAAATGAACAGTGATGACACAATTTCTATTATTATATAAAAAATGGTCGGAAAAAAAACTTTAAGAATTAAGATTTTAAAAAAAGAAGACTATATATAATATCTAATATGTGAATTATTTAAGTTTGTGGAAAGTTAAACATTATTTGTACTGAAAATTTTGTTATAAAATGAGAAAATTTTGTTATAAAATGAGAATATTTGGTTAAAAACTTGTTTATTGTTGATAGTTTGTTAGTTATGATATCATTCGAGTATGCACAGACATTTTAATCGAAACCAAAAGAACCGAACTGAAACAGATTCAGTTCCTTCATAATATATGAATGGTTCCATTTTGAATTAATCATAGTTCTCGGTTCGGAACCGAACCGAACCGAAAAACCGTGACCTGTTAAGAACCGAAACCATGTATTAATCTTAAATTTAACGTTATTTGAAAATATATTTTTCTTTTTCAAAAATTTGATTCTATTAAACTTATTATCTATTATTGACTTCTCATCATATTCTCTTTAATAAATGACAATATAATTAATTTAAAATGAAGTGATGATATATTTACAAACAATTAGTTGTTATACAACTAGACATAATAACAAAATACCAAACTTTTGTATAATCTAATAAATTTGATATCTTAACATATTAATTCTAAATTTTTTTTATATTGAATATTTTATTTTCTTACAATCTAATTTTTTTAAAAATTTTGATCACTAATATTGCATAGCATATAAAATATTTAAAATTATCTGCAACCGAAATAACTATCAACACCAAACCGAAATAAATTTTTTTCAAATTTTAAATAATATCGGTATTGAAAATTTCAAAAAATCTAAAACCAAAAAAATCTAACCAAACCGACAAAAAGCAACATTCGAGCATGATATGCGTGTATAAATTTTCGTAAGTTAAAATGAGAAAGTAAAACCCTCCTTTGTAATCTCCACCTTTTAACGAATTAGATTTCCACAAACATGAAGGTTGGACTTCTTTCTTTATGGACAAAAAGCTCCGAGGTGAATTCATGCATCCAACTGTTCACCCATTAACGCTTCATATATTTTGCAAATCTAACTATAATTATGGCTAAAATCTTGAGTAATACTATTTCAATGAGTACTAATCTCACGTGCTATGGGCCAATCACAAGTCGACAGGTAGCTCCAACCAAGCTGAGGCATTAGGACAAAATTATGAGGGAACAATTTAGTGCCGACAATGTCTGGACAATCCTTACTTTGTTATGCTATGCTATCCACCTATATTATTTTTATTTTAACTACTAATGGTATAAATTTGTCTCCACGAAATGGCTATAATTTATTTATTATTTGTAACCGGTGAAATAGTTATGGCTATTTTTCCAAATGAGTAAGTGTATGTTCAGCGAAATTTATTTATTATGAGTTTTGTAAAATATATTTTGGTTTTAACAAATATTATTTTTTGCCAACAAATTATGAAGTTTGATAAAAAATATATTATAATAATTTATTATTTGTTTTGAATTAACAAAATTTTATCGACTAAAATTAATTTTTATACACTTTAGTAATGTATTACATAAAATTAAAGTTTGAAGCAATAATATTGGTCCTCTCGATTATATTTATTTTTTCATGTTGCGGGTTTAATATGTTATTATCGAAAAAAAAATTAGAGCCTATTTTTTTTATCGGCTATCGGTCTTTCATTTAGGTTGTTCATCTGCTCTTCTTTTAAATTCTATCATTAGCATTGAGTTTGAGAATAATTTCTGATACAAATTAACACTAAAATTGTTAGAAGCTTTGATATTTTTCTTAAGTTGATGATAGTTCAATAATATAATTGAATACAACTAGATCATTTGCTGTGATTTTAATTTTCACCCTTTAAGAACCAGTTCCAATACTTTCTAAAAGTGTTATGGCCCTATGAAAGTTTGAGATTTGATTTTTTAATAAGTCATGTTTCATTTTACATCTGTGGGTCCAACAATCCAACCAATCAGCAACCTGATTTTGGGTTCTAGATATGTGTGTTAATAGTTATTGATGGGTATAATAGTTTCCTACAACAATTTATTAAGGATTTTAAATACTAAGGAGCAGAACCCTTAGCTAGCATATCAATTAAAAAGTAGAATCATATTTAATATCGACATATTTGAATCATTTTTATTACATATTCTAAAACTATCTAAGGGTTCCTTACATTCTGCAACTAGAGGGGATTGCTAACCATAGAGCCTGCCATAGACAGCTAGGACTTCTCCAGTGTTGTCTCTTATAAGGCAACCCCACTTAATATCTATTTAAGAAACAAGAACCATCTAATTTAATCTAAGCCTACTATCATGAGGATGTATCCCTTTTACCAATATTAACCTTGCTAGTGCTATTAAGATGAAAATAGCAGCCTAATTTATTAGTTATTTTTGTATCACCTATCCATATTTTCTTCTTGAGAATGTTTGCATTGTTCAGTCTATATAGAATAAAGTAAATAGTATTTAGAATAACTTTAGGAAATGTGATTTGGTTATCATATTTTGCTTTGTTTCTCAAATTTGAGATAGTCCAACAAGTATAGACGGTAATATGTTTTTAATATGGATAATATTATTGGTTGACCAGAATCAACATCTAATGAGGTGTTGTATAGCCATGTATATACTTATTGTTATAACAAAAAGACCAGCTGAATGAGACCAAACTATCCAAGATATATAGTAGTGAACAAATATTTGATCAACTTATTCTATATTATGGTACAATTGACACTTGGATGCAAGACTAAAACTTTTTTTTGTAAATTAATATCTACTGGGATCCAATCTTTCATAATCTTCTAAAGAAGAAATGAATATTTAGTTGGAATAATGTTATTTCAAATCTTATCAAACAGATTGGAAGTAATACTTTTTATCTTAAATGTTCCAAGTTATTTTAATATTGAATTCTCCTGATTTATAAAATGACTATAGTACTTTATCCTCCTGATCATTGTGTATTATAAGATTAAATATTAAATTAATGTATAATGGAACTATATTTGATATGAGCTTATTTAAATCAAAACTACCATTTAAGCAGAAGTCTCTAACCCTTTCTTTTTTATACTAATTATTATTAGAATCATTTGAAAGATTAATTAATTGTTGATTCTAAACCATTTATCTAATCCAAATTGCATATTTACATTCCCTAATTTCCATACAATGAAAGTTTCATCAATATCTTTTATAGAGTTTAATCTTTTCCAAGTGTTTGAGCCTTTTGAGTTTGTTTAATTTGAAGGGGGTGGGAATTTTTATAGTAAGCATAGTGCATATATCTAGCATAGATAGATTTATTGTCATTATATTTAAACCCTAGTTTGCATGAAAAAGTGTCGTGTAGGTTTGTGAGCTTTCTAATATTCGGCCCACCTTCCTTACAAGGCTTGCTTGTAGAATTCTAGTTAGTCCATATTATAGCTTGAGAAGACTCCTTTGATCGACATAGGAAGATATTAAAGAATTTTTCAATTCTGATTATTATTATCTTAGGAAGATTATAACATTGAATATGGTAAGAAAGTATAATCATAAGTACTAATTGTATCAGTACTAATCTTCCACCAAATTTAAGGAATTTACAATCCCAATCATGAATTATGGATCTTATTTTTTTTACTAAGTCATGATATATACAGGCTTTATACTATTGTGAACTGAAATTATTAAGTATTACAAAGGTAATGAGTTGTTGTTAATCTAGTGGCCTATTCAAAAGATCTAATTCTAGAAAGGTTAATCATGGTTGAAACTATAAGGCTAGATTTTTCTGTATTTATAGGTTGGCCAGGCATTTCTTGATATACCTTTAGAAAGGAGTTTAAGTTATTAATGTTGTTCATATATCCATTTGCAAAAATGACAAAGTCTCTACAAAGGTTAGAAAATTAATATCCATGTCATTTTAATTTTGGAATTTCATTGATGGGTTATTGTTGAAAAGGTGGTTGATACATCTAATGAGGTATTCCTTGATAATAATGAATAGTGTCGGGGAAATTGGATACCCTTGCCTAATTCCATTCAGGCCTTTGAAATATCATTTGAGGTCACCATTCATTATTGTTAAGAAGAAAACATATGTTATGCTATTACTTACAAGTTTAATAAAATTAGTGTATAAACCAAATACTTTCATAAAATTAAGGATAAAACTATAATATATTTTATCAAATACCTTAGTCATGTCAATTTTTAACAATATATTTTGACCTATAGTTTTCTTGTTTAAGTCATATATTAAGCTCTTGAGAGAGGAAGATATGTTCATGGATGCTTCTTCCATGAACAAAGACTCATTGATCTTCAGAGATGATCTTAGGTAGAATTATAGTTAATATATCATTTAATATTCTAGACATTATCTTATTAAAAACAAAGCAAATACTAATTGATCTAAACTCTTTCCAATGTTTAAGACTTTATGTTTTGGGGATTAAACAAATTACAGTTGAGAAAATTCTATTTGGAGCACATTCCAGAAAATTAAGCTACCACATTAGAGCATAAGTCATTCTGAATTATGGGCCAACATGTTTGGTAAAATGTTGCATTGGACCCATCATGTCTAACAACACTATTAAGGGTTAGACCTTTAATTGCTTTATGAATTTCTTCATTTGTAGGAGTTGTGACGAGGAATTGATTATCATCATTAGAGATTAAGCTTGGGATGATGTTGTAGGATCAATATATTGATTAATTGTATTATTAGTTGCTAATAAATCTTTGAAATAGTTTGCAGCTAGTTCACAAATTTTACTTTGATCTTCTACCTATATTCCTTCATGATATATTTTCTTAATAAAATTATAAAAAAGATGAGTATTTTTATTAACTTGCTTGATCCAGTTGATACACTTTTTTTGTTTCCAACATGCTTCTTCTCTTTCCAAAAGAAGAAGATAATTGGTATTAGCTTTGAAAAAGTTAATTTTATCCTCTATATTTTGGGTTTCTTGAAATTTATTAAAAAAAGTAACATCCTCCTCAATTTTAGCAATAACATTAAAGATATTGCCAAAACTACATGATTCTAAGATTTAAGTCTAGTTTTAAGTCTTTTGAGTTTACTTCCAAAAGACAAATAATGGTTGACCAACTAATGGAATGTTCCATGGCTCTTCTATGGTATGATTAAAGTATGGGTGAAGTTTCCACGTATTAAGAAAATTTAAATGACGATTTTGGTTTAAATGAGTTGTTAAATATTGAAATGCATAATGGGGAATGGTCTAAGCAGGTTTTGGCTAAATGTTTGACCTGAATATTTTCAAAATAGTTTATCATTGTTTCATTTTTTAAAAATCTATCTAATATTTTCCATTTTCTCTTATTTTTCTAAGTATATGGTGAGCCTATGAATCCTACATCCTATAATGAGCAATCTATTATTGTGTTATTTAAGTCATCAATACTTCATAAACACAATGTTGAACAAGAAAGTTGTTCTGATGAAGTTCAAATCACCCATACCAATCAACTCCAATCGATTGTTTGCCAAGTTTATAATCTTATCCCATAATGATAATCTATTAATCCTAGAACCCTTTGCATAAATGACAAATACCATAAAAGCTTTGCTTAATGTTGAATGGTGGACTTTTAAGGGGATGAGTTGCTCATTGTTGCAGATCACATCCACTGTAAAAGTATCATTCCATATGATCCAGATTTTGTTGTTTACATTTGATGTTTCATGACTAAAGTCAAAATTTTAGATTGGTTTCAGCTAACATTGGTTCATGCCAGGCCAGAAAATCTATTTTTCAACTTTTAATATTGATTTTAATCCTCTAGTTGTGCCTTTATTTTCTACACATATAGTATTCCATGATAATATTTTAATAGTAATTTAAAGCTAGAGGTAGAAGATTTATTTGACCATTTAGAGGTCATTAGTTTATTGTTTAAGGTCAATTTGCTAATTTTTGTTTTGTTTTGTTTGTCTTCTTGTTAATCACTTCTTTAAACTCTTGTTCCTTTGCATTATGGTCATATGTTGAGAATGGTGGGAAACTATCGGTTAAGGTAGCTTTTGGAGAATCTTCCGCTTCATCATCCTCTGGTGAATCATTAATATCATTAAATCTATTTCTAAACTTTATTGAATGTAAAGTTTCAATTATTTCAGTGTTTTGCTCCCCAATAGTTTTAAAGTGCTTTTTGAGAGAGAGGGAGTTGTTTTCACGTTTTTTTTGTATTTGTTTTGTCTGTTTGTTTTTTCATTAAAGATTTTTCAGATTCCTCAGTAGTATAATTTATCATTTGATAATGAAATAATGTATTTTAATAATAATATAAAAAATTAATAATGTATTTTAGTAATAATATAGAAAATATTTTTTCATCCATACAATAACAAACACAATAATTATGAATAATAAAAACATATTTCTTATAGGTTTTTTTACTTGTATGGGTCAAGTTAATAACATCCAAATTATTTTATCTCTTCGTGGCTATAAATCTCACTACGTTAACATCATGTGCATTGTCGTGCGTAATATACAAATTTAATTATTTTATATCTGAAACATCAATTTTTGTATTTTAAATAACATTTAAACCAAAATAAAATAGTTTATAATCCATATTTCATTCATCAACACAAATTAATATATTAAAAAATATTTTTTTAAAAAATATAACATTCAAAAAAATGAAAACGAATTATATAATATATTAACTTGTTTTATTTAAAAAACTTTAACAATATTAATTTGACCAATAACCACAATATCTTATGTACTCGTATATGTATAGTGAATTACTACAATAGTCGCATGTATTGTTTGAAGGTAAGAAGCGGACAATTTGAACTAATCTTTCAAATCTTAGGATGCCTACATATCCAACAAACTTTATCCAGTTCATGAAACAATCCCTACTCTGCCAAATTTGAAAGTATATTGACAAACTAAAAAACCTTATATGGTGAAAAAGAAAACTCAACAACATGTTTGTCAAGTGTAGACACAAGTTTTCATTTTTAGTATTTTGTATCAACCAACAATTGGAGCAATGTTGCATATCTCATCTCGAGTACATGATTAGTATCATCCATCTCAACCAAGTATATGTATTACATGTACATAAGATCGTATCCATTATATCTATATTATTTCATAATTTTCTAAGCAATACTACATGCACTAACCAAAGACCAAGTCTGAAAACTATCACAATCCGATTTTCATACCAACCATATGCTAAATTTGAAAGCTCTCAACACCCGCTTTTCATACCAACTAAAGGCTAAACTGAAATCTCCCATCACCCATTTATTATAATAAAAAAATAAAACTCTCGTGGGCTGAAACTGACACAACTCAAAACCCAACAAAATAATTAAGATAAGGATGACATTAGTCCACAACATTGTGTTGCCGCAATAGACTTTAATGCTACAACATTTTTTGATCCATAAGATAAAAAATTGGATCAGACTAGACCACATACAACATACATCACCAATTGGCTTGAGGTGGCAAAACATCTTAAATTTATAAGTCATAAATCCCCCCCCCCTCAATGTCAAAAGAGAGTGCACGCCCTTTCTCATAGAAAACAAAAATACCAGTTGGATGTGACAACACATCGTAAATGTATAAGTTATAAATTATCTTCCGTAATGCCAAAATAAACCGCATGTCCTTTCTCATAAAACCAAAAAAATATCAGTTGGGTACTCTAGATATAATCCAACAGGGGACCATGCCCCAATGTGTGGATCTCTGCATATGAAGATGATCACTTCATTAGGACTAACATAAACCCCTCGCGAAGGAGGGAAGCACTCACCATGAATAAAGAGAACAACAAACCAACAACGATACAATCTACGAATAAAAATAAATGGAGAAAGAACAATAAAAAAAACGTAAATTAAAGCGATGTCAAAACATAATACAATTTCCTAAAACATTGATTTTATTCCATTAAACGACAAAAATAAATAATTTCTCATGCAAGGGACTTGTAAAATGAGTTCAATGAAAATATGTTATTAGTAACTGTCAAAGGAAAAACAAAAGGCAACACAAGGCTTCACTATTCCATGACGACATATTCCTCGTATCCTCCGACGTGATAATAGTTGATCATACTTTTCTCATTGTTATCACCAACAATCTTAGGCGCAAATAACACATGTCTAGGTACTTAGGCCAATTTTAATGACAAATCCAAATCTGGATATCGTAGGTGCAAATTGTTAAGGAAAGAACTTTAAGCTATATGCATGACATGATTAACATATCATAAAGCATACTAGAAAACATGGTAATAGTCTCAGCCCAACCAAGTTTGTTAACATCAAATTTGGATCTTTTAGCAGCAAGCTTGTCCATCATTTTCTTAATAACCTACGTAATCTTTTTTTATGGACCATCGAGCTTGCTCTCCAGTTCCATAACATCGGTGGTCCGGGCCACCTGCTCTATAGTCAAAAGCATCTCAGTCATCTCTAATTTGTCATCACACTCGCTTAGTTGGACTCTTAAGCTCTTGATAAATCCAAAACATTTCTTACTCACCAAATGATAAACTTCTCGCTCCTTCTGTAACATTTAATTTGCTCACTGCCTTAATGCCTCCTCACCCTTGTAAAACTTTTTGTCTTTCACTTCGACAGCGGTATTTTCCATCAACCTCGTATGCAACTCCTATCACACCTTACTCAAATGATGTAACTTGTCCCTCAATATCGAGTCTTCTTGGTACACAAACGTAGCTATAGGCATCATTAAATCTAAACTACAAACAATAATAATATGGTTATTAGGGATATGGGTGAGAAGCATAAGTGCATTAAATACTATCTGACACAAAATATAACAGACCACACGATCAACAATCAATACAGAAATACTCTCTATTATCATTCATATAATACAAGACATGCATATCATACCTCAACACCAAGATTCATTTGCCTTACGTTGACTTCCATAGTGGATATGTTAGTTGGCACACACTTACTCAAAATTTCTTCCCAAAATACACTCAACAAATACTCAGTGTTAGGACTCTCTTTTAGTCCAAAAACAAGTTCCACTCTCTTAATTTGTGGTCCGCCCAAATAAAACTCTCCGGAGTCTTCTTGTCACCCTCAACCAGAACAGGTTCCTCTAAGGTTTTTCCCTTCAGATTGTGCATGTCTGGTTTTTTTTATGCATTAATCGATGCAAAATTCAGGTGGGCACATACATCCGTAATTGCTGCTAAATATCGGATGCGATCAACGGGAATAACCACATCAGATTTCTTTTTTTTCTTAGCGCCATAGTTAGCCTTTAGCATTGTATTCACCTAGATGTCTTTTTTTTCCACGTTGACTTCAGATAAGCTTAAATATTCTTTCATAATATTTAAGGCTATTTTCCGCTCTTAAATGGTGAAATCTCTATCCCCTGGACAAAACTTGTAACAAATTGTTGGTAAAGCCACCAACTTCACTACAGGTGAAAGCATACTCTCATTTATTCTCTTTGATCTCTTGTCCCTAATATCACTCTTGGGAAGGTCAATCGTTTTTTTATTAAACCGTGCCATAACACATTTTATTAGAAAACAAATACTCTATACTTACACAGTGCAAAGCAGCTTAAGACCAAAAGTCCCAATTAAAATCCTAGACAGAACTCTCTCTATCTCTCTTACACCTAAATCTACAATAGACACACCAAAAATTAGCCAAACACTAGCCTCTCTTGCGATCTTCTCCAACCCAAAGCCCCAAGAATCTTTCACACCAAACAACCTTCATCTCAACTTGAAAAAGCCAACAATCACCAACAAAAATCGAAGCCCAGATCGACCTGCAGCATAGAGCTTCAAATCGATATGCTTTACTCGAAATAGCCAGCAATCACTAGCCTTCATCTCAACACTAAAACGAAATGCAGATAGAGAAATCTCCTTCAACACCAGCTACAGATCGATCATGCAACACTCGAAACAGGAAGCAATCACTAGCAAAAATCGAGACCCAGATCGACAAAAAGACAGAGAAAAGCCAGAGAACTCAAGTAAGAACCACAAACTATAATTCTTTTCGCAATCACTCATTATAGGCGTTAGAACTAGTCCTAACATGAAAAATCCCTAACCTTTCGAGAAAGACTATAGCCCTTGTCTTGCTGGGGCTTCATCCTTTCCAAAAACCGACTCTCCGATAGCATCAGAAGCAGAATGAGTAAGCCAGTCAGCTGCCTCATTCTGCTCTCTGAAAATATGCTTAATTCTCATGGTAGGAGTTATAATCTTAAAACAGTAGTCTATCGAAGCCTTAAGATACCAGGGAGACTTACTCGATAGGATCATCTCACATAACACTTTAGAATCCACCTCAATGTCGACCCTATGGAACCCCTTATATCGACAGAATTAAATATTATCCATAAATGCCCTTGTTTCAGCAATAATCAGACTCTTTTTACCATAACATTTCGTGAAACCAAAAATAATCTCACCCTCACTGTTCCTTAGAATACCTCCACCAGTACATTCACCATTGTCAGAGCAAGCTCAATCGGCGTTGAGCTTGTAACAAACCAACTTAGGACATACCCACCTAAGAGCCACATGAATATGTTTCCTTAAGAGATGATTCACACAACTTAGAGAGAGCCCAGTACCACTGTCACTGCCCCATTGTTTTTTCTTAAGTAGAAGAGTATTGTCCAAACTAGAAAGAATGAAAATTACTCTTTCAATCATCTCCTTAGCCCTCCAGGTCTTTCCTTTCATCTTTAGTTTATTTCTTGCCATCTAGATAACCCAAAAAATTATAGGAGGTAGAATATTTCTAACATGAACCTCCCTTTTAGAAGACCAGAACCATGTTCTCACTAAGTGAGAGATATACATATTTTGAAAGATAAAAATCCTAAAGTGCCCAACAAAATAAGATCAAACCTGCTATGATTTCTGAAAATCCACAAACACATGTTTCACACTTTCAACGTTGTAGCAGTTCTAACACTTATAAGCTAAATAAAACTTTATGTTTTGCAGGATAGTGTCAGCTGGCAACCAATTCTTCAGGATTCTCCAAAGCAAAAAAGAGTATTTTCGGGGAGTCACATTATTCCACACATTGCCATAAAGGTACGAGCAATACCCGTTCTTACAAATCTCATTCCACGTAGAATTAGAACAAAACAACCCATTGTCACTTAAATACCAGGAAATAGAACAGCCATAGAACCATCCAGAGAAACCTTAAGAACGTTCTGGAATTGATATGAGTCCAGAACACTCTCTAGGTTGTTGATCATCTAACCACCATTGGACCAGAAATCTTTAACCAGATAAGGCACATATAGATGTTTGTCCTCACCACTTTCGAAAATATTAAACGCTTCACTGAAATATATTTTTCAGCCAAAAATCATTAAGTCCATAGACCCTTCCTTAGCATGCCAAAAAATATATTTTTCAGCCAAATCCCTAATAGATCATACTCTTCTCCAAACCTGAGAACAATTAGTTCGCAACGACACCGTGAGGGGATGACTATCACTGAAATAGATAGATTTCATAACTTTAGACCATAGGGATTTCTGACTTCTAAGATGAAACCACAACTTGCAAGAGAAAATAAGCAACATGTCTTCAATACTTCTAGTGTTGAGACCACCATTTTCATATGGCTTACAAAATTCACCCTACTTACACCAACTAATAATAGTCGTATCTTGCTTAGCACCCCAAAAGAATTTATTGTAGAGTACCTCAAACCTTCTAATAACAGAAATAAGAATAGATGAATGCTGGATGGTATACATAGGATATGAGTTTAAGACAGACTGCATCAGGATTATTCTTCCACCAAACGAAAGTGTAGTATGGTCCCACTCCCTAATCTTGTTCCTGGTTTTAGTTATAATATTCTCAAAATTACTAACTAGATTCTTATTGTTAATCACGTATCCCAGATATCTGAAAAGAAGGTGGCAAAGCTTGTATCCCAAGATCCTTTCAAGTCTTCTAGCACGAAGAGGTAATATACTTTTTGCCACAATTACTCTAGATTTACTATTTTTTATAACCTGCCCAGATATCCCTTCATAATGACTAATCACTTCTATTACTTTGTTGACAGAGACAGTGGAACCATTACAAAGAATCAACAGATCATCAGCGAAGCTTAAGAAAGGTACGTTAACTCCACCTCTAGTTTTAAATCTTGTAGTAGGATCAGTAGATGATAGATGACAAAGACTTCTAATCAGATACTCCTGGGCAAGAATGAAAAGGGTTGGGGACAGTGGATCATCATGTCTCAACCCTTTATTAGACTTAAAATATCCCTTCAATGTCCCATTAATTAAGACAGAGAAATGAAAATTCTCAATGTTCCTCTCAATAATTATTAAGAAATCATTCCTGAAACCAAAGGCTTGCATCACACTTAAGAGGAAAGTGAGATCAAGCCTGTCAAACACTTTTTCCATGTCGATCTTAAGCATTACGTTACCTCCCATAGTCTTAGTCGAAAGATCCCTTGAAAATTCTTGTGCCAGCATTATGTTCTCGTGGATACACCTCCCTTTAGTGAAAGCCCTTTGAACATTTGATATTAAGTTAGGTAGAATAAAAGATAACTTTTTGTTTATTAACTTAGAAAGAATCATATTGAAATAAGTAATTAAGCTAATAGGTCTGTAATCCTTCCACTCCTTAGGAATCACCCTTAGGAATTAAGCACAAGACAGTAGCGTAGATACCCAGAGGGAACTGCCCATCCCTAAAAAAATCCTTCAAAGCTTCACAGAGATCCACCTTGATAATAGGCCAACAGAACTTGTAAAATTGACCATTAAAACCATCAGACCCCACAACTGTTGTAGGGAAGAAATCTTTGATAATCTCCTAGACTTCACTCTCAGTAGGCATTCCTATTAAACTATCATTATCTGCCTCTGTCACAATCTTAGGAATGTAGTCCCCCAGAATATTAGAACACCAAGGGTTAGGGTAATCAGAGATTAGGTTTTTGAAATGATTTACAGCTGACTCACGGATAGCAGTAGGATCCTCCTCCTAAGTAGAACCATTCCAGATTCTAATAATTTGAGACTTTTTGCACTTCATTTTCACATAATTATGAAAATTGAAGAATTTCTTTCACCATCTAATGTCCACTTAGTATTAGCTTTCTGAGTCTAGTAAGATTCCTCCTTTTCCAGCAGCAACAAATGCTTTTTTAGCATTCTCAAGCCTAGTCTTTTCCTCCTCTGAGTTAGAACTAATTAGGTTAGCTTCAAGATTAGCAATATCCTCCTCAACCAGCTTTAAAGAGTAAAAAACATTCCCGAAAATTGTTCTGTTCCACACTTTCAACTTAGATTTAAGGAGCTTTACCTTAAACCAGAACCTATTAATAAGAGGACCAGGAAGATCTTTACCCCAACAGTCTTCCACAAAGCTGTAAAATCTTTATGATGACACCACATATTCAAAAATTTGAAAGAGGAGACCCTTGTAGTTGAGGAAAATGAGATAGTTAGCAGTAAAGAAGAGTGGCCAGAGCAAGTTTTAGGAAGATGGTGAATGTATGTGTTGTCAAAATAGTTCAACCATTTCTCATTATAGATAACCCTATCCAATCTCCTCAACTTCCTACCATTAGTCCATGTAAACCTATTACCTATAAAACCAGCATCCATTAGAGAACAATCCAGCATGAAATTATCAAACTCATCCATACTAGTAGAACAGTTAGAAAAGCAATTGAATTGCTCAATAGGAGGGAAATAGTATTAAAGTCTCCCAAGATCATCCGTTCCCTCTCCTCAATGTCAATAGCCCTTAAGCTATCCCACAGAAGCCTTCTCAAAGATCTTAAACATGTAGCATACACCACCGTAACATAGAAATATTTAGGTATAAAACTATGATTAACTCTGACATGAAGAAAATGGTCTTCATTAGCAAGAATCTCCACCTCATACAAGCTGTTTCACATGACCCATATTTTATTAGAGACATTGTTAGCAAACCCATGAAACCCCAATTTCTTTGAGATTGTTTCTAGCTTAGACTCAGACGCCAAAGGCTCCCGAATGGCTATAAAATCCAACTTTTTAAATCTCTTTAAAGATTTGATCCTGGCTTGAGTTAGTTTATTCCCGATCCCACGGACATTCCAATTAAAAATACCAATCATTTGGAATGTTTAGAATTTTTTGCAACATTTTTATGTTGCACACACTTAGGGAAGATAATCCCTTTTGAGTTTAACACTTTAGACTTTTTGATTTTCTTGAAATCATTTCTCTTATCCCTAATGGAGCTAACTTCTTTGTTTACCAAAGACGATGGGAGACTGCCCATGGTCTGATTTGTAGGAGTAGAGTGATCAAGCAACGAGGATCCATTAACATCTTTGACAGAGGTTCCCAATTAAAGCATATGGATTGCTTCAATTATCTCAGTACCCTTCAAAGGTACATCATTTTGTACCAATTCATCCATATTTTCAGTATAATTTTTTTCTTCATATAAACTGTTTACAATTACTGATTTCATCTTTTGACCATCTTTTACTCTTTGAAACTCTGGAACCAGATCAACTGGCTTTGTGGGGTATGTGTCCTGCTCAACAGGTTTTCTTTGAGAGAAACTTTTACAATCTATATTGGCATCCCCAAGGTGAGAACACACACTGTAGTTGTTAGGAACTCTATTATAGACTAGTTTTTGCCAAAACGTATGGGGCCCAAAAGTTATCTTTATCTCCGTAGGTAAAGACTTAAAAACATCTAGAATAACCAACATTCTACAATGATTTTGCCGATCCCTATTTCTGTCAGGTACCCAAACATTCAATAGGGTACCGATGGACTTAGCCACCTCAAGGATTGTTGATTCATTATATAAGAATTCAGGTAGATTAGGAAGGTCTACGTAGACAGGTGTAGAAGGGTTCTCCTCATTAGGGTTAAACTTTGGAGACCAAACGAATAACCTCATGATTTTATGACCAATCTGCCATACATTCTTTCTTCAAATCAATTTCAGATCCTCCAATAGGGAAAACTCGATAAATATATGACGAAAGTCCCATGCAGAGATTCTCCTTTAAATCTAAACGTATCAATAAAAGCCTTGACTAAAGCATATTTTGGTTTCCCAGTTGAGAATTTACCAACTATAGTATGCTTCGAGCTTGCCTGGAGATGATCCAAATCAGTAACATCAAAGTTGACTTCAACGTGATCATGATCTCATGATCGTTGCACATTTTTGTGAACTAACCCATCTTTGCTTTGCTTGAACAGATCAGCAAAGGATTCAGTGGCAGCATCTTTAACTACAACGTTAGTTGTAGACTCAAACGTCGGATTATCCCTAATCTAAGGCTGGGCACGAAGAGAATTCAAAGCTAGAAACTGGTTATCAGGATCAATGGATCTATTGATCCGTGATTCATCCATTAGAGGCTATAGAAGAAGATGATCCAAGAGAAGAGCAAGAGAATTCATGTACGAGAATTTCTTGATTGAATCTTAGAGAATTTGTAACCGTTTTTAACAGTTTTAATTATACATAGAACCCCAAGGAAGTTCAATCGTTCCGTTGCATAAATTGAGGTAACAGAACATTAACAGTTTTTTATGCTTATCGTTCTGTTGCATAAATTGAGGTAACACAACATTAGTAGTTTTTTATGCTTAGATGAACTTTTTGGAGGATGTGTATCCCTATTTTTTTAATCGACTACTCTTCGGCGGCCTTATAATTCTTTGAGGGTATGATTCAATCACTAACATAAATTCATATTTTTTCACTCATTCGAATGTTGAAACAATCCTTGTTGTTACCCCGCAGAGTCTTCCGTGATATTTTTCCCGTTCCAGTCGCGGCTTAGGGACAATGGCAAGTTATTTTCTTATATCTGAAGTTTATTTTTTTGAGGGAACCGCATCATCTTCTCACCTACTAGAGCTAATGCCTCCACTTTTGTAACAATAGACGATGGAGTTTTCTCTAGCATTCTTTTTGAAGAAAACATCAATCTCCCCTTCTTTAGAAAAGAAAAGATACCTAAATAGCCCTCATATGCCCATAACCCGCCAATACAAAATATTGAGTGAACCAATAACTTCTTGCAGCTCGTGCTAAAATCCTCAACTCTCATAAACATTAGGGTATAGCTCAGTTTTTCTCCGTCGATATTCTCTTCATAATCCAACTCGGGTGCTGCAATACAGATACAAAGACATATAAAGATATCTTACAGTTTACAAGAAGTTAAACACAACCAAAAGCTCAATAAATACCTTTCGGTGTCCATGTCCGAATGCAAAAAGTTTCCTGATGACTCAATCCCTCAAAGGAACCGGATATGTAAACAAACTCGTCTCTCTAAGTTTTGTTCAGTTTTCGAAGATTGGTCATCAATCTTGGATATGACTCTATCTGGAAAAATAAATACGGATTCCATATGACAGATATAAAGTCATTAATATCAAACGGATAAAACTAGTCATGCGCAATTATGCTCATACATAGCCATGCATTTGGAATGATTTGCATCATACATAGCCTCGTAGCCTAAAAAAACCACAACAACCCTAAGAACATGGGAAATCACACTCCATAGTCCCAATTATATGTGAAAAATATGACCTCATCATCCTTCACAACAAATATTGTATCCTCCGACTTGGGAAATTACACCACCATTCCTTTCGGAATGCACCAATCTAAGAGCTTTTCATCCTCTTGCAATTCCTCAATATAATCATACAAATAATCATGCAAAACTTAATTTGGAATACCTTAATAGACGTATACATGAAAACCGACACGTTGGGATAATCATTTATCTCTAAAGGAACAAACACTTCCACTCAACTGCCCCTATTACTACAGAAAAGAACTAACAACAGAACATTATAGTCGGACTCATTCCCAGAATCAAACACATCGACATGAGCAATGAGACAACCTTATTTTTTATTTGAACCATGATCAATCACAAAAATAATACGACGACAAAGTTTCTAAGAAATAAGAAAAAGTAAAGTTGGAATTTTTTGTAAGTAAAGCTATAAAAACATTCTTTACTCAAACATTACATAAAACCAAAAAAATAAGACTGATTTTCAATTATATAGGAAATGGTGAATGATATTTAAGCCTTTATTTAATTCATCACACATCTTATTTATTTCCACATATAATGGATCATATTTCTTCGCATCAACGGATAATACTGAAGGAGATTAAGAGACAAAGTTTCATATCTACGAAGGTATGACTAACTTTTGTGCCACTAGTTTTCCCGTCGACACAACTTCATGTGTGCATTCCAAAGTAATACCAAGGTTTTTTTCCTATCGATACAACTTCATGTGTGCATTCCAAAATTATACCATGATCTTTCTAATTTTCCTAATTAACTATATATACCCTTCATCGTTGTTTCTCTCTGGATTTGGACAATGTACTCTACCACAACAATAATTTTTTGAAAAACCAAGCCTGAAAATGCCATCGTTACCGCTCATTATAATCCTCTCAAGCACCTCAATTCTTCATTTATCATTGAATAAATATTAAAGGGTTACTTTAATTTTTCAATATTACAGTCTGGCACATCTTGTGGTTAGTATTTCTTTCATTCTTCATCAAGGACTATAAGTGTTACTCAAGTCCTAACTTCCACATTTGCAAACATCTTCATATCGAGTTTGGTTGTCATTCCCTCATTCTTCACCAAGAACTAAAGGGACTACTACATAAAACCTATCGGAAACATGGAGAAAGTTTCTACTCTAACCAAACTTTTAAAAAAGAATATCAATAAGGTATACATAATCCAGCGAAAAGTAACATCCAAAAACTTTAACAACCTTGTATCTCATCCGGTAATCTTTTCATTCTAGAAAAATATAATTTCTTGTCCTCAAGTGAGGTTTTTAGCCGATTTTTTTTTTAATATCGATCGAAATAGAGTCACCACAAATTAGACTTAGAGATGTCTTTAAAGATAGTTTGGCTAGAGTGAAACCATTCTACTAATATTTTTTAAGAGTCTTTAGAGTATGATCGGAAATGCTACAATACCACTTAGTATGTTTTAGTAAGAGAAATCCAACATCAAATATCACACATATTGCAAAAGAAATACGACAAAGCCAATAAGACAAATTAAAATAGTCAACCATCACAAAGATAGTCCTCCGTCAATTATTACGCAAACACCAGAGGGGTTATTGATAAGGGTGGATTTCATCCCCTTGGCTGAATTCTTACATAAAAAAAATCATATTGGACATGCGAATTTACTATATCATTATCAATAGAATTTTCGGTTCCACTTGATTATAATAAACATATGAAAATAAATATATTAGGATGTTAGTGTTCTATAATTATGATAGTAATCAATACCATGTACACAATGTACATCATTACAACTTCTCATATATAAAATAGATAAAATCATCAACAAAATCATATTAAAATCTTTTTACTTCTTACAAATGTATACACTTATTAATATTAAAATAAAATTTCTAGATAAAGTTATCATATTGTTTTATCATTCGTTCGAAGTTGTCAAAAATCAATTTTACAACATATTTTGGATGAAGTTGATATATAATTTTGCACTGAATAAGGATGTTTAAAACTTAATTTTATATATGTTTGCGAAGATAATTGATTCTATCTTACAGTATAAAATATCATATTAAAATGAAAATTTATTGACTATGATTTATATTTATCGTAACATACATTAGAAATGGTCAAAAATCGATTTTGTATTAATAAATTTTACATCAAATTGAAATGTAATTTTATTCTTATTTAGAATTTTTAAATTTTAACTTTATACATGGTTATGAAAAAATACTAGATTAGTTTCTAGGGCAAAAATTGCCATATTGGAAGAAATTTTGGACAAAGTTATAGTATTTCTCATAACAGTCATTGAACATGTCAAGAACTAATTATGCATCAAAATATTTTAGATCAACTTAAAATAAAAATTCATATTATTTCAAATATTTCAAATTAATTTCATACGTGATTGTGAAGATCAACAAGTATTAACTTTAATGCATAATATATCGTATTAAAATTAAATTTCTAGTTATGTTGTATTTCGTAATCGTCATAGAATTGGTAAAAAAAACCAAGACATTTCCTCCTGAACTAACTCGCATACGGGTCGTACTGCTTCAGTTTCGCTAAAATTTGACGGTAATTTGTTATTGGTAAGAATATTTTAAAAGGTGAGTTACTGTTTAAGACCCAAACCAAAATGCTACTATAGACTAGTACCCAAAACATTCAATAAACTATGTATCCAAAATACAATTATATTTAAAAAAAATCAAGGGCGTCTACAATTTATCTTTCATTATTTATTTTTTTAATTTAAATTTTTAAAAGTTCGTATCTTTTAAACGGTAATTCAGAAAAAAAAAGTATCATTGATTTTATTTTTTTAATACGAATAAAATTACATTCATAAATGATATATTTTAAAATTATGTTTTCATTTCTCACGACCTTAGTAAACCCTTGTATCACATCTAGCTTTTTGGTCCCGCATCTGTCATCTTAAAATTCTATTTTACATTGGTCTTTGAACTCTCGTACCCCGTCTCGCCACTCGATAACAAGGATAAATCTAGCTTAATTCTTCCCAGCAACATTAATAATCATAAAGTGAACTCATTGAAAACTAATGGTTTTAAAACTAAATCCCTTCCTTTAAAATATTTAAGTGTTTCCATCTAGAGCAATACTAAAGCTAACTTATATGATGATATTGTTAGTAGAGTCAAAATTAAAATCAATGATTGGGATAGTACTTCCCTCTCATTTGGTGGAAGATTGGTCTTGATCAAATATGTCCTTATGACCATACCTTTATACCATATTCAATGCTGTCACATTCATAGTAATATATAATACATAATTGAAAGATTACTGAATTTTTTTTATGGGGCTCAAATGAAACAAATAAAGCCAGTATTTGGACCATATGGCATTCTTTCTGCAAGCCTTACAAGAAATGTGGTTTTAATGTCAGGAAAATTTCTAATTTACAAACCACATATTTTAATTTTTTTATAATAAAAGTTAATATTTAATGTAGTAATAACCGAACTTAAGAATTACCCGTAAGATTTTGACAACAAACATGAATAATAATATGATTTAATTTTTATATAAAACATGTAAGATATGTTTATAGTTAATAAATCTGATTTGAAAAAAAAAGTAAAAGCACCTAAAATCCATTTTTAGCGTTAGATAAAATATTATTTTTTATCAAAAATAACCTTTTTGTTATAAATAACCTTCACAATTTATGTGTTTTTATATTTTTATAGAATATTGTTTTATTTTAGTTAAATTTAAAAATATTTATATTCTTTAATTATAGTTTAAAAACTAGTATTTGAAATTATTTTATTAATTTTATATTTTTAGAATGGATAAAATTAGATCCATAGATAAATTTAAAATTTAATTTTCGTTTCATGTGTTACATACGCTTTTAACTCTAGATTTCGCATATACTTGCATAGATAAAAGGAAATTATAAGTATATAGTTGCAGATACTCTTCATGCGAGTGAACAAGTAGATTTGCAATCACATTGTAACAAGTAGTTAATCCATTATCAACATTATGTTGTCTAAGACATGTCATAGGTTATGGTGTTCACAAGAACACCATTGAAGCTGTCAAGAAAGGAGGAGAGGAGCTGGTCGAAGACAACACTGATCTCAGCTTCTTACTTAGAGTCAAACCCTAAACGGTGCAATGGGTCGTGTTTTAGTCTTGGTATTGGATCGGGTCATTGCACAAGGTTTGGTCCTGAAAGTGTTAATGGACTACCTATAGCCCATGTCCAGCAAGCCTTTAATGCATGGCTTTATTATAGTCTTGTAACCAACCAAGTGAAACTGAATTATATTCATGTAACCAAGTGAGCAAATCACTAACAACCTCACATGGGAATATTTCCAAGGTTGTTATAGATTGTTTTTGTATATAAACAACAGTGTTTTATGTTGTTCTTTAAGGAAATAGAAAGCTTTACATTTATATAAAACTTCTTTGTCTTTCTCTTTCAATCTGACTAGACACTATTCTCAAAACAACTAGTTTAGTATATAGTATAGTAATACAAATCCATTCGAGCTTAACAAAACTAGTTTTAAAAATAAAGCAATATATAATCCTATATACTGTCTGATGAGTCCGCGTACAGACGAAGTGGTTCGGAAAATATCAGGATCGGCCTCCGAAATTATATAAGAGGTAGATAAAAACAAGAAATTAGATAGACAGAGTTATGTGTTTTGGTGTGGTAATTTCTATTTATAGTGATAAGTTTGAACTTATGAAACCCTAATTGTCAATGTATATTCTTATTGGTCTTATATTTGTAAAGTAAACCCATTACAAAGTTCAACTAATAATTATCTTCTCATTATTTATAACTATTACAAAAAAAATTTATTTAAGGTGAAATTATTTCTCCTATCAATTACGTTTTTTTAAGTTTAAGTATCAATTTTATTAAAAACTAAAGGACCTCAATTTATGGTTATAAAAATTAAGGACGGAATTTCTCCTGAATGAAATTCAGAAGATTGAATGACACCGGTTTTGAATTTTGTTTTTTTCATTCCAGAATTCCAATTGCTTGAGAGAGTGAGTTTGCACAGCTACCTTCGCCTTCATATCTTCGTATTTTCCTTCATCTAGTGGACGTTAGATTTTCTTCTTCACGTTTTCTTGACTATGAGGAGATTTGTATTCCAGGAACAACATACAACAACCTTCAGCTTGAGCGATGATGATGGAGTGACCAACAGATCCTCAAGTTTAAGACTTTTTGGAACCTGAGAAAAAAAGTAAGCATTATTCAACTCTTATATATCCAATCTGTAAGCTTTCTAGGAAGTTTATCGCATTCAATTCAGGTAGAGGAACAAAATTCTAATAATCCATCCTTATTTTGCATTTTTGAGTCCATCGAGCAAGCCAACCGGCTGCTCGATTTTGCTCTATATATATATATATATGATGAATGGACATGATACTTGATATAAGAGACTGAATGTTATAGAGTATATATTTCAGTTGATTAGGATAGGATCCTGTTGAGAGTAAGTTTACTAATATTTCAGAGTCAGTTTCGATGTGTACTTCCCTTATTCATTTGATTCTGCATAGTAGGATGCCATCATAGATAGCTTTAACCTCTGCCTTTAATGTAGTCAGCTTTCCATAGTTGTTGTCGTATCCCAATACAAATTTCCCTTCATCGTCTCTGATATTCACAGCACCAGATGCCTCACCACGGAAAGAGCAGCTAGCATCTTTGTTGATTTTAAATCTACTTTTAGCTGGAGAAGTCCATGATAGATAGGAGATTTTCCTCTTGGTTTGAATATGATTAATGCATCCCAGAGTTATTGCAGCATTTTCATTCTGTTTCCAGTGCTTTTATTTCAATATGGTAGAATGATCGAGAGATGCCAGCATGTATTTGATGTATTTAATAGCTGATTCGATTGATACAGATTCATTCTTCATTTTAATTTTGTTTTGTTGTTTCCATATCACCCACGTAATGATTGAAAGAAGAATCATTCTGATATATGTCTTGATTGGAGGAGACTAGAACCAGGTTCTAAACAAGTCATGAAGTGTCTTATCTCCACCTTGAGTAAATCTGCAAAATAAGACCATATCCTCCACGAAGTACATGACATAAACAAGTGGTCTTTGATTTCAGAGTTTCGATAAATTTTACATTTTGATACCAAATATATGTATTTACTTTGCATTATAGAATCAACTCGAAAATATATTTTTAAGAAGTCTCCATGATATGAATGAACACTTTCTAGGAGAGATCTGATTCCATATTTTTTCAAATAACAAGGAGCAGTTTCCAGTTGTTCTTAAGGGATTTATGGTGTCTTTAATGTTAAAAGATCCATAAGATGAAAGCTTCCACATTATAATATCAGTTTTAAGATCATTGATCTTGAGTTTAGAGATAAGAATGATGTTATACTCAATTAACAGTTGAGACATTTTAGGTATCTTCCATGTATTATTGCTCCACAATGAGTTAACCATCATGCCTTTGAACCATGTATTGTTGTAGTTTGAGTTAAGATAAATCAGAGACGGTCTCCGATTCCAGTTGTCCAACTAGATATCAACATTACATTTGCCAATATTCCACAAGACATTACCTTCAACAAAGTCTTTAATCTCGGCTAGTCTTTTCCAGGTTTGTGATCCATGTTTGGAGTAGTCAAGTTGTAGGGGATGCCCAACTTTGCAGTAGATACTGTGAAGTAGTTTAAACCATAGGCATAAGTTCTCCCTAAATCTAAACCATAACGTACAAGAAAAAGATTTTTGGATGTCATGAAAGCTGTTAACATTAAGACCACCTTCCTTGAATGGTTTACAAATAGATTGCTATGAAGACTAGTGTATTTTCTTTTCTTCAATGCTTGAACCCCATCAAAATTTATTCATTATCTTCTCTATGTTGTTGATGACAGAAGTTGGCAGCCAGTAGCTTTGTAGCCAGTACATTGGGATGGGCGTGAGTACTGTGTTGATCAAAGTGAGTCTACCAGCATACGAAAGCCTCTTTCCTTCCCAGTTGGTGATATTTTCTTTAATCGTGTCTATAAGAGGGATACAGTTTGTTGATTTGTTGTGCGGACTGAGTGTTATGCCAAGGTAAGTTGTAGATAGATGAACTGTTTTGAAGTTTGTTTTAATGTTAAGAGATTTCCTTCTGGTTTCAGTCATTTACTTGGCTATAATAATCTCTATTTTGTCTTTGTTTATAGCTTGTCCTAAGGCATCTTGGTATTCATGCAAGAATTCTCCAATTTTCTTCAAGGAAGAAGGTAGACCATTTCAGAAAATTAACAAGTCATCAGCAAATTCTAGTATAGGTATATTGATGTTCCCTCTACAAGAGTATCTTAATGTTTTGTCTGAATCAAACATGTTATATAACCCCCTAAGAAGAATTTCTCTAGTTAATATAAACAGACTTGGGGACAAAGGATTCCTTGTCTTATGCATCTTTTAGATTTAAAGAATCCTATAGCCTAGCCATTGTTTAAAACAGATATAAACACTGATATAATGATGCCAATAATTAGATTGATGAAATTTTTACATAATCCAAAACATTATAAAACTTTTAAGATAAAATTGTGGGAAATGTTATCGAATTATTTTGAAATATCCACTTTGATAACTATATTGTTAGCCTTATTTTTTCTGTTTAAATCATGTATAAGTTCCTTAGCTACCCAAATGTTATCTTGGATCACTTTACCCTTTAAGTAAGAACCCTGGGATTCAGTGATCATCTTAGGTAAAAGTAAAGCAAGTCTGTTGTTTAATAGCTTAGACATAATTCTATTCATTAGGGTACATAGGCTGATAGGTCTGTACTGGTTCCAATAAGTAGGGTGTACAACTTTAGGAATTAGACAGATTCCTGTGGCAAGTATGCCCTTGGGAATGTCTTGGTCTTTAATGAAAAACGATAGTGCATTCATCAGGTTAGTTTTTATAATTTTCCAACATGTGACATAAAAACACGTATTGAAGCCATCTATACCAGCAGCTCCAGAAGGATTAAGCTGTTGGATGATGGTCCAAACTTCAAGATCAGTAGGATGACTAAGAGCATGTTATTGTCTGATTCAGTAACTATTCTACGGATGACATTAAATATATTGGTTTCCATGTTATGTATTTCATGATTTAGGCTATTATAAGAGTAAGAAGAGACTTTATCTGTGAAATATGATACAACAGATGTGTTGATCTCCTCTTTTTCAGTATACCACCTATTGTTAATTTTAACTCCTCATATTCCTCTATTTCTCATTTTCTTAATAGCATAATTGTGGCAAATTCTTGTGTTCATGTCCCCATATTTTATCCATTCAACATGGCATTTCTGTTTCCAAAAATCCTCCTCCATAGTGAGAGCTAGTAAATGGTCAGCAATGGCTTTAAAAAGCAAGCATTTGTCCTGGTCACTACCTGAGCTTCTGTAGCATTCTTTATTGATGGTTACCTCCTCTTTTGCTCGTTTAACCTTTTCAAACAGATTACCAGAGTGAATGTCATTCCATCCTTTAAGATCTTTCTTCAGTTTTTTCAGTTTATTCCAAAAAATAAACATATGGTATCCTTCTATTTCTACGTTCCAGCTTTGCTCTACAAAGTCAATAAAGTCTTTGTCCATTGTCCAAATGTTGAGAAATCTAAAGGATTTCTTGTTCTTTTCTCTGTTTTTTATGATAGTTAAGAGTAGTGCAGTGTGGTCTGAACAGGTTCTTGGCAGATGAAGAACTTTTGTTTCATTGAATTTGTCAGCCCATTCCTGGTTGTATAACACTCTGTCCAGCCTCCTCCATTTAGTTCTGTTTGTCCAAGTAAAATTACTACCTACAAAACCAGTATCTTCCAAATGACAATCGTTAATCATATTAGAAAAGTCAGTGGAGATTTGAGAATAGAAGTTAGAGCAACCAGCTTGTTTAGATTTAGCTAGAATGGAATTAAAATCACCAAGTTAGAGCCATTCTTTTATAGAGTTGGAGAGTATTTTCAGATCATCCCAACGTTCATTTCTTCCAGCTCTTTGGCATTTTGCATAAATGCATGCAATGCTTATAAATGTATCAAGCATCACATGTTTAACTGAAGTATGTATGTACTGTTAGTTATCAGTAATAACATTGAATTCCAGATCAGGATCCCGAAATATCCAGATCTTATTTGATAAATTAACATAAAACTTTTATAGCTTGATTTTTTTTTCAGCAACTGAGCCAATGAGATCTTTGTTTATAATTGGTTCCCGAATGAAGACTGCCTTATATTTTCTTTCTTTATTATTTATTTTAATATTCTAACAGAAGGATTGTTGCCAATCCATCTTATATTTCAACTTAGAACATTAATCATTATGACTAGTGTTGTTGTTGTTGCTGATCTCATCAAGCTGAAAAGATTTGATTACCAGAGACTTTCTTCTTCTATTGTTCTTTGCTTGTTTTAATTTCTAATATAAAAATTTCTGAAAACTTGGGTCAACAGTCTTCTTTTTCAGTGTAGGAGTTGGAGGTAAACTTCTAGAATTGTTTTTGTTAGGAGATCAAGATGCAGTGGTTTTGGTTGTCATCGAGTGATTTGATTGCCTCAATTATGTCCTCTTCAATGTTATTTTCTTGTTGATTCTTATGGTTTTCCTCGATTTCTTTAAGTTTTGCATTATGTGTGACTTTCTTTAAGCTCTGTATTCTGTGTTGTTTGTTTCCTGAAATTATTTGATGATATGCTTGCTTTGGTGTGACTTTCAACATTGTACCCCGATTGTTTAACAATGATGGATCTAAGAGTAGCTCATTGTTCAGAGTTTTGTGTTTTTTGCTAATGTGCCTTTGGTGATACATTTTCTTCCTTGTTATCATATTGAGTGTTCATTAGGCTTGGTGCTTCATTGTCTTGGATGATGTTTTTTACAATTAGACCTATGATGACCTACATGAAAGCAATGCATACCATATTTCGGGACTTGTTTGTAACTTATCTGAATCAAGAAACCTCTATTTTCACCAAATCCTAGCCCCATGTGATGTTGCAGCTTCTTTGTGAAGTCAATTTCTACCCAAGCATATCAAGCGTTATGCATAGCTTTGTTTTTCTTTGGGATCCAAGTTTTAATGGGGAAACCTGTTGAGGTAGCTATTGAGTTGACAATGTCAGGATTATACAAGTGCTCAGGAAGCCTTTCTATTCTAATCCAAATTGGGATCACTGGAAATTCTTTTTTAACATTGAAAGAGGGAAGCCATTTCAATATACGCATTGAGTATTCATCAATCAGCCATATGAATCTTGACCATATCTTGCTGATATCATCCTTCAATGAGAATTCCATAAATAAGTGTCTAGAATCCCAGTTTTAATAAGAAAAATCTCCTTCAAAGCTTCATTGCTTCAAAGAATCTGTCAAGAGCTTATTTCTTGGGCAGACCTTTAGTGAATTTTCCAACTAGGGTATAGGTGGTTATGTGCATTAAAGATTCTTCTGTTTGATCTTCAAATTGCAATGATATGTGGTCAGCTTTGTGAGATGTGTAGGAAGGTTTATAGGTGACTTTTTGCTGGCAATTTTGGACGATATCTGAGTAGGATATATGGTTGTTAATGGTTGCATGTTGTGTTTGAGTGGTTGGCTGAGGTTGCTGAGCATTTGAACAAGGAGACTGAGGCTTTGTGGGTATTTGTAGGGCTGGAAACTTATCGATTTGCTGGGCAGAACGATTTTTTCTATTTCGTAGCTTCATTATGCTGATGAGAATGAACTACTTTGGTATTAGCTGAAGAGTTCTGATAGCCATAGGCTACTAGATGTTAGCTATGGCAAGTAATCCATGGAGCAGATTTCTTGGGTTCCAAGAAAAGGTTTCCTGGAGGAGGAGAAAGCTCCCTCTAAGTGTAGTCAGTTCATATGGGTGAATAACTTGACCTTCTCTTTTAAAAAAGGTTATTTCTTCCATATTTGAGAAAAAATTCATGTTGTTTTTTCCTATATAAAGGAAATAATATATTTACCCTTTTCTTATTTTTAATCACAAAACCCGATTTCTGCAGGTTTTAGCGACAAACACATGATTCAGAGGTGGTCTCTCGGAATCAGTTTTTTTCGCATAGAACACCCGATTCCGAGATGGTTCTGTAAAAAAACAACGAATTATGAGATACAACATCAGAATCATTCTTGAAATCAGGTGTTTGTCGTTAAAACCTGCAGAAATCGGGATTTGCTCTAAAAATGTTTTTTTAACACGAATTTTCAAGTTACAATGCACAACTTAAAAACAAGATTAAACTACCTTGTTGGTTGATTGTGTGATATTCTCCGGTGTTAAATCTTTGGTTTCAGTGTCTTCCTGCTTGGATAATCTTTACTAAATTTAAAGATTTTTTTTTGTTTTTAAAATTAAATTTTATAAAGTAAAACATATATGTTGGATTTAATTGGTTAAATTTTTTATTTGTTATATAATTATTTGAGAATCGTTAATGACATAAAATTATAAAGTAAAAGATAATACGAAGACAAACATTAAAAATGAATGATAAATATAAGTTACGGAGAAAATAAGAAATATGTGATGGAGAATATCTTCCTCCAAAAGCATACTAACAAATAAAAGCAGTACCATACATCTCCAAAACATATGTTGTACGGTCTATTAATTTTGAAAAGAAATAAAGAGAAAGAGGGAAGCACGAGACAGGTAAGGAGAAGCTAAAAATGAGAAGAAAGGCAAGGAAAAGCTAAAAATTTAAAAATAAAAATCGTTCCGTTAAAAATAAATTAGCCTTACTTAGTGAGAAAAAATATTTGAAGTATTAAAAATATTTAGATATTAAATAATAACTGGTAAAGTTAATTATATATAGAAAAAAAGTACTAGTAAATACCTACTCAACTACCTAATTACCCAGTAGTATCCGTTTTTGGGATAGTGTCAATTGATACTTCAATTTGAATTTTGGACAAAAATACCTCCGACTATATAGAACCATATTTCTCTTCCCTCTACAGAACCCTTCAACCCGAAATCCAGTACATCCACCCGATTTCTACCGGTGACTGGTGACCGTCTTCTACTCCCAATTTGGACCATTGTTTCTACACCGGTCGAAGTTGTTTATCTCGACCGAAATCAAGTATTTGAGATCGGCAGTATGCATTTTGGTTTATGGGTTTATCGTCAAACACACTAGTTTCTTAAATTGCATGTACTAATAATCCTTCTGTGCGTGTTGTGATGTATATTAGATGATTTTTGGGTGGTTGTTTGTTTGTTATAGTGCTCTTTACATATTTTCCAGGCCCCTGCAACGTGTATGTAAAAAGCGTTGCATGTAAAAAGTAGAACAATTCACATTTGGGTGCGTGTGTGGTATAGTACAATTCACATCTTCATCATGTAAGAATGCACACAATTCGCATGAAGTCCTGAGAGTTGTGTACAAGTTGTGTCTGGGTACAAGCTGTTTACATACAATTCGTATGTAGTCATTAGAGTTGTGTACAAGTTGCGTCTGGGTAAAAGTTGTTTGCATACAATTCGCAACTAGTCCTGAGAGTTGTGTACAAGTTGTGTTTGGGTACAAGTATTACACACAATTCGCATGTAGTCTTGAGAGTTGTGTACAAGTTGCGTCTGGGTACAAGTTGTTTGCATACAATTCGTATGTAGTCCTGAGAGTTGTGTACAAGGTGCGTCTGGGTAAAAGTTGTTTGCATACAATTCACATGTAGTCCTCAGAGTTCTGTACAAGTTGTGTTTGGGCACAAGTATTGCACACAATTCGCATGTAGTCCTCAGAGTTGTGTACAAGTTGTGTTTGGGTACAAGTATTGCACACAATTCGCATGTAGTTTTGAGAGTTGTGTACAAGTTGCGTCTGGGTACAAGTTGTTTGCATACAATTCGCATGTAGTCATGAGAATTGTGTACAAGTTGTGTTTGGGTACAAGTATTGCACACAATTTGCATGTAGTCCTGAGAGTTGTGTACAAGTTGTGTTTGGGTACAAGTATTGCACACAATTCGCATGTAATCCTGAGAGTTGTGTACAAGGTGCCTATAGGTAAAAGTTGTTTGCATACAATTCGTATGTAGTCCTAAGAGTTGTGTACAAGTTGTGTTTGGGTACAAGTATTGCACACAATTCGCATGTAGTCCTCAGAGTTGTTACTGGTGAATTTTTTTTAAATGAAAAAATATCATCAATGGATATAGTTTTGGTCATTTAAAAAAAATAAAAGCGATGGTACTTTCATTTATTTTGTTCAGAGTTCCGGTTTGAAAAATATGGATCTTTTAAAAAAAAATAAAAATAAAAAGGAGAAAGAGAAATTTTGGTTACGTGGTTGCTCACAAAGGGTGAGGGTAGTTAGGGTATTAAAATAATGTTAGATGCTAGATGGTAATTAGATAGTTGAGATGAGTATTAAGAGATAATAGATCAACCTTGAGTACTAGATGACAATAAAGTAGTAATAAATATTATTTGAGGTATTAACCTATTTTGGATATTTATCACTAGGTAACCCATAAATCAAACTACAATTCTCAGGGTCCAGGGTGTTTAGGTTTTTCAGCAAAAACACCGATGTCTATAAATAGTTCTCTTTATAGTTCTGTCATTAACCCACATTTCATACTTTCTAAGCTCGCGTGTACTACTTTCTTTGCCACATATACCTTCATTCGTAGCAACGTTTATACACCTACTCAACTAATTCCCCTCATTCTAATCAACCTGTGAATTAACTTCCAACACTAATTTCAATCCCTCACATAGCTTGACCAATTTATCCTTAACAAACCTAACCATTTGCCTGTCATTCCTAATCCACGTTTTGGTGATTCTCACCACTTTGACTATTTTACTAAACTTCATCACTAAATTGGTACTATATGTGGATAAAAGAGTCTTAGCATGACCAAGTTGTTCAAAACGCTCTTTAATCACTTTCACAACTTTTACCGATTTTCCAAAAGAACAAAAGTGTTAATGTATCTCAATTTTATAATCTCATACCAAGTCGTTGTATCGAATAATCTTACTGCATGGGTACAAATATCCAAAACCAGTTGGACAACATAAAGGAGTCTTATTTGGAGATTATCGGGTCTACTACGTCAACAGATTCTGCATCATGTTAGTCAATTTTTTGGAGATGTTAATAACTGAAAAAAAGAGATTTCATCACATTTTTCGTGCTCATCGACCATACACCGAATGCATGATTGCTCGTTCCTTTCATCATTCTCGTGCTAAGCATTCAAAGGTGAAATATTTCAGCTATGACTCCGATTGCGAGGATTGCGAGTTTGCAAGCAGATGTGGTAAGCATCGCTTTCGTTGTTATCACTCTAGGTCTGGCATATTATATATATATATATCATACTACTCTCATTATTGCATATATAAGAAGAGGAGATCACATGTGTTGGACCAAGAATGAACCACATTATTCATCCACCGGATTGACTTATAGATCAATCTAAACCTCAAAATCATCATCTCACCACTTTTGAACCAGCCAAATCAATAAAACCATCTGGTGGTTCTACTAATAGGTCGGCCGAGTCTCTGAAATGCAAGTCCAGCGCCATCCTTATTTTCTCAGAGTTACCAACATGTAGTCTAAAGGAATCACGTTTTCACTTACACAGTCCAATCGTTGTATAGCCAACTACCTCAAATGATGCTCATTTTGCTGGTCCATACATATTTTGGAATTATTGTTGCCAAACTAATATTTAGTTTATCTTGTTATTCTCTTACTCCAAATATTCTATATTGAGACTTATCACCTAAGCCAATACAAGATGAATAAGTGCGATAGAACGGGAACCCTTGAGCACCACATCGAGCAGTTCATAAATGATAAGTTGGAATTCGGTGTTACATCAAAATCCTCACCCTAGCCTTCTTCATGATATTTAGAGACAACATTATTACATCGTTCAACTTCCTTCTATTTGGAAACATCAAAAGATTCAACATGTTGTGGATCGTGTTCTGAAACCAATTCACCTGCTCCAATTCCTCAAGAGACATGGTGACTATATTATTTAATGCAAGCATGCCCCAAATGAGAGTCTTATAGAGTACACTCAGTGGTTTATCTATACCAAAAATAATCTAGAAAGTTGCCATGAATTGGTGGCCCGTTTAGCGTACATACATGGAATAATACCACGATTTTTGGTAGATACCGTTATAAAGAAGAAAGACATGAATTTTGGAGATCTGTTGGATGAGGAGAATAAATATATCAATATGGAAAAGACGACGTGAGTAATGATCTTAGGGGTTTCAAACGCTTACCCATGTAGCATCTCTTGGTGAATGTCAACAAGCCGCTCATAATGGCTCCAATTCAAACACCCAAATCCTTGGTCTACCCTATGAAAATCTTCGATAACAAGATCAAGACTTTAAAACCATCATAAAGAAGAAAGACATGAATTTTGGAGATCTGTTGGATGAGGTGAATAAATATATCAATATGCAAAAGACGACGTGAGTAATGATCTTAGGGGTTTCAAACGCTTACCCCTGTAGCATCTCTTGGTGAATGTCAACAAGCCGCTCATAATTGCTCCAATTCAAACACCCAAATCCTTGGTCTAACCTTATGAAAATCTTCGATAACAAGATCAAGACTTTAAAAGGTAAAGCCATGAGAAACTACAATAAAAACTACAATAACAGGAGTAGAAATAAGAAGTCGAATGAGAGACGGGTATTACACATAAATAATAGAGAACCCGAGGGTAATTTATCAAAATGTTTAATGATTTAATCAAATTTCGAAGGCCTGATAATATGTGGACTTTAGAGAAATCCGAGAGCTTAATTCAATAATCTTGGAGCTTAAACTTCTACGTCGGCTTGAATTCTATATGAACTCAAAGTCTGGATTAAAGATTTGTATCAAATTGAAATATAGTACATTCAAAAAATTATTCAATAGAAAATAATAATAAATTATACAAAATTTTGAATATAAAATCTTAGCCCGGATTCGGGCTCCAATTTGGTCCATAATAAGAAATCAAGTTTTGAGTACTTGAAAAATTATCAACGAATTCCCAGCAGATCAAATTAAAATCAAACTTGAGCTATACAACCCTTTTTTGTTTGTGAGCTGAGCTTTGTTAAAATCTGGCCCTAATTCATGGGAACATTATCTTGCATTACAATATTAGAGTGGATGGGTAGAGCTCTTCATGCTAACTATAATGCTGGATTTGTATGCGAGGATTCGAAGGTAAAGCTAAGTAAATATACATTTTTTGTATTGTTGTTATATCAAAAAATTTATTATAATAAGACTATATCATGTGCACGACATTTATTTTTTTATTAAGATTATGTAAATAAAGCTAATAAATAAATAAGATGCACGAAGTAAAGAGGAGTATAAATATTATAATAAATTAGAGGAAGGTAAAAGTGGAATAAGATGAAAGTCATAAAGTGAAGTACAAAATGAAATTTATATGAATAATTAAGACAAAGGTCATATGAAAAAGTATAACAATGGTCAAATGAAGAGTTATGAGGAGGGTCATATGAAGAGTTATGACGAGAGTTAAGTGAAGAGTTATGACGAGGTTTATAAATAGAATTATGACAAAGGTTAAATGAAGAATTATGATGAGGGTTAAATGAAGAATTATGACAAGGAGGTTCATCTGAAGAATTATGAAGAGCATGTAAACAGTTTATTAGATGGTAATAACCGTATGTACACTTATCATCACATAACATGTTATCAAGAAATTTTGTTAAACGGTTACAACTGAATGATGCATGAAAATTAGTGATGAAAAATACTTGTAGTGTAATGATTGGTCAAATATCTTCTGTAAACTTTATAAATATAAACTAGGGTTTTTTTAGAGACTCATCATACACTTAATAAGAAAAATATATTAATTATATTTTTCTTTCTTTCTTGATTTCAGTTCATTTTCTTGGTTATTCATTTGAAGATGAATTCCCATATCGAATTTGGCATCGTATATGGTAACTTGAAAAAAACTTCTCTTAGAATTTGTTAGATTCAATGTATTCTGGTTGATATTTTGGGAATTATTCTAAACTTAATAGTTTTTTAGAATACTTGGTGCTTAGAGATTAATTTTTAGACATGACATCTAGTGCATGTAATACTGCATGTTTAGAACAAAAGACTCCAAAAGTTACGAAACATATCGTAATTAGTCAATCGGTGTGATTTCTCGTAAATTTGGTAGAGCAGATCAAGTTCTGAATAAATAAGATGATGTGACAGCATAGGCGCAAAATTTTGTCTCTCATGTTCGAGGGGAAATCTTAGTACTCAAGGTATAACTTTGACTTCGTCCAATGTTCAGCTTTTAGAAGCTCGTATCGAACAATTGAAACAATAAAAAGTTTAGGTTAATCGATTATAATTTAAAGGAGATCGGGAAGCTAATAAGATAATTAAGAAATTAACATAAGCATTACAATTCTTAACGGAGAGAATTACATCAAGAGATAAAGGAAAATAAAAAGTAAATAAGGGAGGTGAAGAAGTGAGTTGTACTAAAAAGTCAAAGAAAGAGAAGTAACTTTTAGCCGCGAGGAAGAAGAAGATGAAAGTCATATGGATGAAAGTGAAAATAATAATATTAATAATAAAATTAAACGTTGTTAATTATGAAGGTCATTTGAGTATTATTGAATCAAAGACGACAGGGAAAAAATTAAGAGAGTATAACAAAGGAAAACAATAAATGGGTGCATATATGCTTCATGAATATTCGTTTATCCGCAAGATGCATATAAAAAAGCTTCGTAGAAAATTTGATATGTATCACAAAGATATTATAATGGTTCAGGTGATCCTGAATATCATTTGGAGCATTTTAAAAATATGATTATGAGACCTAATGTGGATGACATGTTTCTAAGTAGAGAAGTTTGATGAAATTCAAAGGAAATACGTTAGATTGGTTTAATTCTCTACTTATAGTAACAACTCTAGATTTTACGGGCATTTGGCATTCTTTTAGAAATAATTTAATTGGAAATAGATTGTATAAAAAGAAGCTGATTTTATAATGAGTTTTTATCAAAATAAGGGTGAATTGTTGAAAAGTTATGTTCAAAGGTTTGTGCGTGAGATTAATGCCTTGACAACTTATAAAGAAAATATAGTTGTTGTTGCATTTAAAAGAGGTATAATTTTGGAATAGTTATTGTATGAGGATCTCGTTAGATTTCTCATTGATACTATAGAATATATTTTAGCGAGATCAAGATCATTTTATTAGGGTTGAATAATCAAAAAAAGAACATTTGGTTATCCAAAATTTAAATAAGAAAAGATTTTGTATTGGATATAAAAAACATTGATAATGTTAGATTTCAACTCTTGGAATTTATAAATACGACGATAGTTTATTAACTCTAAATATTCTATTATGGTTAAATGTTGCATTGCAAGAAAAGCATGCACCTTCTTCGAAAATAGTTTGAAATTTATATGGTTTGACCCGATAATTTTTTTCAACCTAGCGTGTTAGTTTGTTATCCTATGGACGTTGTGTTACCGAAATGTAGGATATTATTAGTGTATGCATGAATAAACTTATCTTTATATGGTGTAACCCATGAGTCTAGGATGTAGTTGACTGCCTTATCTTAGTTTTTTAACATCAACTACATTTTAATTAACCTATCTTCCATTCAGTCAACGGTGGACGAAACGACGATGTCAATCCAATCACTCATAATTTTTTTTAAAATCTTTACTATCTTCAAATATTTTTTGGTATGGCGAAGAACGTTCTTGTTGATAGCATGTAACTCACTGTAGTAAATAGTTTTAGTTTTTCTATATTATTCATCAAAGCAAGCTCACGATCCATGATTATAAGATAAGCTAACTCACAATCATTATGTACCATAACTGTTTTCAAACATCCCAAAGTTAATCCGTAGTTTTCTTGCTTCTCTTTCTCGATGAACGTGAATCCAAAACAAAACCTTTTGTTAGTCGAGGTAATCCTGACTACCTCGAACAATGACATCTCATATCTAATCATATGGTATATATTATCCATGATTAGCAACATAGAGAAGGTCAATAGTAAATAAATGCTAACGAGATACGTAAAAAATAAATCTATTATGACATCAGATTCTTCATTAGTCGTCTGGTACTAATTTTCCTAACAACTATTGCATTTGTGACCGACCATCCTTTTCAAAACCTTATTCTTTGATAGTGATTGTATACATGATGGATGTTAGATGTATTCTCTAGATTGACCTTCTTTAAGGTAAAATATATGTGACGCGGTTGTTCCGTCTACCGTCAAATCTTTGGCAAGTTTGTTTTAATTCTTTTTTAGATTTGTAACATTTATATGTCCTTGGAAATACATAATTAGATCATGTTTGTGTTTACCGAAAGTCACACTTAACATCTATTTATCATCATTTATAACCGGATGACCTACCACATGAAAATGACAATTATTTTTTTGCTACTGCGCGTCTTCTGCTTCCGATCATAATGTTTAATCATCGGCTTATACATATCATCACATACATAATATATTCTACATTTTCTTCCTTTTTCGCTTTTTCTTTTGATCCTATTATAATTGATACCCAAGTGTCTTATCGAGATCTTTGACCCACGTGCTTAGCAAGTCTAAGCTATATTTATCGTAAGTTATGAAATGGTGAGTATAGTCTATAATAGCTAATATTTCGCCTTGGACAACCTCCTATAATGCATATAAAGCAATGAAATCATTCGAACCTAAAATACAACTTTCAGAAGGATATTATGGCATACCATTGGTGAAAAATTAATGCATTTCGTCATGTAATTGGCGGAAGGAGAATTGTTTTTGCCGAGGTTGTTGACGTTGTTAGTTGAACATCCACCATAGTCGGCCCAAACATACTTTATTCACAAGAATTTGACGTAACACATTATATATTTTCCATTGTATGCTGGAAACTATCATCTTATTCACCAAGATTTTGGGAAGAACACTACATGGACGCCCAATATTGGCAAAAATTGATGTTTCTAGGTTTTGTTTTAAACATATATATATATATATGGAAAAAGAATTGTTTATATATCTTTCACAGTTATAGTAGTCTCTAAAGGAGAAAATTCTTCTTCTATTCCATCCATGATTTCGATTTTTGAAAGTTGGAAAGAGAGAGACAGATTTTTGTTGAGTTTTGGTGTTAGGTTAACGATAGTTTAGATTTAGGTTTAACTGACTTTTCTTTAAAATGATGAATTAATTAATGGCATAAAAGAATGTGTTTATCAGAAAGCTTCCCATATTTGAAAAATTGAACATTAAATTATTTTGTTCTTGAGACTCATACCTTTTTAGACTTTTAGAGAATTTTAGTGATCAAATTTGTTTCATTCTTTCAAAATAAGTCAATGAAGAATAGGTTTGGAAACTCTCGGAAGATTCAAGCTTTAAGGATTTAGGAATCATGACTTAATCATGTAATTATTTATTATATATATTCTAGGATGATAAACCAATCTCATGGGTGTTTAACTTTAAGATGTAAATACGATTATTTTTTATAAGTGATATATGAGCTACCCCTTAAGAATGAGCTTATAGATTTTAGATTTTGAATATAATATTTAAATGTGATTTGTTTTAATTTAGTAAATGATACACATTGGGATTAATTATTATCCCGGGGCGATAGAAATGTGTATCTAGGGTAAAACATACATGATATAAATAATTTTTAAAGAATACATGTTAAGGTTTTGAGTTTCAGACCTTAAGAGCAAAAAATGATGATTTTCATGCAAGTTTAAAAGGTTTTTTCCGTAAAATTGTTAAGGCAAATGAAGTTTAAAAGGTTACATAAATATTTTTGTGGCAGTATTCTTGAGAATGTTTGTGGCAACACACATACGTGTCTAAAAATTAAAAAATTGCATAATGAGCCGCAATGTTCAGTTGGTCACCGCGACACAAATAGTCTAAAATTTATAATAAGGTTTTTACCGCGATGCTCTTGAGCCCTGCAGCAACAAAGATGGTTGTTACGGCAGAATTCATATGTCTTTGTGCGACACCGACAATATTTTTACTATATAATTTTCAATTTGTTTGAAATATTAGTTTGTCATTTCTTTCCATTGACGATCCATAAAAAGGTCTAATTTATTTCGATCAACTTTAAACTATACTTTGAAAATGTTTATACCTTTTATATATATATTTGCAAGTTATTTTCAATGTCATTAGCATGATTTATGTTGTTAAAGTGGGTATACGATTAATGATCAAATATATCCTCAAACTTATCCATATCGAAGATTAAATAATTTTAGAGTTTTTACAAGTTTGTTGTTAGCAAGGTTGCGGATATTAATCAGCTCAGATGATGTTTAATGTTTGGTATAATCAATCATGAACGTGAGATTATTAAAATATGAATTGGTCATTAAGAATCAAAGTAAGAAAATCAACTCAAATGGAGATTTTCTTATTAAGTCGATCGCATGAATCAACAATATTTTTTCTCAAACACATACACTCGGACGTACATAGGGCCCGGAGGGACGCTGGCCCCCGCTTACCATAAAATATAAATTAATTTATATAGTTTATTTGAGGATATTGCGTATTTTTAAGAAATTTTAATTTAAAAATCTACAATAATGATTATTTTAATTAAATTTTAATTTAAAAATATGAAATAATGGCTATTTTAAGGAAAATTCTAAATTAAAATCTTGGATAATTACTATTTTTAAGGAAAATTAAAATCTTGATTTTATATCCATATATTTATATATAAAAAAAATTGATTTTATTTTCATATATTTTAAAAAAATATCTTTTACATAACAAATTTAATTTTATTTCATATATTTTAAAATATATCTTTTATATAATAAATTTGATTTTTTTATATTTGATTTTTAAAATATCTTTTAAAATAATATATTAAGAAATATTAAGATTTATTGTGAAATATTATTTTTATATGTGATAAATAATATATTTAGATATATTAAAAATACCTTAAAATAGTAGATTTTTTAAAAAAGACATGATACTGAAACCATTTTACGACCAAAGAATCGTGTTGTTTAGCCCCTGTATAATGTTTTTTGTAAAATTTTTGTTTACCCTCCCCCCCCCCCCCAATTTGATTCCTAGATCCGCCAAGTGGTAGAAAACATCAATATGTTTGTTGACTTTACATCCATTTATTGTATTTTTTACTTGTTTTGAGCTGCAAAAGAAATTATTAATCTAATAGTTTATAATCAGGGCAACGGGATTTACTGTATCATTTTGCAACAAGCCTCACTTTGTGTTTTTCAACCCCCCCCCCCCCCCCCCCCCTTAGCATTTCTCTTTGTTTTGTATAACTATTTGGAACCTATTGTCTTGTACCCTTTAGGAAATGAGGTGAGTTCCCATGCGTTATTTTTCTCGATGGCTCTAATTTCTTCGTCCATCGTGTCTTTTCATTTTTTCTCTTTTGTAGCTTCTTATAATATTATTGGTTGACAATCAACAAATATACAAAATAATGTAAGGTTATTTATTGGTTTGGATACCTAATAAAGATCACTAAGGCTTCTTGTATGTTTCACGGCTCTTTCACTTTTACCAACCATTTGACGAAGAGGAAGGTGATAAGTCTCCGTGAGTAGTTGATGTTGGTGAAGTATGTGGAATCGCCGACTCTTTTGGTTGCTCATTCAGTGTCTGCTTATCTTCTTAAATTTGGGGGAGAAATATGAAATCATCTAGTCAAATTGGGGTTCGGTATAAAACAAATGGTGGTCTTGATTTTCTTCTTCATCCCTAACCAAGTTAGGTGTGGAAAGAGGGAAACATACATTAACAACTTCATAAGGGTAGGTTCTTTGGGGTTTATGGAACTACCAGTCTTCGTGTTCTTCGAATCCACTATTTTATTTTATTTTCGAGACTTCAAGATCAGCGTTTCTATGTCAAGAGCAGTCGCTCCAGTATCAATATCAACAGCTTCAATATTAGGAGTTATTACCTTATTAGTTTATCTCTTGTTTCTTTTCTTTAGGCTAGACTTTTATTATTTTTCCTTATCATTCGTAGGTTTTTCCCACAACCTTCTCTTTTACTTTGTGACTGGAAGATATGCTCCTAGCAAGATGAATACCTTTGGAATCCGGTGCAACCAGTCTTTTGACAACATCTAAGGGGCAATGAGGTTTCATCATATGCTCAGAAGTAATGATTATTTCTGATGAGATTTCCACGAATGACTTTGACAAGGTTTAGCAGGTCGAAGCATTTGTGAAACTCGTTTGATCAGTTGTTTTTGGCCCATTCACTAAGCTTCGAGAAAGTTTATTCGGTAGCATCAAAATATTCTAGGAAGCACTTTGATATTTCTACAAAAAATAAAATTACTTAGATTAAAATTAATAACATTGTAATTTTGATAGGAAATTAACCTACTTGTATTCTTCCATTTCAAAGAGAACCTTTGAGGATTATCTATAAAAATTTACTTTCTATTTTCCCATCACCCACTTATAATTGTTCAATGCCAAGTTGGTTGCTTCAGGATACTGCTTCATTCGCCAATATATTAGTTGTAAAGTTCTCTAGGCACAATACCTGATTGTACGTGACAGAGTTGAACGTAGCTTCCCATTCTCGAATGACGTCACACCTTTCACGTGTAGTCACTTTCTTACCATCATATAAGTCACTCTCTTGATAAACTAAAGTTATGAATGAGAATAGATGCTGATAATTTTCACCGCACAAATAGAGGCCAGCTTCATTTCACCCAAGACTGCTTCATATTCGGCGGTGTTGTTTGTTACAAGAAAACCAAAGCTAATTGCTTGCTTAAACTTGTCACCGTTTGGTGTTATTAACAAGATACCGAACCTTCCACCATTTATTCATGAAGCCTCATCGGATTCCATTAACCATTCAATAGAAAAGGGTTTAGTTGGGCTAGATTTATTGTTAGCAACTACCCTATTGGTTGTAAGCTCATTGATAAAGTCATCTACTACCTGGATCTTGATTGCGATACAGGGATTGTAAGAGATTTCATATCTTCCTCGATCGATCGAGAACCATATCAGTTGCCTCGAAATACCCAATTTTTAAGAACATTTTTCAACACGGAAGACGTACGCAATATGAGGAATGACCTTGAAAGTACAGCCTTATCTTTCGAGCGGCAACAACAATACCAAGGGCCATCTTTTTTAGATTGTGATACTTTGTTTCTGCGTCGAGGATATTTTTACTAAGATAATAGACTAGTCAACACACCCCCTTTATCCCTGCACCAAGACTCCACTAACTGCACAGTCTAAAACAAATGAGTACAGATAAAGTGTCCCACCAACCATGGGTGCTAAAAGGATTTCAAGACCTGAAATGCCTTTGCACATTTTTTTTGTCCAGGAAAACTTCTTAGCCCCTCCGATTATAGTGAAGCAAGGATGGTTGTGATCTGATCATGTAGAAAATCTGGAGAGGGCTGCAATTTTTCCAGTTAGATATTAGATTTTTTTCTATATTTATGGTCGGTTTCATGCGAAAGAGGGCTCGCAACTGGTCTCGATATGCCTCGATTCTATTTCTACTGACAATATACCTCAAAAACTTAAAATTATGGATGCTAAATGTACACTTAATATGGTTTAGCTTTAAGTTATATTGGATCAGATGGCGAAACAATATGATAATACTTATAGTTGGCGACTCTCGGTATCACTTTTGGCTATCATGTCGTCAGTATATGCCTCCATATTATAGCTAAGATACCGCTCAAATTTTTTATTAACCAATCACTAAAACGTTGATCTTGCATTTTTGAGTTTGAATGACATTACTGTATAGAAATACAAGCCCTTTTGGTTTTGAATGTGGTGTGTTCTTCGTCTCTAGGCTGCATACAAATTCGGTTGTAACCAGAATAAGCGTCCATAAATGAGAGAAGTTTGCTACCTGATGTTGCATCCACCAAATGGTCTAAGAGATGGAGGGGGAATGTGTCTTTGGAGCAAGCTTTGTTGAGGTCATTGAAATCAACGGATATACGTCACTGACCTTTTTTTTTCTTGACGAGGACCTGGTTCGCCACCCACAGTGGGCATCATATTTTCCAAATGTGTCTCAACTGGGGGAGTTTTTCTACTTCCTTATTTATAACTTCTGTCCTTTCAAGTGAGAATGTCCTTCGCTGGCTTATCACTGATTGGTGGACCCCCATTACATCATCTGCACCCCTATTCTCATTTTTTAGCATCATCAACCGTGAGAAACTAGTCCGCCCTTGCCGGGATATCTTAATTTATTGACATAGAAATGCACGAGGGTGGCCTTCTTTGTCTAATCTTCGTTTCAATGAGGTACCGACTACTGGCTCTTCTAAATTTGGTAGGGCGTTCATCGCACAAACGAATCTTTTGACGTTACTTTTGAGTGACTCGCCCCCTCCCCCTCCCCCTTCTAGTATAAGCCCATGATTTAGTCGTTTTACTTCTTTGGCTCCTTATTTCCAACAAAACGACATATGAAGGCGCTCTACACTCTTGCAAAATCACAAATAGTACATTTTAGTAAACCGTTAAACCAATAAATCGCGTTACCTTTCAGGGTCCCATAAAGTTCTCAACAAACCATGGAGTTATAAATATTGAAAGCCATCATCATATTATGGAATTTCTCGATATGTCACTCTGGTTCGCCTATTCCATCATAAGTCTTTATCCTCAATGGATCAATTTACGCGGGAATTACGCCCCCAATAATTTACCCATCAAAGGGATTCATTGAGTATATATGTAGTTATTTTGGGATGTACTTTGTCGTATTGCACCACCTCTGCTGTCTTAGCCACATTTCCGTCTCGCAATCTGTCTTATTGGTGCGCTCTTGTGTTAGGGGTCATTTTTTCCTGCTCCCATTTTCTCCTTCTTCTTCGACAATCGTTGTGTGTTCCTTTACCTTGGCTATACTGGATTCGTCGGGTGATGCTTGATTCTTCTTCTCTTCACCTGGCATTTTTACAATAAGATGATACAGCGCGTCGGTCACCTTTTCGAACGTAGCTATTACCTTTTAATTTTTAACCTCCTAGACTTTGAGCACTCTCAGTTGTTCCTGCCTTAATTCTTTGATATGGGACTCCAACAGGTGCATGGCAGAGCAAGCAACAAGAGTATCCTGGTATTCTATGTTCAATCCTCGATAGGTGATAACTTCCTCCACTATCCCAACAACATCATGAGGGATTATGGTTATACTAGGACAATCGTGGGCAGCTCAACGACCGTGGAGAGTTAGGCGACGCTGTTACTTTCATGTTGGCCTCAGGGAAGAAATCTTCAAGTATTTCATTTCTTGCTGAGCCAGGGACGATTGCATGGTTACCAACATGGGGTTATACATCAACGATATCATTTTCGAAACCATAATTAGAACACGTAACGTTTCTCATCTATCAAAAACGTGTTTTTTGCATCTACCATTCCAGAAGAATTACACGTTTTGCAACTACCAGTAGGTACAGATACAAACGTTTCACATCTTCTTCCCTGAACCGTTTTACTCAACACAAAAATCTCAGAAACTCAAAACAGACTAAAATCGACGAATGACTAACTGAAACACAACAAATAAACTACATTAGCAACGTAAAAACCAGATAAATACCAAGAATGAGAAACAAAAACGTATCTGGAGTACTTCTAGCATTCTGAAATCAAAATTTTACTTGCCACACACAAATCGACTTATCTAAATAAATATCCTAAATCAAACTTTGAAATCAACTAAAAATAAAACAAAAATATATGAAAACAAAAGAAAAACAAGAAAATTGGGTTAAAAAATGAAGAATTGCCTAACATTAGAGCTGTTCAAAACACGTAAAGAAGGAAAAAAAATTGGGAAGAAAGGGTGAAGTATGGGTCTAAAAGCCTTTTATATAAATGAACAAGGGTATTTAAGGAATTAATGGGTCTTTAATGGTAAATATTTCACAAAACGGGTCTTTCTTAGAGATATATGAAAATATGGGTTTTAAGTGGATAATACTTTGAGAATTGGGTGTACTTCACCCTAACATAAAATATCTAAAATATCTAAATATAATCAAACAATATCAAATTCATATTACAATTATCTTGTTTACGATATCCATATGTTGATTATAGAATTTCGATTTAGTTAAGGCATACAAATTATTATTTTTATAATCGTATAAATATTTTAAATAATATAATACTTTAAAATAAAAAAACAATTAGATGTCTAATATATATATATACAAGATTTAATATCTACCTAATATTCAATAAAATATCTATAATATATAAATATAATCAAACAATATAAAAAATCTTGTTTTCGATATACATATTTTAATTATAGAATTTCGATTTAGTTAAGTTACATAAATTATTTTTTGCTAATCATATAAATATGTTAAATAGTATAATATTTAAATTAAAATACAATAAATATCATAACTATTTCGTTTATATCATACTATCTCAATTATTGAAATTCGATTTAATTAATGCATACAAATTAGTTTTAAATATTATTATAAAATACTGGATAAATACTAACTTAGATGGGTCGTCTGGTGGATAATTTGCGTGGGCTTTTACACGCCTAATATTCTACCTGCTAGACACGCTTACCTGTTTACACGCATAATTAACAAACTACCTGCCAAACACGTACACACTTAAAACTGTTAAATGGGTTGGGGAGCTGGTAGGGAAGGATTATGCATGACATATTCTAATCATGCCCGTGCTATCGAATTTTTTATACTAATCCAAATAAATGTTTCAACCGTTTTATAATATTAGTTATTTAAGAATTTTTCATGGATATAAAAAAGAGTAATAATTATTTAAAAAAGTAGAAAAAGAAAATTGATTCGTTGAATTAGTAGCTTGTGGGCAGAAGGTTAACTATTTTATTGGCGAAAGTTGAATATATGTAATAAATGTTGTATTAGAAAATAAGAATGACATATATTATGAAACCAAAGAAATTTCATAGAAAGACATATATTATGAAACAAATGGAGTATATAAGTATTTTGATAAAAAAAAATAGATATTATACTGTAGACCTGTATAAGTCTCAATATTAGTTCAAAAACACATATAAGATGATTTTGGTACTAAGCATTTATCAAACTACTATAATATTTATTTTTTAATATTATTTAGTAACTTTTAACAAAATAAGTTTTTTTTGTTAAAAGTTACTAAATAATATTATAAAAATATATATTATAGTTGTTTGATAAATATTTAGTACAATTTTTTTTAAAAAATAAAACTGAAACTACCGTTGTGTTTCTATTTACGGGATGAATCAAACAAGTGGTCTATATGATATGTTTTGGAAAAAAAATTAAAACTGTTAAAAAATTAAAAAAAATTAAATTAATACTATTAAAAATTTAAAAATGCTAATTAACAATATTAATATTTTTATAGGGTTAATTAGCCGTATTAAAAAAAAGGCGACTTTCATATTAATCCTAATATTAGATGAAATCAGATATTTGATACCGAAAAAATTAAAATTAGTAAAATATTTAAATTAATACTGATTTATATAATAGTCTAACAAGTATAGAAACAATAAAAGAAGATCATGCCCGTCTTTGTATGTATATAAAAAAAAGACTACTACATTTGTTGTGAACAAAACATGTAAAATTACTTATTCCTCAATGTTTAATCTCATTTTGAAAGAAAACTTTTTTTTTGCTTTCTGAGAACCAAAGTTCAAATAAGAGTTTCTGCAACTAAAGATCATGTTATTTCCATTTCTTGAAAATCAAGCACGATATTCTTGTACATGGAAGCTTAATTATGATTACTATTGTTCGAAATAGTATGTTTTGGTCTTAATTACCAATGTAGCCCAACCGATGAAGGATAACCGCAAAGACGAGCATACAATTAACAAAAAATAAACCTCATTTTCAATTTACAAAGTAACCAGTTGTTTGTCTTTTTGGCATGTCCGACTCTTCTCTAGACTCTATCTGCCCACCACATCATTTTATCTCGATCTTATGGTGATAAGGATGACATGACTTGCTGAGCTGAAGAAGCTTCATTCCAAATTTTTTATTCATGTTTGACATCAATTCTGGGCTCAAATGTTTCATCATTAAAGTAAACATACTAAATTCCCTTGAATTCCCTCCCACCCCTTACTTAAGAAATTAGACAAGCAAACATGTGTTATAGATTGGTCTTTAATTTGGTTGGCTACTTGTTTTTTTAAGTCAGTAGTTGAAGCGGGAAAGATATACCCTGACGCACTTCCTGAGTTCATGAAGGAACTACCAGTAGCATATGAAATACTAGTCTCCAACACACCAGAAAAACCAGTCTCCATTACGCATCAATTCAGAAATATCGATACAAATAATTGTCGCCTCGAGCACCATGATTGAAGGTTTTGATTGATTGTTTTAATACCGATAAAGGCTAAGCAGATGTCACTTGTCTCTCGAGGTTTCAGATATATTGATAAACCTTCGAGAAAAGGAGATTTAAGATAAAAAGAAAATGGAAGAGGGAAGAACATTAAGAGAAACGTATTAAGTATCTGGTATCAAATTTCAATAAAATTAAGGGAAACAACATCTTAAGTATCTACTCACCAAATATATTGGTGTACATAAACTATGATTTATGGTTACTTAAGACCGATATCATTAAAATAACTCACATTCAATATTTAATTTTTTAATATCATAACTACCCTCAACCAACTATATAAGGATTTTTTTAGAAAAAAATGATATTTTAATCCAATCAGATATTTTAAAATTTAAATTTGTAACTAGCCACATCCCTCTCAAACCCTAACCAACGAACCTGTTTTTTCAAACAAAAGCTGATTTGTCCAAGAACTATTCTAGTGATAATGCTGGTATACCAACGTCAACCGGTACTTTCCTCTTTGTCTTCGATCGATACATCTATGATGTAAACTATTTCAGACCACCAGAAGGCTGTTTATCAGACTTCACCGGCTGTGGTTGTTGCTACAGGTACATTGAGGTCAGCTTATTAAGCTATTGACTAGCTTGTTTCTTTTAACAACTAGTTTCATCGATAATTTTTACTTCACATGTGATTTTGAAGCTCAGGTTTTCAGTTTTTGTTATACGCAAGTATCTGGTTATTCATAAACTAAATTAGTAACAACATGATTTCATGTATTTATGTTGATTTCTAAGTTAAAAATAGGTTAAACCATGTATATAATTGAGTTGTTATATTTTTTCCTGATTTGGTTGGCTCTCTAGTAGCCTGATTCTAGTTTTTAGAGTTGCAGGAAGAGGATGTGATTGCAGTGGTAGAGGATTCATTTTAAGAATAAGTGTATTATACATTGATTTGCTTGTAAATATTAACCATGGTAGATAGTCCATGCGTTTTTATATTGCCATTGCGATTGTAAGGGGTCTGGGTATTGTGTATCACCTTAATATGTCTGGTGAGGGGGATATACAACGATTTTTATTAGGGTTCATGCGATGATAGACAAGGGTACTTGATTCATGGGTGTACTGTCATTGTGATTTTAGTCTTGTAAACATTTGTTAGATATGCTCATGATTGATCATGATCGATAATACTTTGCTAAATTGGGGGTTTAACACTGCAATTGTAATGTCATTGTTGGTTTTCTAAATTATATTCTGATGCACAACATTGGTAGATATGCTCTTGATTGTTATTGCGATTTTCCAGTTTAACATATTGCTAGATTGGGTCTATTAACGATAATGCGATTTTCAACGTAACACATTGCTGTTTTGTGGTTGCAAATATAACTTATTGACATTGATATATATGATAATGATTGATCATGTTTGATATCAATTTACTAGTTGGTGTATGAAATTGTGATTTTAATTTCATTTCTTGTTTCCTAGATTGTAGTTCGTGGCACAACACTCCTAGATATGACTATGAATGAGTATACGATATTCTACGTAACACTTTGCTCGATTGGGTGTATTAATGAAATATTGATTTTTTATGTAACACATTGCTACTTTGTGGCTGCCAATACAACATATTGACTCAAGCTTCTACAATTCATGGTAATATATATCTAAACCTAAAGTTTTTATTTTTAAATATGGTCACCAAACTGCAATTGTTCCTTTGTCCGAGTTTGAAAACTTTAAAAGTCTTTAAGATTACGCTGAAAGAAGATTAGAGAGCTAGTTTGAGGTAACTACACTATTAACTATTCCTGCGGTGATCAGAAGAATTGTTTGTTTATTAACGATACATATTTTATGGGTTTATAAGTATATCTTGATGTGGAGGGTTTACAAAGCGTTAGTTTTATTATAGAACAACAACTAGTTGATAAAGGGTATGCAGTCGAGCATTAACAATGTAGCCTAATATTTGGATAAAACGTCTTATAACGAACTAACTAGTGGGGATAGTAGTAATGGTTTGCTTAATTCTGAACCGAAAAAAAACATCTTGTTACAATTGGATGGGCTGATGCTATCACACATGTTGGCCAGTGGTTTGATGAAGGTGCTTCAGTTCTAAGTTTATCGTTATGTCGATATGCATTAGAGAATGGTTTTGCTTTCAAGTACGTCCATAATACATTTAGTAAGATCAATGCTTATTGTATCAATAAAGAGTCAGGTGGATGTAAAATGGAGAATTTATGCATCAATTGATTCAAGCACCGATTTGATGACAATAAATCGGTTTGTCGATAGCCATACATAGAGTCCCGTCTTTTCTAAACAAAAATATAAAGATTTGACATCTGATTTGATTGTGGATGAAATTCATGATTTAATTAGGACCTGTCATTCGGTAACAACAAAAAGTATACAATCATCTATGAAACAAGACTACGGTATAGAAATCTCTTACCGTCTCTCATGGAATTCTTTAGAGAAGGCAAGGAGGAGAATTTTCAGATTTACTAATACTTTTTTTAGTTTGCTAAAAGGATACTTCAAAATGATGAAAGAGTCATGATATTACGACAGACTATCATTTGAAATTAGTTGTTCCTAATATTTTCCGACGTTGTTTTATAGCATTTGGATCGTGCCTACACGGTTTTCATTCATGCCGACAACTATTGTACGTCGATGAAACCTATTTAACCGGAAATCATTGGGGGTGTGTTGCTATCTGAAGTAGCAAAGGATGGCAACAATGATTAGTCCCACATTGTTTCTACATCATGCTAGATATGTGTATTCTTACTTAAAATTTTAGTATTAAAATTGAACATAATCCTAGATAGGTGATATTATATCTGCAATTTATACGATTAGAGTGGTTTTAACCTATTTATATGTTATGCCAAATATGGGTAAATGATTTAATATTTTTTGAGAATATGGATTGCGACTTATTTGTTACCATAAAAAAATGCTGGCAGTTGAATCATTGTTATACAATACGATTCATTTCTTGCAGTAATTGTGTTTTATGCATGGTTATAGGGATTGCTATAACAAATTTATTCTATTAACATCTTTGTGTTTTACCTTATTACACACTTGTAATTGTAGTGTTATAAAAAACTACTTGCACTCCTGTCAACAAACTAAACTATTTGCTTACTACAGGTTTATTTCCCATCGTTTTTGGTACTGTTGATAGTGAAGATTCAGACAATTGGCTATGGTTTATGGAGAGTCTAAAACCTCATTTCTGGACCGAGAGATAACATTTATTTCAGATCGTCATTCTGGTATTATTAATATTGTTTCCGTTGTTTATCCCAATAACTACCATGTGTACTATATTTTCATATCATTTGAAAGTTGAGAATTTCTCTTGAACACAAACCGAGAGTATAAAAATTCTATGCTATTGTTTTTTAACATTCGGGCTTATGCTCCAACGGTAGACCTTTTTAATGAGAGGCTTTCTCAGTTTTTAAGTCAAGACAGTAGTAGAATTAACAAAATCCTTAATAATTTACCTCCCGATTAGTATGCTAAGGAATTCGTCAAAGGTAAACGGTATGGTTCAACAACATCAACTGAGATCGAATCCTTTAATACACATATCAAAAAGCTATGCAGTTTACTAATAGTGAAATTGGTGGACAGGATTATATTCCTGCTTATGACTCAGATTTCAAGATTCTATTCGGAGGGTCTGAGTTGGAACACTAATTTACGCCCCGAGTTTGACAAGAAGTTTAAACAGAATGTCGAAAGTGGTCGAACGTAGCTAGTATGTAAGTTATCCGCAACTTTTTTTAAGGTTTTATCAGACCCTGTTATGGTAGTTAACATGCTTGATTTCAAATGTTCTTCTGGTGCGTAGCAACACAAATGTTTCCCATGTCCGCACGCATTAACAACAATATCATTGGTTAACGAAGATCCTATGACTTTGATAGAACCATTCTTCAGGTTTCAAATTGTAGGTGCACTTATTCTTTTAGCATACTAGTTGTAACAGATTTCAGCGAAGTTTCATACTCTAATGATTCGTTGGAGTCGGAGATTCAACACCCCAACATGAAAAGACGATCTGGACAGCCTAAGAAGAAGCATATTCCATCTAGAGGAGAATTAACAACCAGCCTGTTGCGGTGTGACCATTGTTTAAAATCAGGACACAACAGGAGGACATGTGATGCTCCATTCTGAATTTTCGCTTGATGTGCAATTATTTGTTTGTGATTTTTTGTGTTATATGTAATCTACTTTGTTAGATAAGTACTTCTTATCATATGATTTACTAAAATAATATTTTCTTGATAATCACTTTCCTATATACGCACTTTGCTAGATAACCACTTTGCCAATTATATATTTATTACTAAAAGATTCGTTGTGCAATACTTTGCTAGATCTGTTTTCAAATAGCACGCACTTTACTTTGCTAGATAAGACCTTTCACGCACTTCTTTAATTAATATAACTTGTCATATTGGTTATACTCCCTTTGTGATTTGTGTATTATGTAAAAAAATTATGTAGTGTTCTTACCTAGATAGGTTTACCTTATTATGTGATTCGTTATGCAATACCTTGTTGGTAATGTACTTTGCTAGGTAATGCCTTTATTATCTTGTGATTCGTTAACTAATGTATTATGCTATAATAAAGCTTCGTCACTTGAAATTTATGTGTATGCATTTATATGATGCTAAAAAGTTAGTTTAATATTAATATGATTGCAGTTATTGCCTTTACCATTGCAGTTGCTAATAGCCGATTCATGAGATTTACTTAAAATATTTGCTTGCGTTTCATTCAATAATTGAACTTTACAACTCCATCATTATCACCTAGGGTTTTTAAATGTTGTCTGAGAGTAAGAGTTCTTGTTATTTGTTCCTGCTTAAAATAACCACCTAATACGCAAGTAAAAAATGGCTACCAAAATAAGTTCATAATATTTAATAATTGCATGCACGACTTTACAATTGTCTATAAACTCAACCCTCACAAAAATACACCATGTTTGAGGGTTGGTACATTTGAATTCAATAAACAAAAAGACATATGACTTCAACCAACAGAACATCAATCTTTAGAAGACTCATCAGAATCCTTCTCTTTTTTTTTATTCATCATCGTCGTTCTCTTCATCCTCATTTTCTTCGTTGTCTGTCTTCATTTTATCATCTGATTCATCCTATTCTTCACCATCTGTATCTGCGACTTCGTCGAACTCCTCGTCAGCCCTATTATCCTCTCACGCTTGGGTTTGGGAATTTTGTTCGGGTCAGAGTTGTACCCGTAAAATGACCAAAAGTCTCTGTAGACGTAGTCTTCATCGAACGAGAACGACTAGGCAGAGCCATTTTCCGAGTTGTCAGAGGAGTACGCCGACGTGGTTGTCCATTTGTACGGTGAATATCTTTCAAGTCACCAGAGAACCCCACCCCCTCCCCCGTCTGAAGAATAGTAGCCAAACGAGTCTGGAGATGAAGGGGTCATTTCTTAAGAGATGATTAGTTTTATCAATGTGTTAAGTATTTAAAAGTAAATATGAATAAATCTCAAGTGTTATTTATAGTCAGACGCCTTACTCAATTGTACTTCAAATCTAGGAAAATACAATTAATTTACACGTATAGTTAATGTTTACGTAATGATTCATTATTTGCCTTTGTCTTGCCAACTATTAAATTAACCAATTAGAAAATAAACCTTTGTATAATTACTGACAAAGATAGGTAGCAGTCATATCAACATTAATTAACAAGCGCTTTACTCCATACCCTAGTTACTAATGCATTAAAGATCCATTTATTTGCGTATGCGATTTATGAAGAATGCATCAGTTGTAACATATGATTTCTTTTGCGATTTAAGGCAATATTGATTCATACTAGATTTATTATGAAAGGTTTAGTTAAATAAGCATATGCGGTTTATGTTGTTTGTTACACATGATAGATTAGTTTGGATACTATTAAGTTTATAACCGAATATGTCATGCTATATGAAAGGTTTAGGTAAACCGCATATGCGTTTTATGGTATAATTAAGTACTGTTAGATAACATACTGCTTGCGAGTTACGCAAAGTATTACACATGGTATATTACCTATAACATTAATAGATCTTTGTGAATTGTCATTTAACAAGGAAAATTTACATTGAATAGACATATGCGTTATACGTAAACCTATGAAGTAAAGGTCTACCAAGCAATTACAAATAAATTCAACCAATTCTTAAGCACAACAAAAACATAACACATATTGCAAAATATATAATGAATTACATACTTATATATTCATTCAAAAAATGGTGGTTTATATTAATGCATCCACCATCATCAGTTCCTGTTTGAATTATTGAGGAAATGATGAAAAATTTGAGTTGTCCTCTTGTAAGCATATCCTCGCTGTATTTGGGAGGTACAAACCATTTCTCGATGAACTCTTTCGTGTACTCGTAAACAAAAACTCCACAGTCGAGGCTCTTATCTCCTTGTTGTGGGATATCTCTCACAGTCTTGGTTTTTTATCCATTCTTTATAACATATGTGTATTTTTTCTTCATGCAGTAGACCAATTGTTATATGAAAAAACAACATTTAGCAACACAAATATGGACAATGCCAATACGTTTTCTGTACATATATGCTTACAATTGTAGGTATTTACACAGGTTGCGATTATTGTAACACATATTATGATGTTGTTATTCATAAGACTTATAGAATTTGCGAGACATGATCAAATAGAATGTTGTGATTCATTCCGATTTAATCCATTGTAGGGTATATAAAGCATGCAATCGTTCTTATTTAATGCATGCAAGACGCATGAAACATTGTCACTGCGATTGTTTTCCAAAAATAACTTACCAACGCATCTGTAGTATTCCTTGTCCAATCTGGAGTATGTTTGCTTTTGGGCAACAATGAGTTATAGTTACTAGCATTACCACTCTCCATATCAATAACCAACAATGTCCAATGGTTCACTCAATCCTTGTAATAGTTCACAATAGAATATGTGTCCGGTCTTATTGTCTCAAATACTCCATCCATAATGTGTGACATATCTCATGTAATAGGTAGTGTTTTCTGCAATGTGTAGTAGGATTAAATATAGTATTGTCTTACGAATAACAAAAATAATATAAGATACACGTATAATTGCAATTCCAGAAATTTGAATTGCACAGTATTTACAACTATACTTATCATCAAACCCTTGAAATGTACTCACGAATTTGCTTCCTAGAGCATCTTATATATCTAAGTATCGATAATCTATCAATTGAAAATTAATGTCATATAACATGTTGATGAATATTTATTAAACACCGTGGGTTATGTCATAAAGTAAATCATGCAAGTGTTTTATAACAATATCTCACCTTGAATTATAGTTCTTTTTTGTACGGTAGTGCCATTATATCACTTAGGCTAAGCCTCTATGAGAACTCTGACAATGGAAAATACCATACTTCTGGATCTTTCTGCTCCTCTGCTTTATTTATTTGTAGCACATTGTCGTATTAACTGACTTCAATTAACTACATTGTCGTTGTACGCTTCGGCCAATAATCGAATGTAACATTCGGTTCTCCCACTTGTGTCTGAGTAAGTAAGTTCCACTTTGGATACTCATCAGCTACCACTTGAAAGATAAACAACTTGCTTTAATATTTTAATCACCTGATATGATTTTTTCCATGTGTAGTAACATAAACATCCACTTACCACTGATGTGGTCTCCAACAATCCATTTTAAAGGTACCATCTGAAATGTTAGTATTAAATAGACCCTCTGGGAAAGATTCTAAAGTACGTCGTTTTTCATTTGAATTAGCCTCAACTTTGTCACATTCGTTAAAAAAGGATTGCATATAGTCTATATAACTTTCATCTAAGAATGGTATATCAGAACATACTGTATCCGTGTACGATGCTGCTTTATCTTAGTTCAACGTTTCATACTTAATGCCCTCTTGTTCTTGGTGTTCTGATATCTCTCCATCTCCCATTGGACCTTTTCTGTAGTTTCATGCTGGGTTAGTAGTTTTTCCTTCGTGCAGGGTTGTTGTTCTTGTGGCTTGTGTGATACTTTTTGTGCTAGTACTATTTGGGATACTTGTTCAGTCTTTGGATATACTACTACTTCATGCACCAATTCATTGGGTATACCTAATCGTTGTTGGTCTTCCATTTATGCTACAGGTGTTTCATTTAGTACCCAACAATTTTAAAAGTAAATCTTATAATGATGCTTATAACCAGACGTTAATATTTTATGATATAATGTGTTTTGTTCTAATTCTGTAAGGATGAGATTGCTTTGTATTTGACCTTGATAGATTATAAACATGTGCTATTGCTTACCAGAAACATAGCATGATAGAATGCGATTGTTGCTAATTAAATATAGGCGATTTATAATATATATTTTGTGATTTTATGTATGAATTAACATATGCTAGATAAGATGAGTTTTGTTACATTGCAATTTATGTTTTACTTCTAGCCTCCTTTGTTAAATTCATTATGTTAATGATTGTGATTTAGGATACATACATAGATTGGTATACACAGTTGGATCTTACATAAATAATTCATGCTTAAAAAAACAAAAGCCATGGCAAGTCTAAAACATTTCTTACTGTATCAAAACAATATTTCAAAACAACCACACACCAACATCTTCAATACCATACTAATACTTCATAAATATCAAAACACTTTGACAAAATATAGTAAACAATGATGAATATTAAGACACTTAAGATCCACTTACATCTTCAAGATCTTTTTCCACTATATTTTCGACTTTGGGTTCCAGCTCTTCGACTATGGGTGCTACCTGCTCCGGTCGAGTAGACAATACCACCGTTATTAGGGTTGGGTTTATGGTGGTTTCAACCCCTCGTCTAGTAGGCTCTACTTCCCCATATCCCTTATCTACTAGGTCTATAATTTTTGTACTTGCTGCCTGGTTCTTGACAGACTCATTTCCTCCGATTTGCACATAAGCTCCATTATCTGCACTCTTTTCTTACATATCATCTCTCGGCTTGTCATGTCCGTCCAGAACTAATTTTGCTGCTGTACTCTCGCCCTCCGCCACCACTACCTCCTTTTCAGCACGTTCATTACCTCCCACTTTTTGTCCATTCCCGTTGGTTCTGTTCTCTATTTCAGCCTCTGCCAACGACAGCTCATTCTTCAAAACCTATCCAATTTTTAAAGACGAGTTAAAACTACGTTAGATAATCAGGTACGTGAATGTGATTTGCAGATACTAATCAGTATTATGAATGCAAGTTTAGTTTATGTTTCATTGCGATTCTAAGGTATTAAAACACTGCTAGATGGTTTGGTTAGTTGGCATTATGATTCATAATTATTAAAACATTGCTAGATAATAATCATGGATGTTGGGGAGATTTTGATACCAATCAATATCAATTGACTTTGCTAGATAATAAGATTGCAAGTATTCTGATACTTATCAGTATCATGAATGCGAGTTTAGTGCATGTTTTATTGAGATTTTATGGTATTAAGACATTGCTAGATGGTTTGGTTAGTTGGAATTGCGATTCATGAATATTAAAACATTGCTAGATAATAATATGATGTTGGGGTGATTCTTCAAATAAATCATTTCTAGATAAGTGCAATAAATGATAATGCTAGCTTATGAGTAAATGCTACATATGTTTTAAAACTTTGCTAGATACTACCATTGATGATAATGCTACATTACTTTTACAACAATGTCAGATAAGATTATATATGATAATGCTAGATTAGTTTTAAAACAATATTTTCTTACATGCTCGTCTCGTAGCTCACAAACCATCTTGATCATGTCCATGGTTATCTCATCCCCCTCTAATCCCCATCATTTATAGCATCTAGGTATGATATCGGGCCTTGGTATGTTAACCCCCATCGAAGTGTGCTCCATAAAAAAGGGTTGCATACAAAAACACTTAGACATTGGATGTTGGTTTAAAAACTAACATAATAATATATATCATGAGACCTATGAATTAGACAAAAACGCATCCGATAACTCTATCAAAAATTTTGGCAACAAGACATTTTTTAAAGGACCAGTGCAACTTGTCAACGAAAGCTCTCGACCAATCATAGTCGTTCATTTTCACCATGTCCTCGACATACAATACTTTTTTCTAACCTACTATATCTCTTGAAATTGAGAAAAACAAGGCCGAGCAAATGAGAAGTATCAAAAGACGAGCAGCGTCATTCGCCTCGTCCTCCCCTCTATCCCTAACTGCTTCCTCTATAGCTTGCTGCAACACAAAGAACAACATGATACATTAATGCAAAAATATATCAAACATATAATATATGTGTAAATAAAATTACTTTTATTAAAGCATTCGATACAAATTTTTCATTCGTCAACCCACTTTTTCGAGCGCAGGGACGCAAAAAATACTTTTGCATCAACCTAGGTTCATTCCCAACACCTTCAGCGAACCAACTAATGAATGCTCCAGCTTTAATCAAAGGCATCTCCTTAATTTCGTGTTTTAGCCCAAATATGGCCTTCACATCTGTTTTAGTTAGCTTAACAAACTTACTTTATATCTTAAAATCCTTTTCCTCCACCGAGTAAGTACTTGAAATTTCCCCGATCAGTTTGTGAAATTTTTTCATCCTCAATTTCTCGTTCTAAAGGTTGAACGATGCTTTTAAAAAGGTATAAAATGGAGTGTCTCTAGTCTCTTCCATGTGTTGAACCTTAACAATATTTCGTCTAAGAAGGTTTATGATACTCACTAACCCAGACCTATAGAATACCCTTTTGGCAGTCATGTTGCATGCATAAAAAAACTTTATACTGCATTTACATCAAAACTATAAACCATAAATCGCATATGCATTTTACACCTACAAAAAAAATTGATTCCGATTTCCAGCAATCTAACACCCATACAATGCGATTGCTGTTAAAACCACTTCATATCGCGTATTACAAACAACAACAACAACAACCACATTACAATATCTATGTCACACTTTCAAAGCTTTTTCAAGATTACGTGTTACACCTACCACATATATACACATCGCTTGACCCTACAAACAATAGATATAGAGGATGTGATTTACTTATATACTACACATGCATGTCCAATGAAATCGATATTCAATCAAAATTTTCCAAAGAATATTAACTTAAACATCAACAAGGAACCAATACTAACCAACACAAATTAAAAACGACGAAAGAAGTATAACCAACTACACAGCAGAAGCATATACACATTTAAAAAGTACTTTTTATCAACTTTGAAGAAAATTATACAATAAGAACCCAAACTTCCTATACATTTTTATGAGAGAGTTAATCGGAGCAAAAGTAAAACTTAAACTAGTTGAATGAAAATTTTGGCAGTAAATTAAGTATCCGGTCACTTTCATTGTTTTCAAACTTTACTTTTTTAGCAACTAAAATTATAAAAAAAAAATTAAAGCTCCAATATTAGGATTGTTTTAGAGGATTCATCAACACTATAGAGGTAATTTAACTTTCAATAATTATTTCAAAAATTTGTTGTTGGAAATAATTATTGTATCCACTCTTGATTGCATTTTTATTTCTCCATCTTTTTTCTAATTTTTTTCTGAATTTTTTTCTAATTTTTTTCTAATTTTTTTCTATTTTTTTCATCTGAGATTTTAAGGATAACGACTTGGATTGTTATACATTTTATTTTTTTACTTCAATATCAATAAAGATTCATGAATAAGAGCATCATGACTTTTTCGGGAACAACTGCTTTGATAATGTCTACAATCTCAGGTGACGATTTGAATCTATTGATTTTGAAATTTGTTATGTTTTCATTAGAATCCATCTTCTTTATATTCTTAATATATATGTCTGAATGCTGATTAGTTTGAGTTGAATCTCAATGTTAGACGTTGTAACATCTTTATCATTTCCTGCAAAGTAGTAATAGTCTGTAGAGATAGATAAGTTAGGTTTAACCATCTTGATATAGTTAGTACCATGTTAGAAAACAATCAAAAGTAAGATATAGAGGTATAGTTGTGCGTTACATTATGAGATTTTAAAATTGAAGTATATTTATCTAATGTAGTTATTCCACAATTCTGATATAACTTGTGCATAAACTTTCAAAAAATGTTATGAATCTTAGAGAAGCATGACCTTAACTTTGAGTAAGATAATATTTTTGTTAGTTTTGATGGCCCTTTTGACAAGCCAGTCAGCTACCTCGTTCTACTTCCTATAAATGTGTGATATTCATGGTTGAGGAGATTAAGGACCTGCAACAATGAAGAACAGATTCCAAGTACCAATGACTTTTACCAGTAGCTAACATTTCAAATAAAATCTTATAATTTGTCAAATAGGTTGATCTTCTGGGAATTACATATTATAAGGCCATCAAGTAAGGCCCTAAACTCAGCAAATAAAAAGGGTATTGTCTCCCGTTTATTCTTCCAAGGGAAGTAATAGTGTATCCTATTTTATCTCTGATTAAACCCCCCCCCCCCCCCCCCCCTCCACAATTAGCTTCTCCATATGAGATACATGACTCATTAGTATTTAGTTTGTATATATTACCTGAAGGTAGTTTCCACTTGAGGTATAGATAGGTCCTTTTTTTAATTAAAAAATAGAAACACCCTAGTCCATATGCTACTTTTAAATCCTAACCCCAATAATCTCTCTCGAGTATATATGCATTATCAAGACTTGAGAACATATATTTAATCAGTTCAGTCAAGAAATTATATGTAATTGAACAATCATAAGTTTTAGCTTTATGCCTTGTTTGCCATGTGACCTAGTTGATAATCGGAGGAATGATATTTCTTAAGTGAACCTATATTCTTGTTGATCAAAACCAATTCCGTATTAAATGAGAGAATGACATGTTATCTAAGATTAGAATGCCAAATAGGCCACTAAAGTATTTCCAAAATTCCCATGACACCTTACATTGGACAAAAAGATGCTGGATTGTTTCAGAATTATGAGAAAATTAACATTTAAACCCCATATTAAATTTCTTGTTTTGGAGAACATAGTCAATTGCTATCTAGTACATCAAATTTTCTAGATGAGGAAAGAGAATTTAAGAGGAGTTGAAGTGTTCGAAAGATATTTGAATTTTTTTGAAAAGTTACATTTTGCTCTAATCATGTTCCATGTAGAATATGGATTTTCTCAATGTCTGAAGTAGTCATAATATGTCTTGAATAATCAAGGTTCTAATGATCTAATGTCCAAAATCGTTTGATTTTTTCTTCACAATAACAAGATTTATTTGTATTGTTATAAAAAGAATAAAAGGTTGAGAAGAGCACAATCTTTCAGTCTAAAATCAATATTACCTTCACTAATATTTCAGAATGTATAACTCAGCTAGATTTCTAATTGTTAATAACCTTCTCCACGTTTTGGAACACCTAGTTTAAGCTTTAACTATGGAAATAAGAGTTGAAGGACAATATATTGATGATATAAATTTGGGCCGTAAGGTGTTTTGAGCTCTGAAATTGTACCAGAGCTTGCAAGAAAAAATATTTTAGAGGTCTTCTATACTTCTAAGATTTAGTCCACCCTCCTCATAAGGTTTACATAGTTTAGTCCAAGTGGTCCAAGGAATAGTGAGTTTAGCCTCCTTGGATCCCCAAAGGAAGCGATTAAACATGCCTTCAATTCTGTTTATAACAGATTTGAGTAGATAATTACTTTGGATTTGGTAGATTGGTATGTGTAAAAGGACAAAATGAATAAGCATGAGCCTACCATCAAAGCATAAAGTGATAGAATCCTATTTTAATATATTACTCCTTATTTTTGTTACCAAATCATCAAATATATTAGTTATGTTGTTAACTATTATACCAATATATTTTAATGGAAGCACACAATGGTTGAAACCAGTAAATGTTTCTAATTGTTTAAATTATTATGTTATGCATTCTTGTGGAAGTGTAGAATTTTACTTTTTTATTTATTAATGATCTGCCTTGAACAGTCTTGGTATTTTTTGCAGGAACTGACGAAATACTTTAATGCCTGAAGAATATGCGTTAGAAAAGATTCAAAAACCATCAGCATATGCTAGAGCAGGTATATCTATATAACTTCTCTAATTCAACCTCATTTCCTGTTTGTTAGCTAGTAGTCTCTTAAAATCCTTTATAAGAAATTTCTCAGCTATAATAGGGATTGAAGACCTCTTTCTAGACAACTTTGTTTGATTTGAAAAATCCATTAAGCTCGTTATTGACTAAATAAAGTAGTTAATAGACTCAATATTTTTTAGTATTAGATTCATAAACATTTTATTAAAACAAAAGGATTTCATTATTTTTTATGATGAAGTTAAAAGATAATTTGTCAAATGCTTTAGACATATCTGTCTTTAACATTAAGTTTCCACCTCTTACGTTGTAATTCAAGTCATAGGCTAGTTCGTCAGCAAGGAGAATATTGTCATGGATATTTCTACCCTTGAAAAAACCTCCTTGCTCATTTGATATGATTTTAAGTAGAGAGGCTAATATACCTTTTAATGTCATTAAAAGGATCTTATTCAGGATTGTACATAGGTTGATTGGCTTGAAGTCATTCCAACCTTGAGGTGATCTATTTTTTGAATTAAACAGCTGGAGGTAGCATGAATTCCAATAGGAATTATATGATTTTTTAAGAAACCCATATAAGATTCCCACAGGTCCTTACTTATAATATGCCAACAATGCTGGAAACATTTGGCATTGAAGCTATCAATCTTTGCAACACTATTTGGATTGAGAAACTTATTAACCAAGTGAATTTCTTCCTCTATATGTAATAACATTAACATCCTATTATCTCCCTTATTTTTTAGATTAGGGATAATAAAATCAATGTCTTCAACATTTGCTTGAGGAGTTTGACTAGTAAGAATTTTCTTAAAATGGTCAACTGCTTATATTCTCAACTTATTGATCTTGAATCCATTGACTATTCAAGCATATACATTTTATATTGTTATTTTTTTCTCCTTCTTTTAACAAAGCTCTAAAAAAATTCCTGTATTTATGTCTCTAATCTTAAGCCAGCCTGAATGGATTTTATGATCCGGGAAGGCCTTCTCTCTATCTAACAATTGAAGATGAAAGGCCCAAGATTTAGCAAGACCAACTTTATCTTTTGGAATTTTAGAGTTTTCGTAGCACATTTCTCTGAATTTGACTTCCTCTTCAGCTTGTATGATTGAATCAAATGTGTTCCCAAATACTTCTCAATTCTAACTATTAGTTTATTTTTGTAACCTTTAAGGTTATGACAGAAAATATGAATTGGAGGACCATACATCTGTTCATTCCAATTTTCCTTTACCATATTAAGAAATTGAGAGTACATGAACCACATGTAATGGAATTTAAAGGTTAACTTAGTCCAAGAGTTCTCATTTGACATAGAAATACTTAGATGACTATGATTAGAGCCTGATCTGATAGGTGTTTTACCTTAGTATTTACCAAAAAATTAGACCACATAAGGCTATAAAGAACCATGTCTAATCTTTCACACTTCTTGTTGTTGGTCCATGTATATCTAGAGCCTGCATACCCAACATCTTTTAGGATATAATTTTAAATATCGTTGTTGAAATCCTCCATACATCTTAGGAACAAGGCAGAGCAAGATAACTGCTCTGCAGAATTATATATATAGTTGAAATCTCGCAGCACTATCTATTCTTGAGTTTGGACATATATCTCTCTTAAGTTGTTCCAAAAATTTATCATTTGGGTTCTAATACACTTGACATATATATTAGCAACAAATAAATCCAATTTAAATTATTATATCTGACTTTTAAATAAAGGAATAAATCTTGGTTTTCCATTACTACAACTAAATAATAATCCTTCCATATTATCCATATTTTATTGTTGATATTTTTTTACTAAAATGTGAGCCTATTTTTCTTGTAACTAAAGGTAATTTCTCAACATAGACCACTGGCTCTTGTAAGGCCATGAATTCGATCTTTTCTATCGTTTTAATTACTTTAAGTCTTCTCATTGTAAGCTTGTTTCCAAGCCCTGTTAATTTCTAATTTTGTATATTGATAGTCATTTAGAAAAGCTAGAAAATACAATTCATGTGTCAATTTCTTGTAATGCCTCTATTATGTTGTCATCCTTTATCTCAAATTTTTCTTGATTTTTACAATTGTTTAAATTAGATATATCAGAGGGTTTATGATCTCTAATATTTCCTAGTTGATCAGAATTACTATTATACTCAAGAATATAACCATTAAAAGAATTAACATCAAGATAGTTATTTTGAGATAAAGAACGTTCACCTCTTTTAAAGTCTGCTTCTTTTTGCTGATTTGTTGTAGTAATATTGTATGTGATAATCTCTGGTTGATATTCACTAATGATTATAGACTTGACATTCTGAATCAAAACTTGATTATGACTGCTTAATATATTAGGTTGAGTTTAATCATGTTGTAATTTCTTCTTTCTAATTTAGGAGCTTTTGCAGCTTGTATTTTGGTGATCTAAGTGAAAGAATTGAGAAAAATAAAATGAAATTTCACCATATATAGTATTTTGCCACTATAATTTGTTGTCTCTGAAACCTATCCAAAACTTCTTGATTAACTCCTTGTATGCATCTAACTCTAGCCATATTTTTTTGTGGTTATATCGTGCGCGATCTTTTCAAGAACCCGTATTTTAAGAGGATTATCGATGGCTATTGCTATTGATTTGATGGTATCTTTATTGAACATATATCCCGATATATTTTTCAATGTGATCAACATCGCCGTTATTGGCGATTCTCTTAAAGGGTTGAATTAATGAGTTTATCTAAGTAGTCTCATGGTTTTGGAGTCTACAACCTTGACATTTATGCGCCATAGTTTCTTCAGATCTTCTTGTATATCAAACTCTATTAGAATATGTCAGATATCCCAAAACAAAATAGATATATTCTTTTAAATTTAAAACGTGCTTTAAATTTGTTGATGGATTTCATTTGAGGTCTTCCAAAAGAGAATTACTCTAATAGAGTGAATTTTGAATTCTACTTCAACTTTTTTTTGTCCAAAGCATAGAAAATAAATATGCATATGATTGCTTTTTTGAGAGATTGTAATATTTTCATGCTTAATTTGTCTTCTTTTATTCTTTGTAATACCAACATAAGATAATAAGTGAAACCTTTAAAGTTGTTATTGATTTTCTTGATGATTTTCTGCTTGTTTTTGTATATTTTGCTCGAAAGTTAGATTATGCTTTACATTGGAGTATATTGGATTGTTGAGAGTTTTGTACAATGTTTCAAGTTGATCTTTATGATTACCATATTTCAGATCATAAGTATTTGTTTTCTTTTGATTTCTTGGTTGATGCGAAACTCTGTTTTGCATTCTAAAAACATCAATTTGGTAGATTTGTTATTAGTTGAGGTGTGCTCCAATGAAGAATGTTTTCATAATATGTTGTAAAAAGAGGATCCTCATTCCTTTATAATATTTTCCGATGTAGACTGGAAAAAATCCAGTCTCGATGATGAGCCCAAAAAATCCATGATAGAAACGCAAGAACTAGGATCTTAGAGCTCTTTTCTCTTTTAGTAAATTATTGCATGTTGTATTTATTATTATTTTAATTTAGATTTTCTGTTTTTATATATAACTAAATAATTTTTTATAATAAATAAGTTGAATCGGTCTAATAAATTTATAATAACAACACCAGAGTCTTCATTTGTCAACTAAATATTATATATGTGATAAATTAAACCATTATAGATACAATATCTAAGAACTAAAGGGAACCCTTAAATATATGAATACATAGCATGAATGTTGCAAAATACAACTACTGTCAAAGTTTGGATAAAACTTGATGCATCCAAGCCTCACAGTGAAAACATTTGGATAAATTTTGAGGGAAATGATGGATTATGGCTCGATATTATATATGGTAATAAACCATTATATTATCCAAAATGTTTTCACTTGGGACATGACAGAAATCAATGTAAAAAAAGAAAAAAATCCAATGGAACTTGAATACCTAAACTTAAGTCACTTGTTGTTTGTAAGAAAAACAAAGAAGTTACCAAAAACAATTTGATTGTATTAATATAAATACTAATAGTAGTATTAATAAAAATAGAATTCAAGAATATATAGAAATACAAGAGAGTGGTGCCTTTGAAAATATGTTTAATTATTTAATTGATTCATCTGATGAAGATCAGACAAATAACTCTCCAAATCCAACTCTGACTAGTAGTTTACAAGTCACTCCCACCTACACACATTTAGAATTCAAAGAAGCAATAAAAAAACAAACAAAGATAAAAATAAGGTTAAGAAAGTGTGCAATGATCTTCAAAAGGTTAAAAATCCATCCACCTCTAGAATTAAATGACTATAAAAATTCTAAATTGGAATGTTAGCGGTGTTTGTAATAAAAACATAATTAGAAGGATAAAATCAACTGTAAGAAATGAAAACATAGACTTTATAGCCTTCAAAGATCCTGTGAATTCTGAAAAAATAATATAATTCATACTAAAAAATATCTAGATTCTCATCAAGGTGTTGCTAATTTGAATAACAAGATTTGGTTCATTTGGAAAGATAATTTTATTGCGGATGTTAACTGCAACCACGATCAGCTTATCCATCTAAAAGTGGTTCACTCAACCAGTAAAAAACAATTATGTAACTATTATCTATGAAAAATGCTCCATTCCTGACAGAATTCCTCTTTGGGATAAAATGAGAGAGGTTTCCAACAATAAAGTGTATTTTTATGTGAGAATTTAACTGTATAACAAAATCAACAGAGCAATCATCTTGCTCTGCTTTATGTTTAAGAAGTCTGGATGACTTCAATAACACAATTTTGGATTGTAAGTTAGAAGATGGTGGCTTTGTAGGAACCCCTTACACATGGTCTAATTAAAGAAATTGGAAATTGTTTGATTGGGTCTTAATAAACAACCCAATGAGAGATTGTTTTGAAACTATTCAAGTTAAATATTGGGCGAGAACATGTCCAGACCACTGTCCAATAACGATAACCTTATCAAGCAATTAAATTAAACCTAAATCATTATTCTATTTAAATATGTGGAATCTACATCCACATATCCACCAGGTCATCGAGGCGTCTTGAAGGACTCCTATATATGGTCAGCCTCTCTATGTTTTTTGGAAAATACTCAAAATATTAAAAAAATTAAAAATTAAAAATCATGAAACCTTTGGCAATATCTTTAATGTTATGTCAAAGTTGAGGAATATACTACCTACCTTAAAAAAATATAAAGAAACCCAAAGTCTTGAGGATAATGATAACTTACCCAAAACCAATGCCAACCTTCTTCTTCTCTTGGCAAGAGAAGAATCTTAATGAGAGAAAAAAGTAGCACAAATTGGATTAAATAGGGAGATAAAAACACCTATTTTTTCAAAATTATGTCAAACAAAAGGCGTTAAAAGAATAGAATTAATAGCATTCTTTAGGATGGTATTTGGATTGAGGATCATATCAAACTTAGTTAGCCTGTAATTGATTACTATACAGACTTATTAGAAAATACAACTCATGTAAAACAGTTTGAAAATACTTATAATATAATCTCAAATCTTATAACGGGACCATATAACCTTTATCTTTTGACTTCTCCTTCTGAAGAGGAAATTTATATTGTTATTCAATGCCCTAAAAACAATAGTGTAGTTGGCCCTAATGAGTTTGATGCTACTGTTTACCAAACGTATTGGCGTATAACTAAGCATTATACGTGTCTTGCTGTTAAAGACTATTTCTTTGGTAAACCTTCCCCAAATGGTGTTTATATAACAACTATTTTTTTAATTCCCAAAATTGATAATCCTAAACAGTGGAAATACTATAGACCAATTGGTTTTTGCACTATTTTTAACAGAATGACATTTAAAATCCTAAATGATAGATTGACTAATATTCTCCCAAACATTATCTCCTAAGAGCAGTGAGGAGTTTTTCAAGGAATAAACATTCATGAACATATTTTTTTCTCAAGAAATCATCCATGATCTAAATAAGAACTCTATAGGAGATAACATTCTGTTGAAAGTTGATATGGCTAAGGCCTTTGATAAAATACCTCACAATTTCATATTAAATTTTTTAAAAGTAGTTCATTTTCATACAAACTTCATAAACCTTATAATCAATAATATTATATCAATTTATTTCTCCACTATTATCAATGAGGATCGAACATAATACTTTAAAGGGAATAATGGGATAAGGCAAAGATATTTCATATCTCCGAGTCTGTTTATAATTGTGGAAGAACACCTCATTAGAGGTTCTAATCTGCTTTTCACAATTATCACGATATGCAGTATAAAAATATAAGCGAAATCAATATGAACTACCTTACATTTGCTGATGACTTGGTCATCTTTACAAATGGATCCAAGAACAACATTAAGAGATTAAAGACTTTCTTGAAATTATATACATATATTTTTTGCTAGTCCATTAATAATGAAAAATCAAGCCTCATTGTTTTTACAAAGATTAATAACCAAAGTACTAGACTTATAGAAGAAACTATTAGTTTCAAACACAAATCTTTATCCTTAAAATACTTACGGATTGATGCTCAAAATAGTAATAAGTCTAGTCTATATGATTAGTTAGTTAGTAGCATTAGAACCAAGATTCAAGACTTGGACAATTAAACTTTATCTTTTGGTGGTAGATTAGTCTTAATCCAGTCAATGCTAATATTTAATCCCACCTATCATATGCAATGTTATAATATTCTCATTTTTATTTTAAATAGAATTGAAAAGCTTTAACAGATTATTGTGGGCTATAAAGAGACACATAATATATTAATCTAGACTAGTTGGGATTCTCTTAGTAAGCCATATAAAGAAGGAGGCATAAATATCAGAAAACTCTATGACTTTCATACCGTATTTTCCTATAAACTCTAGTTTAGGTTTAGAGAAATTAAATCATTATGGTCTAGATATATGAATTATATTTATTGTAAAAACCTTCACCTTTTACAATCAGTCAAAACTCTAAAGGCTCCTGAATCTTCAAGAGACTAATAACAATTTGGAACAAAGTTGAACCTCATATTCTATGGAACTTAGGAAATGGAAACCTGGACTTCTGGCTTGATAAATGGTTTAAAACACAACCTTTAATTTGTCTTGATGAGGATAATGACAATACCTGGCATAATACTAATAAATTTAATAGTTTTTTGTCTATAAATAACTAGAATTTGGTTAAACTTAATGTAATTATCATTCCCTGAAACATTAATAGGATTAAAACCCTTAGAGTTCAAACTAATAAATAGGCTAAGAACTTTGGTTAGTCACTGGACTTTGTCATGTGCATAAAAAATGCCACTGATATTTTTTTGTATCAATACAATCATTTTTGTTGGTTTCATTTTACATATGTAGTCACTTTTGTTTGTCTTGATTTGCATCCGTGGTCACCTGTGAGTGACCACATATGTAACAAAAAGGCAACAAAAGTGACCGTTTTGATACAAAAAACATCAATGACATATTTGATACACATGAAAAAGTCTAGTAACTAAGCAAGATTATTAGCCTAATAAATAGGATAAAATTATTTAGGTTTTGGACAACTCAAGTTGCTTTGATATAAAACCTACCTATCAACACATTAGAAACAATATCTATGTTTCAAATCTTTTTGCAACAATTTGGAACAATGTTACACCAACTAAGTACTTTTTTCTATAATGGAAACTTTAAAAAAGTATGGATCTTTGTGGATACAATCATTTAAATGTGAAATTATAGTCTTGTCTCTAAGTGTCAGTTTTGCCATTAGATTGAATCTCCTAATCAAAACGGAGATGTTATCAATGCTTACGGTAGATTATATCGGAAGAAAAGTCATTTATTTGTTGAGTGTATGGCTATACTTGATGGTCTCTTGGTTTGTTATCAAAATGATTTTAAGCATGTGGATATTGAATCTGATTCATCTATCTTAATTGAGATGTTTGCCAAAAATCAAGGCCCTTGATCAAAGTTATATGCATGATGAATAAACCAAGTCTTGAATAATGCGGCAAAATAATCTCTCGAACAAGATTCATAAAAGTTGAGACATGTTGAACAAGGATCCCCAAATGACATCAATTGTTTTCCTTTTTATTTACATTCCAAAAAACACTTATGTAGAAGTATACTGAAAGTTGATGATGAAACTATTTATAATTAAATTTCAACATGTAATTGTAAATTGGAATATCATATATGTACATAATACATTCAAATCTCTATGATAAGGAGATTTATAATCCTAGCAAGTTACTTCTTGATAACTTTAGTATCAATAAAAGAACTTATTTAATAAAAATAAATACCATTATCCATAAATAATTTGATTTTGTTTATTTCTATTTTGATGGTTATCCGATAATATAATGTGTTTCTTTTTTTCCTAATTCGTGTTTCGGATGAAACTATTATTTATATCAAACTTTTTTTTAATAGGATACAATGAGATAGGCACTACAAATGCTTCTTTACGAGATAACCAGTTGTGCACTAAAATATTTAACCACTTAATTACTATTAAATTAATAAAAAGATATATAACTTTTGAGAGTCAAATGTTGGGAAATTGGCATAATAAGTACATAATAAGAAAGATGAAGTTAATCAAAATGAAATAAATTAATACACCTAAAGATGACACCTATCGGGCACTGTTTGTATCAAGAGCAGCGTTATCCGATATCCAACTCGGAACTATGGTGTTTCCGAGGATATGGAGACTGATTCCAACACTTTATAAAGAGTTTAACATTAAAAACAAAAAATGCTAACGAATAAATTTTCTGAGATGGTCTATCCGAAAACTTGTAAGTATCCGTAGATCTATGTACCTAAATTTTCTGATGGTCTATCTGAAAATTTGTAATTATCCGTAGATCTATGTACTGTTTGACCTCAGATGATTGTGTTTGGACTAAGCTTTAAAAAAAAAATAGGTTGAGAGACAAATTTGAAATTGAATGAAAATGAATAAAAAACAAATTATTAGATAGATACCTTTAAAATATTAGAGAAAGAAACCAAAGACATAAGTTCTCATATCATTTTTCACTCTTAAAATCTAAAGAATAGAGTTGATCAAAACAACATTTTAAGAAAGTTTAACTTTTTTTTCAAAGCTAAACTGCGCTTAAAGAAATTAAACAAATAAAAATTATTTGGGATAATATTTGAAACAAACTATAGATATTCATACCACGTAACTTAATTCATATTAAATACAATAAAATATGTCTTATAAATTAGAAGCGGCAATAATTTATATTCAACCGTTAAAACAAAAGAAAATTAAAGTCTTGCTCTTAGGTTTCAGCTTTAAACACCTTAGGCTGCATGAAAATTCAAAACGACAAATAGTGAAGCTGTTACTGGCTAACAAACGTGTCATTTCTAGTGTGGTGAACATATATACAAAACATATCCACGGCCAAAACAGTGCTCACTAGCGCGGATGCATGTCGATACCTGCGTCAACCAGTTGCGAGCTACAACCTGTCTGACTAAAGTTGAATTTAGCCCACTCAATGTACATTTTCAAAGTGTAGGTCTATTTTCTTATGTATACAAGTCTTTTTACAGTTGAGGGTAATAAATAGAAAATAAATGCCATTGTAATCACAGGCGGAGCCAGGTGGGGTCCTGTGGGGTCCCAGGAACCCACCTGGTTCCTTAAAATATGTCTTTAGCATTCGAAAGAACCAGCAACCCTTAGTCTAGCTGGTAAAGCACCATGCAAGGAACCCACGGGTCCTGAGTTCTAAACTCAGCAGCGACAATACCTAACTTTGTCTTGTGTTTTATATTGCTTCTTACAAAAATTAATCTACTTTTCACATATCCAATACCGTAAATTCTATAAACTTCGTGGGATCGAATTTATTTAATACTAATTCTACAATTATAACTATAAACTTCTTCTTATCATATTTATTTAATATTAATTTTATAAACTTTGTCCAATACTATAAATTCTATTAACTTCGTCTTATCATGTTTATTTAATACTAATTCTATAAGATTTGTCGTATCTAATATATATATAATACATGTTTATATATATTTAAATAGTAATATAAATTTATATTAATATAAATAAATATATTGATTTAAAAAATAATATAAATTAACTACAAGATACTATCTTTTAGAACAATTGTTCTACTATCAATTACAAATCGCTAACCAGATTCAAACACTAAGATATTTAGTATGTTTTTATGTTATTAATTCTCAAAATGGAAGATTTGCTACATGCCTTATGTTTTTTCAAGAATAATATTGGTTTATCAATGTTTTTTCTTAAGATAGAGAGTCGTAGAGTTCAATTTAAGAGCAAATAGACATTGATAAATCATAATTTCTCTTTTGCAATGCTAAGTTTAATTTTTATTGTTGGTTGAGTTTTATGTTTGTCATTATAGGATGCATAGATATTTTTTTAAAAATCCTAAATATAAAAGAAGAAATAGAAATGTCTCTAATTTAGTTACTAAAGTTAAACGGAAGAGAGACACGAGATAAAACTGACTCACAGAACTTTCTAGGATTATTGTGAATACAAAAGGCATAAAATTCTCAACTGGGTTTATGAGCTTTTGAAGTTTACTTTGCTTTTACCTGTAATAATAGCGAGTATTATGTGAGTTTTCTCAAGTTTGAATTATGTGAATGGGTTGAGAAATAAAATGAGCGATCCATGGCTTAATGATTGTTTGGTGACATCTGTTGAAAAAAGGTATTTACTATGATTAGTAACACAACTATCCTTCAACATTTTCAAGCTACGATTAAGAGGAATTACAAATAAAATTAACTTGTATTTATGTTTTTATTTATGTTTTTTAATCACATTTTAGTTTAAAATTTAATGTAAACCATATTTGTTATAAGCATTTTTGTATCTTATTTTAATTTATTTTGATAAATATACATACGTTCATTTGATAATAATCGGAAGGTCTAGGACACCATTGTGTTTCCATCCTGGCTACGCCACTGATTGTAATTGATTTTACCTAATTAGTGTTCATATGATTTATAGTATAATAATACACAATTAAGATTTGTGTAAATACGGTGATGATATAAAATATTAGTAATATTTGAGTTAAAATTATGAAATTTTTAAAGAGTATGCTCAAATTTTACGTTATTTTTTTATATAATACTTTTAAAAAAAATAAGTGTATAGCATTTGGGACACATGTGTGCTAACTCTTGTAAATACGTTAAAATAGAGTATCAAAAGTGAAGTATAAAAAAGAGTTGAACCAAACTCCTTAGGTCACTCTCAGGAAAAAAAAATAGTCATTGACGGATAAAGAACAAAAGAAAAAAAAAGTTCTTTAGAGACAATAGTAACGAAATAAAAGTTTAGATATCTACTTAGAAACTTTAATTGTAAGTATCGGCATATCTATGCACCCTATGGTAGCAACGTTATTAGATATACAAGACACAAATTACACATATAACACTACAAATTGGTTGGCTTCACCCGTTCGATCAAAAATCACCATTAAACACGCACGAGGGTCCGCATTACATGACCAACACGCACGAGGGTCCGCATTACATGACCAACACGCACCGACTCTTCTTTCCCGCAACTTTTAGATAAGATAAGCTTTGTCCACTTCTCCTCTACCTCTACCTCTCTCTTTCTAACCCTCGCTCTCCTTCATTCTCTTCCAAACTACCGACAAACTGACTGTGCATCATCTAGGTCCCAGAATTACGGGAAAAAAGAGCCAGTGGGCCAGTTGAGCTTGTTGGAGAGTGTAGTTCACAGCGGCTTCACGATTTCGGTGGAGAGCATGATTTAGTTGTATTAAATTGTCTATTTCAGAATCTTTTAACAACTCATGTCTCAATCTCTGCTCCATCTGCAATTCCAAAGAAAAAGAAACCAAAGTAGTATAAGTTTTCAATTGAAACATTAAAAACATCAAACTAAAAATAAGCAAATACAAAATCAAAGATAAACTCACATCAAAAATCATGGCTCACCGGAGCTACTCCCATGTTGAAACTGACTAACGTTAGCTTGGGGAACAACGATTGGCCAGCCCAATGATCGACCCATGAGAGAAGTTTCACCATAGGTTTTTGAAGAATTTGGATTCTTCAAGCTCACAAACCATGGATCTTTTATCAAAATACTGATACATGCTCGCTCAAAAAAATACTGATACTCTAAAGAAAGAGTATGAATTTTTGTCATCATTTTGGTGTTTGTTTCGATTTTTTAGTTAAAAATATTTTAAAACTTTTGGATTGTGTTTTATAAAACAAAATATAGTTTGAGAGACAAATATGAAATCTAGAAGAGATGAAAAGAAAAACAAATTATCAGGAAAACAAAAATAATTTATAATGTTAGAGATAGAAACAAAGAAAAAAGTTTTCAGAGCCTTCTTCACTCTTAAAATCTAGGATTTAGAATTGAGAAACAACATTTTAATTTTAAGAAGAAAAGAATTGTCTTTCATATACAAGCTGAACTATGCTTAAAGAAGAGAAAAAAGATCGAGGTACTTTGGTATAATATATCTTAGAAGATAGAGGTTCTTTGGTATAATATAAATAGGCATTATGGGAAAAGAACCGACAAGACATTACACTACGTGTCGCGTGATAAACAAAGATTGTTATCATGCAAGGAAACGTGTCCATCGTTAGTGTACCGGTATATATATTTTGAAACGTGTGATGAAGGTGATAGGTAGCTATACTATACATGTCTAAACACGAGCCAACCAGCTGCCAGTTCCAGCGTGCAAGAATAGAAAAGTGTCTCTCTCTAGCTGAAGGATACATTCTTAAAATACGTAAGAGTAGTGTAGGGCTATTCTTTTTATTTCTACGGGTCTATATTAAGACACAATTACCCTCATAGTATATAACACTAATTACTACTAATAGTTTAGACAATGGCCGCTCATAATAGTGAGAAGGAAAAAACTATTTTAATTTATTCTAAGTGCTCAATTGAAAATAAAAAATAACACTTATCCATTAAAATTTCAGTTAAATAAATTTAATAGAAATGTTTAAACGTTTATTATTTAATTAATTTTATTAGTAATTTGAAATTTTAATCATAACCTTCCAAATATATAAACTATGGTTTAAAAGAACTTATAAATAACGGTGAAGGGAAATTTTAATCATAACCATCCAAATTTGATATTTATCATTTTAATTTTCTATCCAATTAATTATTAATTGTAAAACTATTTTGATTTACTTAAATCTTCGATTAAAAATCAAGACTAAAAAATATATATAAAAAGAATAGGTTTTGATTAATGTTCGCATAAAATTTTAAAATAAACATTTAACATTTCTATAAATGGCAATTATCAATCATAATTTCAAACTTTAATTAAATTCTTTTATCAATTATACTACTTTTATAATTTAAAACTAAAATTATTCTAATTATTCATTTTAAAATTTTATATCAATAAAACATTAATTGACATATTTTTATAGTTTTTTTAATACTATATAGAAATCTCACATGAAAATAAACTTGAATGAATTTTTAATTATTAATTAATAACTAAATTAATTAAATAATAATGATTAAACATAATAATAAATAATGAACTGAAATTCGATAGAAAAAATAATAATAAATAATTTTATGGAATTTTTAATTTTAAAATGAACATTTAAATAGATTAAAAATAGTGTGATTGATTTTTTTTTATTAGCTATGTAATAAATATTTTTTTTTAATCAAAAGAACAACTTTATTAAGAAATGAAAAAATTCAAGAACAGGGTCATAATGAAATAGACCCAAAATTAAAAATCTGAAAACTTTGGCGCTGGAAATCTCCCGCCTTGCCAAAGAAGACCAAAATTAAATTTTGGACAGAATTTCAGTCCAATAGAACCGCTCTCAACACAAATGAACTCTTCCATTCCATCTTCTTCTTTATTTCTTTGTCTCCTCATCTTCATTCTATGGAAACTCCATCTGCATCACCACTTCCTTGTCTCCTCAGCTTCATTCACATGCTAACTCCAGCTTCATCTTCATTTCGTTGACACAAACACTCCCTCCATAGCAACACCAATCCGATCTGCCAAAAAAACCAAAATCTAGCAGGTGCAATGTTCGCTAAGCAAGATACCCTAAATTTAAGCTCTCGAGAAAAGTAATTGCTAACAAGGGAGAAAGGCATTATGCTGATGAAAGTATTGTTTTTGCTTGCACTTAAAGGTCCATTTGGCAAGCCAATCAGCTGCCTGATTCTGGACATTTGAGATGTGCTTGAAGCTCATGCTTTTATCCAGAAAGTTACGGCAATAACTAAGATTTTGATCCTCAAAATCAGATCTAATGTTATTAGTAAGCTGCTTAATGAGGACAAGGGAATCAGACTCAATGTCCAGACTCAATGTCCATATGCTTCCAATTATTCTTGAAACAAATAATCAGGCCATGAATCATAGCTAAAGTTTCAGCTTGAAGAGGCGAGACTTTACCAATTTGATTTCTATATGCAAGAATAATGTCTCCCTCACTGTTCCTGACAAGAACATCAATAGCAGCCTCACCATTGAAGGCACAAGAAGCGTCAACATTCATCTTTAGGCGAGAATGGATAGGAGGAATCCATCGAAGGTACTGAAGTTTACTTTTCTTTTCAATAAAGTGACATCCCATGATCACACCTGCATCATGTGCTATTTAATAAATGTTTTTGTTTATAATGACCGCAAAATTAGAAAGATACATAACAAGGTATTAATGTCTCATTAAACACCGGTTAACATTACCCATAGTAATAAATAGAAAATAAATGTCATTATAATATATTTCACCTAATTAGTTTTCTTATGATATGATTTTGTAGTATCATAAGTTAGGCGAAGATTCAGTTTTCTGTATAAATAGTATAAAAAGAAATTAAATGACATAGGTAAAGACATATTCTTCTGTGGCGACACAATTAAAGAATTATTTAAAAAGAAAATAGGGTTTGAATATAAAAACATAATATTTGAGTTATAACTCTGAATGATCTTTCTGAAACAAATATGTTTTAACAATTTATGGAACTTTAACTTTTATATAATATAATATTCATAAGATTTTTATTTTACAATGATTTTTACGGCAGTGTCCTTTATTTAGTGCTGTAGGTAAAATTATTTCGTGTTATTTTAATTTTATCTTTTTTATTTGTATGGAGTTATGTTTTCCATAACCACTATCTCATTATTTGATTTGATTAGATATTTTATATACTATAATTTTTTATTGGTTTTAATATTTTATATATCGTATATTTTTTAATTGTTTGATATTTTGTACAAGCAATTTGTGATATCGCAAAGGAAACAAATATTTTCAAACTAGGACAATATTTGGAACTAATGTGATATTTAAAAGTTTTAGAAATAAAGTTTTCATCATAAGAAGTCTTGTCTAAAACATTATTATGGAAAAAGTGCATCTAATTACTTGCAAAATCTGACCAGATTCTCGACACTTTGACAAAAACAAAACTGACGAAATTCAAGTATTGATTTCTTTGCTATATAAGTGGAAACACTTGTGGTAACTCTTAGCGATTCAGAACTAAAAGAAAATCTTACTTTAAGCATGGTAGAATAGAGTATCAACAAAGAAGTTAATTGAAGAGTTGGGCAAAGCTCTTTCAGTCACTCTCAAGACAAACATTAGTTAGTTAGTTAGTGACAAACATTAGTTAGTTAGAGAGGAAGAATAAGAAGGAAAATTTTCTCTATTGACAAGAGAAACAAATAAAGTTTAGAGATATATCAAAGTCAATTGGCGACTTCACCTGCAATTATTGTCATAGACCTAGATATTTTAAGATGGATTATTGGAAGGTGCAAAAAAATAGTTTAAAAATTATATATATAAATCGAGAAAATATAATCGTAGTATCCAACGTGGTGAAACATACCTCATTCCATATAACTACTAACATAATTCTTTCTTCCACTTTTAAAAAGGGTGAGTTTGGTTTTTTTATGATGAAAAAATGAAACGAGATGAAAAATTGTTAGTAAAGATGATGAAACACTAGATACTAGCAGTGTTTGTAAGCTGTTATTAAAGTACGTGTTGTATGTTCCAGATTTTGTATCAATCTATACTACTCAGCTTGATGATATGAGATACGAAAATAACTTTAGCAATGGAGTTTAGGAGCTTAAGAAAAGAAATCTAGTCGTGAACAGAGGTAAAAATATTGTTCGTTGGTATTATATACAAATACTATTTTAGTTGAGTATAAGTAAATACGATTAAGCATGAAGACTCAACAAATCTGTGGTACGCCAGAATTGGTCATATTAGTGATAAGAGACTTCAAATTCTCACAGAATAAAATATTCAACTAAACCATTCAAACACTTTCTAAAAGAAATGCAATTATTGGTTGGTATGAAAACAACATAGGATTGTATTTTGAATACGAAGACCACACAGAAAAAATCATATTCATGAAATAATCCATTAAGATGTATGGTCTATCGATGACATAAATATTGGTCGATCGTTATACTTGTTCAAAAAAATTATGATCGTTCATGAAAAATGTGGGTTTGTGCTTTGAAGGCCAAATATCAGGCATTAAGAGTATTCAAGAAGTTTCAAGCTAGTGTTGAAAGAAAAAATATACAAGTTTTGAAATGTATCCACTCCAATCATAATGGTGTATATATTAGATCATTTGAATAATATTGCAAAGTTGTTTAGTATTAGGTTCGAGTGATCACCACCCATACCCGAAAACATAACATAATTGTCGAAAAAATGAATAAAAATATATGTAGCAAAATTGTCTACATGTCATGTTATTGAATATTATCAAACTCCTTATTGGGTGAACATGACGTCGGTTCATCTTGTCAACTTATCTCAATCTGCTCATTTATAAGGTGAAATTACTGAAAGGATATGTGATGCAGATAGATTAGCGTTAGAATTTATGAAGATAGGCGATCATCCAAAGAATGCAGCGAATTGACAGTTTCGGAGCTCCCGGTGTCCGATTTTGACCCACGGCAACTTATTTCGAAGGGAACGACGCCACGATTACAATTTTATTGGGCATTCAGAGTCGTTTACTATTTTATTTGGAGTTTTTATTACTTTAGAGATTTTTTTGGTATTTTTATATTAGGGTTTTTATTCGAACTCTTATTTAAACAGACTTTGTTTACAATGTAATGGGGTTGAATTTTGATAAAGAAAATTAGGGTTTCCCCTATATTGGCTTCTCTGTGTTTACTCTGTATCATATTGGTATTAGACACAGACAGTCCTGCGAGATGGTGCGAGGAAGAACTAGAGGTCGCGACGGCGTTGCTGTGGAAGGAGATGCAAGAGATTTCGGAGATCGCGAGAATGCTGACCTGCGTCGTCAGGTCAAGTATCTTTCCCGTGAGATGACTTCTTACTACTAGGCAACCCGGTGTGGAGGTTGAAGGTCCAGATAAACCTTTTGGAGAAAGGCCAGAACGGAATGCTTATCCGGACCGCCGCTGGGAGATTGGGTTTAAGGTCAACATTCCTGACTTTGATGGTGGCCTTTGAGCGGAGGAGTTTGTCGATTGGTTATCCCAGGTTGAGGAGGTGCTGGACTTCAAAGAAGTTCCTGAGGAGAGACAGGTAGCTTTGGTTACCATCCACCTGCGCGGCAGGGCACAAGCTTGGTGATAGCAGGTGAAAAAGATCTGTGCGCGTGAAGGCAAGGAGCAAGTACGTAGTTGGGAGAGGTTCAAGAAGAAAATCCGCAAGGCATTCTTGCCTTACAATTTCGAGCGAGAATTGTTCCAGCATTTCTAGAATCTTCGTCGGGGGCCACGCTCTGTGGACGAGTATACGAAGGAGTTCTTTCAGTTGCTTGCTCGTACAGATGTGAACGAGTCAACACATCAGCGGGTATCCCACTATATTGGGGGGTTGCGCCCTCAACTCCAGGATGTGTTGAACATGTTTGACCCGTTGTCTGTTTCTGAAGCACATCGGCGTGCCCTCCACGCAGAAAAACAGTTGGCACACGTCCAACCAGTTCCATGTCCAACAAGGACCTCAACGCCCGCACCAGTTCCACGTCCAACTATTCCCATTGTTCCCATTGGTGCGACCAGCCATTTGGCTGGTAAGTTACGTTGCTTTGGCTGTGATGAGTTAGGGCATCGTCAGGTAGAATGTCCGAATGTTGCGGGTGGTAGGGGTCTTTTCTCTCACGAGGTGTTTGAATCGGCCCCCATTGTTCCTGATGGTCTCCCGAAGTTTGATACATATGATGATGATGTGACTGGTGATGTTGGTGCACTTCTGATGGTACGATGCACTTTTCTTTCCTCTCGTGTTCCTGCTCAGAGTGACTGGCTGCGTAATAATGTGTTTTAGTCCACTTGTACGATTGGCCGGTAAGGTGTGCACCTTCATTATTGATGCTGGTAGCTGTGAGAATGTAATTTTCGAGACAGCGGTTTCGAAGCTCGGGCTAAAATCAGAGTCGCACCCCAAACCATGCAAGTTGGCCTGGCTGAGTAAAGATATTGATATCACTGTGTCTCAACGTGTGCTTGTATAATTTTCTCTAGGGCAGACATACCGGGATGAGGTGTTTTGTGATGTAGTGCCTATGGACGCTTGTCACTTATTGCTTAGCCGTCCTTGGCAGTATGATTTGTCTATTGTGTATGATGTTCGTGTGAATACTTATTCATTCTTTTTTCGGGGTAAGAAGTTTGTTCTAGTACCGCCAAAGCCTCGGTCCCTCAGCATTGGCTCTGGTCCATCTACAACGACCTTGCTGTCCCGTGCTCCTTTTCAGGCGGCCATTGAAGAAGCTGGTGTGCTCTTCTTGTTGTTTTGTGATCCAGTTGTGACTGATGTGTTTGAAGATGTGTTTCCTGTTGCTAGCCCTACTGTTCAGGCTCTTTTGCAGGAGTTTGCAGATGTGTTTCCTGTTGCTAGCCCTGCAGTTCAGTCTATTTTACAGGAGTTTGCAGATGTGTTTCCTGTTGCTAGCCCTGCAGTTCAGTCTCTTTTGCAGGAGTTTGCAGATGTGTTTCCTGTTTCTAGCGCTGCAGTTCAGTCTCTTTTGCAGGAGTTTGCAGATGTGTTTCCTGTTGCTAGCCCTGCAGTTCAGTCTCTTTTGCAGGAGTTTGCAGATGTGTTTCATTTCCAGGTGATGTATGGTGTTGTGCCCCGAGGTCCAGTCGACTTGCTCGTCCTGCCCAGTAAAATTCGTGTTAACACAACTGCTGAGGAGCTTGTCTCCCAGATTCGCCAAACCCACCAGAAGACATACAATCAGCTTGTCTTGAGCACCGCTAAGTATAAGTCTCAGGCGGATCATCATCGTCGTCCTGTACAGTTCGAAGTTGGTGACTATGTGTGGGCAGATCTAACCAAGACTCGGTACCTTGCCGGTGAGTATAACAAACTGGCCACCCGGAAGATTGGCCCTGTGAAGATTGTGGAGAGGATCAACCCGAGTACTTATCGGCTGCGCTTGCCTAGCCATGTCCGTACGTCTGATATCTTTAATGTTAAGCATATGATTCCTTATGCAGGTGACTCTTCTGACGAGGAGACTGGTTCTGATTTGAGGGCGAATCTTCTCTACCCCGGAGGGGATGATGCTGATAGATTAGTGTTAGAATTTATGAAGACAGACGATCACCCGAAGAATGCAGCGAATTGACAGTTTCGGAGCTTTCGGTGTCCGATTTTGACCCACAACACCTTATTTCGAAGGAAACAACGCCATGATTACAATTTTATTGGGCATTCGGAGTCGTTTATTATTTTATTTCGATTTTTTATTACTTTAGGGTATTTTGGGTATTTTCGCATTAGGGTTTTATTCGAACTCTTATTTAAACAGACTTTGTTTATAATGTAATGGAGTTGAATTTTAATAAATAAAATTAGGGTTTCCCCTATATTGGTTTCTCTGCATTTACTTTGTATCAATATGGATAAGAAAAGACATAAGCTACAATAATTTAAAGGTGTTTGGTTGTAAGGCTTTCGTACATGTTCTTTAGATGAAAGATCTGACCTGGATGAGACAACCAAAAATAATATTTATTGGCTATGAACATGACGAGTTCGGTTATAAACTTTGGAATTTAATAAGTAAAAAAGTCATTTAAAGAAAAGATGTTGTGTTCTTCAAAGATCAAACTCTTTTAGATATGAAGAATGTTCAGAATAAAAAAACTAAACACCAGTATTAAAATTAACTTATTTTGAGATACACCATTTCCAGTTGCGTATGATGATTAAATAAAATATCATGATCACGAAGAAACATCATTCAAAGTGGAAAACATCATATTAAAGAACCCAATTTAAGAAGATCATTTAGTGATCATCGACTTTCAACTAAATACCCAACAAATGAGTGTGTGTTGTTAACTAACGACAGAGAACCTGAATGTTGCTATTATACATTCAGAAGAAATAATAGTTAAAGGCCATGCAAGAAGATGTGAAGTAATTTAATGAGAATCACACACAAGATTTAGTAGAAATACCAAAAGAGAAGAAAACATTCAACAATAAATACATATTTAAGTTAAATAATGAAGAAAGAAATCCACCACCATCAGCATATGCTAGAGCATGTATATCTATATAACTTCTCTAATTAAACCTCATTTTCTGTTTGTTAGCTAGTAGTCTCTTGAAATCCTTTATAAGAAATTTCTCAGCTATAATAAAAAGGCTAAGGGATTAAAGACCTCTTTCTAGACAACTTTGTTTGATTTGAAAAATCCATTAAGCTCGCTATTGACTAAATAAAGTAGTTAATAGACTCAACATTTTTTAGTATTAGATTCATAAACCTTTTATTAAAACCAAAGGATTTCATTATTTTTTATAATGAAGTTAAAAGATAATTTGTCAAATGCTTTAGACATATCTGTCTTTAACATTAAGTTTCCACCTCTTACGTTGTAATTCAAGTCATAGGCTAGTTCATTAGCAAGGAGAATATTGTCATGGATATTTTTACCCTTGAAAAAACCTCCTTGCTCATTTGATATAATTTTAGGTAAAGAGGCTAATATACCTTTTAATGTCATTAAAATGATCTTATTCAGCATTGTACATAGGTTGATTGGCTTGAAGTCATTCCAACCTTGAGGTGATCTATTTTTGGAATTAAACAGACGGAGGTAGCATGAATTCCAATAGGAATTATATGATTTTTTAAGAAACCTGTATGAGCTTTCCACAAGTCCTTAATTATAATATGCCAACAATGCTGGAAACATTTGGCATTGAAGCTATCAATCTTTGCAACACTATTTGGACTGAGAAACTTATTAACCAAGTGAATTTCTTCCTCTATATGTAATAACATTAACATCCTATTATCTCCCTTATTTTTTAGATTGGGGATAATAAAATCAATGTCTTCAATATTTGCTTGAGGAGTTTGACTAGTAAGAATTTTCTTAAAATGGTCAACTGCTTATATTCTCAACTTATTGATCTTGAATCCATTGACTATTCAAGCATATACATTTTATATTGTTATTTTTTTCTTCTTCTTTTAACAAAGCTCTAAAAAATTCCTGTATTTATGTCTCTAATCTTAAGCCAGCCTGAATGGATTTTATGATCCGGGAAGGCCTTCTCTCTATCTAACAATTGAAGATGAAAGGCCCAAGATTTAGCAAGACCAACTTTATCTTTTGGAATTTTAGAGTTTTCGTAGCACATTTCTCTGAATTTGACTTCCTCTTCAGCTTGTATGATTGAATCAAATGTGTTCCCAAATACTTCTCAATTCCAACTATTAGTTTATTTTTGTAACCTTTAAGGTTATGACAGAAAATATAAATTGGAGGACCATACATCTGTTCATTCCAGTTTTCCTTTACCATATCAAGAAATTGAGAGTACATGAACCACATGTAATGGAATTTAAAGGTTAACTTAGTCCAAGAGTTCTCATTTGACATAGAAATACTTAGATGACTGTGATTAGAGCCTGATCTGATAGGTGTTTTACCTTAGTATTTACCAAAAAATTAGACCACATAAGGCTATAAAGAACCATGTCTAATCTTTCACACTTCTTGTTGTTGGTCCATGTATATCTAGAGCCTGCATACCCAACATCTTTCATGATATAATTTTAAATATCGTTGTTGAAATCCTCTATACATCTTAGGCACAAGGTAGACCAAGATAACTGCTCTGCAGAATTATATATAGTTGAAATCTCGCAGCACTATCTATTCTTGAGTTTGGACATATATCTCTCTTAAGTTGTTCCAAATATTTATCATTTGGGGTCTAATACACTTGACATATATATTAGCAACAAATAAATCCAATTTAAATTATTATATCTGACTTTTAAATGAAGGAATAAATCTTGGTTTTCCATTACTACAACTAAATAATAATCCTTCCATATTTTATTGTTGATATTTTTTAACTAAAATATGAGCCTATTTTTCTTGTAACTAAAGGTAATTTCTCAGCATAGACCACTGGCTCTTGTAAGGCCATGAATTCGATTTTTTCTATCGTTTTAATTACTTTAAGTCTTGTCATTGTAAGCTTGTTTCCAAGCCCTGTTAATTTCTAATTTTGTATATTGATAGTCATTTAGAAGAGCTAGAAAAGGGTCTACCAAAACCTTTGGATAACATGGCTTTGGTTAAGATAGGGCCTTTCATATTTCTAGTTTAGATGTTTTTCATTTTCTTACTCAATACTTTTCTAAAGTCATTGCAAAGCTCTACTTTACTAAGAGTATGGGAAATTAGGAGGCTACCTATGTTCTTATGAGAGGAAGAAGATTTTAAGCCTATTGTTTCAATCTCTTTATGATTAGAAAATACAATTCATGTGTCAATTTCTTGTAATGCCTCTATTATGTCGTCATCCTTTATCTCAAATTTGTCTTGATCTTTACAATTGTTTAAATTAGATATATCAGAGGGTTTATGATCTCTAATATTTCCTAGTTGATCAGAATTACTCTTATACTCAAGAATATAACCATTAAAAGAATTAACATCAAGATAATTATTTTAAGATAAAGAACATTCACCTCTTTTAAAGTCTGCTTCTTTTTGCGGATTTATTGTAGTAATATTGTTTGTGATAATCTCTGGTTGATCTTCACTGATGATTATAGACTTGACATTCTGAATCAAAACTTGATTATGACTGCTTGATATATTTGGTTGAGTTTAATCATGTTGTAATTTCTTCTTTCTAATTTAGGAGCTTTTGCGGCTTGTATTTTGGTGATCAAAGTGAAAGAATTGAGAAAAATAAAATGAAATTTCACCATATATAGTATTTTGCCACTATCCTTCGTTGTCTCTGAAACCTATCCAAAACTTCTTGATTAACTCCTTGTATGCATCTAACTCTAGCCATTTTTTTGTGGTTATATCATGCGCGATCTTTTCAAGAATCCATATTTTAAGAGGATTATCGATGACTATTGCTATTGATTTGATGGTATCTTTATTGAACATATATCCCGATATATTTTTCAATGTGATCAACACCGCCGTTATTGGCGATTCTCTTAAAGGGTTGAATTAATGAGTTTATCTAAGTAGTCTCATGGTTTTGGAGTCTACAACCTAGACATTTTTGCGCCATAGTTTCTTCAGATCTTCTTGTATATCAAACTCTATTAGAATATGTTAGATATCCCAAAACAAAATAGATATATTCTTTTAAATTTAAAACATTCTTTAAATTTGTTGATGGATTTCATTAAAGGTCTTCCAAAAGAGAATTACTTTAATAGAGTGAATTTTGAACTCTACTTCAACTTTTTTTTGTCCAAAGCAGGGAAACTGAATATGCATATGATTGCTTTTTTGAGAGATTGTAATATTTTAATGCTTAATTTGTCTTCTTTTATTCTTTGTAATACCAACATAAGATAATAAGTGAAACCTTTAAACTTGTTCTTGATTTTCTTGATGAGTTTCTTCTTGTTTTTGTATATTTTGCTCGAAAGTTAGATTATGCTTTACATTGGAGTATATTGGATTGTTGAGAGTTTTGTACAATGTTTCAAGTTGATCTTTATGATTACCATATTTCAGATCACAAGTATTTGTTTTCCTTTGATTTCTTGGTTGATGCAAAACTCTGTTTTGCATTCTAAAAACATCAATTTGGTAGATTTGTTATTAGTTGAGGTGTGCTCCACTGACTAATGTTTTCATAATATGTTGTAAAAAGAGGATCCTCATTCCTTTATAATATTTTCCGATGTAGACTGGCAAAAATCTAGTCTCGATGATGAGCCCAAAAAATCCATGATAGAAATGCAAGAACTGGGATCTTATAGCTCTTTTCTCTTTTAGTAAATTATTGCATGTTGTATTTATTATTATTTTAATTTAGATTTTCTGTTTTTATATATAACTAAATAATTTTTTATAATAAATAAGTCGAATCGGTCTAATAAATTTATAATAACAAAACTAGAGTCTTCATTTGTCAACTAAATATTATATATGTGATAAATTAAACCATTATAGATATAATAGCTAAGAACTAAAGGGAACCCTTAAATATATGGATACATAGCATGAATATTGCAAAATACAACTTCTATCAAGTTTGGATAAAACTTGATGCATCCAAGCCTCACAGTGAAAACATTTGGATACATTTTGAGGGAAATGATGGATTATGGCCCGACATTATATATGGGAATAAACCATTATATTGTCCAGAATATTTTCACTTGGGACATGACATAAATTAATGTAAAAAAATAAAATTCCAATGGAACTTGGATACCTAAACTTAAGTCACTTGTTGTTTGTAAGAAAAACAAAGAAATTACCAAAAACAATTTGATTGTATTAATATAAATACTAATAGTAGTATTAATAAAAATAGAATTCAAGAATTTATAGAAATACAAGAGAGTGGTGCCTTTTTTACAAACTCTTCATTGTCAATAGAGCAAACAAATTTTGAAATCGTATGAGCTCTACATTTAATAGAGCTTGAAAATATGTTTAATTATTTAATTGATTCATCTGATGAAGATCAGACAAATAACTCTCCAAATCCAACTCTGACTAGTAGCTTACAAGTCACTCCCACTCACAGACATTTAGAATTCAAAGAAGCAATAAAAAAGAACAAACAAAGATAAAAATAAGGTTAAGAAAGTGTGCAATGATCTTCAAATGGTTAAAAATCCATCCACCTCTAGAATTAAATGACTATAAAAATCCTAAATTGGAATGTTAGCGGTGTTTGTAATAAAAACATAATTAGAAGGATAAAATCAATTGTAAGAAATGAAAACATAGAATTTATAGCCTTCAAAGATTTTGTGATTTCAGAAAAAACAATATAATTCATACTAAAAAATATCTAGGTTCTCATCAAGGTGTTGCTAATTTGAATAACAAGATTTGGTTCATTTGGAAATATAATTTTATTGCGGATGTTAACTGCAACCACGATCAGCTTATCCATCTAAAAGTGGTTCACTCAACCTGTAAAAAAGCAATTATGTAACTATTATCTATGCAAAATGCTCAATTTCTGACAGAATTCCTCTTTGGGATAAAATGAGAGAGGTTTCCAACAATAAAGTGGATTTTTATGTGAGACTTTAACTGTATAACAAAATCAACAGAGCAATCATCTTGCTATGCTTTGTGTTTAAGAAGTCTGGATGACTTCAATAACACAATTTTGGATTGTAAGTTAGAAGATGATGGCTTTGTAGGAACCCCTTACACATGGTCTAATTAAAGAAATTGGAAATGGCTTGATTGGGTCTTAATACACAACCCGATGAGAGATTGTTTTGAAACTATTCAAGTTAAATATTGGGCGAGAACATGTCCAGACCACTATCCAATAACGATAACCTTATCAAGCAATTAAATTAAACCTAAATCATTATTCTATTAAAATATGTGGAATCTACATCCACATATCCACCAGGTCATCGAGGCGTCTTTGAGGACTCCTATATGTGGTCAGCCTCTCTATGTTTTTTTGGAAAATACTCAAAATATTAAAAAAATTAAAAATTAAAAATCATGAAACCTTTGGCAATATCTTTAATGTTATGTCCAAATTTGAGGAAGATACTACCTACCTTGAAAAAAAAAGAAACCCAAAGTCTTGAGGATAATGATAACTTACCCAAAACCAATGCCAACCTTCTTCTTCTCTTGGCAAGAGAAGAATCTTAATGAGAGAAAAAAGTAGCACAAATTGGATTAAATAGGGAGATAAAAACACCTATTTTTTCAAAATTATGTCAAACAAAATGCGTTAAAAGAATAGAATTAATAGCATTATTTAGGATGGTATTTGGATTGAGGATCATATCAAACTTAGCGAGACTGTAATTGATTACTATACAGACTTATTAGAAAATACAAATCATGTAAAACAGTTTGAAAACACTTATAATATAATCTCAAATCTTACAACGGGACCTGATAACCTTTATCTTTTGACTTCCCCTTCTGAAGAGGAAATCTATATTGTTATTCAATGCCCTAAAAACAATAGTGTAGTTGTCCCTAATGATTTTGATGCTACTTTTTATCAAACGTATTGGCGTATTACTAAGCATTATATGTGTCTTGCTGTTAAAGACTATTTCTTTGGTAAACTTTCCCCAAATGGTGTTTATATAACAACTATTTTTTTAATTCGCAAAATTGATAATCCTAAACAGTGGAAATACTATAGACCAATTGGTTTTTGCACTATTTTTAACAGAATGACATTTAAAATCCTAAATGATAGATTGACTAATATTCTCCCAAACAGTATCTCCTAAGAGCAGTGAGGATTTGTTCAAGGAATAAACATTCGTGAACACATTTTTCTCTCAAGAAATCATCCATGATCTAAATAAGAACTCTATAGGAGATAACATTATGTTGAAAGTTGATATGGCTAAGGCCTTTGAGTGCAATTTAGCTTTGAAAAAAAAATAAACTTTCTTTTGTTTTCTTAAAATGTTGTTTTGATCAACATTCTCTAGATTCTTTATATTTTAAAAGTAAAAAATGATCTGGAAACTTGAGTTTTTGGTTTTTTCTCTCTAATATTTTAAAGTTATCTTTCTAATAATTTGTTTCTTTTATTCAATGTCAAATGTGTCTCTCAACCTATTTTGTTTTTGTAAAGCACAGTCCAAACACAATCATCTGAGATCAAACGGTACATAGATCTATGGATACTTACAAGTTTTCAGATAGACCATCAGAAAATTAATTCGTTAGTATTTTTTGTTTTTAATGTCAAACTCTTTATAAAGTGTTGGAATCAGTCTCCATATCCTCATAAATACCATATTTCCGAGCTGGATATCGGATATCGCTGCTTTTGATACAAACGGTGCCCGGTAGGAGTATATCTTTAAGTTTTCATCCATCATCATTGTCATCTTAAAAAAATTAAAATATCTCCGATGTAAATATGTAATGGAATCTAGCATTTATTTACCTTCAAATTTTTCTTATACATTCATCAAGAAATGATATAAGAATCTACTAGTTTTGTAATCTTTAGAAAACAAATTATATGGATTCGGGTAATATAGGCATATGCTTATTTATTCATTTAAGAATTCTTCCTATCTTTGGTTTGTTGTTATCCAGTGTATTAATTTATTTCTGTTTGATTAACTTCATCTTTCTTATTATGTACTTATTATGCCAATGTCCCAACATTTAACTCTCACAAAGTTATCCTTTTTTTATTAATTTAGTAGAAATTAATTGGTTAAATATTTTAGTACACAACTGAGTATCTCATAAAGAAGCATTTGTAGTGCCTATCTCATTGTATCATATTAAAAAAAGTTTGATATAAATAATAGTTTCATCTGAAACATGAATTAGGAAAAAAAGAAACACATTATAATATCGGATAACCATCAAAATAGAAATAAACAAAATCAAATTATTTATGGATAATGATATTTATTTTTATTAAGTAAATTCTTTTATTGATACTAAAGTTATCAAGAAGTAACTTGCAAGGATTATAAATCTCCTTATCATAGATATTTGAATGTATTATGTACATATATGATATTACAATTTACAATTACATGTTAAAATTTAATTATAAATAGTTTCATCATCAACTTTCAGTATACTTCTACATAAGTGTTTTTTGGAATGTAAATAAAAAGGAAAAAAACTGATGTCATTTGGGGATCCTTGTTCAACATGTCTCAACTTTTATGAATCTTGTTCGAGAGATTATTTTGTCGTATTATTCAAGACTTGCTTTATTCATCATGCATATAACTTTGATCAAGGGACTTGATTTTTGGCAAACATCTCAATTAAGATAGATGAATCAGATTCAATATCCACATGCTTAAAACCATTTTGATAACAAACCAAGAGACCATCAAGTATAGCCATACACTCAACAAATAAATGACTTTTCTTCCGATACAATCTACCGTAAGCATTGATAACATCACCGTTTTGATTAGGAGATTCAATCTAATGGAAAAACTGACACTTAGAGACAAGACTAGAATTTCACATTTAAAGGATTGTATCCACAAAGATCCATCATTTTTTAAAGTTTCCATTATAGAAAAGAGTACTTAATTGGTGTAACATTATTCCAAATTGTTGCAAAAAGATTTGAAACATTGATATTGTTTCTTATGTGTTTGTAGGTAGGTTTTATATTAAAGCAACTTGAGTTATCCAAAACCTAAATAATTTTATCCTATTTATTAGGCTAAGAATCTTTGGTATAATATATCTAAGAAGATAGAGGTTTCGTCCACTTCTCCTATACCAACACGCATGACTCTTCTTTCCCGCAGCTTTTAGATGAGATAAGTTTCGTCCACTTCTCCTATACCTCTACCAAACTACTATACCTCTACCAAACTACTACCGACAAACTGACTGTGCATCATCTACAAACTGACTGTGCATCATCTAGGTCCCAGAATTACGGGGAAAAAGAGCCAGTGGGCCAATTGAGCTTGTTGGAGAGGGAAAAAGAGCCAGTGGGCCAATTGAGCTTGTTGGAGAGTGTAGTTCACAGCGGCTTCACGATTTTGGTGGAGAGCATGATTTAGTTGTATTAAATTGTCTATTTCAGAATCTTTTAACAACTCATGTCTCAATCTCTGCTCCATCTGCAATTCCAAAGAAAAAGAAACCAAAGTAGTATAAGTTTTCAATTGAAACATTAAAAACATCAAACTAAAAATAAGCAAATACAAAATCAAAGATAAACTCACATCAAACATCATGGCTCACCGGAGCTACTCCCATGTTGAAACTGACTAACGTTAGCTTGGGGAACAACAATTGGCCAGCCCAATGATCGACCATGAGACAAGTTTCACCATAGGGAGACAAGTTTCACCATAGGTTTTTGAAGAATTTGGATTCTTCAAGCTGACAAACCATGGATCTTTTATCAAAATACTGATACATGCTCGCTCAAAAAAAATTATACTCTAAAGAAAGAGTAAGAATTTTTGTCATCATTTTGGTGTTTGTTTCAATTTTTTAGTTAAAAATATTTTAAAACTTTTGGATTGTGTTTTATAAAACAAAATATAGTTTGAGAGACAAATATGAAATCTAGAAGAGATGAAAAGAAAAACAAATTATCAGGAAAACAAAAATAATTTATAATGTTAGAGATAGAAACAAAGAAAAAAGTTTTCAGAGCCTTCTTCACTCTTAAAATCTAGGATTTAGAATTGAGAAACACCATTCTAATTTTAAGAAGAAAAGAATTGTCTTCATATGCAAGCTGAACTATGCTTAAAGAAGAGAAAAAAGATAGAGGTTCTTTGGTATAATATATCTAAGAAGATAGAGGTTCTTTGGTATAATATAAATAGGCCTTATGAGAAAAGAACCGACAAGACATTACACTACGTGTTTAGCTTTAAAGACGTCAGGTGGCATAAAAATTCATAACGTGTCGCGTGATAAACAAATATTGTTATCATGCAAGGAAACGTATCCATCGTTAGTGTACCGCTATATATTTTGAAACGTGTGTGATGACGGTGATATGTAGCTATACATGTCTAAACACGAGCCAACCAGCTGCCAGTTCCACCGGCGTGCAGGAATAGAAAAGTGTATCTCTCTTCTTAAAATACGTAAGAGTAGTGTAGGGCTATTCTTTTTATTTCTACGGGTCTATATTAAGACACAATTACCCTCATAGTATATAACACTAATTACTACTAATAGTTTAGACAATGGCCGCTCATAATAGTGAGAAGGAAAAAACTATTTTAATTTATTCTAAGTGCTCAATTGAAAATAAAAAATAACACTTATCCATTAAAATTTCAGTTAAATAAATTTAATAGAAATGTTTAAACGTTTATTATTTAATTAATTTTATTAGTAATTTGAAATTTTAATCATAACCTTCCAAATATATAAACTATGGTTTAAAAGAACTTATAAATAACGGTGAAGGGAAATTTTAATCATAACCATCCAAATTTGATATTTATCATTTTAATTTTCTATCCAATTAATTATTAATTGTAAAACTATTTTGATTTACTTAAATCTTCGATTAAAAATCAAGACTAAAAAATATATATAAAAAGAATAGGTTTTGATTAATGTTCGCATAAAATTTTAAAATAAACATTTCTATAAATGGCAATTAGCAATCATAATTTCAAACTTTAATTAAATTCTTTTATCAGTTATAATACTTTTATAAATTAAAACTAAATTTGCTCTAATTATTCATTTTAAAATTTTATATCAATAAAACATTAATTGACATATTTATATAGTTTTTTAATACTATATAAAAATCTCACATGAAAATAAACTTGAATGATTTTTTAATTATTAATTAATAACTAAATTAATTAAATAATAATGATTAAACATAATAATAAATAATGAACTGAAATTCGATAGAAAAAATAATAATAAATAATTTTATGGAATTTTTAATTTTAAAATGAACATTTAAAATAGATTAAAAATAGTGTGATTGATTTTTTTTATTAGCTATTTAATAAATGTCTTTTTTTTAATCAAAATAACAACTTTATTAAGAAATGAAAAAATTCACAAACAATAGGGATCATAATGAAATAGACCCAAAATTACAAATTTGAAAAACTTTGGCGCTGGAAATCTCCCGCCTTGCAAAAAAGACCAAAATTAAATTTTAGACAGAATTTCAGTCCAATAGAACAGCTCTCAACACAAATGAACTCTTCCATTCCATCTTCTTTTTTATTTCTTTGTCTCCTCATCTTCATTCCATGGAAACTCCATCTGCATCACCACTTCCTTGTCTCCTCAGCTTCATTCACATGCTAACTCCAGCTTCATCTTCATTTCGTTGACACAAACACTCCCCCCATAGCAACACCAATCCGATCTGCCAAAAAAACCAAAATCTAGCAGTACCAATGTCCACTAAGCAAGATACCCTAAATTTAAGCTCTCAAGAAAAGTAATTGCTAACAAGGCAGAAGGGGCATTATGCTCATGAAAGTATTGTTTTTGCTTGCACTTAAGGGTCTATTTGGCAAGCCAATCAGCTGCCTGATTCTGGACCCTTGAGATGTGCTTGAAGCTCATGCTTTTATCCAGAAAGTTACGGCAATAACTAAGATTTTGATCCTCAAAATCAGATCTAATGTTATTGGTAAGCTGCTTAATGAGGACAAGGGAATCAGACTCAATGCCCACGTGCTTCCAATTATTCTTGAAACAAATAATCAGGCCATGAATCATAGCTAAAGTTTCAGCTGGAAGAGGCGAGACTTTACCAATTTGATTTCCATATGCAAGAATGATGTCTCCCTCACTGTTCCTGACAAGAACACCAATAACAGCCTCACCATGCGAGAATGGATAGGAGGAATCCATCGAAGGTACTGAGGTTTGTTTTTCTTTTCAATAAAGTCACATCCCATAATCACACCTGCATCATGTGCTATTTAATAAATGTCTTTGTTTATAACCTATAATTACTAACTGCAAAATTAGAAAGATACTTAGTAAGGTATTAATGTCTCTTTAGACACTTGTTAATATTACCCATAGTAATAAATAGAAAATAAATGTCATTATAATATATTTTACCTAATTAGTTTTCATATGATATGATTTTGTAGTATCATAAGTTGGGCGAAGATTCAGTTTTCTCTATAGATAGTATAAAAAGAAAGTAAATAACATAAAAATTATACCTTAGCATAGTGGTTGGACTTTCAATAAACTTCAGCCCCCAAGGGGTAGCCGAGTTGGTTGAGCATGGCATTCTTATAACCAAAAGGTCTTGAGTTCGAGTCCCTCTGCATACGCTTTCTCGGCTGAGCCTGTCACCTTGTGTGGTTTACCTTCTGGCGTTGGTTTGCAGGCTATCGCGTCAGACTGAGGGTTTACCCTGTACGCACTCATTGCACTCTGAGTAGCGGCTGCGGGTTCCCTCCGAAAAAAAAAAAAAAAAAAAAAATAAATAACATAGGTAAAGACATATTCTTGCGACACAATTAAAGAATTATTTAAAAAGAAAATAGGGTTTGAATATAAAAACATACGTAATATTTGAGTTATAACTCTTAATGATCTTTCTGAACAAATATGTTTTAACAATTTATGGAACTTTAACTTTTATATAATATAATATTCATAAGATTTTTATTTTACAATGATTTTTATGGCAGTGTCCTTTTTAGTAGCGTAGGTAAAATTATTTCTTGTTATTTTAATTTTATCTTTTTTTATTTGTATGGAGTTATGTTTTCATTAAGCACTATCTCATTATTTGATTTGATTTGAAATTTTATATACTATAATTTTTTATTGGTTTTAATATTTTATATATCGTATATTTTTTAATTGTTTGATATTTTGTACAAGCAATTTGTGATACCGCAAAGGAAACAAATATTTTCAAACTAGGACAATATTTGGAACTAATGTGATATTTAAAAGTTTTAGAAATAAAGTTTTCATCATAAGAAGTCTTGTCTAAAACATTATTATGGAAAAAGTGCATCTAATTACTTGCAAAATCTGACCAGATTCTCGACACTTTGACAAAAACAGAACTGACGAAATTCAAATATTGATTTCTTTGCTATATAAGTGGAAACACTTGTGGTAACTCTTAGCAATTCAGAACTAAAATAAAATCTTACTTTAAGCATGGCAGAATAGAGTATCAACAAAGAAGTTAATTGAAGAGTTGAGCAAAGCTCTTTCAGTCACTCTCAAGACAAACATTAGTTAGTTAGTGACAAACATTAGTTAGTTAGAGAGGAAGAATAAGAAGGAAAAATTTATCTATGATGAAAAGGGCGAGTTTGGTTTTTTTATGATGAAAAAATGAAACGAGATGAAAAATTGTTAGTAAAGATGATGAAACACTAGATACTAGCAGTGTTTGTAAGCTGTTATTAAAGTACGTGTTGTATGTTCCAGATTTTGTATCAATCTATACTACTCAACTTGATGATATGAGATACGAAAATAACTTTAGCAATGGAGTTTAGGAGCTTAAGAAAAGAAATCTAGTCGTGAACAGAGGTAAAAATATTGTTCGTTGGTATTATATACAAATAAAATATTTTAGTTGAGTATAAGTAAATACGATTAAGCATGAAGACTCGACAAATCTGTGGTACGCCAGAATTGGTCATATTAGTGAGAAGAGACTTCAAATTCTCACAGAATAAAATATTCAACTAAACCATTCAAACACTTTCTAAAAGAAATGCAATTATTGGTTGGTATGAAAACAACATAGGATTGTATTTTGAATACGAAGACCACACAGAAATAATCATATTCATGAAATAATCCATTAAGATGTATGGTCTATCGATGACATAAATATTGGTCGATCGTTATTAAGACCACACATAAATATTGGAGTTTTTATTACTTTAGGGAATTTTTTGGTATTTTCGTATTAGGGTTTTTATTCGAACTCTTATTTAAACAGACTTTGTTTACAATGTAATGAGGTTGAATTTTGATAAAGAAAATTAGGGTTTCCCCTATATTGGCTTCTCTGTGTTTACTCTGTATCATATTGGTATCAGACACATGCAGTCCTGCAAGATGGTGCGAGGAAGAACTAGAGGTCGCGACGGCGTTGCTGTGGAAGGAGATGCAAGTGATTTCGGAGATTGCGATAATGCTGACCTGCGCCGTTAGGTCAAGTATCTTTCCCGTCAGATGACTTCTTACTGCCAGGCAACCCGGTGTGGAGGCTGAAGGTCCCGATAACCCTTTTGGAGAAAGGCCAGAACGGAATGCTTATCCGGACCGCCGTTGGGAGATTGGATTTAAGGTCAACATTCCTGACTTTGATGGTGGCCTTCGAGCGGAGGAGTTTGTCAATTGGTTATCCCAGGTTGAGGAGGTGCTGGACTTCAAAGAAGTTCCTGAAAAGAGTCGGGTAGCTTTGGTTACCATCCACCTGCGCGGCAGGGCACAAGCTTGGTGATAGCAGGTGAAAAAGATCCGTGCGCGTGAAGGCAAGGAGCAAGTACGTAGTTGGGAGAGGTTCAAGAAGAAAATCTGCAAGGCATTCTTGCCTTACAATTTCGAGCGAGAATTGTTCCAACGTTTCCAGAATCTTCGTCAGGGGCCACGCTCTGTGGACGAGTATACGGAGGAGTTCTTTCAGTTGCTTGCTCGTACAGATGTGAACGAGTCGCACATCAGCGGGTATCCCGCTATATTGGGGGGTTGCGCCCTCAACTCCAGGATGTGTTGAGCATGTTTGACCCGTTGTCTGTTTCTGAAGCACATCAGCGTGCCCTCCACGCAGAAAAACATTTGGCCCACGTCCAACCAGTTCCACGTCCAACAGGGACCTCAGTGCCCGCACCGGTTCCACGTCCAACTATTCCCATTGTTCCCATTGGTGCGACCAGCCGTTTTGCTGGTAAGTTACGTTGCTTTGGCTGTGATGAGTTAGGGCATCGTCAGGTAGAATGTCCGAATGCTGCGGGTGGTAGGAGTCTTTTCTCTCACGAGGTGTTTGAACCGGCCCCCATTGTTCCTGATGGTCTCCCGAAGTTTGATACATATGATGATGATGTGACTGGTGATGTTGGTGCAGTTCTGATGGTACGATGCACTTTTATTTCCTCTCGTGTTCCTGCTTAGAGTGACTGGCTGTGGAATAATGCGTTTCAGTCCACTTGTACGATTGGCAGTAAGGTGTGCACCTTCATTATTGATGCTGGTAGCTGTGAGAATGTAATTTCCGAGACAGCGGTTTCGAAGCTCGGGCTGAAATCAGAGTCGCACCCCAAACCATACAAGTTGGCTGAGTAAAGGTACCGATATCATTGTGTCTTAACGTGTGCTTGTATCATTTTCTCTAGGGCAGACATACCGGGATGAGGTGTTTTGTGATGTAGTACCTATGGACGTTTGTCACTTATTGCTTGGCCGTCCTTGGCAGTATGATTTATCTATTGTGTATGATGGTCGTGTGAATACTTATTCATTCTTTTTTCGGGGTAAGAAGTTTGTTCTAGTACCGCCAAAGCCTCGGTCCCTCAGCATTGGCTCTGGTCCTTCTACAACGACCTTGCTGTCTCGTGCTCCTTTTCAGGCGGCCATTGAAGAAGCTGGTGTGGTCTTCTTGTTTTTTTGTGATCCAGTTGTGACTGATGTGTTTGAAGATGTGTTTCATGTTGCTAGCCCTGCAGTTCAGGCTCTTTTGCAGGAGTTTGCAGATGTGTTTCCTGTTGTTAGCCCTGCAGTTCAGTCTATTTTGCAGGAGTTTGTAGATGTGTTTCATGTTGCTAGCCCTGCAGTTCAGTCTCTTTTTCAGGAGTTTGCAGATGTGTTTGCTAGCCCTGCAATTCAGTCTCTTTTGTAGGAGTTTGCAGATGTGTTTCATGTTGCTAGCCTTGCAGTTCAGTCTCTTTTGCAGGAGTTTGCAGATGTGTTTCCTATTGCTAGCCCTGCAGTTCAGTCTCTTTTGCATGAGTTTGCAGATGTGTTTCATGTTGCTAGCCCTGCAGTTCATTCTCTTTTGCAGGAGTTTGCAGATGTGTTTCCTATTGCTAGCCCTGCAGTTCAGTCTCTTTTGCAGGAGTTTGCAGATGTGTTTCCTGTTGCTAGCCCTGTAGTTCAGTCTCTTTTGCAGGAGTTTGTAGATGTGATTCATTTCCATGTGATGTATGGTGTTGTGCCCCGAGGTCCTGTCGACTTGCTCGTCCTGCCCAGTAAAATTCGTGTTAACACAACTGCTGAGGAGCTTGTCTCCCAGATTCGCCAAACCCACCAGAAGACATACGATCAGCTTGTCTTGAGCACCGCTAAGTATAAGTCTCAGGCGGATCATCATCGACGTCCTGTACAGTTCGAAGTTGGTGACTATGTGTGGGCAGTTCTAACCAAGACTCGGTACCCTGCCGGTGAGTATAACAAACTGGCCGCCCGGAAGATTGGCCCTGTGAAGATTGTGGAGAGGATCAACCCGAATACTTATCGGTTGCGCTTGCCTAGCCATGTCTGTACGTCTGATATCTTTAATGTTAAGCATCTGATTCCTTATGCATGTGACTCTTCTGACGAGGAGACTGGTTCTGATTCGAGGGCGAATCTTCTCTACCCCGGAGGGGATGATGCAAATAGATTAGTGTTAGAATTTATGAAGACAGACGATCACCCGAAGAATGCAGCGAAATACCTGAATGTGTGTTGTTAACTAACGACGGAGAACCTGAATGTTTCTATTAACATTCAGAAGAAATAATAGTTGAAGGCCATGCAAGAAGATGTGAAGTAATTTAATGAGAATCACACACAAAGTTTAGTAGAAATACCAAAAGAGAAGAAAACATTCAACAATAAATACATATTTAAGTTAAATACTGAAGAAAGAAATCCACCACCAAGATACAAGGCAAAGTTGTTTGTTAAACAATTTGGTAAGAAAAAATTAATTGATTTTGAAGAAATATTTTCACTTGGCGTAAAAATGTCATCCATTTCGGTTTGTTCTTGGAAAAATACTAGCTTGAATTTGAAAGTCAAACAACTTGATATGAAACTGTTATTCTCCGTGATGATTTGGAAGACAAAATTTATGTGAAGTAACCTGTAGGGTTTGAAACTAAAGAAGAGTTTGTAACGTTCTCAAACAAGCCCTATGACATGGGTATAAAAAGTTTATTATGATTAAGCATGGGTACAATAAGACTTCATATCTCCATTGTGTCTTTATCAAAATAAATTGTAAAAATAATTTTATCCTCATCATCATCCTATGCGTTAATGATACATTGATTATTGGTCGTGATATTCAAATGATAAATAATTATATCATCCTCATGCTCCAAAAAAATATTGAGAATAGTTTTAAAATATTTATCATGAGTAAAATGAAACGTGTCATTCTTTACGTACTAGACATTTTAAATTTTCTTCTAAACAATCACTTACAATGAATAACGGTAAAGAATAAATAAATAATATATCTTACTTTTTTACCGTGGTAGTTTGTATGAAATTGTTTGTAAAATACATGATGTTGGTCATGATGTCAGATTAATTGGTTGTTTTATCTATAATACTATAAATGAACATCAAGAAACTATATAATGAATGTTTAAGTTTCTTTGAGGAACATCACAATTATGTTTATGTTTTGGCCATGGTAAATCTAATCTACATGGTTACACAGATTCATATATGACTAATGATGCCCATAACAAAAAAAATCGACTTTGGGATATTTGATGACATTTTTAAGGGAAGGAATTTCATGGAAATAAGAACTACAAACATGTGTTGCATTTTTTTTATTATTGAGGTTGAATATCTTGTTATTAAAGAACTTCTATGGTTTATTTTAATTTTTTTATATAGTTGAGCCTCAATTAAGAAATCTATACTCTCTCTTATGATAGTCAGAGCGATATTCATCTCAGCAAGAATCCAAGCTTTTATTCTAGATCAAAACGTATTGATGTTTGATACCATTAGATATGTTAATATTTAAAATCAAATCAGATGCATGCTGAGAAGATCCATACTGATGATAATGGATCAAATATGATGATAAAATCATTACCGAAAAAAAAATTGATGTATGCACAAAGGTTGCAGGGCTGGTAACACTCTCATATTGAGCATATAAGTGATTTGTATGGTCCTCATCTTTATTTTGGAAGTGAAATGGTAATAAATGATACGCCTTATATGATTGGTAGCTTGGTAGTTGTAATCAATGGAAAAGAATAAGTCTTCAAATTTTACTTCACATGAAAATATATGATGCCCCCATATGGTTTGTAGTTGTAATAAACAAGGTGAAATACTTCATAAATAAAATTACCTAATGTTTCTTTAAGTGACACATCTTGTTTTTTTTAATAACATATTTAATGACATATAGTTTTTATAGTAATGCAATTGAGAGAAATATAATAGAGAGGGAAATGCGGATAGTGTTCGAATGAAAGGTGTGAGTTTTTTTGTTAGAGAATTTGTTCCGGAATCCATGAGATTTCTATTGTATTTTGGTTAAAATATTTTTAGGTAAGCAAAATGAGTGAATAATATTTTGGTGTGAAGTTAGCCTACCATTTATTAATAATTTTAGTGTACTATTTATCCGTATAATTTTCCCCATTGACTTATATTATGGATCAACCTTCTTAGTTGCAAGCTTATTATACTCATGTGGAGGATAACCGTCCTGGTTAAAACAACCCACACAAAATCTCATATCTCAAACTCGAGTAACTACATTTCTTGTCAATATTGTTTTTGTATTTCTGGGTAGTTTCCTCAATATACTTTCTAGTACTCTCATAAATTTCCCACAACTTAGTAATAACAGTCTCAACTATGATAGGAACCTTCGCTATTTCTGGAAAAACCAAATTCATAGGCCATCGTGGATTATAACCATATACCATCATTAATGGATTATGCCCAATAATCCTCTTTTGGTGCCTATAATAGGAGAATTCTACATAATAAACCCTATAATCCAATGACTTCAAGTTTGTAGCCGCTTTTACAGACAACATGTTTCCCAATGTCATGTTAGTCACCTTGGTATGTCCATCCGTCTGTGGGTGATAAAAACTATTAAAAATTTACTTCGTATTAGTAATCCACCACAAACTTCTCCACTAATTTCCTACAAAACTCTTATATAGATCAAATAAGATATTCATAGGTAAGCCATACAAACGATAGACTTCTTTGAAGTACGAGGTAGCAACATTCACCACAACCGTTGTTTTTTTGTAGGAAATAAAGTGAGTCATCTTAGAAAAATGATACACAACCACAAAATAGAATCATTACCCTTTTGTGTCCGGGGTAACTCAAAAACGAAATCTATGTTCACACTCCTCCATAGTCCCTCTTGTATGGGTAATGGTAAATACAGACTTACATTGTATGTCGTCCCTTTCGTTATCTGATAAATTCTTCACCCAAGTACGAAACGAATAACAACATTCCTCAAATGTGGCCATGAAACCGATGAGATACAAATTTGAGAGCCTGATCATAACCATAATGCCTTTTATTATGTCTTCCATGCACTATCAACACCCTTAAACTCTCAATAGGAACACACCAATGAATACATTGGCGCCACTCAATTGATCCATTAAGTCACCAATTCAAGGAATAGGTTGAGAGGACTCAGCTAGCAGTAATGTAGGATTTTCCTCCCTGTTTGGATTTAGAGGAAGCTCAATTGGAAGAGTTGCAGGGTTTTCTTCCCTGCTCGGACTTTGCGGGATGGAGGGATAACTGGAAGTTGTTTGTTGTACTGATGGCTCTTTTTCTCCCATAAGGTTTATCTTTGTTCGTTTCTTATTTGGTTACTCTTCCTGTAGTATTCTACTCGGAGTCCGAACCCATGGTTTGAGTGGTTTAGGTGAAAGGCTTGGTAAGGTGAATGATTGAGCAGTAGAGGAAGGTTCCAAGGGAATGTTACGTCTGTTGTAAGGATAGACCCCTTTATAATCAATAAAGTGAGTTACAACATCAGTACTTGAAAACGGAGGCAACCCAGCAGCGACCCTTGTTTTTTTCTTTTCTTTTTCTAGTTCGGACAAGTTAAACCAACCACACCCGGTTAATGCGTTTCTAGCAGTGAACATACAAACACCAAGAACCTACCGCATAAAATATTTACGGTGGTAAAAATGGTGGATGGAAAACAAATCTTGCCGATAATAAGCAAAATATCAGATAACAGTAAGTTATTTCCCTATCTAAAATATGGTGATTCGCTCTCTAAAAATTTCTAAAGTGGGAAAATAACGAATGAACTTATATATAGAAGTTGTTAAAAACTCTTGAGTATCATACGATGGAAATTGAAGGGCTAATGACGACTATAATATTATGAAGAAGTGTAAATGACTTATATTTCATTAGTTTGTTTTACCTAGGGCAAAACAAGTGTGTGGCTCCAATCAAGAAGTGACATGTGTCAGGAAAAGTAATGGGTTGAGAAATAGTGAGTTTTGGATAATAACTGTTTTCAAACTTCGCCATCGTATGCAGTTCGAATATATTTTAATACCAAGATTATGAAATACTAGAAAATCAGGTTTGAAATAATAAACCAGTACAAATCAGAAATATATCGATTAGTCCTCCCAAACATGTCTTCGAGAGGACTAATGTGGCTAGTTGATGGGGTACAATATTTTTTAGTACGATAGCCAACAATAGGGTCAGATTTCTTCGAGGAGAAAATTTAGACCCAAAATAAATACAATACTAATAATACATTATTGCATTTTCACTCAACTGTGTGTTTGATACATCTTTACTTGTTAAATACATATAATTAATAATGAACTTTTAGGCTTATGAGTTTGACCCATATCTATGACCCGACCCGACTAGCGCATCAACCTAAAATTAGCCTACAAAAGCTCTAAAGAATAATATTTAAAAGGGTTAAAACTTTATCTCTGTAGGCGTTAAGTACAACAACTCAATCATCTCTATAAAATTTATCCCGTATTTATTACACCATCAAAAAATTACCTAAATACTTATCAAACCAATATAAACCATATTAAGCAACACAATGTTTTTGGTTGATTTTTCCTTTTTAGTGGGAATTAGTAAATCCATTTCCTATTTAGGTTCCTTTCCAAAATGACCCTCAAGAAGATCAACCATGTATGTTTCTTCCATAAGAGTGTCGGTGTTAGTATTCATATTCACAATTGTAAGCAATTGACATCCTTAATTTCCAAGATCCTAAACGGAAAAGGTTTTCTCTAGTAAAAAGGTTGTGATACTGATTCTTCCAATTGGAATTAGTTGTAACAAAAAATTGAGTCAAAATATTTCTAATAATAAGTCTTGATATAGCATGAGCTTATGTACAAATAAGGAAAGACAAATGATGAATTTTATAATAATAAAATGGATTAATAAAAAAGTAAACGATAAAAAGAATATTAAAACAATAATATACTTTTTGTCACCCAAGCTTGACCAATACTTTCTGGTGGGCTCAATTTTCAGTTTCCACTAAAGTATATATTTTCCAAGGGTGGTCAGAGTTAGGTACTCTTACAATACAACACTTCTTTGGAACATTTAAGTAGTAAAATAGTGGTCTTGGGACTTTGTTGATTTTACATTCATAACGAATATTAAGAAGTGTGAAAGTAATTTTTAGTTATACTGAAGAAGTAATTAAGGTAGTCAACGTCCGCCATCCATTAAAGATAAGCTGATTAGGACATATTGTACACCATTGGAATAGTTCTATAAGCTTGGGATTGCGTGAAAACCTAACACCTCATTCTAAAGTTCTTTAAAATAAGCACATGTTCTCATCGATAAAATCATTAGGATAACCTTCTGATTTTAGAAAGCGAAGGGTAACATCATCAGGAATACCTTCCTTATAAATGATAAGATTTTTTCTTTCTCTTTATCAACATGATAGACTCAAATTTGTTTAATAAAAAATGTTTCAAACAAATTAAAGTTTGGTTGTGATGGAATTAGATGAGGAGGATTATTAGACGATAATGCGTTTTTTGGTTTATATATTTTAAAAAGTGTGTGAGCGGTGTCATCATCTATGAGATTCATTGAGTTTGTAAGAAAAATCTTTATGTTGTTTTTAACCTAGGATTAACAGCAAGGATTTGTATATTATCTTACCTAAATTTATTATTTTCCCTATTAGAAGATGCATTTACTAAATTTATTTTTGAACTACTACAAGCTGAATCGTGAGATGAACTAGCTGAATCGTCAGATGGGCTAGCTTCATCTTTCCATTAACCATTTAGATTGGTTATTTTGAGAATCTTATAATTTATTTTGAGACTCTAATTTTTTGGCAACAGACATACTACATGATGGACTAAGGTACGTATTGATTTTTTACTTTTACTTACGATGATAACTCAACTAATAATAAATTATGAGGAAAATACAGGTTATACTTGATAAATATGATGAACGGTAATTGACTAAGATAATATTTTCCAATATTACATAAAAATCATTGTAATCATAAGAAATTTTTAAAGAGAGATAATATAATAAAACAAGCTCTAATAACAAAAGGTTGAAAAAAATGTTAAGCCTAGAGTTTTATGTCTTTATATATTAAAAATGTTAAATCTATATTATTGGATTAAAAATAATTCAAAGATTAACCAATTTAATAATTTGTTGACATTAGTATAAATACGATAATCTTTTTACATCATATTAAGACAATTAATTCAGTATGTTCATTGGTTAAGAAATAATAAATGTAACAAAACGTATTGATGTTTGATACCATTAGATATGTGAATCTTTAAAATCAAATCAGTTGCATGCTAAGAAGATCCATACTGATGATAATGGATCAAATATGATGACAAAATCATTACCGAAACAAAAATTTGATGTATGCACAAATGTTGCAGGGCTGGTAACACTCTCATATTGAGCATATAAGTGATTTGTAGGGTCCTCATCTTTATTTTGGAAGTGAAATGGTAATAAATGATACGCTTTATATGATTGGTAGCTTGGTAGTTGTAATCATTGGAAAAGAATAAGTCGTCAAATTTTACTTCACATGAAAATATATGATGCCCCCATATGGTTTGTAGTTGTAATAAGTAAGGTGAAATACTTCATAAATAAAACTACCTACTGTTTCTTTAAGTGATACCTCTTGTTTTTTTAAATAACATATTTAGTGACATATAGTTTTTGTGGTAATGCAATTGAGAGAAATATAATAGAGAGGGAAATACGGATAGTGTTCGAATGAAAGGTGTGAGTTATTTTTTTGTTAGAGAATTTGTTCCGGAATCCATGAGATTTCTATTGTATTTTGGTTAAACTATTTTGGGTAAGCAAAATAAGTGAATAATATTTGGGTGTGAAGTTAGCCTACCATTTTGTAATAATTTTGGTGTACTACTTATTCGTATAATTTTCTCCCTTGACTTATACTATGGATCAACCTTCTTAGTTGCAAGCTTATTATACTCATGTGGAGGATAACCGTCCTGGTTAAAACAACCCACACAAAATCTCATATCTCAAACTCGAGTAACTACATTTCTTGTCAATATTGTTTTTGTATTTCTGGGTAGTTTCCTCAATATACTTTCTAGTACTCTCATAAATTTCCCACAACTTAGTAATAACAGTCTCAACTATGATAGGAACCTTCGCTATTTCTGGAAAAACCAAATTCATAGGCCCTCGTGGATTATAACCATATACCACCATTAATTGATTATGCCCAATACTCCTCTTTTGGTGCCTATAATAGGAGAATTCTACATGATAAATCCTATAATCCCATGACTTC